>CM023831.1:4247500-5447500 GCA_013266295.2 Branchiostoma floridae x Branchiostoma japonicum | reverse complement strand
TCATATTTAGGTCCTTCGCATCTACTTCAATAAAGGACGCCTACTTTAATCACATTTTATTAATGTACGTGTCTTATTATACTAGCGCCTTATGACCATAATTATAAGAGGTTCATTTTCTGTTCATACTATACACAATGCCTGAAGCAAAACTTGAACATGTTGAAAGATATGACGGAAAGAAAGAAAAAGTCGACGCCATGCACCTGTTTGGATAATATATCAAAGCTGATATGCTCAACTGAACGATAGTACTGTTTGCTATAACCGCTGCCCTTTTTCTGCAGGGTATGTCGCTCCAATTACTTTTCCTGTCGAGTAATAACAACTTAATCCGTATATAATCACTTCAATCCGTGCCAGAGCCAAGGTCGCCGACCCTCGCGGTTACCATGACACCGGGATGGAACGCGTTCTACGCACATGTGACGTCATCCGCGCGAAACTCAGAAGCTGACGCGGGGTTCCCCTAATCTCCAGTGACCGTGTGCGTGCGTTTCTCGGATGTGGGAATCGTACGGAGGAAGCTCGCTGATGGTCTCTGGGGGGAAAAGTTCGCCTGTTTCCTTGTCCGTTTGATAAAAAACAGCCTGAATCAATCGTGATTCACGCTGACAAATCATGAGACTGCAATTTTTGTAACCCCAAATACCAGAAACTCATAGAAATTATTAGAATGGAAATATCATCTGTGTTTGTGCGATGCATATTGAAGGGCACACAATTGCAAAGAAAAGGTCACTCACCTAATTTTCTAGCCTCTACCAGGCTTCAGAAGTATAATAATAATAGTAGAACTTGGCCAAAATAGACAGATAACATTCCAGTGGAGTTGGTTTGCTGAAGGAGACAGTTTAGCGGACTAACTCCCCTGGCATGTTATCTGTCTATTTGGCCAAGTTCTACTCTTTGCAGCCTCGTCTGAAGCCTGGTAGATCATAGAGGCTAGAAATTTTCGGCCGTCTACGTATGGTGGAGGCAGATGTAGACGGCCGAGATTCGGTGAGTTATACCTTTTTTCTGTGACGTTAAACCTTCCAATATCTCTCATAGTCATATTCATGGAATTCCTGCTAAACTCTGGAAAATGCCCCTCGTGGAAAGTTTGTAAACAGTCGTGATCTTTTCACTCATCGCTGACGGTTGCATGAGTGTAAGTCACATATTGTTGACGTGTGTTATCTCACAGCCCAAGGCTGGCCGTAAGGTTTAGATTTATCCAAGGCTGGTGTAATGTTGGCTTGGATTAAAACAGAGACTAAAGCTTTGACTAGCCGAGACTTCTTAGCCGCCTGTCCAAGGGCAAGGGAGGCCTGTGCAAACAATTCTGTCTGAAACGGTAGTGAAACCTACAGTTCACTTGAGTTTGTGTGGGAGGACGTACCAGCCAACACAAGCCAAAACACAAATCGACCTGATAACAAGAAACTGCCTAACATCATCATTCCGTGAATCACTCAAGTGTGTGGCGGGTTCTACTGTAAGGAGAATAGAGGGGATGTGGGACATCTCTGTCATGCCTTGTGCCCCGTGCAGGCTGCTTCCGTTCTAAGGAAGTTTACACGTGCACGGTTCTGAAGACTTCGCCTCGCGTAAGAACTAAGAACGCGTGTACAGCTCAAGATCAAAAGAACCGACTTCATGTCTTATTGTTTTTAACTGAAACCACAAACATACCGAGACACATGAAATGGTCACCAATTCTTTATTGTAAATGCCTGCACAGTTCAGGCTGGAAAAATCTGCAAAACCGGGTATGAGAATAAAGTTTCAAAGTTTCAATTCAGACCAGACGTTAGCATGTTGTATGTGATGCGTCATTCATTTAAAAACATGAAAAGGTGCTACAAATATGTTTGCCTTCACGAATAAACCTTTAAGAAAAGTCCTCCTTTGTTATAAGGAAGTTTACTTCCGAACGGTTCTTTGAGGTGCTTCTGAAAGGTTCTGAAAAGTGCTCGGCTTCAATACGACAAGTACAGAATCAGGACCAGACGTTCTGTACTTTGTGATGTGTCATCTATATATTTGCACACATGAGCAGGTGCCACAGATATGCATGTCTTCACAAATAAAGAAATGTGGCTCACTTGCTCCTTTGTTACAAGGAAGTTTACTTCCGAATTGTCGGAAATGCGCTCAGCTTCCCTAGAACCAGACGTTTCGTAGTTTGTTTACTGTGTGTCATTTGTTTACAAACATGAGCAGGTGGTAAGAAATGTTTGTTTTCAGAAGACAAACAAACGAGGCGCAGAAGTTTTGACTGTTTTCCCGTGACCCCTTCCGTTCTTTTACCTCCCTCACCGGAAGAAACCCCGACAGGTGGCCAGGTAGATCTGAAATCACCGAAACATGAAAGTTCAGGCGACCTTTTAAAAAGTTCCGGTCACCTACGACCCCCCTCCAACACACACGCACACAGGCACCTCTTAACTACCTACACAGGTTAATAGTCCTGGCACTCGATTAACAATCTCAAAGACGGCTGATTGATTTTGAGTCGTCCTTATATGTCGTTATTTTCTCTCTCCGAACGTAAAACAATCCGACCCACTTATTGAGAAGAGCAGGATTGACTTGGTGTGCTTGGCTATAAACGGGAGCCGTAGCGAAGCCGTATTGCGATACTTATACTATTAAATGAATTGAAGATTACTGCTTTACCTTTACCTTTGAACGTATTTCATTTAAGTGGTGCAGAGCGGGAAAAGAATGTATAATTCGCTTAAAAGGCGAACAAAACGAGCGGAAACTCGTATAAAACTACCACACATCTGCTTGAAGATGACGTAGCAGTACCTGGCGCGAAGGACCCGGAACTTGCAATAGTCGTGCCTTTGTTTGCCGCACGTTTTTAGGGCACAAAAGATAAGAAAAGCAAACAGAACTACAAAGTCGACATACCTCATGACAAAAAGTACACGGAGACTTTGGAATCCCAAATATAGTCTTGTCGGTTTCCACTGAGACAACCGCATCATAACAGATATCGATCTAAATAGAGAATGATAGCAAGTAAACACACACTTAAGTTAAGAATAGACATTACATAGTAGGGCTACTATGAAGATCGGTAAACACAGAATATGTCGGGATATGGGTGCGTTTGTATCACTATCGTGACAATTATATGTTTCTCTGCTAATTGATGTTGAATATGTACCGTCTAGATGCACCAAAATGCAACTCAAATTGTTTTAGAGAAGTTTTTGCTTGTGTAAATTTCTTCTTCCAAATGTTTTCGGGTCTGTCTTCAAAAGTTTACCAACGGAGGGTGTTTATGGAGTTTATCAGAACATCGTTCTATCGTAAACAGGTTAGACAATTCACAAATATTAACTCTTTTCTATAATGTCATCTACAGTGACTGCAAATAAAAGTCTGTAAACCAGCATTTGCTTGAAAATTCTCATTCAAATGTGCATTTTACCATAATTTTTAAGTAGGATTCTGGCATTCTCTCAAACTCCTCCACACCTTTCAGGAAAGATTTATGACACGCCCCTACCTACTTCTGACCAATCGCGCGGCCTCTCGCAGATCACGTGACATCTATTTCCCAGCAACGTCAAACAATGGCGTCGTGCGTGACTTTGCGGCCTGGCGATGGCTGAGGATGGAGTTCGATCGATTTTTCGCGGGATTTCTACATGATAAACTACAAAAGGTGCGTGTAATGAGGCTATCAGTTTGTGGTGAGATGACATGAAGCTGTCGTCGGTGGTTTGAGTGGTTTAATTTGTCTTGTCGCCCTGGTATTTGGGGCTGATTTCGTGTGTTTATTTTCAAGAGGGAGGGGGGCTGTTTGCTCTAGCTGTGCAGACGTCGAGAGTTGGTTACGATCAAAGGCGTTTTCTGCAGTTATTTTGGACCGTGCCGCTTCAAAATGCCGAGTAAGTGGTAGAGAAACGCATCGTAATCAATTCTGATCCTTTGGATATGAGAATGGAGCCACTTTCGTAGCCAAATTCGATATAATGACTCTCTGTTTTGATAGTTAAGGGTCATCAAAAACTCATTCATTCATTCTGAACTTAAGAGTAAGGGAGATGGTTGGGCAGGTCTACACTATAAAAATGGGCTCTAAATCTGTCTAGATTTCCGTGTTAGCAACCAGTCTAGCATCGTTTTTAGTGCCCCTATCACATAAGACAGGGTTGGCTTTTGTTAGGGAAATTTCCGTGTTTTTGTGTATTTATTTACCTATGTTTACAACAGATCTAGAGCAGAAATTAACTAATCTTGACATTTCCAGATTAAAAAGTGCCAAAAGAAAAGCAGAAAATGTTATTAACAGGAAAAATATGCTTAAACAGTGTTGCAAAGACGCCGTGTTCAGTTACTTTTTGGAGAGAGGGCCATATCTCATGTTCTGTTTATATGTAAATACCGTAGTGTATTTAAGGTAAATATTACCAAGAGGGTTAGATTACTGTAACTAAGCATTTGCCCACTTTTTGCATCTTACTAACATACAATCATGTTAACTCATACTGCAGGGTATTTGCCTAACTTATAATAGAGATCTCAAGAGAGCATTTAGTAGAATATTTTGTTCCCCACAGAGGCTTTTGCGAAAGGGCAAAGAATATGGCACAACACTGGTAGAATTGATAGTTAGAAAACCGAGTGATTGAGTAGAAAGAGTATGGAATTAGAGGAAGAACCTTTCTCAAGGGCCTGCTAGGGATTTGAACCCAGAACCTTTAGATTCTAAGTCAACAGTCTGACCACACGACGATATTGCTTGCCACCTTAATAATGTGTGTGTATCACCTGTTTTACTTTTCCCTCAGCCTCTCCAGTACCCAGAATCATGACTGACACCTACGAGGACACGACTACCCAGGATGCCACAGAGCTGGGCATCTCGGATGGGGAGGACGCCGATGGAGAATTCGACGCTCCGACGGAAGAGCGCGCCCCCTCCCAACTGACCGTCGAAAACGTACAGGAATTCGAGCGCCAACTCCGAAAAGAGAGTGAGGAACGATCGTCCCGTGCAAGCCGGCGCACACCGGTTCTTACCCCAATAAACGGGAAACGGACTCCAAGTGCCAAAAGTATACAGGGCGGGAAAGACAGTCCCAAACCGCTGCCTCCGATTGGTGTAGGAAGTTCCAGTCAAGTTGCAAGTGATGTAGAGAACAAGTCTGCAGAAAAGGAAGAGTCCACAGTGATCGGGACAGAAATCTCAGAAAAAACAGGAACTACAAGCAAATCTGGTAAGGATGCTGGAGAAGTGTACTAGAAGTAGAAATGAATGGATACTGTAGGAAAAGAGGGTGAAGTCAATTTTGAAAATCTTTACTTTTTTATTTTTGTAAATAAGAATACAATAATTGAGGAAAAATTGTTTTTCAGGTTCTGCTCCCAGAATCCTCTCTTTCAGAAGAGAGTCTGACCTATCCCAGGATGCAGTTAGTAGTTCACAAAGGTGAGTTAAACATCTTTGAAAACAATTGTGTCTTAAGAAACTTAAGACTTTTAAGAAGTCAAAGGACATAGTTTGTTTATTTAGATTCTATACGTAACTTTTATTCAATTTTTATTTGTAAAGATAAGTGTTAAGTTTGACATTTGATTTTCCCATGTTTGAAAGTGTCTCTGGTCTATCCTAACAATAATCAAAAATATCTTTCGAAAATTGCTAATTTGACCTTTTTGTCCTCAGTATTGTGGCCAAATCCCAGAAACCGCTTGTCCACCAGTCAGCTGTGGACAGGTCAGATGTCCAGCTGGTCACCGAGGCCACTCAGACCGAGTGGAGCTGGTTAGAGGACATGCGGTCAGTCGGCCGGGCCAGCAAAGAGCCGTCCGAGATTCAGAGTAAGTCAGTTTCAGAAGTAAATCTATGTTAGATACCACATACATGCAATAGGCAAAATATACATTGCTTTTAGTCTTTTTATGAATATCATGGTATAGTTGTTTGTCAGTTTTCTTGTACATGATGGTTAAGTCCTTTACAGTTGAAAATGTCAGTCAGACAGTCCTCATTCACGGGGAGTGTGACCTCATGTGGCGTGTACATGTAATCATATTATATGGCAACTGTACAGAGACAGTTTGGCAAGTTTTGAAAACATCTTTTGGACTCATGTACTTCACCTCTGTTCTCTTCAGGTGCAACGTTGTTGGGTGAAATAGAAGAAAAGCAGCGAGAGATGGAGACTCCTGGTCAGTCTACTGAAAATATTTGATACGTTTTCTTGTTCTTTTTAACTGTAAATAACTGCAAAGGTTTAAGGTGTAACTTCCTTTCTATAAACTGAACGAATTGTGCTGTAAGCCTGCCTAAAGTTCATGAATTAAAGAAAGGAATTCAGTCTAATTTTTCAAACCACAGTAACTTCAGGGGCACTATTTAAGTAAGCTGAAGACAAGCGAGGGTAAGAAGCCTTAGCGATAGAATTTTGATATCAGATGGTGTTTAGTTAGTTGTTGTTAACCTGTGCTGTAACTGTAAGTCTGCCTTTAAGATTCCTGAATACTTTTTAAGAAAGGGACTCAGTCTAATTTTACAAACCACGGAAACTCCAGGTCCCCCTAAGCTGAAGAAACGGCAGGGTAAGAAGCGTCGTACGTCGTCCCTGAGCCAGTCGAGTCACCACACCAGAACCAGCAGCATATCCGAGTCTGAGGAGGACGAACTGGCCGAGAAATCCGCCCCGGGATCCATCCCCGAGCTGAAATCCCAGCCGCTGGATCACGAGATCCCAATGCTGGATCTCAGCTCAAGTTCTGAGGTGAGTCCTGGAACATTCCGGAATGCAATTGAAAACATATTGCAATCATGTTAGTAAAAGTCAAAGAGAAAATGACAGATAAGAATAGAAATATCAGAGAAAAAAACACAAGCTCCAAGACATTTTTTGTCTGCATAGTACATGTATTTAGCACACTAAAATGACATGTCAAGTGTTTAGTTTTCATTTCTTAGTTATCCTCTTTCTTTCTTTCTATAAAAAGAGAAACAACACTTCGTCTCACTATAGCAACAGCATACTCAAATTTTAATCCACTACAATAATTGTTTGTTGTGATAGGATTGTTTTCCTGAAGCCTCCACAAATTATAGTAATGTTTATACTCAAGATAATTGGTTCGGCCTCATTGAAAAAGGAAACTGCTAACTTTATAGTCAATTGTGATGGATAGTATGTGAAGATGTTCCTTAAAAATAAAATACTTAAATTTTGAAAGTTTAGATTTTACCTCAAATCTGGTCATTGACAACATGAGCTAACCCTAGATAGCAAAACTCTCTAAAGAATTGAGCTTTACGCGTTGTTTACCTTTCTATTGTTTAGTTACTGTAACCAGTTTGACCAAAACCCAGTGTCTAACATGACTTGATACTGTAAGGTTGTAAGGGCAGTTTTAAATGCAGACCAGATTCATTACAGGTTCTATAGAGAGGCTTGGCTTTGTTGTTGTTTACTGTAAACACAATTAGAGGGGCCAGCAGAAATCTTTTGTAGCAGTTAAATCACTTAAACTTCTCTCTGCTGCCTAACCCCATTATCATTTCTGGGGGGCAAATAAGCCCATGGCAGTGAGAGATTGTGTAACACAGGCTAGTATTTTTAGGGCAAACAAATCTGTAAAAACCTGAAGAAGTTGTGGATGCTACCTGAAACGTCTGATCATTTTCAAAATCTATCCAGTTGCTTGAGCAACTGTTACTTTGGTACGTTTACCTGGATGTCTAACCTTCATTTATGCTAAGCTAAGAGTTGTGTGGAAAAAACATAAGGCTGACTGTACCAAAGAAAATAATCAATTTATCACCTAATGAAACCATCTGAAGTTGTTGATTTCATGTTTTGAAATAAAAATGACTAATTTTCGCTCCCATCTCTGTCCCAGGATGAAAACGAGTTCGGCTACTCCATGCAGAACGACATGGTATCCCAGGAGGCCATGCTGCCGAGTATCGGGCCGCCCGCCATCCTGGAGTACCAACGGGAGACCAAGAAACCCGACATCAACTACGAGGTAACGTTTGTCGTGTGGCTACGGGATTGTACGCAAAAACATTTCCACAGTAACTAAATCAGCTGACTTTGTTACTGGCTATTAATTATCACGTGATGATGAGCAATTTTTACATGTACTTGTATATACAAGATGCTTTACGATTTCTACCAATGGGAGAAAAAAAAAAACATCAACTACGAGGTAACATTGTCCTGTGGCTACAGGATTGTGTGCAAAAACATGACATTTCCACACTGCTAAATCAGTGTCTGTTCTTAATCAGTATTATCTGGTGGCAATGAGCATTATATCATGACAAGATGTTTTACGTTTTCTACATACCGGGTAGAAAGGTTAAATTTATGGTAGCCTTTTACTCCATAATGTCAGTACGCTCAGGGACATACATGTATTGCATGATGATAGATTATTGTGAAGTGTGTGATAAAACAGCTGACAATGATTCAAAAGAGATCTCCCAACATGAAATTCTGCATATTTTCAACAGGTTACTATAGAAATTGATTTAATTTATAAATTGGTAACTGCATAATATTCCATGAAGTCAGATAATTCATGATACTAAGCTTGCTGATCACTGACTTTTGCTGTGTTTTCACCCCCAACCCTAAAACAAACCTTGTACATGTTCTGTTGTGGTCCCTCCCCTGGCCCAATAATGTATTCTCCCTACCTCTTACACAACCCTTCCCCTGGCCCAATAATGTATTCTCCCTACCTCTTACACAACCCATCCCCTGGCCCAATAATGTATTCTCCCTACCTCTTATACGTCTATCATGGTCCCTCCCCGGCCCAATAATGCATGCTCCCCACCTCTTACACCACCCCCTCCTTTCGTTTCCCCTTAGCAACTGCAGGAGCTGAAGGCTGCGACGAGTGATGAGGAGGGGGGTACTGGAGAGGGGGGTCTGTTCCAGGGGGTGTGCGAGTACTGCCACAAGAAGATCAAACCCATCCCCACTAAGGAACAGCTGGAGACGGGAGATCCTGCACAGGTAGATGTTTATTTATTCATTTTTTTTTGTTTATTGAATTTTATTTACCATCTTTTGAAAGATTGACATAACAGGTGACTATCACGATGTCAACCCAGAGAGCAGACTGTAAGGTTTGAATCGTTCACACCGGGAAGGACCCCTGCTCTTTTCGATAAGTCAGTGGTGGGTTCTTTCATGTGCTAGCTCGAGGTATGGCTCTCCTCAAACACGGGACCTTTGGCTTTTTGTACCATCTGAGAAGACATCTCTAACCTAAGCTAGGTACAATGTACTCATTTACACCTGAATTGAGTGAGGAAATAGGTGTATGCAGGTTCCCCAAAGGCACTTTACAGGATTTGAACCACCTTGCCAACTTCAACTAACTTATTCAAGTTAGTTTCTAGTTTCCATGACCAAATTTTCCCCTACCCCATGTATTTGTTTTCCTTGACCGATGTACTAACTGCCCTACTGCAATGTTAACACCCACCAGTATCACAAGTACATTGTAGTGAATGTGAGTGATTGTAGAGTCTTCTCGTATTACATGTAACAACTTGTCATACCTAAGCCGTACTTACCCGACTGCAAAGTGCTCTTCAAAGTCTACACATGAGAGGTCATTTACTGTACTTGATCACAAGGAATTCACTCCAAAAAAATCCCATAGCTCTAGAGGCCCCAGGGTTATGTTTTTTAACAGAATCCATTGGCTGGTTTGTTGGTAGGTTTTAATTCATTGTTGGATTAGTCACAGAAATGTCAGGAACATTGTTTTCTGGGTACAAATTGATCAAAATTGCGAAAGGTCTCATTTTTAAAGTCTGTTGTTGTAAACATTTTGTTGTTGTTGTTTTAGTGAGTTTGCTCAATTCAAGGCCAAAAGACCACTTCTGGGCGCTGAACTAAGTTGGTGGGAGGTATGGGTGACTATGATAGGAGATGGCAGTGAACGTTGGTTCTGAATTGTTCCTTTGTTGTTCACATCCCCTCCAGTTGTACTGTTGCGAAGACTACCACCAGTTCTTACTCTTCATGTACGAGGAAAAGTCCAAGACCGAGGACACCGCCCCGGTGAAAATCGACATCAAGCCGCACGCACCGTTTGGCAGTAAACAGGCACGGAGAGCAGCTAAAGAGAGAGCCGCACAACGGTACGTAGTCTACATGTACTTTCAGTCGATAAAAATCCAGAAAATTTTGATTATCGTCCTAATGCTCAGGCCAGGCTGTTTGCATGAACAAAAATAATCAATTCATAGCAAGAAGATACAGTATTCTACATAAATAAGTGTTCATGGTTAATTTTGTTCATTTGAAATGAAGTTTTATTGTGTGCCTTTTTTTTCCTCCAGGATGAAAGAACGAGAGGCAGAGAGACAGAAGAACCTGGTGGGGATGAACCAGGCCAACTTCTTTGCCTGTAAGTATGCAGAAGTATGCAGACATTGTAGTGTGGATATCTGTACATACATGTAGCTGACTGACAGGTGTACTCTGAAAGCATTTGAAAAAGGTCGCTTGAGAATTTAAAAATAAAACATTTGAGCAAGAATATTTGACAGAGATTGCAGAACAGCAGACAAAAAAGTTTTTCAGAGTCCCATCAAATTTCTTCATGGAACTGGATCTGCAGCCAACCCGGATTTTTATGAAATCCACATCACATTTAGCAGACATTCGGTAGTGTGCATGTAACTGTAAGTGTCAGACAAACAGATTTAACTATTGGTACAAGATCCATCCTTAATTGTGAAATACACACATGTTTCCTAACATGATGCGGAACCGCTATTGACAACATGTGTTCTTAAATTTTTGAACACCTCAGTCCCTGGTTGCTAAATCTGGTACTTGTATCCTCTAGTTGCCCGTCAGATGAAGACGATAAACTACCAGCTGTCGTCCCAGAAGTGCATGGACGAAGGCTGGACCATCCGCCCCTCCTCACCCATGGAGGAGCTCCCACCTCCGGAGGAGATCTTCTGCCCTGGGCCAATAGAAAACACTCTGGCGCAGAGGGTGAGTTATTCAACATTAGTACATACATGTAGAACGGGAAATTTTCAATCCAAGAACAATCGAAGATGTCAAATGCAAAAGTTATCTAATATTATTAATTAGAACTGATGAAGTTTTCTGTTTGAAAACTCGAAAAGTGCATGGATGAATCATCTAAGTCACTGAAAGAAATAAATACTAGTACATTATCAGGCATAACACCCTGGGTTCATACCAGTAGAATATTTTTATTAAATATACACCTGTCCTTTGAAAATTAGCTTTTAGTCATCACAAACTAATCAATAAGAAAGATGAACACAGATCTAGAAATAAGTAAAAGTCATTGTTACAAAACTCTGAGAACAACCAAGTCTATTGTTGGTAAATCCTGGCAAAATTTCTTTGAGGTAAAAGTTTTCTGCAATTGTTTTTTAAAAATAGGTTTAATGAAGATTTGTTGCTGTTTCTCTTACAGAAAAACGAGCTGGGCCTGATCATGAGATACTACGATGATGGGAGTCTGTTCTTCATGCTCTTCCCAGACGGCACCGGAAACGTCTAGTATCCTTTCAAGTGTTTTCTTTACATTGTTTTCTGTATGAACTGTCTTTGCATTACACGAAATAACACACAGATACAGCAAACATAGTGAGGTTTGCCCTTAACTCAAACTACAAAGTTACCCCTCAGGCTCTCTGGCTGTCACCATCAGTTCAGTGGAGAAGAAACAGTACACTTACATCATTCAGGAGGTAAGCATTTAACATTTAAGTCATTCTCCTGCTTCCCTATACCTTCAAAGGGACATTAAAACATGTAATACATGGAATCTAGTTGATGATGTGGAATTATCCTCCATGAGGTATTCAAAAACTCATATTTTCCAACAACTATTGTAGAATGGAACTCACTGCCACCAAGTACAGTTGGGGCATCATCACTAGATAGCTTTAAACAACTCCTGCAGTTAGATGTGCAAAGATTGGCTGTGACAGGTCGTTCGGTATAATACAGCCAGCTGCCGTCACGCCGCGTGCCTGCGAAGCTGTTGGGTTACCTTGAAGGGCAGTTATACCGGCTGTACAGATACAGATGATTTTCCAAAGTGTTTTATAGTATTTATTGGCTTAGTCTGAAGTCCCGACTTGTTTGTTCCAGGATGCAGCAGACAGGGCAGCACAGCTGGCTGTGTTTGATGCCTCTGGGTTCGCAACTTCCTACTTCCAGACTGGAACCATAAGGTACAGTGTGGAGAAGATGTCTCCTCATCTTAGACTGAGAGAAAAGAAATTTTGTACAGTTGTGAGATATCAAAAGACTAACAATAAATATGTGTGGTGATGGTGATTTCCTAAATCTTAGACTCCTTTGACTGAGAGAAAGAAAACGGTACAGTCATCAGGTCAAAAGACTTATAACTATGCCGAGTTTTGTTTTTCTCAGTCAAAGGAAATGGAGTTTAGAAAAACCTTCTGTTCACATACATCTGACTTAATTGAATTTGACTTGTAATCATAGGAATTTAGAAACCCATAGAGGCTTTTCATTGGCGTCATAATAATTATGTCAATAGTGAGTGAGTGTAAGTGTATTTCAGCAGCAGCATGTTGGCATACACTGTAATCCAACATGGTGCAAGAGACGTCATATGAAAAGGCCTGTATAGCTGAAGGAGAATGTGTGTTTAAAATTCACTGGTTTTCAAAAATATCTCCCAGGATGCACCTGACTCCGATGGAAGGTTCGCTGTTCGACGTTTACGGGGAGAAGCGTCGGGCGTGGCACTGGAAGGATCAGGTGACGCACGTGCACGCGCCGCCGTTCCAGCCAATCTGCTTCACGCTGAACCGCCACATGTCAGTCCGCGTGATGTCGCAGGACCGCATCTACCTGACCTTCACCGCGCAGGGCAAGAGCATCAAACTCAACGTAGGAACTAGGCTGAAGGTAATTTTTGAAATAATGGTTCTCCTGACTTTTCGATTTCAATCTCAAATATTGAAGGATTCCTTCTTACAGTCCTTTATAAAGTGATAACAGCACCACATGTTTGTATGGTGAAGACGAACGTTTCTGGCAACTTGTAACAGTGCTTTGGAGTTTTATTCATGTTCTGCTTTCTATGTTTTCCAGTTTTTAACCACGGAGTTTCCGGAGAAGGAGGAAGATATGGAGGAGCTGTACCTGGTGCAGAGTAAAACTCAAGTGGAGTAAGTCACTTTGTTACTAACTGTTGTTTTTCTAGCTATTGAATTGCCTAGAATTTTTCTAGCTATATTGAATTGCCTAGAATTTTTCTAGCTATATGTTGACTAGAAATATTTCTGTTTGATAACTACTATATAACAATGGCTAAGGTGTTTTTTGTTTTGTTCATGCAAGTCTTATTTATAAACAACTCTTTTGTACTCACTACAGGACATTATTCGACAAGATCCAGAACGTGCTAAAGTTCCCCAAGTGCACACGGCTGGACAAGCTGTCCCCCCCTCCCCACCTCAGCAGTAGACTCAATCGGCTTAGTAAGACGCAGCAACGACCAATCAGCAGGCAGCGTTCAACTCGCGCGACATCCGCGTCGTCACCCATGGTCTTCGTTAATTAGCGCATTTCAGAGCTTAATTTCAACGACATTCTTTGGAGACCCCAATTCTGATACAAGAGTGCTGGGAAAAACAAACAAATTTAGTATAATAGAAGTTCATCTGTGTTGGTAAATGACATCATGCACAAAGGACCAAACTTTACAAGACCAACACTGGAATGAATTGGAATCACCCGTGGTCATGGTTAATTAGTGCATTGTATAGCTAATAATTTTAACGATGTTCTTTGGAATCCTAATACGAGTATGGGAAAAAACAAACATGTTAGAGTGGTTTTGCTGTAACTAATTTTCTGGTCAGCTCCCTATGTTTTGACACTCCTATGTTCTGACAATTCCAACAACCCTAACCCTTAAATCCTATGTTGTAACATAGGGGTGTCAAAATATAGGGCTGTCCACCATTTTTTGACAGTTTCATGATCAGAAAATCATGACATATGATGTGAATTATGACTAACTATGACTTACATGTTCCTTAACATTGCTGAGTGTTCCCAGCCCCAGTGAAACTTCAAGTGACATTTGATAACATTGACTAACAAGAGCAGTGTTGCATATATGAACTATCAGTGAATACAGTACAAATGGAGCTCTCAGACTCAGTGAAACCGCTTAAGGGACGCTTTTCACAAGAAATGTTTGCTGTTTTATCATGAAAATATTGAATGTATCACACACAACATAACTTTCAAGCTTAGCATTGCCAGAAATCATTATTTAAACAATGGTGTATTTTATGCTTATGCTTATTGCAATATGATTCTTTACTTGTTGATGTTGCTTGCATTGCATGACCAACATTAAGCTTTTATAACCTGTATATATAACAATTGGTGTTGGTATCTATTTATTCAACTTACATGTACTTTACACGAATGAGTATCATAGACATTGCAAGGTATGAAACCAAACAATATGTGCATATTGTTTTGTCTCAATAGACTATAATGTATAGTCTAGAATAAGTAGCATTATGTGGTGACATGTATTGGTTTTATGAGAGCTTTTACATGAAGATCATATCATTTGCAATGTGAATTGGATGCAAAATGTTTATATGTTATCTACTAAAGTATATTGAAGCCTGCATGACATTATATTAATGTGAAATTGATGCTAATATTGTAAGTTGTCCAAATGGTTATTGAATAAAGTGTTATATACAGTTATCATCCGATAAATGCATAATGTCATTTTTTGCATGAAGCCTTTAAAAGTTTTATCCTACAGTATAATTAGAGTGTTTAGACTTCTCCCTTGTGGGGTCCAATGCAGTAGAACATGCGCCACCTAACGCGAAATGCTGGTATTGCAGGATGCATACATGTAAACTAAACCTTGAAAGAAACATTTTTTCTGAGTATGTAATCGTAAGCTTAATGAATACAACATTGGTGTGTTTTTGTTGACACAATACGCAATCAAATAATAATCAGAGAGAGAAATTGCAAAACGAAGGATAATATGTCCAAACTACATCTATCTTAATATCAAGACAAACTTGAAAAAAAAACCGACTCCCGCCCGATAGGGGACTTGAACCCCTGACCCTCAGATCGCCACAGGTTGCTTAAAAGTCTGATGCTCTACCGACTGAGCTAACCGGGCTCGTGTGTACAACAATGTTAATGAGTAACGAACAGAGGGCCACTATTTACACACCTCCTAAAATGACTCACCTACAGTACTTTTTCTTCAATTTTTCAACTCAATTCTGTCCAAAATATAACGTTAGACATACACATACTCTACTCAAATTGTTACAAATTATGCTATTGTAAAATATATCCTAATATGCACAGAAGTTCAGACTTTATAATAGTTGCAAACTGGCGAATAATTATTTTTCTTACCATTGACTTTGATATCAGTAAAGCACAAGTACAGCCCATCAAGCAGAGCCCCCGGCGCCCCAGGTTATATTGCAGCATGGAGTACACCACATACCGTAGCAAATTTTGAAACGGAAAATTGAATCTATGACAGAAAACAGATAAAACGCTGTTGTAAGTTGTTTAATGTCGTCTTGTTTTACAATATAGGATTGAAATTTGGATATGGTGACCCTGTCTATTTGATACTGTCTTGTATCTACAAAAGATCTGCTTGGAGATAAATGAAATATAACTGTTAACGATTTTATCAAGCCAGTGAAATGTCATAAACACATTGGAATCCATCTAACATTTAATATGTCGTGGAATTCTCATATATCACAGCTGTTAGCCAACGCATCAAAAAAAGTTTTAACTTTTAATAAATTGAAATTTAAGTTGTCTCGCAAGGTTCTCGAAATAATCTATAAATCTTATATTCGGCCTATATTAGAATATGGGGATGTTGTATGGCACAGCTGCACTACTGCCGACTCACATCAGATTGAACGTCTTCAATATGAATGTTCACTTACTGTATCGGGTGCGATTAGAGGGTCCTCGTATAAATCTATTCTTAATGAACTAGGGTGGGAAAAATTGTCCGACCGCCGACATATTCATTCTCTCATTCTTTTCTACAAAATTGTTCACGGACACACCCGCCCATATCTGAGGAGCCTGTTACCACCCGCTGTGTCTGATGTTACTCATTATAACCTTCGTAACAAACAAAACATGCAGATTCCAATATGTATAACAAATCGCTTTAAAAACTCATTTATTCCATATGCAACTTACCATTGGAATCAATTGATCCTAGCAGATCGCTCGTTGAGCCTTCCTTTGTTTAGAAAAAAATTGTTCAAAACTGTACGCCCCTCCCTCATTACTTACCTTAGTTCCGGTCCCCGCTACGCCTGCGCTTTACTCACACGTTTTCGCCTCGGTACACACAGTCTAAACCAAAGTTTATTTTCTCGTAATTTAGTTTCAAGTCCAGCTTGTTCCTGTGGTCACCCATGTGAAAACATAAGTCACTTTTTGTTACACTGCCCTAACTACACTCAACAACGAAATACCCTTTTTGGCAACTTGAAAAAACTGATTGGCTTTATCACTGACTTGGATGATCTTTCCGATGATATTCTTGTACATTTACTTTTAAGAGGTTCCTTTTGTCTATCAACAATGTACAATGCTCAAATTCTATTGTATGTACAGACATTTTTGTTGGTATCAAATCGTTTTTTGTAATATCTTGATCAATCCTGTCAGTGTTTATATAATATGTTTGTTTCACCTGTACATTGATTAATTATTGGTGTTTTTTTATCATGCTTTGCTTGCTTGTATTGTGTATTGTCTGGTGGCGACATGAATATAAGTGTAACTTGAGTGTGTCGCCACCACGTCTTGTCAATATATGTTTCAATAAAAAAAAAAAAAAAAAAACTGTTAACGATTCAGATCGCGTCTGGTCTAGACGTAAGGCTGGTAAACAACTTGTCAAAGCAAACCGCGAAAACAGACCCAGAAACATCCGTGATTTGATTATCTAGTAGAATCTCAGCCTCCCCGACGGCCGCTCGTACACGTAATGGTCTTACAATCCGATTTGGCGGGAAGAGTCAGGCACGGTTATGTCGTTTATCGGCGTGTAACACCATTCCGGCGATTTCCAAAGTGGGCTAAAAGGGTTTTAAAGTGCCGCATCAACCGTCTAATGAGAGTTTTATGTGTTTTCCGTAGATTGTCTGGTCAATTGATATAGTATGTAGTGTAATGGGGTGTTATATGATGTATTGGTTAGCCCTGTTATGTTATACTGTGTTTGCGTATTATAAAGTGTGGCTATTAAATTATACGCATTAGCCACTGCCTGAAAAGGAAGTCAAACCCTTCAGAAATGTACGTAGAAATGTGATATAGATCTATAGACCAGATATTTCTACCGCTTTACAACGTTTTTTCAAAACAATCCTTGGCTGGGAGCTAGTGCCTCCTGGCGGAAAAGGGACACATTGCAAATAAAATCAAATTAAGCAAAATTCAATAAGATTGCAAGGTTGGGAGGTTTCGGGGAGTAAGTTGGCAAAAGAGATCCTAGTTTGCCCATTGCTGCAAGTCATTTACTACATGTATTTATTCAGCCTCGAATTTGGATGTCAGGCCCTGGAGTCTACATGTAGACGGTATACTAGTACTGGCCCTGGCAACAGTCTGGCACCTAGACTAGTGGAAGGCTAACTCCTCTAGCCAATTTCTACTATCTTTTCAGCATTATGAGAAGCCTGGTAGAGGCTATGTCAAACTAGTCTTGTGTTTTGCAATTTTATTGCAAGTGAATCCGATAATCAGAAGTACATATCCACACTGGAGGATATGCCAATACGGGACCGTCCATTATGCATGTACCGGTGCCCGATTCTCCCTCCTCCCTGCCGTAGCCATAACGTACTGCCCCCCTGACGGCGGGACGATGTCAGCGGTGCTCAGTGTTTGTTTCTGTTGGTTCTCCGCCGCGGCTTCAGATTTATCCCCGCACGGTGTGGGTCATCTCTGACACATCCGAGCCGCGGACGTCACACGTCTCAAGCAAGGAGACAGCCAAGGGGGCGTCTTAAGGTTCCAAGACGTTTCGTCGCGAGCCTTGTGACCGTGAAATCTGCGTCTAGACCCCGTCTGGAGGATGAGCTCGCGCGGGTTGGAATCTTGTCGCGACAAGACACCGCGAAGACGTTGAACTTGCGTCTTGAGGAGCTTTGTTAAAATGCGTCTTCCAGTGCTGAGGAGTGTCTTTCAGGATATACTGTAGCTTTCGTGTCCAGTCTTTGGATCAAGAAGACGATTTCTAGAACAGGTAAGAACGATCCGATCCACGCATTTATCTGTTGTGATTTTGCAAATGGTGTCTTCACTTGCGAGCGGTGACAGCGGCGAAAGACAAACCAGACCACAAATTTTGTCGGCTTAGTCTACTCTCAAAGCAAAGGTTATAAGCTTGTTTGGAACTTTTTTTTGCGTTTTGTCAATTCATCAAGCTTTCTATTTTGCCAGCTTTTCTTTGGACATACCGACAAAATAGAAAGCCCGAAAACGCCTAAAATATCCAAAAATATACAAGCCTAACCTCTGCTTGAAGAGTAAGATCGGTCATAAATTTGCTTGCTTGTCGCGCTCAGAGATCGACCCCTGAGACATTCGTTTGTAAAAAGCTCACTGACGGATCAGATACAAATCCAACCCCTTTTGTCTCTTTTAGATAGACTCTATGAAGTATGTAGGGTTGTTGTGAATTTAAAATTCTTGTTTTGCACTACTGTGAACTCCTCGTTGATTATGGATAATATGAATTTTCTCAATTGCTTCCACCTTCCACAAGGAAACAGACATAAATATAGCAGGAAACGAAAGGCAAAAATGCATGGTTAACTCCATAACTTGCATAAGAAGATAATGTGCAAAATGAACAAAATATCTTGCACGGAAGTCGGGTAAATATGGCCTGAGTCTTTTGATGAATCCGCGAGCGCCATTTTCTGACAGTCGTGTCATGCGGCGTTGGCAGCGCGGGTTTGGCAATAATTCACACAGACATGTTGGTTTTTCGTGGTCGCTTTGCACCAGCCTGACAAATAATGCAAGCTGTAGGTAGTCTGGGTCCCTGGTTAGTTAGCATGTAGTTACTTGGTTATTGACTAAAAATTAATCTATTTATTAGTTAGTTGCTTTCTTGAATATATCTATCTTATATGAATTTTTTATTGTCGCCATGTTTGTCGTGACGTAACTGGTGGCCTTTTTTAAACATTGGCTTGGAAAAAAACTGAACGTTCACGTGACTGCAAGTGTTGAAGGTGAACAGTTGAGAGAGAGAGAGAGAAAGAGAGACAGACAGACGGAGACAGAGACAGACAGACAGACACAGACACACTCACACACAGACACACAAGGCTACCACCCAAACCCTACCTCTGCTTGTATCCCGGGTCCCGAGTCAACACGTCCATCTGGTGAGTGTTGTAGCGGGGAGGCTGAAGTGAAGTGGAGACGTTTTCATTATGCTGAAGTGGCGGCAGGTTTCTGTCCGTGATGACAGTTCTGCTGTAAATATAACACCCACCGATAATCATATACGCCTTTTTCTGGGACTGTCAGCTTGGGGAGGGCTGGTACTGTATATCGGCGAATAACAGCCTTTTGATTCGATTCTAACTTTTTTATGGTGTACTATCAACTAACACAGATTTTGGTGCATTCGTGGTCATGGTAGGAGGAACTTTAAATGTATGTATGAAAAAGAGTCCGTCTGAGATTTTTTATTTTTCTGTCTTGCAATAATTGCATACTGAATACGTGAAGTTTCTATTTTTGCTCGTCCTTTTTCTTTCTCTCCTTCCTTCCTTCTTTCTTTCTCTTCCTTCCTTCTTTCTCTCCTTCCCACCCCTTCCTTCTTTCTCTCCATCCTGCCTTCCTTCTGTCTCTTTCTTTCTTTCTTCTTTCTTCCTAATTCGTAAAGCTATCTTAGGGCGAATATGACAGTGCCCTTAGACGACTATGCTCATGTCCTCAGCCCTCTAAGTCATACCATTATGCACGTTCAGCTCATGGTCATTACCCTAACCTTTAGACAGGCTAACCCATCCCTTCATTTCCCGCCCATAGAGCCGTTAAACTCCGGCATTTCCTGCCGACCCTCCAGCTGACGGCTCAGGTACAGCCTACACGTGTCGGCCCCGTATGTACGCAGGTTTAGTACTGTGTACAGTGGTGTGAATGTTAGCAATTCCGTCGGTGTTATGAGCCACGATCCGCACCACAGATGTACAGGTAGGGGGCCCCGCATGCCCTTTTCCGTAGAGCGTAATCGGCCGTTTTAATTTTACGTAGAGCGTAGACGGACCGCTCTAATTCAACGTAGACCGTAATCGGCGCATTTTCCGTAGATCGTAATTTGCCGTTTAATTCTACGTAATGCGTTGCAGTGCCCCGGAATTTACCGTAGAACGTAATCGAGAGATTTCCTGAATTCAGCGTAATACGTAGCCGGCTCTCAAAATTTAGCGTAGAGCGTTGTCGGGACCCCCCCATGCGGGCCCCCAGGTAGGGCCTAGAGCGGAGGAAAAAGTGTGGTGTTTCTAGTGACCCAACCGATCCTAGCCAAATTTGGCCGACCCTAGACTTTTTGGGGGGGTCGCAAGTCGATAAAATGCTCGATCTGGCATCTGTTTTTAACATGTTCTGTTGCAATAGAAAATGTGATATAAGCTCAATGTGTAGTGAACATTGTACAGTTGTACTTGGAATATAAAGGATTTAACTGTTATTCACGACTAAAAGTTTAGGTTACGCTTGTCTTCAGACTTATTCTCTATCACTGATGAAAGATAGTGTATGTTATCTGAAACGTTTGACTCTTATAAAAATTTATCCTGTTGATTCATTTTGTATTACGCTATATATTCGTTCGCAATTAATATAACTACCATTCGGCGTAACGCGCAAGCTTCACAGCCACGCAGCGACATATCAGCTTTGACAAATAAAGGAGGCTAAAAATAACATCTTAAAGTAAATCTCAAGGAGCGGAAACGCTTCTTACACCCTCTCAGCACCACCTGTCACCCACCTGTCGGAAGAAGACGTCTCCAAGACGTGCCTCCGCACCTGTCACACATCTTTTGTTCTTAAGCCTTCCGGTATCACTTTCGCCGGTCTTAGCTAAGTAAGGAAGTCTGCGATGATACGGGTCTGTGGAGGAGGCTATTTTTAAAACCATCCAATACAATTTCAGGGTGGCAAAACAAACAAAAAAGTATATATTGTGGATGAGGAAATCTGTCTGATATTGACATTTACTGCCATTTCTTAGCACATTTTCGTCATCATTTCATACTTGAAGCATTTGAAATAGCCCAGAAACAGGCTACGTGAGAAGTCCCCTTATTTTTTGGTACCACTAATAAATAGCTAAAACCAGTCTACGATAGGAAACAAGCAACCGTTTTCCGTCGCATTTTGTAAAACTACTGGTTGTGAATAAACATCCTTGTGAGTCAGTCCAAGCTCTGGACATTATCACAACCAGAGATTCAGACTAACATTATCTAAACGCTAAGCAGACTGAGGAAAAGCCGCTTTGCTCCAGAGATAGTCCGATAGCACAGCGGTTTGTTCTGTTTCCGATAACATTGCAAAACGCATGGTGGTCCGATCTCCAATCAGATGTTGAGATCACAGGCGGACCACTTACTGTAAAACTTTTTGTGCGTCCTGCCAAAACATTTAAAGGCACCAAAAGCGATTTCAGGACAGTAAAACTGGATTTTCAAAAAGTCAATTTTCTGGTGATTTCTTTAATGTAGTAGTAGTAAGTTGAATCAACCCTATCCCATAGCATAATGATATATGTGAGGCAAAAAAGAATGCAATGTCGCTGACGGAAAACGGTTGCTTGCTTCGTATCGTAGGCAGGTTCTATCTATTTATTGGCGGTAGCAAATTATAAAGGGACTCCTCACGTAGGTTGTTTTGGGGCTATTTAAAATGCTTCAAGTATGAAATGATGATGAAAATGTGCTTAGAATTGTCCATAAATGTCAATATCAGACAGATTTCCTCATCCAGAATATGTCCTGTTTTGCAGCCCTGAAATTGCATTGGACTCAAGTCTCAAATAAATGACGTGTGTTTGAATAAAGGTGTACGGAACACCTGTGAACAGGTGTGTACAGGCGTGGTACTTAATACCTGTCCACATTGTTCGTCCCTTTAAACCGAAGCGCGGGAAACAGGCGCGGGGGTCAGAGGTGGTACCTAGGTGGTCCCACTGTGACGTCACAGTAGAGCAGGGTGGAGCGGGTCTGTATTGTTTCACGTGGCCACACCTTTGTGGAGTTATGTTGATGTTTTCAGTAGTAAGTTCACCGCTCGGTTTAAGGTTTAAAAACGCAGGACGTTAAACTCTCGCACACTTGCTGAAAATCGAGCGGCTGTTTCAATGTGCGTGGGTCACCCTGCCACTTTGTGTACCCAGCTAGTTTTTAAAGGTTTCTGGATCAAATCGGTACAGGTAGGACATTGGAACGATTGGCGTATCTGTTAATATTTTGAATATTTGTTTGTTTTTCGTACAATTTTCAAGGCTATGACAGAACCGACTAGGCCGTCGGCAAGGATTTATATGCTGCGACAACCTTTTCTGTCACAAGAAAGCCGAACTTTGTACGATGCATGCATATGCACGGTACCTGTACCTTGTTACATCCTCATGTTTGAGGGTCGGAGACCATGGCAGCTTTCAGTATATCAGTCTCTTCCACTCCCTGTTTCCCGATCTGTCTCTGTATGTGCGCTCCCCGGCCGCCAGTGGTTTTGTAGCCTGGGTGCCAGACTGTTTCCAGGGTCTACACATATGTACAGGCCAGTTCCTCAGCTCCAGGGCCAACATGCTCCCAAGGAAATATACCACAGCTCCCCTCAGTTAGACCCTGATGCTAACTCTAGGCCTAGCGTGTTATGACTGAGTTTGGCAGTGCTTTTATACTACTATCCCATGAATGACCCAAGTCGTCGGCCTATCATACCGCATTGAAAGTGACCTGAGCCTAATTTGTGTATCTGTTTGTAGGAACCACCAAACCGTCCTGATGACGGTTCCCAGACGGAGAGTTCTGCACGTGCTTGTCCTGGTCGTCCTCCTGGCGACCGAGCTCAGGGCAGGGGGAGGGAGGAAGAAGGGCGAGAGGAGGGGGAAGGGTAACAAGAACAGCCGGTGTAAGCGGTTCCACTACGTACAGACCATCAAACACCCCACACTGGACTGTGAAGTGCAGGTGAGCTTAGCCTGTTTATACTCCAAGGAGGTTCAATATCAAACCATGCATGGTACAGCATGGTACAATATTGAACCCTCCTTAGTTACACAATCTCTCGCTGTCAGGGGCTGATAAGCCCTGATAGGGTCTTGTTGTATCCAGAACCGTGCCTATCTTGTTCTTTGCCTAAATGGGTTAGGATCAGGCACCGCGTATCCAAGAACGTGCATTTGCCCCAGGCACGGTTCAACAGGCCCCCTCCCCGAGAGCTTGTGGCAATTCACAAGTCGAGAGAAAAAATTCCCATTCCTAGAACTACCATTAGGAGCTCAGGAGCTATTTGAATACAGTAGAGTAATACAGGAAGGACGAAAAGTATACAGGGGATTGTAACCGCAGACTGACAGAAAGGACGAATTGTATGTGAAGAATTGAATTGAAAAAAAAAAACGAGTTAAGAAATCGCCCGAAGTCACTTTGAGAACCTCAGCAAAAGTCTGTTCCAGACCAAAGTGCTCAGAGTAGAGTTTGTCATTGACATAAATGAAGTGGTTTATTTGTGTCCGTGTCCATGCACTATTAACGGGGCACAATGGCGTCACACGCCGCATTTACTCTAAATGGGCCGGGGCAGGCGATTGGGAAAACATGCCGATATCACTTCATTATGATCGACTAATCCACTGATTAAACCTGAAGTATTCAGTACACAACCACGTGTGCTACTGGTGACAGGCCTAGGGCTCAGAAATTTATTTTGGCCGGGATAGGTGCACCGGTGTACCTAACCTAGCCTCTACCAGGCTTTGGGTAGCGGCTGGAAAGATTAGAAATTGGCCAAATAGACAGACAACATGTCAGGGGAGTTGGTCTGCTAAAGGAGTGCAGTTCGGGAGCGGCAAACTATTCTCTTAGCGGACTAACTCTCCTGGCATATTAACTGTCAATTTGACCAACTTCTGCTCTTTCCAGCCGCTTCCCGAAGCCTGGTAGAGGCTATACCTAACCTAAGAATCCAGGTGCACAGAAAAAAATCCAGACCTACTACATGTACATTGTAGCATAGGTATGATGGTTACCACTAGCGGCCAACAGTGGTACTGCAGGTCCGTAAAGTGGGCGTTCTTTAAAGGCACTCAAAGCGATTTCAGGGCAGTAAAACTGGATTTGATTTTCAAAGTCAATTTTCGGGACATTTTTCAATGTAGTAAGTTGAATCAACCCTGTCCCATAGGATACTGATATCTGTAAGGTAAAAATGCGATGTCGCTGACGGAAAACAGTTGCTAGTTTGGTATCGTAGGCTCGTTCTAGCTATTTATTGGTGGTACCGAAAAATAAAGGGACTTCTCACGTAGCTTGTTTTGGGGCTATTACATACGCTTCAAGTATGAAATGATGACGACAATGTGCTAAGAAATGGTAGTTCATGTCAATATAAGGCAGATTTCCTCATCCAGACCCTTAACCCTAAACCATTCAGACATAGAACTAGATAGGCACGGTTCTGGATACGACAGAGAGCATCAGTTGAGTGTTTACCGGGTCCTACACGGCCCAGCTGGTGTGCGTGGCGTGAGGACGGTCTGACAGCTGGAGTCATCGCCGCGGAAGGAACAGATTACCCGCGGTGTAGTAAACCAGCCAGCCATGACACGTGTTTAAGTACGCCCCGGGAATTAACTACGGCACTGATAGTGTGTACGCAGTCTTACTGGGGAGGGGTAAATAGTAGGAAATATGGTAGATCGTTTACAAGAGAAGTCGGCAGCCCAAAGAAGCATCGACTGGTTTTCTTTAGTCGACTAACACGCTATGACTTCCATGTGTAACCATCCAGCATGGCGGACAATGCTTACGTCACAGTCACGTGAGTGAAAACACCCTGTAGAAAGTCCCCCCTGTGCATTGGCCTATATACGGGGAAACAGACCGTTCCTGATCGAACACGTAGAACCCCCTGTTCTATTTCGAACACCTCCGTCAAAATCATAGCGCAATCATCGCGCTGATTTTGACGGAACTGTTCGAAATAGAACAGGGGGCGGGGCTTGTGGTGTTCGAAACAGAACAGGGGGCGGGGCTCATGGTGTTCGATCAGTTCGATCAGGAACGGTCTATTCTTGTCGCGGCTCCAGTGACTGACTTGTCCCGATGGTGTATAGCAGACGGCGCGAGGAGACTGTTTATACCGGCGGCCACCTCAGGGCTGTGACGGCCGCTGGGCTGTCCTCAGCACACGGTAAACACGGGCATGAATCACCGGGGTTGTCATTGCGAACGTCTCGCAGACAGTTTGGCAGAAATGTGCTAGCCTGGATGCCAGACTGCTTCCGGGGCCTACACGTAACGTTACAGGCCAGCTCCTCAGCTCCAGGGCCAATATGATAGCATTGATGCCAGACTGTTTCCGGGGCCTACACGGGCCAGCTCCTCAGCTCCAGGGCCAATATGATAGCCTTGATGCCAGACTGTTTCCGGGGCCTACACGGGCCAGCTCCTCGGCACCAGGGCCAACATGCCAGCCTGGATGCCAGACTGTTTCAAGGGCCTACACTGTACAGACCAGTTCCTCAGCTCCAGGGCCAACATGCTAGCCTGGATGCCAGATTGTTTCCAGGGCCTTCGATAATTCACAGGCCAGCTCCTCCGCTCCAGGGCCAATATGCGAGCCTGGATGCCAGACTGTTTCCAGGTCCTTCCCGGTGCGAGTGGATCAACCTTACAGTCCAGTCTCCAGGTTGACACATTGGACAGGTGATAGTCACCTGTTATGTCAATCCTTCAGCAAATGTTTTAAAACTCAATAAAACCCCTGGTACAGCGTTAATAGACCGTTACGATCTGTAGGGCATCACTGATAAGACGCGACAGGTACACAACAGGTGTGTACTCAGGAACATTACCTGATAACAGCCTACAGGTGTCAGCAGGCAGTTTACAAATTACAGGTACAGTGCACAAAGTAATACAAAATAAATCTAGCAACTGGATAAATTTTCTGAGGAGTCAACCAAACGTTTTGGATGGCATTTACAATCTCTTATCAGTAACTGAGAATGTATGTAAGATAGCGGATGCCATCTGAAATGTCTGTCTACTTAGAGAATTTACCAAGTTGCTTGATTTGTTTTGTATCACGAGATGTTCTACCTGGATGTCTAACCTTCATCGACGTACAGTGTAAAAGGTGAAGGAAACTCAGGGTTCCATATCATTTACCCAAGAGTGACATTGTGGCTGATCATGACGTCAAAATGCTTCACCCAAAAACAAATAACTTGAACTTTTCCCTGAGGTCTTGGCCAAAAATAACACAAGCCAACGAAAGACACACAGTTTGTGTAGGACTACCGTAAAATCTCCGAGCAGATGTAAGGATACGGCACAGGAGGAGGCGAACCGTTATCAAAAGTAGCCTCTACCAGACTTCAGAAGTGGCTGGCATGTTATCTATTTGGCTAATTTCTACTCTTTCCAACCACTTCTGAAGCCTGGTAGAGGCAAAAGTGCACTACTAGAAATGAGCAGTAAATGCTACAGAAACAGGTGTAAAATACAGAAAATTAGTCTGATTCTTACATCTGCTTAAAGTTTACTACTGTAGAGAATAAAAGCAAAACTGGCAAGGAGCTTTTTTCAAAAATAACTTCATAGAATCATACAGAACGTAACGGATCTTTCAGATGAATGATTGTCAGGAGTATGGATCATATATAAACGCACGTTTCCGTTCTAATTGTTTTCCGAACCTCTATGCAGACGCGTTTTGTCAAGACTTGTCAGAACTGCAGAATGAAGTCGCTGACATTTCCAGAAATCATTCAACTTCTCCAAACCCACGCCAGCCTTTAAAATCATTCTTTGCTTAATCAAAACTTTTACGTTAACGATCTAAACATCAGATAAACCCGACAGGTTGTTTTCTTAGTCCATAAACTTGACGCTGATGTTTAGCTTGTGGTCTGTCTTTAATTGGAATGACCTTTAAAAAGCATGACTCGCTTGAACTGGGTTTCTGACGTTGTTATTTTTACACCGCTGATTTATTTCTGAATTATCAACAAACTGAGATCCGGTTCGGAAAGGATTAAGCTATGAGTAAGTTATCGGAGCGGTGTATTTGGTACTGGTGTCATGATGAAAATAAGTGTGGAATGCAGACAAGCTACAGCAGTCTGTGTCTGAGGGTAGTCTCCACAAGGAAAAGAGTCAAATCTAGCTAAATAGGGAGAATAATTCACCGTACTTTTTTGCCGAATTCTACTACTAGTGTCCGTTATCCATTAAGAAGGCCTGACAGGGGCTAGTCTACGGTAACAGCCTCAAATCTAAGGGCTAGGGACTCAGGAAAGGGAGGGCTAGGAGATGGGCACCACCCAATGCACCATGGGAGGAAGGATTCCAACTTTAACTTCTCTTTTGTTTTTGTTAGAACGTCCTGATGGCGCGGTGCGAGGGGACCTGTCGCCGGTCCTCCAGAACTGACCCCATCATAGAGTTCTCTCCCATTCTCAGACATCCATTTCAGTACAGGGTAAGTAGGCGTTTCTTGCCTAGATGGTCAAGAAAGTCTATGTAGTCACGTGTCAGTGTTAGCCAATCAAGTACTGTGTACGTTGACACGTGTTCGTAAGCCAATCACGTGTTTAACTGTCAATAAAGATGACTTATAGTGATAAAATCCTAAAGTTGTTCAAAACGCCATTTAGTCTTTGTTTGTTTGTTTATTGTGGCTGTTTTATGTTTTCCAGAGACAGAGTTGCCAAGCGAAACTGTCGAAGCTAAAGGCGGTGAGGTTAAAGTGCACGGACGGCACTTTCGTCACGGCCACCTACAGATATATCACCAAGTGCGCCTGCGCGGCCTGTCCGCCAGACTTCACACTTCCATGACGGGAATCGGATATTCCAGGAACTTTGCTTCCAGAAAACTCTTGCTTCTTCCTAGATAAATAACCTAGCATTTCGCAGAGTTGAAACTGCCAACAGCATCAACTTTCATGGACATTGGTTTATTCTTGTCAGCCCGAAAATCTGCTCCGCCTCAGAGGCGTTGCCAAAAAGTGAAGTGCAAGAGCGCAGTCATACGCCGCAGTACAAGCGCCACCTTGCGGAAGAGAAGCTCATGACATGATCTCTCTGAACACGGACGTTGCTGTACATAAAACATCAATCCGAAATGTATTATCAGAAGAACATCGTTGACGCGATTGCTGTACATTGTGTGCTTGTGTGCTTCGAGACGCTACAGGACAAAATGCTGTATATTGGACCTCTCATTGCGGCAATGACTCGAATATAACGCGTTCTCAAGCAAAGGTATGCCGTGGAGGATCGACAGTTGTACCTGGTCAGTGGAAAAAGAAACGCTCGGAGAGTTCGTAGAACACACTCACAGTGTGCTTGATACTGTAGAGGACGCGAAAAAAGCATCCCGAAGAAATTAAAGGTCTAGGGAAGGTGCTTCAGTGAACTTTCGCGGTATCACCGGCTCGAACTGTCCGTTTGCAACGGCAACGTGTTGACTTTGAACGGCAAGAAAACTGACTTTGAATTACGAATCAAGAGGCCGACCAATCCATACGTAACGAATGCCCTGCCGAGTTCCAATAGCAACCATTAAATCTTTATACGGAATGGTTTTTAATGTAAATACTTTTTAAAATGTTGTGACTCTGTGAATCGGAAAGACAGCTTACATGGGGTCCGTGTACTTGTATGTATAAAGAGAAAGAACACGCAGAGACTGTGAAGAACGAAGAACTGTGTGTGTTACTTACGTACAATACAGTTGTATTACAAATTTGATATTCCATTAGCGTTACGCTATAATATATGCTATGTAAACATGACATCTGTAACGACGGCACAGAATAGAAATCCAGAAATGTGTTGAACATACGACTTTTAACCTCCTTAGTGTCACGGTAAGGTTCTAATCAACCGTAGCAATCAAAGGGTTAAATCAATTCACCCTTAGAGTTAGACAACCCAGTCCCATGTCTATGTGTTATATACATAAAGACATATGTCTCAAAACGCCACCTCAAGTTGTTGTGAGAGAAAAAAAAATTAAGAGGCATCGCCACAGTGAACTAAGTAAATCTGCATCTTTCATGCATAGTCGTGTGTATTTACAATGGACAACAGAAAGCTGTACTAAGTAAGTATCTTGCATGTGAAAATGACATTTTGTATCAAACTAGAGACAGAAAATGCTACCGATTTTACACAAAAGAAAACCCAAGGCGATTAAATCAAGTAAATGTACAAATGACGTCTACAGTGAAAGTTTGCTTTTAGGTTATACTAATACATGTATACAATTTCCTGTGGTTTATTCTCTGTACACTGTTGGTAATAAGGTAAACGTACTCCCATGGCCGTGTTTGAGGCTGTAGGGGCAGTGGGTTGTTACTCCACTGTGTCTAGGGCACGGTATTGAAAGGTGGAGCCCATCCCTCTCCTTCCACTGCCTTTTACCTCCCCAACCGAAGTCAGGTACCCATTTTACACATGGGTGGAGTGAGGAAAGTCGTGCAAAGTGTCTTTCCCAAGGACACAACTAGCCAGGAATGCCAGGAATTGAACCCATGACTTGAATTGAACCCTCTCAATCTCGTGTCCACTAGTCTAAGCCACTCGACGCCACAACGTTGATGATCTTTTTCAGCACAATTGGCAGTGGAAGCTGAATAAATACGTTAAATCTCAACATAGGTACGTTTTCAGTGAAATTGCCACCCAGTTGTAAATGGGGCCCATATTACACTACAACGTCACTAAAAGGGCCTGCATGGGGGTTCCTGACAACGTTTATTGATACATTACTAATGCGGTAGTTCCCCGTCATCCCCCTCCGTGGTAGGTGCCAGAAACATGGCGCCGAAAAACGACTGTTGTCTGGCTAAACTGTAGTCATGGCGGGGGAGCAGGGGCTCAATCTGCAGGGGAAAATATCTTATTTTAGGATATGAGTCTGTATATTTTACAGAAATGTTTTTTTTTTAATAAAAAAACCCCTGCTACATTCGTACACAAAATTGAAGTGCTTACAAACATGCCTTCAATCATACCTCTGGCACCTGAGTTGCAATCATCGGATCCAAAGCCACAGACAAACAAACAAACAAGCCAACAAACAAACAAACAAACAAACAAACAAACAAACAAACCTGTATCCTGTCGTGTACCCATAGTTCGAACACTCCCCCGTGGTACCGGCTCTCTTGGTCTCCTACCGGAGTTCCGTTAGGGTCCAACTCAACTCTGAGAAATATGAACACATGGGGAGGGGGGTGGCTTAACATTAGCTTCATTCAGACGTTTGTACAAAGTAAGTTAACGTAGCCTAGGTTATGGTATAAACCCACAAGAAACGATTTGTAAATTTGTTCTTCATTTAGTATTTCTAATGTCTGACCTTTTGTGGTCTGTGGTTAGGGAATTCCCCTTCCCTACACACACACACACACACACACACACACACGCATAAATACAACAGGTCTCACTTTGTAGTATGCACGCTCTCCATGAGTATAGTCTTTGGTTGACATTCGCCATGTTCCTGGTAACACGGAACCCGTACCGTGCGGTGTCCAACATACGGGCTATGGGACTCGTTCAGGTTGCGCGGGTGGTAGTAGTACGTCATCTAGCGGACAAAGACAGCACTGCATCAATACATGCGTAGGTGGCTTGTTTGCTTATCAGTGAATAAAATGCCTCAAGAAGCCTTGGATAGGGGTGTGGACAGGGCTTGGCAAAATTCACACTATAAAGGTAACACTAGAAAGGTAACATTTGCAAAGCAAATGCATAATGTTTACCTTCATATGGTCTATGTATAGCTAGCCTAACAAACAACTGCTGTGTGTATTCTTACTCAAACATATTCATATATATTGTGAGCAGCCTCTCCAACTCTGTCTGGCCACTTGCAACATAATGTAACCCAACACCACAGGGTGTCTGCTACAGCATCAGTTACCATGGTGACAGCCGTCTGGTCCAGGTCATTGACCTTATTTGTTTGGAAAGGAAGAAGAAGAGGAAGAGGAAGGAGAAGAAGAGGAAGAAAAAAGAAGAAACAGGGCAAAAACAATATGTTTTCCTTCTTAGATTCTCACCTGACTGTACACATAGTACGTTCCTGACACGGTGATATGGATGTACTTGTCCTCTGGGAACGAGAAGTAGTTGTGGGTCTGGGGAGGAGAGTTGTCTGCCCATTTGAACACTAGTGAGAGACCAGAATGACAATTCTTTAATAAATGTACACCGGTTACCTGGATCGTTTGTTAAAAATGGCAAGCTAGCGTGTGATGATTACCTGGGCCGCTCATTTAAAAGGGAAAGTGTAATCTGGTTACCTGTGTCGTTCATTAAAAAGGGAAAGTGCGATGGTTACCTGGGTCGTCCATGGTGAAGTGGCGCCCTTGGCTGCTGTGCTGTAAGGCCACGTGAGCGGACTGGAAGTGGTGGTCTTGGTGGTGGTGTGACGTCACGCCAGGCGGGCCGTCTTCGCAATAAAAAGTGCAATTAATGTATCTTTTCATAAAGGGCTAAAAAAACCTATTCATCATGGAAAGACCAGTTAAGCAAACAGATAAGGGCACAGGTAAGCACAAAGGTAAAATCACAGGTAAGCAAACAGGTAAAATCACAGGTAAGCAAACAGGTAAAATCACAGGTATGCAAACAGGTATTGGCACAGGCAAGGGCACAGGTAAGCAAACAGGTAAGGGCACAGGTAAGCAAACAGGTAAGGGCACAGGTAAGCAAACAGGTAAGGGCACAGGTAAGCAAACAGGTAAGGGCACAGGTAAGCAAAAAGGTAAAATCAGTCACAGGTAAGCAAACAGGTAAAATCACAGGTAAGCACACAGGTAAGAACACAAGTACGTACCTGCCATAATTCCTGCCCCAGTGTCCCCTCCACACGAGCACTTCCCCGGGGGGCCGGGCGGGCCCCTCAGGCCGGAGACCCCAGGCAGTCCGGGGGGACCCTGGGGCCCGGGAAAGAGGCCGTGGGAACCGGGAACGAGAACGGTGGGCCCGGACACACGGTTGACGCCCGGTGCACCTGGTGGGAACGAGAACAACAACGTCAGCTGACTGAGAAAAAAATATTTCTTCACCACAAGAGAGTGAACCATTATTTTTGGCGTGTCTGTATGTGTGAGTGTCTGTCTGTCTGTTTGTGTGTATTTCTGACTTTGCGTACAGGGGACGAAGTCGATATGCTGTCTCTGGTTACCGTACTGTCGTTAGACTTTTGCGTAGAAGCGTTTGTGTTCCACAACCTGAGATGTGGTCAAGCAATGGTGCAGTACCGTCAAAAATCGCCAAAGGACGCCCGTTACCTACTGCATTGCAACTTACGTTGCCAGATTCTTCACCCATCCACCCACGGCCCCTATTCATTACATTTAGGGTTAAATCAGTTAATCTAGGATGCACATACACATCCAGCTTCTCTTATACTTTTTTTCTGTACTAAGCAAAAGACGTAAATTATCCTCCATTGCAAACCAGAGCAATGCAGACGTCTCATGGAATACAAGTAACTCCTAACGCCCTTCTAACTGACGATTTCTTGAACATCGGTATACACGGAAAACAGGCAAAAATTCTCATTTCAGATTATAGAAAATAAATTCTTCTTAGTTTTGCCGATTTCGACATGATTTTGTCTCAACGAAAGGACATCAGACCGGACAGCAAAGTGGTTTAGCTTTCTTCCTTTAACTTAGATTCACTCAAGACCGTATTCTGACTTTGTAAAAAATCACCAGACACAGTTTTGACCCAGATTAGATAAAGTTCCAACCTCCCATCCGGTCTGGCACCGCCCAAACTTAGGTTACAACTTCACTATTTCCTGTTTTTGTCGTCCTAACCAGACATACTCCGACTTTCACTTTCGTTCCTTAGACATAGCTAGACAAACAAGGTCTTTTCACTCCGTTAAACTGTGTCCACACACCTGTCTCCTTACCGAGAAAAAACCTGACAGCCCACCTGAGTTCCCCGTAGAGGAAGTACAAAACGGTGTTCCGTTATCACAACAAGTGTCAGATTCCTCTGGCATGTTAAGCGACTTAACGTCGTCAACATAACAGCATTGCCTACTGACATGTTCTGTACACTCTCGAACATATGTCTTCATTGATAAGCTTGGAAGATTTATGAACATCCCGGTTGTGTAAAGAAGAGTCTCTTTATTCAGTATTTATTGAAGGTGTAGAATGGATGTGTGGGGAAAAACTGCGTGTGTGTAAACGATGGAAAACAAAACTAACCATGGCAAGAATATTACAGGTAGCTGAATGAAGCTTACTGAAATGTAACATCTGGTACCTTTAAAAGTTAGTTACTAGCGAATGGCTCAGAAAGTGTTCAGTTAGATGAATGCCATATAGACTAGCGACACTGGGAAGTGCAGACAGGAGTTAGGCTGATTAGGGAGAGAGGATCAGCAGTGCGGATGTCGAGGCGCGAATTACCACGGATTGGCGGACAATTAGAACTTCGAAAATTGATCGCCGACATTTCAACGCTTTCTGCCTCCTGTTATGCAAGTCTGGAGGTTTAACATCATACGTACCAGCGCAAAGCGTACATTAAAGATGTCCTTTAAATCAGAACGATTAATCAAAGACCCCTTATATAGAAGCAATGTGGCAAACAACTTTAATAATCAGGGACTTACAGCCGGGAGCTGTGGGGTCTTTACGACACTTCTTCCTCCCCCTCCCTGTGAGAGTTGTGAGTGGATAGAAGTGTTAGTAACGCCGAGTTAGTAACCAGAAAGCCACGCGTGTTGTAATCATAAGGCACAGGGCTGCGACCCTTACTGTAAACAACTTTATAATCAGGGGCTTGCAGCCAGGAGCTCTGTGGTCTTTTCGACATGTCTTCCTCTAGCCTCCTCAGCAGGCTCATTGGTTGGGCTTTTTTGGCTCATAATGTGCTGTTTTCTGATTGTGCATCAATTCTGTACCGGGTTTCTGTACGGTGGTGACTTTTAGAAAACGGGTACAACTAGAACTGATATACAATCCGAAAGAGCACATGTTAAAGACAAACAAAACAGCCCTATCCGTGGGCCTGCCAAGGAGGCTATATGCCTGAAGGTGTTAGTAGTAGGTAGGCAAAAGACGAGATACAAGACAAATATGAGCGGTTTCAAAGTCGACTTTTCTTAAAGCCTTACGTCACTAGAAAGATTTGCGTAAGACGAACGGGGTAAGGCAGGGATTCTTAAGTCGACATTCTTAAGTCACTTGAACTTCATGCGATTTAATAAGGCGTGAGAATATTGTGTGTAATGCGTAGGATTTGGGATGAGGCTTTGAGACAGCAGGTGACCGTATAACTCAACCACGTGCTAGTACTGAGTGAGTTAGTACGACGTTACGACATGTAAACTATTTGATAAATCATGTCCACATCGGAAGTAGAACTGTTTACACAACAGTGTGTGGAGGAAGCTCCTCCCGTGTGTTTGCGTTTTTACCTCGTCGTGTTTTCCGCTTCAGCTGGGAGACACGCGGGTCGGGAGGCGGGGCGACTGGGAGGGAACAAAAAGAGAAATAACAAAGTTAGCCAAAAACCGTGACATGGAGCTGGACATATTTGAAATTCTGTCTACCTTCGCCTATTTGAATCCACGAAGAAACTTGTACGTATGTGGTAATCTCCAAGCAGATCTTTTGGTGGCTGCAAGACAGTATCAAATTGTCAAGACAGTGTCATTCGCAGGGCAGTATACAAAAAAAAGATACCGGTACAAAAAAGAAAGCCAATAAAAACACCTGAAAACGCGTCAAGAATAAGCCGAAACCAAAATCTCTGCTTGGAGAGTCATATGTTGGATTGTTTCTTTGTTTGAAAACGATTGTAAACCTACCTGCGAAGATCTGTCTCCTTCGTCTCGCCGGAGCAGGTATTTCGTAGTACACATTAGTAGCCTTTGACTCTAGATCTGCATTCTGTTAAAATAATATTGTCATCAAGTCAATGCAATGTAGACATATGCCTAAGTTATCTAGTGTCCACCAGACTAACAATGCGGGCTGAAGAAAAGTAAAATTTAGCCAAATAGAGAGACTAATTTGTCAGCGGAGTTTAGGATTCATTTGAAATGTTACCCTTACTAGCGAGGATCACTCTCCTAGCCAATTAATTACTGACGTTATTTTGCCGAATTCTACTGCCCATAACCCCTTAGGAAGGCCTGGTGGAGGCTAGGCGTTATCGTGCTGGTGGCAGCAGGTAGAGACGCCCCTGAGACCGACCGAAACTGAACACAACACTAGGCTATGGTAGTTACGTGTGGACCATACATGTCACAAATGTCACAAAAAGTTACCTCTACTGCTAGAACAAAACGCTGACAGTTATGGAATGAGCGTTGTGTGTTCTACCTGAGTTGGATAGACTCATACCAGTCTACCTGTGAGACTAAAAAGGCCGCACAGTGTTTCTGAAAGCGGTATGTGCTAAGTGCTCGGCAATGGTGTGCATTCTCTTATTAAGACAAGTCGACTTGAATGTCACCTGCCCCGAGGAAAATGTCACAAAAGATCACCCCGTATCCATAAAACAAAAGACTGGCTATCCAGTTACGAGCATACGAGCACTGACAGTGCAGATACCAGCCACACATTGTCTAATATATTTTTGTCGCTACCCATTAATTCCCCTGCTTACCTGTTGCAAGGATGCGTCGTGGTTTCTTGCCGGATCCGGAGTCGTCCCCATGCCAGGTACCAATTTTGTGCCCAATTCCCGCTCCCGTATGCGCACAAGTGCCTGCACCAGCCCGTTGAGGTGTTCGATCGTGTCGTGGTTGTCCCTGACCGCCTGTTCTAGCCGCGCGCACCTCATGTACAGCGCGCAGAGCCCCACAGCGAGCAGCCCCACCGCCACAACAACAGCGCACACGTGCCGTACGGACAACAACACGCCCGCCCCCGCTCGCCTGCGCCTCCCGGGAATCCCCTTAGAGGGGGTGTCCCCGCATTGCTGCGGCTTCTCAGGGAATCCCTGGTGGTGGGCGGGACACGGAGTCGAGCAGAGGATCGCGGAACATTTCTCCATGGCGGCGCGAACGTTGCCGAAACTCTCTCTCTCTCTCTTTCCGCGGGCTTTTTCTCAGGCGCCAGACCGCCCTGTGCCCTTTATACACCGAACGCCATTTTTGTTGACAAGGGTTTCGGTCCCCGGACAACTTTTTCCCGCGCAGCTACACAGGTACCAAGTGTAGCCCCTTTCAGCTGTCAATCACTCCTGACCTTTTTACCTCACCGACATGATTGACATGACCCCTCCCACAACCCCCCGAGCCTTCTCAGTTGTCACGTGACGATTTTTTCGTGGAAGAGCGAAATTAAGAAGGGGCCTAACATTAGGGGTGTCAAAGTACGACGCACGGGTAGCGCTGTCTTTAAGTAACCTTAACACGCTCCTTAAGCATACACCGGAAACCTTCTTCCGTTCAGAACTTGCCCAGGTGAGTTACCGATGCACACCTGTACTGGCAATATTCTTAAGATGTTGCCCAAGAAAACTTAAGATCCTCCACAACAGGTGTCACTACAGTAGTTCGTGTTGACAACGGTTAAACCGCAGACAGCGTGCCAGTTGATCTTTATCGACCCATGAAACCCCAAACAGTCGTGCCTGACGGCGTGCTAAGTAAGTATGAAACTATGTGACACAACATGCCACCCAGTCTTGTAAAGCTGAGGGCTATACGCGTCAGATATCGGGCCTGGTAGAGTGAATGCCCTGTGTTCTTTTGTTGTGATCTGTGCTTAACCCAGTGGGGTTATACATATATGTACAATAAAAGTCTTCATTCATTCATATATAAAGGTCTCGTCTGGGTAAACAAAGACTACTGAGAGCGACTCTTTAAGTTGTAACATCCATCAACATTGATCCGTCGGGTTACATACAATGTATCTGCCACTTTGAAAACTGTGTGTTTGAGAGATCTCTTGTGCAGCACCCCCAGGTATGCACAGTTTAGATATACAGGAGTGCATTAATTCTACTGGGGGACATTGCATCGGGGATCTGTTTAGATGCATTTTTCAGGGTGTCGGCTATACATGTATGTGGCCTGGTGGGATTATGTTAGTAGACGTTATATGTAACCCAGCCTCCGAAACCAAGGTGACCAACAACGATCTGTCCCTGCAGTGAGTGCAGTCACTGGCATTTGAAAGCTAAGTCTGTTAGGGACGAATCGCCAAGGTTGGGGTGGTCCATAGTGTTGTGATGTTCAGATATCCACAGCTTGTCCGTCTGTGTCTTGGTCTGATACACGTGTCTTTCTTATGTTATCTACCTCCTTTTAAATTCCTCCCTTACTAGAAAGTCTTTGGTTCAGGGTAGGTTTGCAAGTTTCATCACAATTCACACCGGTAACTATGCCAGCCCCATTCTTAATACACACAAAAATACGTCTTCCTACCCACCCACCCCATAAATACTTTCATAAGTTAGTTTTTTTTTTTCATTGACGACTCCAATAAATGCTAATCATAAATCTACCTAAGAGCCTTTTATTCACGACTTTGCAATTTTCACACGGCATCTTGAAGCAACACACCTGTCATAAACCTGTACACACACACCTGGCCAGATACGTGTCTGTTGGTGCAGGTGTCACAGATGTGTCAGGTACATGCGTAGTAACCAGTGCCCGTTACTGTGGTCGAAAGGTGCCTGGTGCGCATGCGTCCGCCCTCCCTTCAAGATGATTGACAGGTCGTACAGATGACACGTCTGAAGATGGAGGAACACCAGAGTGACGTCACTAAAGGACGCCATCTTGAATCACAAAATATCCGCGTCTTCACAGCTGATAGTAAAATCATTCCTGTCTCAAGACCTTGGGGTCGGATAAAGCAGCAAGATCCTTAAAAACATCTGTAAGACAATAAAGAACAGGATCATACTACACAGTGGGTACCTGATGTACAACATATACGTGACACTACTTTAAAAGTATCAAATTAAATTTCAGTTTCGTCTACTTGAAAATCTCTTCCGAGCTTCCCTTCCGAGGTTTCTATTTCCAAGAACCTAGTACAGTGTACGGACTTTGTAGTGCTACTTAGTATATAGACCGGTGTGGTTTCGGTCACGATTTAGCTGCTGGAAGTCAAATCACGGCCTGGTCTTTCAAGCTGTAGATCAATGTCAAGTCTGTAAGGATAGTCACCTTCACCTGACCTTACTTACAATACTTGAAAGAAACTGTGGACAGCAGGGATCCAGGAAAGAACAACCTGCAGGTTCCAAGAATGCTTGGTTTCGAAGCCACGGCGGGAAACTCCATCCCGGGTCAAGTCACTCGGTGCTACGATGTCGTGTACTGCACGTGGGAACATTTGTCACAAGCGACAGGTTAGTGTACAACTCTTCCAGTCTATCGAACTTTCAATTTGTAATTAAACGTTGAGCATTTAACGTCTCATATCTACCCACCACCCTTCGAATTTCGCTACAGATGTAGTTTCTCACGTTTTAGTCAGATCTTTGTACTCATTACCTTAAAGTTTCATTTTCAGTTCCTCACATATTCAAGTATAATCAGCTAAAAGAATAATTTTAGTACACTTTTAGTACAACGTGCAGAATTTGCTGTCTTATTTTGATGGCTTTGTAGTGTACAAGATTTGGACACATTACACATTTTCTGCACATTTTAATTAGCTATTGTTACCTTAAAAGCGAAAGTTAAAAGTAGTCGGGCTGTTCCACTGGGGGTCACCAGCATTTTCCTTCAACCAGTATATAAATCTTCATTCTTGATTTCTTTGAGTTTTTGCTTCAAAAGAACCTACAGAAAAGGGAGTGATTTATAATCAGTGTCAGGCTGACATAATTACAGTATGATGTAGACGCCATACCCCGAGAGTGGCTGACAACACATAATTACAGACATTCGTATCTTAATATGAAAGTAGAAAGATAAAGAATTGCAACAGCAATCATCCCTATATCTTATATTTCTGTTCTAAGATTTACAGTATAGTAGTAATGGTATCAAAAGTTAAAACAAAGATGTACGATTTTGTTGCATGTTATTGTGTACGTTAGGAATCTAAATGGTTAAATTGGTGAATACGTAAAGTTTGTATGTCAATCAATCAATCAATCAACTAATCACTCATCTATCCACCCATTCCCATGGAGGCACGATAAAGAAATGAGTGACTATGAGCAGCGTTAACATAAACGTGGTTTTATTGTGCGGGCAAAAAACAGTAACATTAGTAACAATTTACAACAAACGGCAGTAACAGTGTGGCTTTATTCAACATCAAACAAACAAGAAACCTAAAGCAGTAAACAACTTGCACTAATATCTGGTATATTTCTGACATGCACAATACAACACAGTGTGCAGGTTAACAATCAAAACGTGAACTTAACCATAATTTACTTCAGTGCTATTTCACACATTTAGCGCAAGTTAAAGCACAGAATAAGACACTAATTACGAAGCAACAAACGATAATACCTAAAACGTTTATTTTCTTAGTCTAGAAAACTGAAGCAAACAGCTTCAATGTCAACGCTAACAGAACAGAATTAACTAGAACAAGTAAAATTGCAACGTCATAGCATCTTTATACAATAACACATGGCAGTGTTGTTAGCTGGCCGTTTAACCATCACAAATTAACCTAAGAGCCTTTAACCATCACAAACCTAAGAGTCTTAACTATACTATTACCCTTTATATACACGTGTGTGAGGCTGAATACATGGCAGTGGCGAAGCTGGCCAAATTACATGTCAAACACTTGACCTAAACATAAAAACTATTTCCTATACATACAGAGGTATACATGTATGTATTTTTATCCAACGTATACGTACAGTGCTATATACACATGGCAGTGGGTATAGCGTTTTGCACAGAGAATATAGGAAAGACATATCAAAATCTCCATATCTTTGCTATTTACAGCATGTTAACATGTAACGTTATATATGAATTTCCACATCAACAGACTTAAATTCCTACATTGCCAAGGTACAAGCAGTGATATACACTTTAAAAAATCAAACGTTTTGTTTACCGTTTAACTGTGACAATTTTAGTAGGGTAGAAAGATGCAGCTTGTTGGAGAAGAGTCTCTACTTTGGAATGTTCAAGTTCGTAGCCCCCCCCCCAAAAAAAACAACTTCGCTACTAAAAAAACAAACCTTAAATGGGAAAGCTTCGATTTAAAAAAAAATTAACGTGATGCTTTCGACAACGTTTCAGACCCCGCCAAGTTTAAACATACCGAAGTAGGTCCTGTCAGAATGCCAGTCTATGACAGTGTCATCATACAGCACATACACGTACACCCTATCCCCTGCATGTATCTGCCTCACCCCTGCCACATAGCCCGTGTTGAAGGGGTACTGGGGCGACGGTGTGGCCAGGGTGCACCTCAAGAAACTCTCTCCACTGTTGATCCTTACAGAGTGCCCCACTACGGCGATAGGTGCCTTATACAACACCTGGGCAGGGAAACATTTGAAACACGAATTGGATGGCATCTTTCTTTGCAAATTGAGTCATTCTAAACTTTCGGTGTGTAAGATTTTGTCTTTTTTTCTAGTCACGTTCCTCTGAATTTGAACATCCCAAAGTATGATCTGTCTGCGTGCATGTCAACAACAGTGTTTGGGTACAGCGTGGTGATATAGACTCTGTCCCCAGCCTGCAACTTTCTCACCCCGGCCACATAGCCTGTGTCGTAGTTAAGATCAGGGGAGGGGGTCACGCTTCTGTAGTGGAGGAAACGGACTCCGTTGACTTTCACATAGTGGCCCACAAACGCCGACTGATCATAGAACAACACCTGTACAAATACACAAACAGGAAAAAGAAACTGTGACAATAACTGATAATTCGAGTTTCTGCTTGTCTTAAGGCCACACAAATCTAATTTATTGGTTCCCGGACTCTGAAAAATAACGACATATTGGAATATCAACGTGTTTCAGGGAGTGGACAGAGTCAGGTGTACGTTTACCCCATCCCTCTGTTTTCATGATGTCCGTTTGTTTAAATCTTACACAAAGACGTCCGAGAACCAACACGCTAAACTTGTGTGACCTAACCTATCTAAAAACTGTTCCGGATCTTCTAAAGACCATCTAGTTGCTAATCTTGAAGAGTCCGAAGTAGGTGCTGTCGGCGTGCATGTCGATGACGCGGTTTGGATACGCGATCTTGACGTACACCCTGTCTCCCGCTTGGAGCAGTTTCGCGGCCGCGGCGTACCCCGTGTTGTACTTTAGCTCCGGGGAGACGGTCGTGGCGGTGCAGCGCAAGAAACTCATGCCGTTGACCATGACATAGTGGCCCATGAAGGCTGAACCGTCGTAATATAAGACCTGCGTAAAGGCAGCAAAGCGAGAAGCTGAAATGGTGCCGCCTTCACTGACAAGCTATTTGGGATGACACTTCTTGTTGTTGTACCACAGTCCAGTCACTTTCAGTTGAATTCCTGCATTGTACCTTTAACAGAATAAACCTAATGCATACACTACAACCATATTGACGGGTCAACCTAGTCCTCAAAATTAAACGTACATATCAGAACATGCTCTTTTTAGCCATGTACATGTACAGCTTGATATTATCCAGTAATTATAAAAGGTTGAAATATAGGGTTTTAAAGATGATGCCCTTAAAATATTGCAAAACAACTACCCAACTATAAAGTGTTCTGTTAGATGTACAACAGTTTTTTTTCCAGCTCCGCAGTCCTGGTTTGTACTTTGACCTAAGGCTCCTAACAACACAACACAACAAACCTGCCAAACGTCAGCATTGTGTGCTGTCAATCACATGACGTCATGGAACATGACCTATGGCAATCCCATAATACTCATTGATTAGTTGGAATGTCAAAGGTCACATTTCCACTGTTGTGACAGTTGAGTTTTCACCCCATGTTTACTACTGTTGTAATGTAACTTTGAATGGAATAAACAACAAGTTGAGGCCATGCCTTTTGTTCCAGGAGATCATTACCAAAAATTCCCAGGTATGACAGTTATGTATCAAACCATTTGGGTTACTTTCCAACTTATTTCAAAGTAGTACAGTAGACTCTGACAAAATTATGTATCTGTAAACCACCCCCCTCCCCCTCCATATTTTTGTAGCACCAATACATTTAGCAGGGGCTTCACGTTAAAAAAAAAGGCATGTTCAGCCCTTGAAATGAAGGTCCCTTTCTTTTACAATGAAATAGTAGCCGTGTCAAAGTTTAAAACAAGCTTTACAGCCAAACCTGCACAAGTGACCACCTCTATATAAAAACCACCTGGCCAACATGACAACTTTTTGGTATACGTGGTCCCTTAGATATGTAATTTTTTTCCCATGGACACATGTACTGTCCACATAGACCTGAGTGGTCGTCTTGGGCAGTTTTGACTGTACTTTTGAAAATGAAGCGCCAATTTGACAATTTAGGCTCAAGAAAACGAAAGAAAGACAGGAATAAGGTACAGGTGTGTCAGAGACTGTGTAGCTTGATAATCCCCATGTAGGTGGTCTCAGCCTGCAGTTCGATAACTCTGTCGGGATTCAGCGTCTTGACCCAAACGGCGCTCCCGGCATTCACCCTCCTCACCGCGCCCATGTAACACGTGTTGTAACGGTTGTCGGGGGCAACCGTGCTCTCGGAGCAGCGGAGGAACTCGTTGGCGCCCACCATGACCTTATGACCCATCATGAGGGAGGGGTCATAGTACATGACCTGGAAGTGAAACAGAAAAGGGAGGGGGATGCACAAAGTGGGAGGGAAGTTTCAGAGAAAGCTAATCCCAAAATAACACCAGAATACACCAATTTTTTTTTTTTTTTTTTTAGAAATTGTAACATGACAATACATAGTGTGTACTAGGCAGCAAATATGCTGATAGCGTGCACACCTAACACATAATACTCATTTACACCTGAGTCAAGTGAGGAAAGTCGTGTTAATACACCAATGGAACTTGTTGGTCCTTGGATTTAAAAGGAAGGAAGATTCATCGTTTCCAAGCATTTGCTGTCCAAAAGTTACACCAGAATTATGTCAAGTAAACATGCAGATGCAGAGGATATATATAATATATGTAGTAAGAAAGACAATACAATTGTTCAGCATCCAAAGCTATTAGCAGCAGTTTTTAGTCTGAAACATGCAGAAATATGCTGTTAGATTTTGCAATCTCTGTATATAACAATGGTTAGTTTGTGCAATCTTAGCATGCTAAGATTATATAAAGTCATAAAGGTTACATTGGGAGGTTAGACATTATTTTGTAACACGCTAGATTGCCTTTTAAAGAAATAAAGTTCAAGTAAAATACTAAGAGGGAGCGAGGAATTTTTTTTTTTAACTATCAGCTAAGTGCATGGGGATATAGTCCATGTATGTTAAAGATATTGGATGCATGCTTGTCTATACAGTCTAAAGTGCTCAGTCATGTGTATGAGGCTATGAGCTATGCAGGCAAAACTGAAACTGAAACTTGGAACAAACTTAAAATGATTAGTCCATAGACTATAACATGTGCTGAAAACAAGGCAAGCTATCAGTACATGTTGCTACAGCTAAGAACACATCAAGTTAAACTGTGTGTGGTGAAATTTGGGGGAGGGACAGTTGTTAGTAACTGGTGAATCATTATGACTACAAATGTACATGTATCTACTACCACATGCTATGGTCACAAAACAAACTTTCAAAATCAACACTGCAAAGTCATTCATTAACAAAATAAATCATCAGCTGAACTTACTAATACATGAAAAACACACAATCACAAACAATAAAATATAATATAGCAAGCACCCCCTCTCATAACCACCAACTATTTTTCCTCATGTCGTAACCAAGTTTGACTGCAACAATGCTAACCCTATATTGGAACATGCTGGTGTCAGAACATAGGGGTCCTCTTATAAAGTCCACACCACACACACACGCACACCTGAAGGAACCTTAGACAGTTCTCACCTGGCTGTAGATGAAGTAGTACCCGTCCTCGTGGACTTCGATCTCCCCGTTATCATGGAGCGTGTACCCGCCCGTGTTCACAGCCTGCTGCCAGTACTGCAACTTCCCAGCTGTAAAGTTCAACAAAAGTGTCACAAAAGTGTTACAAAAGTGTCAAACTAACTGTAACAGTACACACTGTAACAGTACAATGACTTTATTCAAATTGCAACAGCAGTACACTGTGAGCATCAGATTTAGCTGATGTTGTGCACCACACATTATTAAGCATACAATGTAGAATACAACACTAAATACAAGGCAATAAATACAATACAGTAAACAAAGACTTTAATGCATTTAGATAAAAATAATCTAAAATGGCGTTGAAACTAACATTGTTGAACTGTGAGTGCATTTTACTGGCTGACATTGGATTGGAGATCTGTTTTGAGTGGTGCATATTTGTCATCTAGCCGATTTTTACATAAGAGCATTCATTATGGCCATTATACACATGTAGCTGGGTCTGCTAGTAACGGTTTGATGCCAATGAATGTAAAATCTAAAGAAGCTATTTGATTGTTGTGTCACAGTGATTATGTCAGTTTGCAATCTCTACCCTGACAATACATATTTAATTCAGTAAGGGTTGATAATAGCTTGCACATGTGGAAGAAATGCAGTAAGTACATGCTGGTGATACATAGCAGCAGAGAACAAATGATTGATTTCACTTGATCAAATGTAGTACATGCTTTGGATTGACATGCTTTAGTGTCTACACAAGTTATAATGCTTACTTTCATCCAGTCTGACCTCTCCTTTGTTTTGTCCTACAGTTAAGAAAACAAAAGAAAGAACTAAAGACAGTAAATTTGAACAACAAAAGCAACAAAACCTGACAATTGTAATAACCATGTTGCCATTACAAGCAGCTAACTGTTCTCTTCATTCTGAAAATTTCCCAACACTTTGGAATGAAGCAGCCACAAACTTTCAGCTTTTTTGCATCTATATAATCTAATTGGAGAGCCAGACTGAATGAAAAATTGTTACCGGTATACATTCTATTCCCTTTCAAAATGTAGTAGCAGTTAGGCCCCCTTTCCTCTAAATAGCGATTGCTGATCAACCAAAATTGAATTTGTGTAAACTCTTGGAGTGACGATGATATACAATGCAAAAGTATGATTCAAAAGACAACATAACATATAAAACATGAAATAATTCATTCTTTGTGTTTGAAATTCTTTGAGCGACCTGTCAAATACTAGTATTTGGGCAGTCAGTGGTTGCAGTCTCTGATCATCCGGGAAAGGAGGTATTAAGAACACAGTCTGAGTTAGAGGGATCCTGGGCCCAACTAGGGTTTGGGTTGGCGTTAGGAAGGGCATCCAGCCGTAAAAAATCCTGCTTCAAAAAAGACTTGCACTTGATGCAAGCACGTCTAACACCCGTTTCGGGGAAAAAAGACGTTAAAACTGGATAAGATAAGAATAAGAAGTCTAGATCTACTTGCAGTATTCACTCACTCACTCACTCACTCACTCACTCACTCACTCACTCACTCACTCACTCACACACTCACTCACTCACTCACTCTCTCACTCACTCACTCACTCACTCACATAGTTGAAAGCCGAAGGGGCAGTCTGACAGTCCACACAAGTTTTCCATCTCTTTCGGTATTAGCTTGGTGTTATTCCACTAGGGGGAGCAATATGCGTTAAGAAGCAAAGTCTGCATCTATTAACCATGTAAGTCTGGCCTCCAGTACTTACTTGCCCCAGCAGAAATGGCAGAGTCTACTGCACCTTGCACATGGATCACTGAAGATGACGTCTACGAGAAATCACAAGTGAACATGAGAAAGTGCCAGTTCTACGAAAAAAGTGGAAAAGTCTTGACCTAATAAAATCATTGAAGATATATGTACAAACATTATTCTACTCAAGTTAACTCATATTTATAAAAGTGAAAGACGTCAGAAGGTGCCAGTTCTATATATGTGGAAAAATCCTTTAAACTACAAGCATTATTCTATTCAAGCTTACTTATATTTCTGACAGTTTACTGTTTGCAGTAATTTTTTTTTTCTTTTACACCATTGTTTTACACAAGGACTTGCAGGGAGCTGGCATTTTCCATAGTGGCTGCTTTTTTATGATTGAAGAGCAAAAGGAAAAAGGATGCTAATGTTTAAACATAACTCCACAGTAGACACTGGCAAGATTATCTCAAGAACAAATCAGCCAGGTTTGTGTACTTACCTGTGTCTTGGGCACCCCGGGTACACCTGGGAAACATACACAGGGTTTCAGGTCAGCATGTGACACAGACTTATTGCGTTGACGTTGGGAAAAACACAATTGATTCTATTGATTTTTGATTGTTAAATAATACAAAAAAATAAAACAAGTCAGAACAGCGAAATGTTATCATGACAGATCAATAATTGTTTCCAAATCAAAACAAAACTGCACCACAATGCAATACTGCTACAGTTGCAGACTATAACTAATAATGCCTTTGTCATTGTCTTTCATACATAGGTAGGTAAAGGTAGTCCCATAGCCTTCCTTTTACCCCCCTAACCGAAGTCAAGTACCCATGTTACACCGGGGTCGAGTGAGGAAAGTCGTGTAAAGCACCTTTCCCAAGGGCACAACGAATGCCAGGAATCGAACCCGTGACTTCCTGGTCTTGTGTAGGCTAGCCTAGCCACTTGGCCATTTGAGGCCACCCAATACATGTTACAGCTGTTAGATAATAATAATAAGACTACCTGGTGGCCCAGCCTCTCCTTTAGCCCCCTCAGGCCCCATTGGTCCAGCTGGGCCTGCCTCGCCGGGTAAGCCTGGAGCACCAGGTATGCCTGGGGGACCTGCAAAGAACAAGGAGTACATTTTACTTGTTTGTTCAAAGTAACAACACAAATTTCTTCTGATCTGCATCTTTTAATTACAGCAGAATTAGGTGCAATATAGTATTTCCAGTTCATTCTGCTTTTCAACCTTAGTGTTACATGCAATATTGTATGTCGAACCATTTGACCCATTTTAATAATCATGAATTGAATGCAATTCAGTGTCAGTTGCACTGTGAGGTTTCAATAAATTCATCTTGAATTGAATCTTCAATTATTTAATGCTGCTACCGGCATCATGATTATGGTAATCACACTGTGCATCTATCTGCAGAAATTGTGCTGTTTTCTTTTGAAAGGACAGCTCTCCTACAAAAGACAGAAATGAAAGAAGAGGTTGTATAGGAAAGGCACTGTCACACAATGTTCCTTTTTTTCCCTAATTGATAGTACGTCCTTTTGTGTCAAAGAAAACTTTGTCCACAATGGATTGAATCATAGAGTGCATTGAGGTTCTATCTGGATGACCACACAGTCCGCATGTATAGTATCTATACTTGCCTCCTACGGGGTAACCTACTTTGTTGCCCACCCAACCTGAGAGGCATGACTGAGTATGCACGTGGACAGTCACACACTACACTCTACATAGCAACATATATGCTGTGTTGTTATGCAGGAATAGGTTGGAATTTTGCTGGACATAATGACTTTCTGCTTCTAGTGTCAGCGGTATTGGATTGTTCCATTTGAAGAAATGTGCAAAGAAACCTAAGGCTTTTTCAAATAGAAATAAAATGCTGCCAAAGAAGTCAATGTAGTCAGGAAAACATAAAACTTGGAGTGAAGAAAGAAGACCAAGGAGGTTTTTTAAAAGAAAGATTTGAAACTCCTTGGTAAGACAGAAAAAGGTGGACTATTTCTAAACAACTCCCCTCCAGACATTTTGTAATGGAATAATCCCTGGCAGTGCATAAACAAATGTCTATCCATTGTATGTAGTTTGATTGGAAGCTGATGGACTTTTGTGAAATTGTTTTGACCCCTATTCCAAAATGGGCTCGTCCAACTTAGCCATTTGTTGCAGCTTATGAGGAATGTACCATTGTGAAAAAAAGAGGTGATCAGTCAGAATAAGTACCAAGAGGATGGTACCTGGTGAGCCTCTGCGGCCACGCCTTCCCTGTTTCCCTGGCAACCAAAGAACACAAAATCTCAGTGCTTAACAAATAACTACAACTTCCTATCAACACTTTCCATCATATGTCAGTTGCAATGAAATTCTGTTTAAAATTGCAACTATCATTTGATACACACACGTGCACCAGCTTTGAATTGAAAGCAAAATACTCAGTGTAATGACCTGATAATATCCTTTTCTCTTGATAGCTTGATATAATTTTAGTTCATGAAAAAAGCTTTAAGAGTTATATGGATAAGATGTGGCATGTTATGAAAACATTATGAAATGTGTTTACCTGGATCTCCCTTGGGGCCAGGTGGTCCTACAAACAGAACAAAAAAATTCAGATATCATTATCAGTTGTGGTGGCCCTGTGTGGACGTTCACTACAACCACTGCAAATGGAAAACCTTCAAGACCTAAGAGCCGTAAATGTAACAAGCAAAAGTGAAAAGTTGATGAAAAAGCGTTTGTGCGATTAAAAAAACAAACTTTAGAAGACTTAGGCCTACCTGGGCAGCCTTTCTTGCACCGACGATTCTTTCGCCTTCCGGACCCCTCAGTGGGCGGTTCCACTTGTCCTGCCGACCGCTGCACCAAACTCCTGAGGGCCTCATCTCCTTCTTCTTCCTTCAATTAAAACAAGCCGACAAACTTTGAGGACTCGAGCTCTTCCTCCATGCATTTGCGAAAAGAACCTTGATTTTTTTTCAAACAGTAACAGAGCCTCTGAAATCAGTATAATCTGGAAAAAGCACACGTTTGAGTGAGGAATGAAGAAAGAAAACCAATTCATGCACTGTCTGGTTGCGGCATACCGGAGTATTTGTACTAAGAAAAAAGGACCATAGAAAATGTAATTGATGTCCTTGACAAGTCTGGTTTTCTCCGAAAAAGCCGTTCCGAAACTTCAATTCGTCTGAAACCAAATTCCTAGAACAAGGTTTCGGAACCAGATAAAGGCCTGGAGCAACACGGGGGTCCAACATAATTTGTAACTAACACGAAGGGGCGTGACTGAAGTACTTTCTACTTTCCATGGCGGCAGCGATACCGGTAAGAAATACATCTATTTCGTTCCACTACAGTTTGCAGATCCAGACTCTGTTCTTTGTCAGAGACCTTCAGTCAGAGTACCGCGCAACTGTGCGCCGAAAAACGTCTAGCGGATTATGTAAATAAGATTCCAGCTGGGCCGCAGTGGGACAAGGCTTCACTTTTTACATGTTCCAAATGTCACATGGCTCTTCCCTCAAGTATACATTGTACTTGTAATCCTCTGTCTGTCTACCAACTTAAGGTTGGAAGACATTTTTATGTGTAAAGCTCTAGTAGGAGACAAAGTTCACAGAAAAAGCAAACATGAACGTTGCAAGCTCACCTCCTCTGCCTGTTCTTCGCTATCTGTGGACATCGGCGCTTCAAACTGAAAGTCGGCTGGTTCGCCGTTCCCGCTCTGCAAAGCCCAGGAGGCCGCCACGTCGGGTCGGTCGGGGGAGGGTCCGGCCGGGGCGTCAGGCGGGATGCAGCCGCGGCGAACCTCCTCCAGCTGCCGGTTGAAATCATGCTGGACGTACACGAGGTACACAGTGGCGCAGGCAGCCCACACCAGCGAGAAAATGGCGATGGAGGCACCGAAGACTGCGAGTTTCTGCGCGGCATGGGCGCAACGGCAAGGCGAGCTGATCTGGTCGCCCACCCCGACGGTTGTGTCCGACTGACCGGAGCAAGTCTCCGGCTTCCTCGCCACCACAACTTGAGCTACGGTCATTGCAAAACTGGTAGACTAGGCAAGGGGAAAGGACCGGACACTCTACGCCATATGCCAACTTCGACCAGCCGGGACCGTAAGTTTAGGGACGGCGAAATGTCACCGCGAGGAGTTAGTAGTTGTTGTGTTTTGATTATGCACGAGTTTCTGGCGGGAGACCAAGTGACCCGTGTAGCCACGCCCCCTAAACGTCAATCAAAACTTTTCTCGAACGCGATTGGTCTGGAGGGCGAAGTTTTCTCGGAAGGAATATGGGGGTCGAACAAAAGAGTTTGTAAACTCCTCCCCCTTGTGCAGGGTAGGTTTTGCAGCACAGAGGTCTTGCTACGACCAATCGCTGCAAAGTGTCGACCAGCTTGCAAGTCAACAGGCATTCAATTTAGATTCCTGACTAGGTACTTTGACCTGTTACATCAGGTATTATATACTTGTCATACGAGAGAAAAGAAAGTGTTGTCTTCTTCTTTTCTACATCTTTTTAGTGCTACACTTTCAGAAGCATCGCTACAAATTGAGAATCTGCGAAAAAAAAAGCATGGACTGACAACTTTACAGTTGTGAAATGTTGGCCCAGTCGACTCTGGTCGTTATATGATATCGTCTTCGGACATTTTACCTTCTCCAAGGTTTTGTTTTCTGTGCCCTTTGTTTGTGGTTGGGTGGATTTCTGGTTGGCTTTGATTATGAACAGCAACTTATGTTGAAGCTTTATATAACGTCCTTGGTCTGACATGTTGATCTAATGACTATGCACCAGACATTTCCAGACTTCCCTGAGGGTGTCTGGCTTGTCTATGAGGTCCTGGCAAATGCCTTGGAGCTGTCCTGACGCTTAAAATGACATACAACCCTGGAGTAAACATGGATCAACCGTCCTAGTCATATCGAGGAGACCCGGTGAAACACCTATTTGCCGTGTTGTGTACAGTTTGCATAATATCACCATGTCCACAGCAGTGTGGCAGGGAATAGGGTTTTCAACATGCTCAACTTGAAAATTCAAGCAGATGTTGGGAGATGGTAATGGTTTAAACTTTTCTCAGTATCCCGCATAGTGAGGCTTGTTAGAACAGCCCCTCCACTCAACATACTCTCTGCACCTCAATTCACATCCACTCTGTCCATACATCTATATTTGTTCTCTCTGCACACGTACTTACAAGTGTGTGTGTGTGTGTGTGTGTGTGTGTGTGTGTGTGTGTGTGTGCATGTGCATGTGCACTGTGTAGTAATAAAGTTACTCTACTCTACAGTAAGACGAAAAACAACATAATTTGAGATCATACCTAATTGTTGTGTCATAGCAGCCTCATCATCCTCAAATTATGGCGAACTCTGGCTTCCAACATGTCCAGGGTCATAATATCATTCTTCAATCTCGGTGGCCACTCCATGAATCCAATACTCTTGACCTTGCTTGACCTCCACATCAAACAGTTATTGTTCCATCTCTTCCCACCAGATCTTAGCATATCATAACTTGGGGGAATGTTCCTAACTAGATAAGATGGGTTTTTAGTACATTTTAAGCATACACAAAATAATTCCCTTTCGAGTTGACTATTCTTACCAAACCATTTATATGCTACAGCAGTGAAACTTAAACGAATCAGTAGACGAACTACACACGGTATACCTATAGTAGAAATTCGATAAACAACAGCCAGAATACTCACACTGCACTGTAGCCTTACCTTTACAGTATTTGGAACAGGACATCATAGTACAATACCAGGTACTAGTATACTGTGCTCTGACAGAATTTACAACCACCAAGCAAGGACGTTATGTCGTCTACAACTCACCCATTTGGGGCAGAATTTTCGCAGAAAATCCTGATATATGTCTCTCCAAGTATCGTCAAATGAAAGTAACAAGAAGGGGTGACAAACTCTGACAGAAAACCTCAAATTTCTGACTTGCAGACGACTTTTTAGGACACACGTCTAGACACCGCTCCCTCCATAGCGACGTGTGAGGACCTGCGTCTGAATTTCGACAGAAATTCCCCGTATGTGAGGCAAACCCAGCGTTCTGATTGGTCACTTGAGCCAGGGGAATCCTCTGGGGGCGGGAAATGACTAATTTGGCGGGAAATTCCCCGTAGTGGGGCTTCCCCGGGTTTTGTGGTCTGGGAAATACCCTGATCATATGACTGCATGACTCATGCGGGGAAAACCCAACCTCGCCTATCCAGGCTCTCATTTTACACGCTGCAACAATGTAGCAACCTTGCTGTTTGTTTCAAGTCTTTGCAAAGTAGATCTTTAGCCTTAGCGACAAGTCAAGACCTTTTCAGGCAGGATACAGGGGCTATTTCAGTCATGCTTTGGTGTAACTGTAAGGTAATCTGCAACAGACTACAGTTCAGTATAAGCAGTGGTAAAGACTTGATACAGAGCCTTCAACCTGTGGCAATAACTTGACGGTAAAGGTGCGTTCTTCACTTTTCATATGCCATAGTATAACAGAGAAGAAGGTTTTAATTCGTTATTAGACATGGTAGACACAGTACCAGTTTATGCATGAGTTCCATGTGTCTATCTGTGTCACTGTCTGTACGAGCATTGTACTAGAATGACTTTAAATTTGTTTCCTAAACTATCATGTATCTTCTTTTGTCAATTTATGAAAGAAAGTTGTGTTATGGAAGTACATTCTATAGTTTGAACGTGTGGACATGTCCAGAAGATACCCCGATATACATATAGTAAGGACAGTAGTATTGAGCCCCCCTCCCCACCAGTCAATAGATAGGTAGCCATTACAGCTGTATGATGTGGCAAGTACATTTGTATGAGTGCACTATGACCTTGTAGGGTGACATACTAGCATAGCCTGTGTATACACGTAACAGTTTGCTCTATGAGGTTGAGAAACGGTCGTATTTCATAGTAGTATTCAAGTAGATTTGTAACGTTGTACTTTTATAATGAAGTGCTGTCTGAACTTTGTAGTTCAGTGTTGTGTAGGGTCACCACCAGTAGGGTAGCGCTAGTGGGCTGTATCTGTCATATTTTTCCTTCGCTTGGAGACTAACAAATGTTGTTGGCCTTGTTTTTTTTTTAAATAACAAGCAAGGCAATCAGAGATGGCAACCTTCTCCCCCTTACTCATACTTCTTTGTTTGACAAAACCATTTCAGCCCCCACAGACTAAAATAGTGTGGCAACGCTGTTTTGTTTATTGTGTATGCTGGGAATCACAGAAACACACACAGATACACACACACACACACACACACACACACACACACATATACATATACAGGTACACTGTCACACACCGTGATACACACACACACACACACACACAAACACACACACACACACACACACACACAAACAAACAAGCATTTCACTACTCTCCAAGCAGAGGTTCGGGTTTTGGGCTTATTTTGGGCGTGTCTTTAGGCTTTTTTATCGGGCTTTCTTTTTTTACTGAATTTTTCTTTATCCCAAAAAAAATTTCAGTGAAAAAAGAAAGCCCGATAAAAAGCCTAAAAACACGCCAAAAATAAGCCCAAAACCCAAACCTCTGCTTGGAGAGTAGCATTTCACTCCCTTGGAGTAATACTAGTAGACAAGCAACAGCTGACAGGTGCAATTTTCCCGGATGTTGGCAGAGACAGACTCCCACTGCACTACAAAGTCCAGCCGACTTTACTACACAATCCCAGCAACACAACAATGCCCAGACTTGTACCAGGCAGCTCATACTTTGCCCCTGACCGTTGTGACATTCACCTGGCCGCATGCCTAAAGAGCTGTCACCAGCATGCTGTCAACAACCTAACAATGAGGATAGGTCAATATTGACTCCAAAGTCATGCGATATGCTTCCCCCACGGTCACTATTGTGTGTGTCAAACAACCAGAAGATAGCCTGGTTACCATTCTCCACAGGCCAGCTGAGGGCCAGAGGCGTTTTTGCGGCCCCATTACTTCTAAGCCTTGGCCTCGTCGGACCAGCCCAGTTAGACTTCAGAAGTCCCTGCATACCCTTTATCATCAAAATGTTATCTGTCCTAGCCTGTATATACAGGTGTTATTTTCAGCCCTGGTGTTTTTCCCAGTTCACCGGTCCAAAATTCAGGGCGCGTAACACGTTTGGAAGGTGCTAAGGTCCTTGTCCTTTCGAAGGATGGCGCATGTCACTCTCTCAAAAATACTTCATTTCAGCAAAATAAAACAAGTTGAAAAATAACATTTTCTCTGTGCTAAAGCAAAGGGCTACGTAATACGTAATAGTATATGGTGATAATCCTATATTTCACCTATAATACACTTAATACCCGTTGGACCTCTATCGGTTAGATTGACAGCTAAATGTGTTTTGTTTTTGCCATGAAACAAAAACAAACACAAACATAACCCAAACAGTGTCAGGGCCATTGGTTATCACCGAAGCACGCGCGTGTTTCCTTTATGCAAATACTACATGTATTTATTAATAAATCGATAGATAAGAAAGGATCATATACAAGGCAAAACATGTCAGTTACTGTTTATTGATTTTGAAAGGGCAGTATGTACAGTTACTACTCGATGCTTACTCTGGTCCAGCTGGTTAAAACTTCCTTTGTAAGGAAAGAACATTTTGAAGGAAACATTCCATCAGTAAACTGTAGATTTAGAAGTTTAAATTGAAGCCACCAATGCCTAGTAATAGGTATTAGCTTACAATCAACGTGTTATGACCATATAAGACAGATCTTTATATATGTACAAACAGTATCCGGTTCTAGATATCAGTATGAGTATATATACAATGCGTTAATGGATGAGTGTGTACTTTGCCCAGGATGGCAGGCGTCTTAACGTACAAACATAAACTGTACAAAACAAAACAAGACGTGAAAGTAAAAGAAAAAATTGTTACACGAAGCTTTCAAGCTAAACTTCAGCGTTAAAATGGTTGTATTCCTCTACATTCGTCTTGAAAAGTTTAGTAGAAAAGTTTTTCTAGTGAGGACAATTGCACACAATTAGATATATAATATGTTGTGAGATAAAATGAACACCAAATGTTATCTACATAAAAGTTACATGAAAAGTTCAATTCCACTGGCAGTGGTTATAGCTGACCGCTATTCTGGGTACGTAGGTACCCTGGGAGTGAGGACTAACTGAACCAATACATAGGAGAAGCTGGGGTTACACAATCTCTCACTGTCAGGGTCCCCCTCCACGAGATCCTGTGGCCATATATACACCCCTTACGCAAAAGAACCATTCCCATACCCAAAACTACTGATAGGCTACTCAGAAACAATTCCCTACACCATTTAAACCGGAATAGTTGCGATGCTTCAGTTATACACATAGCAAAAACATTCAAACTAGGTTGAAGGCAGATCCGCCACTTTGATCAGCCCCAGGTAGGTTGTATCTTCATACAACAGCGCGTACATGTTCTCTCCACCCTGCACCCTGATCTTAGCCCCGGCCTCCAGCCTCGCCAGCCCCCCCACGTAGCACGTCTTGTAGCGCCCCGTGACGCCTTGCGTGACGTTTTCGACGCTCTCGTTGCACGTCAGGTACATGTTGCCATCCACGTAAACCGAGTAAGACAACAGGTGACGCTTCTCTTTGTACACAATCTGTGAAAACGGAAAAAGTTGAAAACGAAAATGCAAGTGAAGTAAACGGCGTGTTGTCAAGATTATACTATCTTTTGTTTATCAAGACTGAACGTGCCGTCTTGGTTTTTATGTAGCTTATTGTTTTCCATGTACTTTTTGTCTATCTGTTTATTCATTTCTTGAATAAAATTATTGGAAAAAAATTATACTATAGCAGGCAAATTCTAGGTAACATTCGACTTTTGCCGCATATATACAGTTGTGTGGTGCCAATTTTTCTAAAGCAATGGAGCATGGATGCATCGTAGTACTACTTTGTATTCTGTTTCAGCTGTGTACTAGTTGATTTGAATGTTATGATACAGAGTTACCCCTGATGGAAGACTTGCCCACCTGACTGTATATGAAGTAAATGCCGGGTTTCTCCACCGTGATTTCTCCGCTACTCGCCACGTGGAAGTCTTCCCCGTTCGCCCACTCTGCAAGGCTCCAGCTGTTCAGAATGGCTGGGGAATACATACAGTACTTCATTAATACTATCTTCTTTAATATAGTATGTACTCTAACAGCTTTTTACTTAAGCGCTGTTTTTGGATTGTAAGTCTGTCTGTCTATCTGTCCTTCTGTGATTCCAAATCCTACTATAAACACAATGTATTGTTTCATATACAAATGTATCTTCAGCGCTATTTTTTTTAGCCTGGGTGCCATCCTACGAAGTTCCCGCCGGCGCGGCTCCCCACTCTACTCAGTCTACTGCAGCGTGGAACCCCAGGCTAGCTATTTTTTTTGTCTAGAAGGGTCGCAAGGCAGTATGGGTGTCGGGATGAAGTCTGCCATCTCTGATTGTCTTGTTTTTCTGTCATCAATGTCGTGTAAGATGTGATTTGACCTCTGACACAACATGGCGGCCCTTACCCGTCTCCAGTTCTCCCCGACGGCCGCCGCTCTTGAAATGGGCGAAGGTGGAGGAGAAGTTTCCGGCCGGGCCAGGCGGGCCTCGCTCCCCGGGGGGCCCTTGTGGGCCAACGTCGCCTTTCCTACCTGCAAAACATCACTCTTTAGGTTATGGTAACTTTTGACAACTTTAAAAGGAGAATGGATGTAAAAGAAACATTGAGCGACTGGAGATCTTTATTGTTTCGTGTCCAGACAGAGTAGGTTGACAGCGCGTGGGTGAATTAAGTATGAAATCACCGATTTCCACTTTCATTTTTCTTTTTCTTCCGTGTCTTAAAGTTTTACCTTTGCAGTTTTTCGGACACCTCTTCTTTCCTTTGCGCCCCTCCTTGTCCCTCTGGTGTCTCCTTCTCTTGGGCGCTTCTGTGGGTCCTTCTCCTGTGTCCCTTTTACGGACGCTGTGGACCTGGGAATAGAGCGGAAACCACGTCACTGCCATGTTGTCAGTGAATGGGGAGTTTATAGCAACAACCCCCAAATAAACTTTTCAGCGCCAATGGAAAAGAATGTAATAATGTTCACATTTCATTCTGTACTACGCCTTACGCATTCCGTCACGTCTTTGGCGTTTTTCTTTTATCTCTTAAGAAATCTCACCTGTCTTTTACAAACAGGCTCCACTTCAGTTCTTTCGTGCCCCGAAAAGTCCCGCGGTATGATTTTTAAACGCTAAAAATTCCACCAATGATTGTGATAGCACCTTCTTATCCCATACTAAATATTATTCCTTTGTTAGGTTGATCAGTCTCATAGTATGTTTCTTGTATATAGCAGTAGATGCCGTCCGTTGTACCTTGTACAAATGTTGTGCAGTAAAGTCTACGTATAAACAGTACCCGGGCACGTTCCTATAGCCTGTGTCCGTGAACCAGGTAAACAAGGTGTGCACAGGTACAAAGGTATCCGTACGTCGTGACGCAATCGACATTGTTCCCCCCTCCGCGCACCTTTGACACGTATCAGGTGTCACAACACTGCCACATTTCGCAACGCTCTGCAAATGTGACCGAAAAAAAAAGAATAGAATAGCGCGCGACATTGTGGCAACTTGCCAAGGATACCACCACCCAGACATACCTGTCCTGCAGACTTACCTGTCTATTGTTGTTGTTTTGTTGCGGCAGGTGGGCCGAGCCGTCTGGCCAGGAGGCTGTAGGTGTGCTGAGGGTCCCTGCGCCGTCTGACGGCGGTGTGCATGCGCGGTGCAGGTCCTGTAGCTCTCTCTCCATCTGCCCCACGCGACAAAACAACCCCGCGCAGGCGACCGTCAACAGAACAAAAGCCACGCAAACTGCGCCATTGAACAGACCCTGGAACGTCGGGCGATCGCGGGGCGGTTTCACCATCGCGCCCGCCAAACCCAACTCCTCCCGCTGCCCGTTTGACGCTTGCGGCTTCATTTTCGGCGCCTGCTGACCAAAAGAAGCGCGAACTCGTGCAGGGGCAGCTTTAGTAGTGTCATGAAGGGACGACCCGCAGACTGCTGACTGGTCCCGCCGTCCGCAATGCCCGCACACTGGAGCGCCAAAGTGCACGGAACCGCGATGCACACCGGGATACTTCCCAGAACGAAACTGACCGCTGGAGACTTGGGGAATCGGTCAAGGTTCTGTTGCCATGGAGACCGCACTAAAGCGTAGCCACAAGGACGAGTTCTTCATTTCTTAGTAGGCTCTTTACATGGAATAGAGACTAAACTGTACTCGGACGAAACTACGCTTTCTCACAACGTATAAACAGACTTGCATGACATAGACAAGGTCAACAGCAATGAAACTTTATTTAAAAGCGTCCGATATACAAAACAGCGTAAAGACCCGTGAGAACCTGTACAACAGAAGGGAGTGGTTTCCTTACTCTTGCCGTTTGAGATATAAAGAAAACAATAGTTCCCTGCCCCCGTAAGCAATTTTACTTTCACTTTCATCTTGCTTTATCATTGACAAGCTTAAGTACCGTTCAATTTTCTTCATCTTCAAGTAGAGATCGGGACACAACGTAAAAAGACGCATAGCACCGATAAAAGACAGTAGAAATGCTTTTTTAAAAAGATTTACTCTGCGTGAATTTTCTTATCCTCAATGATAAATCCTAATATCCCTAGCCTATGGTGACCATTCTCTGCAAGTTGGCATACGAGTGTTTTACCGTCCCCAGTACAGGGCTTTCTTTCTAACAACGTATCTTTCAGCCGGCCTTTCTGATTACTACCGTCCGACCCGGGAAAAACCCACTAATGCGCTAATACAACGCTCCCAACAGCCTAGCGATACCGATGAGCCTACGATGCATGGTCTGGCTACAAGGATATTACTAGTATATGGTTATATCCCCAGTTTAAGTAAGCCGAAGTACGTATAGCCCGGTGACGCCTTGACGCCGCCCCAGGCCTCTACAGTGATCCGGTCATTCCGATCCAGTCTCTTGATCCCCGCCACGAAACAAGTCCGGGTCCTCCTCCCGGCCGCGCCCTGCTCCTGACTGGCGCACGTCAGGACTGGCGTCGGCGGCCGGTCACCTCTCCCCCCGAGCAGCACCTGGAACCGCACGGCGTCTTTACGGTCCTCGAAAGTAACCTGGGGGTGCAGAGAATAACTAGTAGTCTCCGCTATGTTTCTTTTTACATAGAGAGTGATATTGTCTTCTTGTCCCAGATTATTTTCTTTATTTGATTACAGTTGTGAATTTTTATTTGCTGCAAGTTAATTTAGTACAAACTGTGTATGCTTGTAGGCCATTGTCATAATCATCATGTACTTAACCGACACATATGAAAGACGAAGTTAGCTACAGCTTTTATAGGGAGGGCAGGGCAGTAGCCCGGGTGCCAGACTGTTGCCAGGGCTTGTATACAGTCGGGCTCCTCGGATCCAGGGCCAACCTGTCCCCAAGGAAATTTACCACAGAAACCTGGGTCTAACTGAGAGACTGTTCTGTGTACTGGCCCTGACAACAGTCTGGCATCCAGGATAACAGGGCAGCAACAAGACAGTCAAACGTTTCCTGCACCTTTAATAGCCTGGATGCCACACTGTTGTCGGGGCCAGCTCCTCAGTTAGACCCTGAGCAACAGTTCCTCATGGTCTAACTGAGGGGTGTCTATGGTGCTTGGGGACATGTTGGCCCTGGAGCCGAGGAGCTAGCCTGTATACTGACCCTGTTACCCAGGCTACCGGTACCTGTGCGTAGATCCAATAGACTCCCGCCTCCTTCACTCTGACTTGACCGTCCTTCAGCACGAACCAGCAGCCTTCAGGCGCGAACCAATCAGAAGGCTGCCAGAACCACACTGTGGAGAGAGATAGAGAGGGTTTCTACGCACTGTTGTTGTGTAAAGTACAAACTCTCACGCATACACACACACACACACACGAACCGTACACACAACATTCCCAATCTTTCGCTTATTCTCTCTGTCTCTTTCTGTCTGTGTCTCTCTCTGTCTCTGTCTCTCTCACACACACACACACGTCAACTTTTCCTTAAGGTCACACTTATGTATACATTACCTGTGCCAGCGACGTTGACGACAGAGTACATGTACTCGTTGGTCTCGTAATGAACGTGAGGCTGTGCCTTCTGTCTCCGGCCTGGGGGACCGGGAAAGTACAGACGATGGGGCATGAGAAATCAGCCTTACGAATAATCTATATACAGATGAAACACATCGTTAAAGATGTCGGTAAATACAAACTCTAGTTACATGTTTGTCATAGTCGAAATTGAGGATGCCGTTGCATAAAGTTGGTCATAACAAAAGTGTCTTTTTTTTTTCAATAAATCGGTATTCCGTTCACAGTCCACCTGATAAGGATTATATTTGTCGTATTTCATAGTAAAAGATTGCTGAAGGACCGAACCTTTCAATTGGCCTTCGACTACGTATAGTACAAAAAAAAGTTCTGAAACGATGGCGTCAGAACAAAGAAGACATCTGCGTGACGTCACACCTTTCCTCCTGCACCGCCGCCGTCTGGTCCCTCTCTCCGGTCCCGTGTCCCTGCGGTGCATGCTGGGAGTCTCATGACTGACAGATGCGTTGGACGATCGGTAATCGTGGACGTCAATGGCCATATTAGGGTAAATGTCTTCTTCGTATCTGTCTATAAAGATAATGAACATAATGATAGTAACATAATGCAATACTAGTGATGATGATGGTAAGCTATTATATAGATGGTAGGGCAAGTACAGTTAGACGCCATTTTCTACATTTCAAGGTCACCATATTGGAACACCTGCATTCTATCTCTTCACTACTGGATGTAAAGTAAAGTTGCACATGTAGCCTCAAGGAAACGCACACTCCTCTATATGACGGTATATTTATTTTTGTAGCAACATATACATTGATATAGAAAATCTTTTTCCATGTTTGCAGTGTTTCCATCTCACCTGCAGGATACACCTGACGTGTTGGCACCACGCCAAGCGAACTTTGACCTGTAGCTGTGCGTTGCTCGCTCCCAGTCTTCCCTTCTGGAAACACCTTTGGTAGGAAAACACAAATAGAATAATGTTCAAGCAGATGTCGAGAGGTGAAATCTTAACGTTTTCTCACTGTCACGGTTTTTTATGACACGACAACCATCGAGTAAGAAAATAGGCAGTCAGAAAAGTTGAATAATAGTGAAAAATTCTGTTATTATCACTCATACATGTTACTGTAGGTACTTCTGCTGTTCATAACTAACCTGTTAGCATTATTGTTTACTTACATTACCTCTGTTATACATATTTGTAATGACGACTCCGTTCCCGTGTTGATATCATTGATTGTGTTTTTGTTAGTGGTGCCGCTAACATAAGCTCTAAGCTTGAGCTCGGCGCCACTGTGTATGTTTCTTGTCTTTGTTTTTCACAATAAAAATAGCTGATGATTTCCACTCCCAGCCTCTGCTTAGAGATTAGTGCAATGGGCGCGTAAAAAACTGTGACTCTTCACTTACGAATCGCTTGGCATTTCTCCATGTTCTATTCTTGGCAGTATATACACATAACCGTGGGAACATACAATACACGGTTCGCTGGCGCATAGACAGTTTCGATCGCCGGTTGCACAACTTTTCTCACCGCGCCAAAACATCACTATTGTATTTGCCAGTTTGCACGTATCAAAGCCTGTATTTATCTGACATTTATCTTTAACATCGCAAGATTTTCGCCGATTTCTTATCGCTAATGATAGGGGTTGGAATCTTTTGTGGGCAGCTTAGGTTAATTTAACTGTCAGTCCCATGCCCAACAACAACCACACCCTCTAAATATATGGGAGGCACAGACGGTGAAACGTACTCTCCAGGCCGAGGTTTAATACTGGGTTAAGCCTATTTTCGGACGTTTTTTAAAGATAAAGATTTTTGTAGATGTTTTGTCGGGTTTTCTATTTTCCTGTCGTAAGCAGTATATATAGCTCCTTTAAAACCTCCTGTCAACCGGACAATATGATATTTTAAAAAAACGCAGTTGTTCTCCAACTTATGATGTCGTGCGTAGAATTTCCAAGCAGGTTGTGACAGAACCAACCGTTGTCTAGGATCTATTAGACAGCCTTTTCAGTAACAAGACAGCAGAATTTTGCAGGACACATGCACAACTATCTCCCACCCAAAAGCCCCCAGTTTGCGATTGTTCGACGATCGTACGACGAATGACCGTGCCCTTACCTGCTCTTCCCGCCATTTTTCCTCTGGTCCGCCACACCGACACTTGGACAGCTCCGTCTGCAGCTCAGCAATACGCACGTACGCCCAACATGAGAAACACAGACACACCAGCACGCACACTGGTACAACGCACCACACTACAGTCAACAACCTGCCACAAGACTTATACCTGCGACAATCACGCGAAGAACTACTGGTATCGGTACCACTATGGGAGACTTTCTCGTTCGTTGGCGACATGTTAAATAGACACGCTACGGCCTTGCCTGTACAAGGCAGACAGCTGAGTCTGTGTGTATGTTATGTAGACGTCTGTATTGCTAACTTGAGTTTGATTATTGTGGGAGAGAGCTCTTGTGTACAAAGAACAACCACCTGATACTTCCAGCAGACTAGTGTAACACCACTGTAGCTTGTCGTCCACTCTAACCGGTACTACATACACGAGTACATTGTTCTAATGTTGCGTTTTTTTCTTGTTGACAACCTGTAAATGGTAAGTGGCCTTGCGAAAGTTTAAGTGCGTTTGTTTTCGTATCAATAAACCTTTCGTTTACCGATATGCAGAGATCGGACCAGTGTTTTGGTCGTCTACGTGTCGACTTCACACTTGGACTGTCAAAGCGACCACAGACTATTGTTCTCGGCTGTTGTTGTGAACCACATGCACGACCGAGGTGGTCCTTGTTTGTTTGGGTTGTCCTGGCCGTGACGACTCTCTATGGAAAATTAACTCTGTTCAATGTCAGAATAATAAGCAAAAAGAAATGGTACTGGTGGCTTGAGAAGAATTTTTGTGTCAGGTGCCTAGTCATCCCCTCCCCAATCGTATCCATCTATGCTCTCTCTCTCTCTCTCTCTCCCTCCGTCCCTCCATCTCTCTCAGTCTTTCTTTCACTCACCACCACTGTTCAGTGCAAAACACCTGACGACAATGACAAAGCTTTGGCTCTTAAAACCCCATACAGAATAAGACGACGAACCAGGACTACGCCACCACTGCTTGATATGATCTTGCCAAGTCGTTCATTCCATACTGTTCACGGTGCGCTGACCTTGACCCCATTCGAGGTCTGTTGTGGCAAGGACGTCCATTGTAATGAAAGACGATACCTTTGTTGATCACGTGATTCTCCAAGACTCCTCGAGCGTAACTCACCGTCTCAATGGTCCTCGCAAAGCACGCACACACGCACACACGCTCACAAACACACATACGCACGCGCACGCGACCTACATCTACGACCCTTGTATTCACACTGTAGGCAACGTGCTTTTTAAAGCTTTCACCTAACGGATACATGAAAATAGACATTTTTAATAATCAAAAGTATGTAACAAATGACCTTAATTCAGAATATGGCGACAGTTGTAAAAATGGTTGCTAGGTCAGAATGCCTCCAATCTCCACACCACATTCCAATATGGCGCCGATACACCGGTAAAAAAATGGCCGCTGACATGACTTACTTATAACTTTAATATCTTCACCATAGAGCGGAATTTTTAACAGCTCATCCCGAGGCTATACTTCTAACACTGTTCAAAGTATGTAATGGGAAATGACAAGGAAATCCACACCCACCTGTCCCGTCTTAAGAGGACAGAAGTCACCTGTATATTTTTTGAGAACTTATTTCCGGGTTCATAACCCTAGAGGATCAACCAGCCGCCAGACACGCATTCTTCTGTATCACTGGTGCATAGACAGCGCCCATCGCTCACCGTCAGGACTGGGGACGGCTTGTTTTCAGTAGAAAATATTTCTTCTTCAACCAGACATTTCGCAAGAAATGTGGCATCTAGAGATGCAATCTCTTTATGAAAAACAAGAGTTGGTATTTGTGATATATCTAATAATATATAAGTATGATAAACTGTAAACATCATGTCAAGAAGATTTCTTACATTACATGTATATTGAGTGTGTGGTACTTGAAGGCATGGCTAGGGGTGAAAACTTTCTTAGGTGTAATTTTAAATGCGTCTTCTACTTATGACAATTGTTGTCAATTCGGATAGTAACACATGTATTTGATTGTCATGGGCTTGGACTATCTTCTACAAAAGCCCCTCAAAAGTTTTTAAAATATAGCATTATAACAGCACAACTACACGTACACTATGTAACTTGTAATGTAATGCACCATGGTGGCGCTATAGTTCGTATTCAACCAGACGATAATGTAGAACACTGATGGACCAATCTGGCATGGCCAGGTGGGTCAGGCTTGTCTAACAAACCAGGTACAAGTGTTTCCTGTACCGGTTTCAACCTGTTTCACGACTCCTTCACACCTGTGGTCAGTTTCACCTGCGTGTCTACATGGCAACAGGTATCGGTCTAACCTTTCCTGGAAGTTTGGAACCCTTACAGGAAAAACGTAACCCGATACCTCAGTTCGATCTGAGGCCTGAGTGGTCAGGTAAGGGGGCACACCTCTCACTTCTACCTCACCAAACTCAGCTGCACTACCGAAGTTACAGGTGTTACTGACAGGGTTATACTTCAGAAGGTATAAGAAGTATGGAATACGTGCTGAAGAGGAGTTACTGCCCACCGTTTCTGCACGTCGGTCGTTAGAAGTCGCCGACTGTTTTTCCCCAGGAATTTCTTCCGGGTGAATGTCCTGTGGACCTGGGCTCACCTGTCTGTTGATATTGTCCTCTGGCATCTCAGGTACGTGAAGTAGTAGAAAGTATCACACAGGTGTATTTCAACCAGTCAGGATAAACACCCCGTATAGTAAAAGGGCAATTTCCCGTCCTCCAAGCTCTCTAGATAGATCTGGAACTGACATATACATTGTGTTAAAACTTCTATACTTAAATATTATCGAAAACAAAGTAGGGACACCATATAGCTGTTTTTAGAAGTTAGGAATGGACGATTAATTTCTGAAAAAGTTGCGATACATCTAAGTCATATTCAAGGATATCCATGTGAAATCTTACTTTAAAAATGAATATTAACTTACGTACTATAGTAGATTGAATGATTACTTGAAGTTATAATAATTTAAGAGGTAGGGGATGTGTTGTACGTATTCTTGTTGGACACTCTAGCCCAAGGTTTTCTTGCGTTTAATTAATTTTCAACTGATGTAAAAAAACGTACTGAAATTAAAAGTTATACTAAACTGCTTCCCAACAGTAATCTCTTGCCATGGTATCACAATATTTCCACCTGTCGCCCCGTTGTTGTACATTTGGTCACGGACTCGCCTTCGGTAAATACCGTTCCAACATGGCGCTAGGCAAAAGTGAAAGTAAACTCACGCCAACTTCTAACATTGATTAAGAACAAACGGACTCGTAATTTCAAACATGTGAAGTGGAAACAAACTTTCGAAGGTCTCCAAAGTATGAAATGCGAGGAAATAAGAAAACCCTACAAACCGTTTCCGTACCAGGTACGTTAGAAGTTGCAGGTGCTTCATGAGGCTGTACAGGTGTGGTTACCTGGCCATAGGGTGGCCCCTCGCCACTTCACAATTCAGCCATGTCATGTGGCTGACTCTCTCTCTCTCTCTCTCTCTCTCTCTCTCTCTCATCATACTTTCACGTGGGGATAAAGGTCTTCTTAAAGCCAGCTATATTTTCTTCCAGAGTGATATTGTCTTCCCAAGTTGTGAAGAATGGAAATATTGTGTTCTGCATTCTTACGTCTGTGGCTAGAGCACAAGGTCATCACCAGCCAGATGAGACCGCCAACATGCCAACATCTCTGCTTCAAACCGCTGAAATGATACAAAGAAAAGATAATTTTAAGATGATCTGTAAATTCGCATTCTGTAGCTGAGAAGAACGAAACGTACCGTACTCAAGATACCATGCATGCGTACATTTATTTCAGCTGTCATTTACGATATTATTACTATTATGTTATCATTATAGTAGCTATATGTGAGGAGGTATCTTTCTCAGCACCACCCTAGCCCACCCTCACCCTGCCGTGGACCACAGACCCACATGTATTTTGGAGACAGATGTTAAAAGGGAGAAGTACCGATAGGAGCTCAGGATTCTCTGTCACTATGGAAACCTGTAATTACAGCCTCCAACACCATGGTAACAGGCAGTAACAGTAGCACATATGCAAAAATCCAACAGGATTAGGTGTTGATTATCAAGCTTCTAGGGGCCTGATCAGTGGAAGGGCTGTTGGAGGCGCGATGTGTGATGTAGTCAGGCTAGGCTAGGGGCCTGACCAGTGGAAGGATTGCTAGAAGTGTGATGTAGTCAGGCCAGGGGCCTGACCAGTGGAAGGGCTGCTAGCGAAGTGTGTGATGTAGTCAGGCTAGGGGCCAGACCAGTGGAAGAGCTACTAGAAGTGTATGTAGTCAGGCTAGGGGCCAGGCTACTGAAAGGACTGCTAGAAGCGTGATGTAGTCAGGCTAGGAGCCTGACCAGTGGAAGGATTGCTAGAAGTGTGATGTAGTCAGGCCAGGGGCCTGACCAGTGGAAGGGCTGCTAGCGAAGTGTGTGATGTAGTCAGGCTAGGGGCCAGACCAGTGGAAGAGCTACTAGAAGTGTATGTAGTCAGGCTAGGGGCCAGGCTACTGAAAGGACTGCTAGAAGCGTGATGTAGTCAGGCTAGGAGCCTGACCATTGGAAGGGCTACTAGAAGCGTGATGTAGTCAGGCTAGGGGCCTGATCAGTGGAGGGGCTACTAGAAGCGTGATGTAGTCAGGCTAGGGGCCTGACCAGTGGAAGGGCTGCTAGAAGTGTGATGTAGTCAGGCTAGGGGCCTGACCAGTGGAAGGGCTGCTAGAAGTGTGATGTAGTCAGGCTAGGGGCCTGATCAGTGGAGGGGCTGCTAGAAGTGTGATGTAGTCAGGCTAGGGACCTGATCAGTAGAGGGGCTGCTAGAAATGTGATGTAGTCAGGCTAGGCTAGGGGCCTCGCCAGTGGAAGGGCTACTAGAAGCGTGATATCGATGTAGTCAGGCTGGGGGCCTGACCAGTGGAAGGGCTACTAGAAGCGTTATGTAGTCAGGCTAGGGGCCAGGCTAGTGGAAGGACTGCTAGAATTAAGCGTGATGTAGTCAGGCTAGGAGCCTGACCATTGGAAGGGCTACTAGAAGCGTGATGTAGTCAGGCTAGGGGCCTGGCCAGTGGAAGGGCTACTAGAAGCGTGATGTAGTCAGGCTAGGGGCCTGGCCAGTGGAAGGGCTGCTAGAAGCGCGATTTAATCAGGGTATATGCAAGGAGGTTGAACATCCTTGCTATTTGTAGATGTGTTTGATAATTCGTGAAGGCAGTATAACAGTGCGTGTTGGAACATGAAAATTTCATAAGTAAACAAGAATTCGGAGACCTCATATCTCCATGAAATATGGTTTCCACAACACAAATTACATATTGATATGTAAAAGTAAAAATCCTTTGGCAATGTTTCATTTCAATATGTCATCATTACGCAAATGACCTCTACATTAACATAATATATGCATAGTGATGTTAACCTTTAACTAACTTACCCATGTCACAACTATAAACTTCCCATCATTTACCACTAAGGAATCATAGAATTTTATACAATGATTATGCAAATTAGGTCCTTATTTGCATAATTGGTATCTGTTGATTTTCCACCTGCCATAGGTTATACACATTACATGTATGAAAGTCCTATAATGTAAAACACTGAAATTACCGAATTTCCACCTTAATTATGCAAATTAAGTCTTCATTTGCATAATTTGTATTTCCTTATATACATCTCTGTCTAAGCTACCTACATACCAAAAATGATCAAAATACGCTGTTCCTATCTGGATATATCCGCTTTGAAAGATTTCAACAGAAACTCCCCTGCAGTACCAGAACAAGCTGCTAGGGGGACCAAACCCACGCCACTTATTCCTGACAGGACAAGCTATCTGTCACCAAGATATCAAGACCATAGCATGTCCAGGTCAAAAGATACAAAAACCAGAAGTTCAGCTGCAGTACCAAGGTCAGCCACCAGGAGGTTCATATTTGACCTTGACCTTTGTCTTTCTATGACCTACCAACATACCAAATATCATCACAATATATAAATGCCTTCATAAGTTATGTTGATCACAACTATGCGGAAACACACACAGACACACACACAGACAGACACACAGACACACAGACAGACCCAAAACAATATCTCCATTTTTCATGGAGATAACAAAAAACAAACAAAAGCACATTTTCTCCCTCTTTATTCATCTTATAAATATTGTACATAACAAAGGCAGTGTCCATAGCTATGTGATGTACTAACATTAAACAGTAGCAAAAAAAAAAAGATTTGAAATTACTCATCGTGACTTAGTCAATACCGTTACCATGTAGGTGACCATCTTTTTGTTACTGCAATGATCCAATACTCACTTGGAATTGGTTGTTATTAGATTTAGTTACTAGTAGTATCCTATTAAAGCTGCTAAGTAAATGTTAGTTCAAAAACCGTTGTGGGATCGAAACACATTTCCATCTTTTCAACAAAGCCACGTACGTAACATTGTGTCATGACTTAGAGTACATGTACATGTTGGTACAAGGAATATTGCAGTAATGTAATAAGGGTCACCTACAATACAACAAACATTGATATCGAACAGTGAATGGAAGGCAATCAACAATATGTCTTACTTACTATATACAGCGAACGATTCGGTCTAAAGACCAAACCTATGCCCTCCACCAATATTATAGTTACTATCATATTCATACATCTCTTATTTACTATTTGATATAATAAATATACTGCTTCTGGGTCTCCTTTGCTTTTGATATTTACCAATTGGCCGGTACGTCGGTGACAATAACTGCGTTTGCCTTCTGACTTGTGTTTAAAAAATAGGCGTCTGAGTACATGTTATGTAAATTCCTACTTCTGCATTCGTATACAAAGAATACAACATATGATAACAGCAAAATACAGATGTGGATACTTGGATAAAGTATAAAACTTGCACCAAGATTAAAAATCTATTGCCCCCTATTGTATAATCCTTTTACTAGCTCTTTAATTGCATTGGTACCTTAGTATATGTGTTATATTAAAGTTGCATTGTTAGACAGCACAGAATAGCTCAGGTTGTTTATACTGCCAGCTCAGATCGGTTGTGGGGTGGTTCTCTGTCTCACTGTGTAACACTGGTGGCAGCGGTGAGATTATGGTCTGAGTAGCAATTTGAAAAGACATGATCCAAATATGCAAGGCAGCCCTACATGTAGGGTGTACATGAAAACAATTTTTCACTTTCATTGGAGTATGTTTTCTCAACAAGTAGTAGTACAGACCGTATCTTTATCATAAAGTTTATGCATAGTTATGGTGGTCTTTCTATTTGTATACAGTTGTGCATGTGCTACAGCAGGGGTCTAGTCAAATGGTTGTCTATGAGTCTCTTTGACATGTTTTTTTTGGGGGGGGGGCAAACAACCTGTATCTTTCTGAAGTTTAAATGACCAGTGAATTGTTACATTCATCCCGATGTTCTCCTGTCTCTGTCCTTGTTTCTATTATGTCTAACGCGTTTCTTAGGAGCAGGATCCGCTATCTTAATCAGTCCGAAGAAGGAGGTGTCAGGACTCATGTCCACCACTCCAGTGTCCTGTTGCAGTTCGACGAAAATCTTGTCCCCCGCGTCCATGTGGAACACTCCTGCCGTAAAACAGGTGTTGTACTTCCTACTCTCGTTCACAGGGCTCTGGATGCACTGCAGGAACGCCTCTTGTTCCCCGGACTCTCTGATGATGTGACTGAGGAATGCGTGTGTGCCGTCGTAGTAATATACCTGTGAAGGGTGGAAAAGGCTTCATTAAAACACATATAAACCACTGTATTGTAATAGTGTGTCCAGTTCTTTTTTTGCTCTGTGTGTGTGGCAATGTAGCTGAAATAAGTTTCTAGGCAATGCACAACGATATTTAGTACCTCGAATGGAAGTTCACTTGTAGTAGAAGTCATCATGGACGAGATTTCAAAAACTGTTTATGCAATACTGTTAAGAAACTGGACCAATCTTAATTCTGAGCCCTGTAGTTCCAGCCTTTATAACGAAGGAAAAAAAAATTTCTTCCTTGATAAAGACTGCAGAGTTTCCTTACAGTACTGGATCTACAGTTGAATCCCTTTCCACAATACCTGCAGTACCTGGCTATAGACGAAGTACAGTCCTGACTCGGTCACCATAAGCGAGCCGTCCACTGAGTTCAGGAGGAATGCATTGCTGTACTGTTGGTATTCAGCCTTCTCCATCCACTGGGCGACTCTCCATTGGTTGACGTGTCCATCTAGAAGTACACATTTCAGCAAAACATCAATACACTTGGTCCTCTCTATGATGCAAACACCGAGATGATGTTTACTAAAATAGATAAGATTTTATGAAGTTCAAACTGCTTTTAAATCAAGAATGCTTCACAAGGAAGTAGCAAGAGCGCATCACGTGGTTTGTGATTGACAGGTAAGTCAGACGAGCCTGTGAAGCTTGCAGAGAAAACAAGTTAGTCACAACAGACTGACCTCTCACCTTTGAACTTGAACCTTCGAGCCGGTCCGAAGCGGTCCACGTTTTCTGTTAACGTGTAAATAAAACAGAAGAAGGGAGAAGTAAGTAAATGTTTGCTTACTTTCTCTCGCGCCCTGGTCCCTCATGGACAGCAAGACCTCGCTCGAGTTAGCACTTTGTTTAATGATTGGATCAGCATCTGGTCAGTGGGAGGGTAGGGGTGGTAGTGGGAAAGATAGCAAATGGTCACTGTTACACAAAAACCCTTGCAGGAGAATTTTAGTACGTAAAAAGTAGCTCATGATTAGAAGAATGGATGTTTTAGTGGTTTTCATAACATTTTGCTGATGCAGTCATGAAACAGAGAAGCAAGACTCGTCCTAGTGCCACCTCAAGCCATGTATATGATAAACCCTTCTCTTTTCTAACCAAACGTGCCTTAGTGCAAGAGATAGAAGGGCTCCGACTGTGTTAGGAAGAAACTATCGGACATACTTTGCGGCTTCTCCACTACTACTATAGACAAGAGAAAAGAGTTACCGGCTCCGACGTTTACGGGCCCGCCGGCATTCCCCTGGATGTGCGCCGCCTTCAGCCCCGAGCCTGCCGCACAACAAACAACTTGTTATAATTATACCTGGCAAAGTTATAACATGAGAGTTGACGTTAAAGAATTCAGAAAATAGTCGGATGCGATATGCGCAAAAGTATACTTAGGTAACAGTAGTGGTGAAAATCTAGTTCAAATATTTGGCATACCTTTCTTGCCACGTCCACCTTTCTTCCCTAAAAATATAAAAGACTAGATATTAGAAATAAGATATCATCATTATATAATAACACCGTGCAAAGAAATTATTCCACATAGCTATATACAAGTGCTGGTAGATTTATATAATCATAAACAGTTGGATTTCTCAGCATTCATTGACCAAATACGTCTTGCTCGCTGCTATGTACTATATACTGTCACCACCTAGTTTCAACGAGACTCCTTTTTGTGTCTGACAACATAGTAGGAATTGAAGGGTGAATAATTTGACAGAGAAGGGAGTTAGCTGGCTAGGCAAGAAGGCCTCTGGCAAAATATCCACCGTACTTGGCCACTGATTTATGCTATATTCTCAGCCACCGAAGGAGCCTGTTGGAGACTACTGACTAACCTCCACCCCGTTTTGTTCGGCTTAAGGGTGGGTCACCTGCGGGGACGGTATCGTCCTCCTCTCGGGGTTCCTCGCCTTCCAGCCCGAAGAACTCCTGCACAATGTCCGGTAGTTCTGCGTCAATGTCGAACGAGGGAGGCAAGTTACGTTTGCCCCTGCCATTCTTGAGGATAGCAGATAGCTAGGAAAGAAAGAAACACGAGGAAAAATTATAACGGCGATTACAGCTTATGCGGTGATCAGAATACATTGAAGCGTGCACTGCTTCTCAGAGTCTAACTGGGGGCTGGCCTATGTACTGGTCCTGAGAACAGTCTGGCATCGAGGCTAAGTCAGTGCCCCACCTCTGCAAAAGGACCACCTGGCCATTGTGACCACTTTTTGGTGGTCTATTAGATATTTTTCCCACTGACCCCAAGCATTAAGAATACTGTCTACAGCGTCCACCAATCTACTGTACTGTGACCATGCTCTTCACGTCTCTAAAGTGGTCTCTACATACACGATTGACTGTGTACAAAAAGCAAAACAAGGCCGCATTTTCCACTCCTATTGTTAAAGTATATGTAACCACGGCCTTTAATAACGTGCTGTCTTGATGTGACATACCTCTTCTGCACCCAAATGAGCTATTAACTCAAACTCCCAGCACATTTTTCTTGTCTTCTCCACTTTACCAGTCAGTAATGCTATGAATTCTGACCTACATTCTTGGTTCATTATATATCATTTTGTCATTTCACCGTTTGCAGAGTGCAATACCTATAAGAAATTTAATTCGTCCCCTCCAGAAATATACGTTGTTTTCAGATGTAAACACCTTTCGTAAAAGAGAGGTAATTTTGTACCTGCGCACGTCAAGCCTGACATTTAGCTCACCCCGTGAAAAAGACATGTTTGCCGCGTAAGGCCAAAGGTTACACGCCATTGTTGCAACATCGAAGCAACCCGAATTCTCGCCCAGCAACTTTTCCCGACTCACCTGGTCCTCGACTGCTGTGGCACGCCAGTCGGCGGGAGGTGCTTCTTCTCCCGTAAGGTCCGGCGACACGTCCCGCTTGACGGTGCTGCAGGCGCACCCGGTAGTCCTCAGCTGCTCCACCTGCCGCAACAGGTACACGAACCCGCCCACGCCGAGCGCGAGTGAGGTCAGAACCAAGAGCGCCACCGCGAAAATCACAGCATAGAAGCTCCGGCGGGGAATCACCAAGTATTCCCCTTCTCCCCGACTCGGGGAAGCTCCCAGCGCCATCGTGCTATCGGCGGTGCGGGGTACATGGACGTACTGGGCGTGTTCGCAAACTTTGGGAGCCCGCACGTAGGTCAGAACGCCAAGCTCCTCCCCCCCTAGCGCCTCAGGTGTGTAACTTAGGCAGGTAAACAATAGCTCGTGTCACTTTCGTTCCGAGAAAAAAGGGCCTTCTGGGAATTTTTCGGACGAATATGGTCATGGCGGGCTGGCGTCGCACGTTCAAACGGGAACAAACGGTGGTTCTTTAAGTGCTGTAGAAAATGGCAGTCACATCGAGAACACTTATGGTAAACACGATTATCTTAAGATTTGGTTATTTGCGAACAGTCTGTGTGTGTGTGGGGGGGGCAGTGTTAGTCTCGTATGCAGGCTTCGTGGGGGGAGCTAACACTCAACGGAAACGACTCTACGAGAGAAACAGCGCGGGATTGGGAGCCAGACTAGCACGACGAGGACTAAAGCACTAATTTGTCTTGTCTAGACCAACCCTGGGGCCCATTTCAGAATCCTAGCGATCGTTAGCCGCCCCATAGAGTTTGCAAGAGACTATCTTTGGCCAATTGTGGCTTATATATCTAGTCCTGAAATAAAGGACTAGCACAAGCTCATGTTGCAACGTATTTTCGTTGAAGAAAGTCACTTGAAAATGCATGTCGACAGAAACACGACACAAACATACACGCATTTCAAGACCGTTCTGGCACAAATACCAATGTTTCTCTGGGCTCCCGTCCAAACTTTGGCTAGCTTGGCGAGAGTCCAAAATATAACTCGCCAATTACCTGTCAATAGACACATTCCGGACCGACTTAACGACAAAGGTGGGTGTCTGGAGAATGTTTGCCTCGGTATGCAGACATTAAGGACGGATACAAACAAATCCATGGTATTCTAAGTCTATTCGAAGTTTCATGAAAATTGTACTGAAGGTTTTGAAATTTTCTTGGACACATCTACTGCCTTGTCACCGCTCTTGCAATCATATACTAGTATACTACAGCTCTGAAAGATTCTTTTTGATGCTCTGCCAATTCGTCTTAACTTTGATTGTGCGACATTCAAAAGAATTTTCAAGGCCGCGCCGTTACAATAGGAGCTGAGTGAACTTGATAACAGGCATAGTGGCTGACATTTGTACGGGTGACTTTTAACGCGGTGACCTTTTGGGGCCTTTTTGTTGACGTCTTTTGTCAATGGGGATTGTGTGGCCAACAGGTGAGAAGGCAGATGCGCCGACTAGCGGCGAATGATCTCATTGCAGCCAAACAGAAGACATGGATGTGAGGGGAGCCTCGGTATTGAAACTCATTCCCCCGCTATAATAATTTGCAGAACGCAGTCAAAGGTTTGTCAAAGGTAACATAAAAGTGGAGCGAAACTACTTTTATCTAATTTTTCTCAACAGTAAAAGGAATGGCTGTCTGGAAATGGTCATCGGTCATGTGCTATACGAAAACGACGGAGAAAATCGCACGTGATGTTTAGATATGGGAAAATTTGTGGAATATTGAGAAGGAATAAAAGCTACAAACAAGCTCAGATATTTATGTAAATATAATCACACCCGTTGGCAGTCATAAATCGCTTCACGGCTCAGTAGCGCCACACAGCGGGCGGAAGTTCATACTGCAACGTGCGCACTTCTGCTTTTCGCGAAGCGTGGGCGGATTACACAACGTAGGGGGTTCCCAATGCTGAATCGTCAAGATTGTTTACGAAAAGAAATTAAGAAGTCATTTCCAATACATCTAAGATACAAGTAACTAGTATCACTAATGCCTCCAAGTCCAAGGAGCTTTACAAATGCTACCAAATACACCTTGATCCTACATTGCACATTTTGAATATTCACTGGTCAGCACTGCTGACCAATCACACGTCACAACACAAAAATGGCGGTTGCAAATAACGCGTCTCGAATGTCGGTGCAACCAGATCGAACAACATCATTAGGAACATTTGCCCACTGAGATACACACACAGTCTAACACTGACCTTGAGCTGAGCAGGCTGATGTGACCTTGAACTTCACTTGCAGCTCCTAAGGTGACTGAAGGGTGTCGGCTAAGGAAGTCCTACAGCATTTCAGCTCACAGTTGCATTCCACCTTGTGAAAAAAACAACACTCCCCACACACATACAATCCCACTCTATGTTGAATTCGATGGACTCCGTAATAATAGCTTATCTGCCAAAGACGTAATCGTCATCTACAGAACATTTACAGAACTCACGAAACGATCAAAAGAGAAACATTATGACGAGAAAAGGGCTATAAATACTTCAGCACAACTTGTAACAAAATGGCCAAACCTGCATGCCCTGAGCTGGAGGTCGATATGGCAAGGGCACCTCAGTTTGTGAAGGTGGATGGATTTAAAACAACCACTGGTGGTTTTGACGCCATCTCACTCACACGTCAAATAAAGTGATATTTTCTCCACGAGAGCTGTTGATATTTCTTCTTCGGTCAGGATATAAAGAAAAAGTCAAACCACCGCCCGGCCACCATCTCAGCAGCTCTAGCTTAGCGTCGGGACGCTTTGGAACACTGAGAGGCCCGGATCTGGGGATTTCCCGAAAAAGTCGTTTGGCAAAATCGGACTGTTCTAAAAGTTTAGTAGTGGGGGTGGTTCTGTATTTTTTAAACATTTACATTGGTCAGTGTGATGTTTCAAACATATATGAAGCAACACAAATAGTGTTGGACTTCAAATGTACACTGATCCGAATACTGTCAGAAAAAGTGACGTTCTTCGTAAGACATTTTTGCCAGTTTCCCCCTTGATGCGACTAGGAATGGGTTTTCCCTAGAGACGGTTGCCAGGATCGTGTTCCCGGGTGGGCGCGGGAATTCCCCGGGCAGCTGGGCGAGGTTTCAGGAACCGCCCACAGGTTCCGCTTTTCTCACAGGTGTCCTTTCTGTCATCAGGTGACCTCGGGTTAACCGCAGCCAACCACAAGGTACGACAAGAGTACCTTATTTGTATAAGATGTTCCATTAAAGATGGGGGTAGTCAAGAAAAAGTGATGCTGAAGGAAATACAAGGGAAAATGGGACAACTTTTGGACTAAACCATTTCACAGGGGTGAGTAGTGGCGTTGGATCATTTATGCTAGACAGGAGTTGTCAAATATATCATCCACAAGGCCTTCCTAAGGGGCTATGGATAGTACAATTCGGCAGAAATGAAAATATGTTAACATCAGAAGCATGTATGAGAAATATCCTTGATATATACACAAAATGTTACTTTTTAATATAATCTTTTATTGTTCACATTTATCAACATATAAACAGTAGCTAAGAACAAGTGGCAAGTTCTGATACTCAAAATTGTTTAGAGTTCTTGACTTTCATAAATATATAACACGTCATTGTGGCAACATTGCACTTTCGGGCCACAGCACAGCTCAGTCGTGCCATCTGGCGGCATGTATCCGCAGCATCAATACTTGATTGTCAAAATTACGTCATTTCAATACATTGCGTCGTTACATGCCGTTTCCTTTTTTAACATTAATTTCATTTAACATACTTCATCGTTCATAATAACATATCTTTCTCAAGGCACTTTTCATGGCTGCATAAGTTAGCATGGCTTTGACAAACATGTTGAAAATTCCCGTACAAAACTAGTATCTCCGAGCGTCAAATACACATTCATGTCGAACTAACTTGCAGCATTTGCAGCTAATTCACGATTTCATCAATTCTATAACATATCCATTGTATTAGCTAGCACATTTTGTTGCAACAATTTTCCATCTTGAGGTAACGGTGAAAGGATTTTTTTCACTTATTGCCAATTCGTACGTTTTCTCATTTGTTTTATACATATATTTGTCAGGGTAGAAATTGCGATCTGATCAACAAGACCCTGTTCCAAGGGCATCATCATAAGAGTCTGTTGCTATGCGACACTCCGTATCCATGGTTACAAGAGTCTCTCCATGGTGACGACCTTCCGGAGCATGGCGCGGGTGTAGGTCATCCGCTCCCTCATCTCCGCCGGACAGCCCGAGTGCGCAAGCGTGACCAGGCGGTACGTACTGCTCATGCGCTGTTGGTTGATGTACGTCATTACGTAATCCTCGGGGTCACTGCAGGTCAGGATTACTTTCACGTGGTCGTCAAAATTGATCTGGAAAAAAGCGACAAACAACATTGTCATTAGCCAAGTGAGCTAATTACATTTGTACTAGTAAACTAGAATGCCTACAAAGATCTTTATATTGACCCCACAAACTTTAAAGCTCTCTGCCATGATCGCAGTGCCTGGCAACAGCTGATCCACAGTGGCATCTCAACTTTTGAAAATAAGAGAAAAGCTGCTGCTGAAGCAAAGAGAAGAGCCAGAAACGCTCAGCAACAAAAGGACTGACTGACTACAATATAGACTCACTTGATAGTGGCTGTCAAAAGATCTAAGACAGCCTTTTTCGTGACAAGACGGCTGGATTTTGTACGACACATGGACGACTATTTCACGGATGCCTTCTATTTGCGATCGTGCAACAATCGTACGGAGAATGTGACCTAAGATGCGTTTTTCTGTGACCCACCTGTAAGGTGTTACAGCTGAGGATCATGACGATGGCTCTGTCGGTCCGGAACCACCTGGTCACGTACGGCACACGTTCCACGCCGAAATCTCGCGAGACTACGCTGCTGTGGGGCATGTCCCCGCCCTGATCGAATGGGAAGAACAGGTTGGAATATGCAGGGGGCAAACAATATCATTGCCATGGCAACATAGTCTCCACCAGACCCATCTTTTAACTGGGAAACTTGGCTAGATAGGAGAATATTTTGTGACAGAAGTTGGCCAGGTATAGGTGCACATCTGTGGGCAAAATGTTCTTTCTATTGAAGAACAACTTCTTTATTCACAACCACTTGTTTAACAAGAACCGACGTTTCCGATGGCAGTCTGTCATCTTCATCAGGGCAATTCTGACTGATTCAATTTGCACTGGAGTTAGCGCTATTCAATCATTCACCAACCTGATGGAATTATTCATGAGTCTCACCTTGATGAGTTTGTCCTCCATGTATCGCGAGAAGTAGTTCAGCAGCGTGAGCGCGTTGTTTAGGTGCGCAGGCGCACTGGCGGCAGTAAAGATGGCGGTGCGACCTCCCGACTGCGCAGGGTAGTACTGCATCGTCCTGTAGTGACGTGGAACATAACATTTGATGTACGTCCTTTTAGCATCTCTAATATCATATGAGATTAACTCATCAGGACCAAGAACTATGGTGTTATTGCACCCAGAATCAAGGACATATAATGTCTTTGCCAGAACTGTGTCTATCTAGCCTGAATGGGTCTATCTAGAGTTAGGATCAGGCACGGTTCGGGATAGTCTCCGAGTAAATTTGCCCCATATACGGTTCTGGATACGCATGGACTATCCAGAATCATCCCTGATCCTAACCCCTAGATAGATAGACACGGTTCTGGGTACAATAAACCAAAGCTCTTGGTCCTGATGAGCAAGTCTATGTGGTATTGCGCATGCCTGAGCATGGTTCTGGATAAAGCACGGTTCTGGATACAACAGGTGCTATCGGATCCCATGTGACATGTCTACTAGTACTTGCGCGGAGGGATACCTTTTGTCCGGACAGAGCGTGATGAGGCTGGCGTCGTTGAGCAGCAGTCCGACGGAGTTGTCCGACAGCTGGTAGCCGAAGCCGTACCGATTGGAGTAGTCCACCCACTTCGGCACCCACGTCACCTTACCTCGAGGACCCGACCACTGCGGCGGCTTCTGGTTTTCCGCTGGATGGAGGGGAGGAAAAGAAGGAATATGCATCTTTAAGAAAATGTAGACCGTGAGTTTCCTACACGACTCAACAAGTCTTTGACTAGATCTCTGCTCATCTTCAGGATAAGTCGGTATCGCCCACCGGCCACGCGTCTGGTAAAGACTGGTTTTACTTTACTGCAGATTCTCAACGGAACAAATTGGAAAGTTACAAATGAATTTTTGAGATTAACCTTTTGGTGGGTAGGCCTTGCTTTACGAAAATAAAAACGATCAAATTTTGGCAGAGATCTGGATTCGGAGGGTTAAAAAAGACGTTTGACGAACAATTGATGAATATAAGAAATACATTACCAGTTGGCATGTTGTCCACACAAGTGGCGAGCGCCTGCAGCATCTTTCTGGTGGCCCAGCGGTCGCACCGGGACCCCACAGCAGCACCTAAAGCAACCGGTAGGTTTTTTTATGACCTTATTGTTACTTATTGATGGGCACCTGATACCCTTTTCAAACTGTTTCACGTTCCTTGGTGTATCTAAAACAACATGCGTTAACAGTGTGTGTGTGTGTGTGTATATATATGTGTGTGTGTGTGTGTGTGTGTGTGTGTGTGTGTGTGTGTTTGTGTGTGTGTGTGTGTGTGTGTGTTTGTGTGTGTATATATATGTGTGTGTGTGTGTGTGTGTGTGTGTGTGTGTGTGTGTGTGTGTGTGTGTGTGTGTTTGTGTGTGTATATATATGTGTGTGTGTGTGTGTGTGTATGACGTCACGTGAGACACGACTTTACCTGCAGTGACAGCTGTAGAGGAATCGGGCGGACGTGGGGAGATCGGACAGGCAAACGTAGCGACCGCTGATTGGATGGCGCGCTTGACGTCACTTCCTGGTGTGCCACTGCCCCCTGCGTCAGACCCGGGTGTTAGCGGAGACCGTTCTTCGCTATCTGCGAGGGGACAAACTTTGTTACATCTTCGCCACATGTTTCAGTCTTTCTGTTTTGTAGACGTTGTAACAAAACAAATACGCACGGAATGTTTTACACATAAAAATGGCTCGGCTGCATGAAAATTTTATGGAGTTATTCCAAAACTGAATGGCATTTGGGTTAGTCCAAATATGCCATTCGAAAGGGTGAAACAGAGTTTTTACCAAATACTCCAATAAAACAATTGAAGATGCCGGTATATACACTCTGTAACTAGTGTACATGTCGTGCTTTGCAAATCAATGTTTCAGATACTTAAACGTAAGCACCAATTGCAACGAGGTAGAATGGACTTTTCAGTAAGCCAACGTGCGCGTGTGTGTCGTAGTTGTACCTGTATTGTGAGGCTGTGTGTTGTCCTCGTTGGCGTTTGCAGGCCCATCTGTTGAGGCTGTTTTACTAAAAAACAGAAAATTGGAGATATGTTTCTATCATGAAGGTGCAATACTTTTGACTCTGGCAGCATAGCAGCTTCACATGTAGGCACCACATAACTAGTAACACAACGGAATTGCAATTTATTATAATGTCCATAATAATGTATATATAAACCGTAGGTAGGCTACAAATATAAATCTAGACCTATCAATGGCTTAATTCATCTCCTACTATTGAAAAATGCATCATATACACGTACCCTTTGCTAGGTGTGATTGCCAGGTTTGAAAAAGTTGCCGCAACTCTGTTCAATCTAGCTCCATCTTTCTCCTTCTTCTCCACACTAGAAGGTTCTTCCTTCTCTTTTGCCACGGAGTTTGGGGTCTTCGTCACAGTGGAGACTGGGGTTTTGGACTTCTTGTTTAAAGTGTTGCATCTTTGCAGAGTCGCTAGCTTGGGAGTTACAGGTTTAGTGGGGAAGCGGGGCTCTACGGTACAGGCGGTGGGAGGCAGCCGCGTGGGCACGAACTCCTGTTACACGGGAGGCGAAAAGGAGAAGGAAACTTAAGTAAGAAATTCTAAAAGAAAGCAAAACATTTTTTCCAAATCTCTTACAGTGTGAGTAACAGATTAAGGAAGACCAAATCCCAGGGAATCAGCAGGTTCCAATGTTGTTAAAAAGTGTGATATGTGTGACCAAATAAAACATTCAAACCTACATATCGTAATATCCATATGTCGACCCAAGGAGGTTTAAAATCAAAAACCTCCTTGGTCGACCATGTTTTCGGCCTTCCTCAGGGCGACTGACCCACCACTTCAGACACGTGACTTCATGATCACGTGACGCCGGAAGTGGGTCAAAGGTTATTGGAAGCGTGTACCGACCCCCGTTTGGCGATTGAGTCAGTTGTTTATTCATGTGTGTTTCAAATTTACGATTTACGAATTTAAGAAAATGACGACCTTTATGCACTCGTATAAGAGACGTATAGATGCGTAAAGAAGAAATATACATTGACGTTAAGCATTGTTTATGCATCCGGAAATTCCATTTTTCGTGCCGTGAAACTTACCTTCGTTAAGAAGCCGTGCTCGATGACCCCGTCTAAGGTGAGTCTCTGCAGGGGGTCCTTACAGAGCAGCGCGCGCAGGAGTGCCTTGGATGACGCCACGAGCCGTACCGGCATGACGTACTGCACCTCCAGGATGCGCGCGTAGGTGTCCTTTAGGGTGGCCGTCTCGAACGGGGGCTTTCCGGTCAACATGGTGTAACTGGGTAAGAAGAAGGACAAGAAATCAGATATGTCAAACCTATAGAAGAAGTATCTAAAGCTTTTGTGAATTTATTGGCACTACCAAAGAGATCGTCTGACGTACTACAGCAGGCCTAGAACAGAACCTTGCAGGCCGAAATTGCACGGCCCTAATTATAACATGTTGTGACAAGCCCTAAGTGGGAACCCGCAATGACGTGCGTGGTGGCGTCAATTTGGGGTAAAATCCCCCCTCCTCTACCAAGTTCTTTACTAGGAAATATCAAATGTACTTCTTATGTGTACGTAAAGAACGAGCTTGATCAATACGCTTGTTGCAAATGCCTGCATTTTGAGCCTGGCAGTTCGATGTCAAGTTTGAGCAACGCCACCAAGCGACTGGAGTGAAGTTGGCGATGTCCTTGGTGCTGACTGAATATCAACTTTGTGCACGTAACGTTGCTTTTTTTAATTAGTTCAAAACAAAGGAAGTCATCTTACATGGCACAGCCCAGCGCCCACATGTCCGCCGCGAACCCGTGCCCTTTCTTCTGTAGCACCTCCGGGGCGATGTAGTTAGGCGTCCCGCAGATGGTTCTGGGGAAAACATTAAAAACACGACTAGTATATAATTTCATTCACAGCTTTGGGCAAACGTCAAAAGCGTCAGAAAGCGTCGTCTAGCAGACGATGTTAAAACTATAGCAATAACTGAAAACTTCTCTAAGAATCATTATCATTCTCTATAAAGAAAAAAGAGAAACGCCAGTAAAAACATATCATTGCCCAAATGCAATGGGATGAACAAAACATCGCTACTGAACCCTTGCTCCCCTCCCCACAATACAATGGTAGAACCAATGCGTCCATGCCCCATGATAGTTTTTGGACCGTCCCCACCTTCTCGTCCGTGAATAATTTCATCAAGTTGGTGCATGATTGAATAGCAAAGCTCTTTAGTCATAACCACTTGTTTAACATAAGACGACGCCGTCTGTCATCTTCATCAGGGTTCACTGTGCGCTGAAGCTAGGTGTTACTGCTAACAATGCCGTCCCAAACGTAAAGTAAGTGTGCTCTTGTTAAAGCAGTGGTTGTGAATGAAGAACTTTGCTACTCCCCACCTTCTCAGCTCCACGCCCTCCTCCACGTTGGTGGCCAGTCCGAAGTCTCCGATCTTCACGTCCATGTTCTCCGTCAGGAAGAAGTTGCCGAGCTTGAGGTCCCGGTGCACGATCCCCAGGCGGTGCAGGTAGCGCACGCCCTCCGCCACCTGCCGCAGGTAGTACCGTACCTCGGGCTCCGTCAGAGACTTACGGTGCCGGATGATGTTTGCCAGACACTACGAAATGTATAAAACATTCGTTATCAGAAAAAAGAAAAGTTATCAAAAAGAAAAATCAACACATATGACGTATCATGTTAGACACTAGTCAAAGTTCCTTCCCGCATCTATATATGGTGCATGCAACGCTCATCTCCGTTTCTGTAGCCCTTGGGTCACACAATTGTGCAATCACTACAGCAGGAGGCTATTTCACTGGTGGTGGTGTGTAGTAACTCCCATACTCTTTCCCAAATGTTGAGTTCTAAGCAGGGAAAGCAGTATGTATCGTTTTTAAAGTCTCTCGTATGCCTCGGTCGGGATCGAACTCACGACTGCAGGGCGAGCACTCTACCCATTGCGACAAGTAGCTCAAATCATTGTTGGCCTGAGGAAGATGACAGAAGGCCTAGCCTACCGAAACCTTGGCAGGTATTAAGAAGAAAACTTTAATTGTGTATATAAGACCTCTAGCGGACCTCTAAGACACTAGCGGGCGTACCTTTCTGTTGCAGTTCTCCAGAATGATGTAGATGTTCTGCTCATCCTCGAAGCTGTGGTGGAACGCGACGACATGCCGGTGCAGCAGCGTGCGATGAAGCGCCACCTCGCGGTCGATCTGGAAAGACAGGAATCAGGTCAATGTGGGCATATCAGCTCCAATTGAGACTTTAATTATTAATTTCAGATCCAATTCAATCACGTCAGGTTTTTGCCAAATGTGCATGTTGAGTTGCAACGTTATAACTGGTTACGGTTGTGGCTAAATTTGGCCTATTTGAATGCTGAATATCAATATTTTGTCGTCAGAGTTTGGGGAAATTTCCCAATGTATTAAACCTGTATATATGTATATATGTATATGCATCAGTGCATATAGTGTTGGTTTCTTCTTGTTGGGCTACGCATACCAACGAAAGAAATGCTATGGCTTTCTATAACGTAGAACTGGTTGGAGATTGCATTATTTTCTCACCTTTTCCCTTTGTGCCGGTTTGGCGACCCGAGTCTTGGGGATGACCTTCCCAGCAAACAGGACGTTTGTAGACGTGTCTCTCAACTCAAAACACTTCGCAAATCCGCCCTGCAACAGGAGAAAAACAGGTTTAAGGGGGCTGCATGTATGTGTGTGTGTATGTGTGTGTGTGTGTGTGTGTATGTGTGTGTGTGCAGGGGTGGGGGGTTACCGTCAACGCTCTACGCTAAATTCAGGAAGGCAGGGGCTATGTATTGTTTGATTCGGCAGACTGGCTTCGGCTTAGGGCCCGGTCATATTTGTCGTGCTGTCGTAGTACGATCGTAAACTGGGGCCGTTTGGGGGGACAGTCGTGCATGTGTATTACAAAATGCAGCTGTCTTGTTACAGAAAAGGCAGTTTTAGATCCTTGTCGGTGGTAAGTTGGTTCTGTCAAAACCTGCTTTAAAATTTCACTGCATCAAAATCGTACGACGAATATGACCGCGCCGTAACGTTAAATTCAGTTGAACGCTTTACATGAATTCGAAATTCAAACGTTACGGCTACCAATATTCTACAGAAAAGGGCATTCAGGTCCCTTAAGATTAGTTCCTGAAAGTGATTGCTGTACGGAAGTTCCGTGTCGAGACGGTTCATCGGTGCAGAAGTCTGTTCCCCATTTCTGGGTGAGAACAGAACACAGTCCGTGTTGTGTGGCCCCGGGGTTCCGTCTGGGCAGAACAGGTTCCATGTCTCTGGTGGGATGTGTAAGGTTACTGGGGTTTTCCTGTGTAACCGGACAAGTGGATACATGTATGAACTCTCCACTGGCCTGGGTGCCAGACTGTTTCCAGGGTCTACACAATGCCAGTTCCTCGGCTCCAGGGCCAATAACTCTGGGCCTTGCGTGCTATGGGGGGTCCAGTGGCATCCAGGCTAACATGTAGAGACATGTACCCACTACATGCACTAGCCTCGAAACCTCAGCCTCTAGACATTGTATGTCAGTTGTCGATACGGCAAACGCGAAACCGCGTACAGACTACCGCGATAAGTGGCAGACAGAAAACAACATATGATAAGCAAAGAAAAAGCCCAACTCGAAAGTCCACTACTACGGAGGCAACTTCTGCACCAGGAACTAATGGTTATGTTTTCTCAAGCAATTGACACTTGGCTGTTTATTTATTATTAAAGGATAACTGAAAAGGTGAATTCCATATTGAAAATACAAAGATTGAAGCATTAAGAAATAAGGGACTGACAAAAAAAAGATTTTTTTCCCCGGTATTGCGGCTGTCCGGAGTCAAAACAACTGGAGCATGAAAACTTCCCAAATTTTCAATCAGGAAATTTGTTGACGTTTCCACCTGACACCGGCTCTATTTTAGACGTTTTGATCTAATTTACACCTGTGGTATGTTGACCTGGATTCCTTACCCGTGTCGTTATACATGAAAGTGCATTTTTTACGCCTTCATCTTGTACAAAAACAGGAAGTCACAGGAATATTACATTACAGGACCCGACCTCACAGACAGGCAAACGGTTGTAGAGTACTCTACTAGTATATAGGAACATGGTGATTAACTATAACGGTTCGAAGTTCAACAACGTGGAGCACCTCAGTGCCATGCCTTAGCCATTGACAAATTACACACCATAAAATAAAGAATTTTTTACATGTTATATAACAATTGTCCTAAAGCTGTGTGCGACAAAGCGAAGACCTCATAACGTTGTACTTAAAGGTGCCCAGGTTGTATTTTGCATGACTTTTTCCGAACCCGTGTGTAATGAGAACTGAAACAGATCAGAAAACAGCGCACGATAAGCCAAAAAAAGCCCAACCAAGAAGCCTACTAAGAAAGGCCAGCTTTGAAAGTGAAGAAGACAAAGGGACCAATGTTATATCTCGTTCCTCGTTTAAAGGAAACTTCGCCAGTCATGATACCACGGTGATCAGGAAACAGCTGACGGAAAACACACAACGATAAGGGGACCCTTCATAAGATGAACTTGAGTATATATAGTATAGCCACCCTCTATATCTAACCCGCTCTCTCTAACGTTATAATTGCGTCTTTACTTCAATGTCAAGACTAAATAATAGTTACGCACCTTCCCCAGAATCCGCAGTCTACTGTATGTCCGCCCGGACTCTGTATCGGCGATGGTGGCGGGTACCTCCGGCTGTACTTTCTTGTCGCTCCCTCCGTTGTTGTTGTTGTTCCCGCCGCTGCTGCCGCCGTCCTTCACTTTCTTCCCCTCGGCCCCGGAGTCTACGTGTACCTTGAAGTTCTGTACGTGAGCAGCGACGATTTGCGGGGCACGGGACAGGAGCATGGCGGCACTTTCCGGCAGAGTGGTCGGGGCGATGTTACTGGGCGTCTGAAGCCATGGCATCCGGGGGACGGTTTGTGTAATAACGCCGGCTGGAAGTCTGGTTTAAATCTCCCGCCGCGTCCAACAAAGAACTGTCGGTTCTCTCTAACTATTTACCGAGTTCCTCTCGTCTTAACCACACACTGAAGGTCTTTAAAACAAGATTTCGCTGTAAACGACGCAGAAATAAGGGATAAGAAATGAGGAAACGACCAGAAAGAAAGCAAAACGCAGAAGGAAACTCCGCTCTCGACGGTTTTTCAACGGGAAATTCCTGGACCTCCGACTCACCGGCTGGCCAAGACCCACGTGACGACAATCAGAACAGTCTTCCGGTGGTTTAGTTAAAGGGAGGAAAGAACATGGACAAGACACAACTTTTGTTCACCTTAATCTGCAGACAGACCCCGGAAAGTAATATTTTTGTATAACATAATGTTATCTTAACGTTTTTACAAAGTTTTGCTGATCAGAGTGTAAAAGTATGCTCATATTTTGGCTAATTTGTTGAATAACTGGCATACCATTCCTCCTATTTTCTGACAGATTGAATTAAAAGCCTTGTTGGCAGGTATCCATGTCGTGATGTCATCGGTTCTGGGGCAAGGTCGCGTGGGAGTGACGACACACGCACTTCCCTAATTCTCCAAGCAGATGCACGACGATTGTTTGTGTCTAGGACGTCTTTCAAGAGTTACGCTTGCCTTGAAATCGTCCAGAAAAGCGAAAAGACGTCCCAGGCATGCTGAAAAGCAGCCGAATATTTTCCAGTTGACGAACGCCTTTTCATCGTGATGTAACAAAAAGTCGTCTGGCACAGAAAGAGCGGTATCTTTTTCTCTCGAACAAGTGGAGCGCAGCATGCCGTGACGTACAGGGGGTATCGGATTTCAGGTGCGGGCCACTCGACGAACGCCTACGTTGGGAAAATACTGCCCTATTGTTACAACATAGCTGACAGCAAAAGTACCGTTTGAATGCGGAACTGAAGAGGGTCGACGTCATGTAGCCATGAGATTCTGACGGTAGGGTCGCTTTGACCTTATAAGGAATGGACCAGGAGGAATATGGGTGAGGGGTGTTGGTATATTTTGAGGGTATATGAATGAATGAATGATGCTTTATTTACGTGTCGTGCGCTTCACGCGCCCAGCCTGTGTGGCTTAAAAATATAAAGCTATTTCCGAGCTGATATCACCAAAAGCAAAATTTACGTGTATTATCAATGGGGACGGGCTTATACGACACAAATTAAGAGTACAGTATGCTAGATACATAAAACAAGAGAAAATCAGGGGTACGGAGATAACATAAAGGTACTGAAATCGACAGGCTCAATACCGTTGCAAAAGTATAGTTTGTTTTTGTTTTGTTTTATTTATTTAACCAGGATATATTTATCACCTAGTGGCAGTTTTGAAGGATTCATGGGGGGGATAACCCCGACATAAAATGACATAACATTATAACAAATAAACAGAGGTCAACCGAAAATAAATAAGCCTTCGTGAACAAGTACAAATTTATTTATTTATTTCCGTCATATTTATACAGGGTTGCCCATCAGTGCTCACAAATCGTAAATAACAAATAATGCGATGAAAGTAAAATAACGTAGTAACAAATCAAGTGATGACGAAGCACAGATGTGCAAAAAAATTGAGGAAAATTCCTACGTACTTACACTAGTGATCAAGTACACAACGCTGGGTAAGAATTATGTGATCAGAAAAGACTCTCTCGATAGTCAGCTGTGCTAACTATTTCTTGATATAAAATAGATGTTAATGCATAAATGACCGCGGCAATAATAGTTTTCATAATTTAGTGTCCTCAGTTAACTCATTAGGCCTTACTACGCCCATGTCTGTCCCGGAAGATGCAGGGTCAAGATCACCGGACAATGTTCCTTCATGATCACCTCGGGCATGCGCAGTTAGATAAATCTCCATTGACGTCATGAGGAGCACGCTGAAGAAGACAGCACTTCCGGCCACGTAGAATGACACGTTGTAGTTTCCGGTCACGTCATACAAATAACCTGATAATGAAAAAGGTATTAAATGTTCACTTAAAAAAACGAATGTATTTTAGCAGGAATAACATCTATTTATTCATTTATCAACTTGCATCAACCTAAAATAGAAGCACATTGCCTTCGGGAATTCTGAAGGGAAGTGTAAAATTAGAGGAAACTAGAAAGGTAACATTAGCAAAGTAAATGTATAATGTTTACCTTCACATGGACGAGCCCACCAAACTACTGCTCTGTTTTTTTTTTACTAAAACATATTCATATACATGGTGACCAGCCCCTCCAACTTGCTACATAATGTAACCTAACACCAGAGGGTGTCTGCTACAGCACCAGTTACCATGGTGACAGCCGTCTGGTCCAGGTCAATGACCTTACTAGTATGTGTTTGGAGAAGAACAGACTGAGCAAAAACAATGTTTTCCTTATACGAAAGTGCTGAGTTTTACCAGCGATTGGCGGGCCGAACAGGACAGGGAACCCAGCGATGCCGTGCAGAATCCCCAGCGCGCTGGCGAGCCGGCTCACTCCACAGAACTCGGCCGGAAACACCGCCGTTTGAGTCGAGTAGCAGCCGGCGAACACCCCGAAACACAGGCAGCAAACCACCATGGCAGGGTACGTCTCCGCCACAGGCAAGCACACTATACTCAAACCAAACCCTAGCAGACACACAATGTAGCCCCGCAAGCGACTGAACCACTGAAGATCTGAGAGCCAGCCGTATGCTATTCTGGACACACAATCGCCGATACCGGTAACAGAGATTAAGAAAGCAGCCCTCTGTGCGTCTATCCCGATATTCCTCGCGTGGGCCACGAGATGCACGTACGGGATGAAGTTACCGAAAAACAAGAAAATATTCGCAAACGTGAAAAGTACAAAAAACGGTATCTTGAAGAGGGAAAGGTCGAATAAGCGCGCCAACCACATGCACTTGTTCTGAGGTTCACTAGCGGCATGGTTTTCGAGGTCCTCCTTAAAGTAGATCGGCCTTAGCAACGCCCCGAACACAAGACCCTGAAGGGCTACCCCTGCGGTTATAAGTAGGGATCCCCGCCAGCCATACTCATCAATGATGTACTGAAAAAAAGGCGGGAAAACGAAGGTGCCAAGTCCTGTACCAGTCACTCCTATGCCGTTGGCCAGGGCCCGTCTTTTCTTGAAGTACCTGCCTACCATGGTCAGGCAAGGTGTATACATTAAGGAGAAACCAACACCTGTGAGAGGAAAAGAAAAAAAAAGTCCAGTCGTAGAAAAGCAGTTGAAGAAATAAACTTCTTACCTCTGCCAAGGTTAGGAGGTTATAATATCAAACTAAGGTTTATTCATTTGCCTACAGGATTACTAAGCAGTAAAAACGTTACCATGCTGCATTAAGGCATGGCACTGAGGTGACCCTCACTGTTGAAATTCGTTTCGTTATAGTTAATCACCTTATGATCCTATGTGCAAACCACTTGCTAGCCGGTGACGACGCCAGGCCTTGTTACTTTGTAATGTAATATTCCTGTTTGCGTACAAGATGACGGCGTAAAAATGCACTTTCACGTTACATGTAACGACACGCGTTGCAATTTAATAGTCTGTGTCTCACGCCGGTGCAATTTACAAATGTACCTGTGACAAACCCTGTAGTGACATACAGGGCGGGTAAACTGGTGACAAAGAAACTGGAGAGGAGACCCGTGCCGGCCACCAGGCTTCCCGCCATCACCACAGCTCTGCAGCCGAACACGTTTGTCAGGGCGCCGGTAAACACCGCTGTGGAGTAGAATATATTTTATTTGAATACATACATGTCTACAGTCGACAAATACCATTGTAGATGACAAAATTGGGAACGGTGATTGTATACTTATTTGTTTCAGATTGACATAGCAGGTGGCTATCACCTTTTCAAGATGTCAACCTGACTATATACCGTATTAAGGTTTGAACCACTCATCGGGACCCCTGCTACACTACACATGTCTACAGCCGTCATGCATCAGTTCCTGTAAATGCAGTGTTCTATTTTACCGTTCTATTCTGTTCTGTTCTATTCTATTCTATTCTATTCCATTCCATTCCATTCCATTCCATTCTATGAACCAGAGTTAGTATCCCTTCTTCGTCTGATATACATGTACAGTGCTTTTTAAGTGAGAAATTGAACAGAAAAATCTACACTTCTTACAGCCAAACAGACATGTTGCTCCTTGTATAGAGCTGACCCAGGCTGTATTCCTAGCGTCTTCTCCGAACGCCTCAAGAAAGTACGGAAAGAAGACCCCGAACGAATAGACGACACCAACAACGCAGAAGTGGCCGAGAAAGCTGCCCAGGACGACAAACCAGCCCCAGCCGCCATCTGGCGCCTCCTCGCGGTACTGCACATCCTTCATCACAATTAATTCACCTGCTTTCTTGGCGATTAAATCTGTGTCGTATTACTGCAATACATAAAAGAAAACGGCTATGGCAGTTGAGTGAACTTAAGTACTAGTACACTCCATAAAAACATGCTAGAAGATCTGTAACGTTTTGCATATTTTCTAGTTCTAGAGTGCTACTTAGGGGTCGACTTAAAAATCCGATAAAGCCCATACTCTGATAGCCTGGTCTCTAATATACATGGGTAGCTGCATATGATAAGTACACCTAGTTATGGACTAAACCTTCGTGCAACTAACTGCAAAGTCGGAGTATGCGTTGACGTGTTGGTAAGCCCCCAACAGATAAAGATTGGAAAATTTGTGCGACTTTGACGCCTTCAGTAAAGGTTGGCGGGCGAACTTGCTGAACTGGAAACATTCCGTGGTGAAAACAATGGAACATGTATGCTCTACCAGAACAGCATCATGCTATTTTGTGCGTTTGTATCAACGAAGTCAAGCCAAGAGAAGAGAATCATTATTAAACGTACTAGGCAGAAATGCTCCTTAATTACCTTACCTATGCTTGGACCCCCTTTTTGCGCTGGAACGTTCCACTAGAACGCTAGCTAAAACCCTACCGTGACTCTTGTGTGCAGTCAAACAACAAATGCAACGCTCAAACTTTCCGCCTGAACTCCTCTCACCTCCTGATGACCCCTACTGAGTAAAGGACAACGCACCTAACTATCATGTACAAACAAATAATGAAAGAAACCAAGAAATTAGAAACATAGATGGCATTTTCTCTTTGTAATAAAACTGTTTCATCATAAAAGGGTGCTAATTGCAATATTTGACTTCAAACGTTGCTGTTTGTGGTTGATATCAGAACGTATGTTTTTCGGTTTGATGCCTTCATGAATTCAGTTGTTGGACAGCTAGGGAAAACGGTAGTCTGTGTTTTCAAGCTCTCGGCCGGAGGTTAATGACCCCCGCAGCAACCTAGGGGCGGGCTAGGGAAAACGGCAGGGACAGGTTTTTCAACTTCACGTTTCAAAGTTTCCAAACGTGCTATTATATATTTGAACTGCAATACTAGAGTTGCAGTATGATATACTGTCATGTTTCTTTCAAATACACAGTATGTCTAGATGTAAAACAATACATGTGTACGCATGTCGAAATCAGAGAAGGGCCGTATCAATCCAGTTTACTTTACCTTGAACCTTGAACGGGGACATCAGGGATGTCAACACGGGAGACAATGGGATCTTCTTCTCCACTTATCTCTGTCCTTCATCAGGGAGCGGAGTTCTGTTGTGGATGTGTTTACTTTACATTTCTTTAGATTAAGTGGCGTGTCTTTATAATAGGAAAGTGAGCAGGCCTGACCAGCACTGCCCGCTGGGCGACCCGTGAAAAGGTCTTTACGGTGGTCGGATTACGTCATACAGAAGCAGCGACATCTGGCGGAGAGGGTTAGGATTCGCAACCATATGGCCCATACTAGTACATGTAGTAGTATATCGAATCAAGGATTTTTAACCTTTTTGGTCGAATAAAGTTTTGTTTGGAAAAGTTGTGTCATCAACTACTTCACAGAACAGAGTGTATACTGAACAGAGTGTATACTGGTCAACAACATTGCCAATAATTTAATATTTTATTGTTATGGTGATAAAGAATCTTTAATATTTCATATTTTAGCTATATCAATAATTTAACAGTCTATACTATAGGAGAATCCTTGATTTGTTTCTGAACAGTATGTATGGTGATGATGATGATTCTGGTTTAGCCAAGTTCATCTCTATGTAACACAGGTCACATCGGTTTCCATTGTATATTGCTTTTTCACCGATTGCAAGCGTTGGCAACAACTGACAATGCAGCAGAAATCAGAAAATAGGACGTAATCGGCAAAATAAACCGAGAAAAGATGGCATTTTCCAGACTGCTGAAACTGATCGAAGCTGGGTGGAGTACATTGTCATAGGTAATTCTAAACTTACACTGTTGTCTCATGTACAAGAAACGGAGCTTTGCAGTTTTTCATGTCCTCAGTTAACCCCAAAGACTCGTCTACGCCCTTCTCTGTCCCGGACGCTGCAAGGTCAAGTTCAACAGACCCTATTCTCTCATGATCCCCTCGGGCATGCGCAGTTCTGGTCAGGTGGATCTCTACTGATGTCATAAGAAGAATGCTGCAGAAGACGGCACTTCCGGCCACGTAGAACGACACGTTGTAGTTTCCGGTCACGTCATACAAATAACCTGACGATGCGGGAAACAAAAATATAAAATGTTAAATTTGAAACTTTGAAACTGTATTTGAATTACCATTAGCGGTGGGCCCAGACCGGTCCACCGCTAGTCTTCCTGGCATTCACACATATACGTATATACTAGTATACAATAATAACAGTCACAATAACAACAACATATTAACACCATATTAACAAATTAAACACCAGTTGTAGAGCCTGCTACTAGTAAGGAGGCAAAGAACATCCCAGGTATACACTGACATCAGAATTATACAAGAGCTATTGAAGCGAAATGCTATTTTGATAGCCTTTTAGCAGTCCAAGGCATTGCACATCAGAAAGTAACTGCTCTTATCGATAAGTGTGGTGGGTTCTTTACTGTTGTTTTTAGTATTACCTGCGATTGGAGGGCCAAACAGCACCGGGAACCCTCCTAAGCTGTACACAATCCCTACCGCGCTGGCCAGCCGGTTCACTCCGCAGAACTCCGCCACGAACACTGCTGTCTGGGTGGTGTAGCTCCCGATGGACACCCCGAAACACAGGCAGCAAACCACCATGGCAGGGTACGTCTCCGCCATAGGCAAGCACATTAGGCTGAAACTGGAGCCTAGCAGGCACACGAGGTACCCCCGCAGCCGAATGAACAACCCCAGGTCGGAAAGCCAGCCGTACGCTAGTCTAGACACTCCGTCAGCAATACCGATAACCGAGATTAAGAAAGCAGCTCTCTGTGCGTCTATTCCGACATGTCTTGCATGGGCCACAAGATGCACATATGGGATGAAGTTACTGAAAAACAGGAAGATATTCGAAAACGAATAGACCGCAAAAAATGGTATTTTAAAGAGGGAAAAATCAAATAAGCGCGTCGGGCACATGCTTTTGTCCTGAGTTTCTCTGGTGGCATGGTTTTTTATGTCCTCCTTAAGGTGGATCGGTCTTAGCAATGCCCCAAACACCAGACCCTGTAGGGCTAAACCTGCGGTTATAAGTAAGGATCCCCGCCAGCCGTACTCATCAATGATGTACTGGAAAAATGGCGGGAAAACGAAGGTGCCAAGTCCCGTTCCGGCCACGCCAATACCGTTTGCAAGGGCTCGTCTTTTCTTGAAGTACCTCCCTACCATGGTCAGGCAAGGTGTGTACATTAAGGAGAAACCAACACCTACAAGATAAAAGGAGAAAAGCAGATTTGTAAGAAGGAAAGTTTGAAAAATTAATATAACTTACCTCTAGCTCAGCCAAGGATGTTATGATATTAAAAGGATATGTAACTAAGTAATAAAGTCATTGTTACACAGTGCAATTTTCTAGCAAATAGACAAACACACTAACAACAAAACCTCCGTATGTAGATATATCTGATATATCATAAATATATTGGTATAAAATATGCTAGCCTGGTTAGCAAAACTATTCTAGCTGCCGAGTCTCTTTCAGCCGCAAATTTTGCGGCGAGGACAAAAGAGACTCCACAACTAAAATAGGTTTGGTAACCAGGCTGAAAATATGCTGGCTTGACAAGTTGTGGTCTGTACAGTATCCGTAGACTCAACTGTGTCTCATACCAAAGTTGTCATGTGTGATTTACCTGTGACAAACCCTGTAGTGACATACAGGGCGGGTAAACTGGTGACGAAGAAACTGGAGAGGAGACCCGTGCCGGCCACCAGGCTTCCCGCCATCACCACAGCTCTGCAGCCCAACACGTTTGTCAGGGCGCCGGTGAACACAGCTGTGGGGGAGAATAGTAGCCTGGTTACCTGGTTATTTTAGCTCCTGAGTCTATATCCTCTCCGCTATTTTAGACTTGGGAGCTAAAATTGGTTTGGTAAGCAGGCTAGGAGAATATAGAGAATGGTACCGGAAATTATGTACCTATCAATTTACTGAGATTTATGACAGGATGGATTGACAATCACCTTTCCAAGATGTCAACCTGTAAGGTTTGAACCACTCACACTGGGAAGAGCCCCTGCTACACTATACATGTCTGTAGCATATAAGTACAGAGTTGAGTGTTCTACTCTGCCATAATATTCTATTCTATTCTATTCTATTCTATTCTATTCTATTCTATTCTATTCCATTATTTTTTATTCCATTCTAAGTACCAGGGTTAATATCCTTTCTTCGTTTGATATACGCGTACCATTATTATCATTATTATATTTAATTATTAATTGAGAAATTACACAGCAAAATCTACACTCCTTACAGCCAAACAGACATGTTGCTCCTTGTATAGAGCTGACCCAGGCTGTATTCCTAGCGTCTTCTCCAAACGCCTCAAGGAAGTACGGGAAGAAGACTCCGAAAGACTTGGCGACGCCGACAACACTGACGTGGCAGAGGAAGCTGCTCAGCACGACGAACCAGCCCCAACCGCCATCTGGTGCCTCCTCCCGGTATTGCACATCCTTCATCACAATTCAACTTTTTCCTTATTGGTGAATAAATCTGTATTGTATTACATAAAAGAAAACGGCAATGAGTTGAAGTATGTCATGCGTCACACAGCTAAGTCAGATGCTATTCACACACACACATAATACACACACACACACACACACACCTACATACATATACACACACACCTACACACACGCACACACCCTGCACACACACGCACGCACACTTGCTTATTTTCTATCCATGTCTTGTATGTAAAGTACTGTTTAACGTTGCCAACAAAGCGGACTTAGACCCCGTCGCTTTACATGTACGTAGTAAATAAGTATTAGAAGAAGATTAAATACCATGCATGACACATTCAACGGCAAGGGTAATTTGGCAACATCGAACGCGGCGACTGTTGGAGGGCTTCTCTTGCTTGCAGTCTTATAATAGCCGTATCAACACTAAGACTGCAAGCAAGAGAAGCCCTCCAACAGTCGCCGCGGCTATCAAAGTAATACCTTCTGCGAGGGTGCTGTTACATATTTTTCTGAAAAAAGACAAGGAAACTTTCACAACGTTTCCACGTGAACTTTCGAACTTTCACCTCGATATGACCCCTAAGGTTAAAGGAAAACGCACCTACCATGTACTAACATATAGCAGCAAATTGACTGTTAATGTGATATTTTCTCTTTTCGATAAATCTATCTTATAAAAGGAGAAGCACAAATTTTAACATTTGACTTCAAAAATTGCTGTGATATGTTTAGTACCTGAACATTTGCTTTTCGGTTTGATGCCTTCAGTTGTTGGATAGCTGGGGACAAACCATTATTCGTTGTAACTTGGTCGATTTCATTCTCGTACTTCGAATAAAAACATAACTTGATAAATTTAGTTTGTTCATCGCTGTTACATTTTTTCTACTTGTACAACAACAGTTGTTATGTGGCATGCGTTGATATACGACATAGATATTACCTATACGTAACGAGTCTCCCCTATCAATCCCAAACAAAATGGCGGACCCAAACCGTTCCGTTGTTGTTACTGATGGTTCTAGCGACAGTAGCGCCGTTTCTGGGGCGACTACGGGGGTACAAAGCTCGCCAAAGACGGAGAAAGGAGCGGGGTGAGTTTACGTAGATTCTTGAGGTGTTAATTATTATAAGTTGGACGCAAAGGCCGTCTTACGAGCTCAAAGTTCGGCAAAATAAATTTTGCAAGCCCGCCAGAAAGTCGCTTCACAACTTGATAAACCTGAGTGTTTTTCTCGTTACCCTGGTGCATATTTATCTAAATAATGCACTCCCACAAATGTACCTGACTTGTATGGATGTTCATTACTTGACGGTCAAAATTATAATGAGTTATGTGGCTTTGACGAAAGAATAACTTGATGGCTCAAATTATGATCTAGCGATTGCCTGTTATATAAGATGATTCGCCAGAGGGCATCAATGATAAGTGTCTGGTTGTTGTGATCAATAAAGTTGCCGTTGCAGTTTCCATACTTAGTGTGAGAAAGAGAGAAAGACAGAAGGAAAATCCAGGAAATTGTACTTTTCTTTTAATTGAGTCAAAAGTGTAATTAATCCTAGGTCGTAAAGTTGGTCCCATCATTTTTTAGACCTTAGGGTAGGGCTGCGTACTAATCCAGGTGGACCGGTACGGACCGGGAAAATAGTATCGGTCCGGTCCGAAAAAACCGAAACGTCGGTGGACCGGTTTTTTGGACCGGAACAAAAATTCATACTTGTAAGTTGTTTACGTTATTACTGATGATCACTACACACAAGGAGGCCTGCCAGGAAAATGAACATCCAGCGTTAAAATAAAAGATTTACCTTAGTTTCCGTCTCTCTCATTTCGCAACAATATTTTTCCAGATTTTCGTTACCGACAGACATCTAGGAATCAAAAAGAAGAAGTTTACAGGACAAATTGTCAACACTTTATTAATGTTTTTGTCATTATTGAAGAATTTCAGTAGAACATGTGACGCGCGTTAATTTTCAGGTACAGGTACAGGTCCGGACCTGGACCTAAACCTCTGTACCTGTACCTGTACCTGATGTTACGAAAAGGTACGCAGCCCTACCGTAGTAGTAGATAGGGGCAGTGGGTTGTTAAAGGTATTGGAAGGCGGAGCCCATCCCAGACCTTCCACTGCGTTTTACCTCCCATTTTACACCTGGGTGGAGTGAGAAAAGTTGTGTAAAGTGCCCTTCCCAAGGACACAACATCTAGCCAGGAATGCCAGGAATCGAACCCTACATTTAGGTACCGTCCTGGTTTATAGTTTATGTCCACTCAGACTCCGATAAGCTACCCACCAAAGGAGCCAAAGTAAACTAACCAGGATGGTACACAAGCTACTCGGTTTCGTGTTCGCTAGTCTAAACACTCTGCAATTCGAAGGATCTTAGTCATATCAGGTTGCCATCTTCCCTCCCCAGGACTGACCCAGGTAAGATGGATCAGCAGACCCTTGCTGCCGTCTTGCAGTTCCTCAAGAACAACAACTTGAAGGGGGCGGAGGCTGCCCTGAGACAGGAGGCCAAGCTGCCGGATGGAAGCGGTGACTCCTCAGGGTCATCTAGGGTCGCCACCAGCGGAGAGGTGTCGTCTGTTCTGTCTGCTTATGAAAGCGAAGGGGATCTGGCAAGGTACGGCATACTTAGACTGGATGATTGGGCATGCCACTGGTATAACAACTGCAAGCGACATTCATAGTATTGCTCTTTCTGTAGACTAAAGCTTATCGTACTCTGTGTTTATGTGCTATATACTCTGTGTTTATGTACAGTCAAAACTGCCCAGAAAGACCACTCAGGCCAGTCAGGGCAAGAAAACCTGGTCTGCATGTAGACAGGTTTCTTAATAAAAGTTAATGCTTTTGTCAATGGGAGAAATTATCTAAAGGGACCACCAAAAAGTGGGCACAATGGCCAGGTGGTCCTTATGTAGAGATGTGCTCAGCAGTACAGGTTTGACTGTACATGTACATTGTACACGTATGTTTATCTGTGCTTTATTTGTCCTAATTATCCTAGGTACTGTGAGTACTACAGCTCTCTGAGCTCCTTTATCGAGTCGTCCCTGGACGCCCACAAACATGAACTTGGCTGTCTGCTGTACCCTGTGTTTATCCACATGTACCTGCAGCTGGTCTACAACAGGCATGAGAAGGAGGCTCACAAATTCTTCAACAGGTGGGTAATACTGATAGACCTATTTATTCATAACAACAACAAACTATATCATCAATAACACAAAGCCTTTTGGATTGTGAGGCTTCATTGCATGAAAAGTTTATCTGATATTAGTGATAAGCTTGTTACATGTACAAGTACTTTTTTTTACTTTGAAATTCATACTGATGAAGATATTGCAGGGTTCTAATTTCCATAATGTTTTGTTACTCAATTCATACTCTTTGCATCAGATTTTTTTTACTCAAAAGTTTTTATTCCATTTTGAACTGATACAGATATGTTGATGATTGATATGTTCCATATTCTATATTGGTTTCAAGTATAATGTGACAGTTTTGTGATATTAACAATCATTTTGTTATGATTTCTGTTGTACATGTAGGTTCAGTGTAGAGCAGGAAGACTGGCATCAGGAGGACCTCAGGACTCTGTCAACAGGTTAGCTTCTGTCTGGGCTAGGATTTGTTTGCCTGTTGTTTTATTATGCCATAGCCAAGCAAATATTGCATATTTCACTCCATCTCCATCCCCATGCACAAAATGGACTGTCCCATGCCAAATTTCAGATCATTTGGCCAAGTTAAACTCATTTAACCTAATGGCAGAAGAAGAAGAAACATCAGGAATAACAATATATTTCACTCACATATGTTTGGTATGGAGTGAAATATAAAGATAGGGGTAGGGACACAACCTGCACTTGCTGGCAAATATGGCTGATCCACATTTTTCTTCCCTTTAGTGAAGACCAGGGAACAGATGGAGGTGAACGACCTGATGGACACGTTCCGCTCCAGTAAGTTCGTGCTGCGGATGTCGCGTGACTCGTACCAGTCGCTGCGGCGGTACCTGAAGCAGAACGAGCACCGCGAGCTCCTCTCCATCCTACAGGACCACCTCTTCATCGACGTGTTCGACGGCGTACCGCGCAACAGGGAACAGGTGGGGTTGTCAGGAGGCTGAACTATAGCTATGTACTGGGAATGTCTGCGTTTGTTAGTCTAAGACTTACAAATTTAGAGAGAAGGTCAGGGCTTGAAATTAAAGGTGGTCCAATGGCCACTGACCACTAAAATTTAGGCTGGGACAACTAAAAAGACACTTTGGGACATTTTTGGGACAATAGAAAAATAATCAACATCAGAATGTCAGCCCTTCTTTACAGTAGTGGCCAAAAATCGGACATAAAAAAACATGGCACATTTTGGAATCTTACAAGAAATCTTACAAACCCAAAAACCTAGCGCAATTCGGAATCTTATTACTAAGCAATACTAAGCAAGCCTACGCCAAGTGTCTTAGTGAGAAATTAAGCTTTGTTTATCAGGCACACGTCCCGGCTTTTGGATCCGGAAAGTCCCCCCGAATTTCCTGTCTACTCTGCAATTATAGTGCGCCTGGGAGTGAACATAAGCAAAATAAAGTTGACTTTAAGTTAAAGTCATAGAATACTTCCAAAAAAACAAGTTGGGACAGTTCATCCTCACTTCGGGACAATTGAAATTTATTTTTGGGACAGTGCTGGGACAATAGGAAGAAAAGTTAACTTCGAGGCCTGAAGTCACATAGCCTGGTGTTCAAACCTATTTTAGCTGCTGAGTCACTTTCGTCCCCTCCTTCGCAGAGAATGAGGGATGAGTCACTCTGATCATCATGACAAAAGAGACTCGGCAGCTATAATGGGTTTGCACACCAGGCTATCATTCATTGACTTGATATGAACTTTTTCTTTCTTTCTCAGGGAACAGATAAAGGGCAAGGATGTACATGTATGATAATCCACTCTTAGTTCCCTTGTCAATTACAATGGATGAGTGTCTATGTCTATATCTCTCATGTGATACAGTTTTAATAGCATACTCTGCCATAGGCACTTTAACACTTAGCACCATGTAGCTGCTGTTTGGCTACCAATTCTCTATTGGTTACAGGGTTAGGCAGCATGGAGAAGGTTAACCTTTAGCAGACTGAAGTAGCCATTTGGCTACTGATTCTCTATTGGTTACAGGGTTAGGCAGCAGGGAGAAGGTTAACTTGAGGTTCCAGTAGTTCTGTATCTGTATAATACATGTATAACTTCCCTTTGGTATAAATCACCCGGGCCAACTTTGCTAGTTGTAGACACCCTGGACTTCCTGATGGCTGTGTTCTCTTTGCTTGACTTTTTGAATATCTTAATCAGGTCCAGGCGACGTCAGGTGCGATGATGGGGGAGGCCAGGAGGGATGCTAACAAGGTCAAGGTGCTCTACGGACTACCCAAGGTAAGGACTGTCATTTCTCTGGCTCTCAGACTACTGCTTACCTGTACCTGTATCTACATGTACATGTATATCTGTATCCATATACATATAAGTACTATAACCGCCCTTCTGCGTACTAGTAACACACCAGATTCGCACGCACAAAGCGTGGCAGCAGCTGGCTCGTGGGGTCGTATGGCGCAACGACAGAGTACTCGACTCGGAACCAAGAGGTCCCGGGTTCGAGTCCTGACATGCCACCGACCTTGTGCCCTTGGGAAAGGCACTTTACACGACTTTCCTCACTTGACTCAGGTGTAAATGAGTATTATGTGTTAGGTGTGCACGCTACCAGCATATTTGCTGCCTAGTGCACACTTTGTATTGTCATGTTACAATTTCTGAACAAAAAAAAAAAAGCAGCTGGCTATATTACACCGAACAACCTGTTACACCTAACCTTGCACATCTAACAGCGGGCGTTGTTCAAAGCTATCCAGTGATGATGCCCCAACTGTACTTAGTGGCAGCGAGTAATTCCACTCTACGATATATCTAGGAAAATACGAGTTTTTGAACACCTCAATCCTTAGTTGATAACTCTGGTACTTGATTGGCATGACTATTTCTTGTTCTTCAGATTTATTATAATTCATTACTAACAAGAATACAACAGAGACAGTTACTTTGTAGTTTTCTTTAAAAGTCTTTATTTATGTGTATAAAATAGAATTCATCACCATGATAGTGTTACACTACTAAGTAGTATTCACAAAATAAAATATACTTTGATAGAAAAATATACATCTGTAAATCATTGCACTCTAGGATAAGACAGTATTGCACTCTATGATAAATATATGAGTAGGTACAAATGCAACTTGTCTCCATACATTTAGTTGTACAACACACACACACAACAAAATACATCATATCATCTGATCATCCCATCAGTTATGGCAACATCTCAAACACATGTAGAACTTCATTAAAAAATAGACATTTCTGACTGTCATGTACATTATATACTTATATACAATATTAAGAATACATAAAAAATAGACATTTCAAATGATTTGTGACTATTATACATATACATATAATAATGTGATGTACACTGTATTAATACATTTGTACATTAATTCTGACTGTGACATTAGTATATACAAAGTTGTTTAGTAATGAGGCAATTGTTACAGTTGTACAAGGAATATATTTGTACCATAATAGCCAAGAGCATGATATGCATGTACAAATGTGTATGTACATGTAAGTCATCTAAATCTCAACAAGTGCATGTATGATATGAAATGATGCTTGAAGTTAAACAAACTATGAACTCAAGTAATTGATAAACAAGAAATGTGTTCAATGTACAGTACATGTATGCTCAGTGGCATTTACATTATCTTTGGCTCATTACTTAAAAAAATGTATTTTCTGTCATAAATTGACACATACAGTTACTGATCATTACCGGTAAGCAAACAGGTCTGAAATGGCAACATGTGTGTCAGCTTGTCCAAGGTTAGACTTCTTGAAGTGTTCACTGTCTGAGTACCTAGTTCTCTCCTGCTCTGTCACTTCAATGTCTGTAACATTCTCCCATGTTATTCCCTCTAAGTTGACAGTCAGCTGGGAGTCCACTATTGCCTCCACCAAAGGTTTTAAGAGGGGACCAGGACAAACTGGTATGACTCTGTGAACTCTGTATAATGGGTCACCTGTTTTCATCACGGTGTTTCCAGGGCCACTGATAAATGAGATATTCTGTAAGGCAGAGCCATCACACAGGTTCTTACAGATGTACAGAATGGCCCTGATTGTATGTTTATAACTGTCTAGATTGTTGATAACTGTTGTGTTTGTAGAATTATGAGGAGGATTTCTTCCTGTTTCCATAATTACTGAAAAGGAATTGATTGGGCCTTGATTATCAACAGGGTAACTGCTAAATATGGTTGCCATTGTTCCATCATCCACAGGATGAAGGAATCCAATTTCCAGTTTCTGTAGTGTTCTGTTCTTTGCAAAAATGTCAGGTAGACACCTTGCCACATTGTCTGGATCATCACACAAGAGGGACACTTCAGTCAGGCTTTGGTTCATAACAAGAGATGGTAAAGGTGTGCTTACTACAGCGTCATCCTCACAACTGCACTCAAATGTCATCTTGCTGAGAATGCAATAGCTATCTTGCAAGAGAGATAAAAGTTCAGCAACCAGTGATTGTACTTTAGGCTTTTCTGACAGTGGTAAATTTCTGACAATGACCAGTAGGTCCAGACTTCCCTGTTGATGTAAAGTCTGACACTCTGTTAGTGTAGTGACAAGGGTTTGCATGAAAGAACTTGCAAATTCTGTCTCATATTTACATGACCTAGCTGCACAATCAATGGATAGCTGCATTGAGGCTTCCCTCTCTTTTACTACACTCCCAAGTCTGACTGTGGTATCGGTTACTCTTGAAAATGTATCTTTATTTCTTGAGTCATTTCTTTCATCAAGATATACACTGCTATACAGTGATAGTTCTGTTTGTGCTGACACAGAAAGTAACACTTTGTTCAAGTTATCAAGTGATGAGTTACCCGAAGGAGACATGGACATCTCACATGTGAGGTCTTTGTATGCATCACTTTTGAAAAGGTTGCAGGTTTCTTTGATGAATTCATCATCACGGTCAGTTATATCAATTGCCAGGAAACGTATCACTTTTGAATGTTTGATTGCTTTTAAAAATGCGCTATTGTCAAGCCCATGTCTTAACTCCACACTACTCAGCTGAAGATTGTCCTGTCTGGAGTTTATTTTTGCTTGATACTGCAGCAGACAGACAAGTCCGTACAAGGCTTCATTGGATCTGATGATGTGGCTGGTGTTGTATTTTCTTAGTGTTTGATCACTGTACATATATGTGTTGCAGGACAAATTACATGTACCAAAGGCCCGGGCACTCAGTAACCAGTCATACTGGTATCTTATGTTTGGCGAAATACGTTGCTTTTGCTCAACGCGTTCAAAATAAGTACAACTGAAAAGGTGAGACAATAGCTCGAAGTGTACGGTTTCTTCTACTGCTATCTCAGAACCAACACACCAGTCTCTTGGCAACACATCACTAACATATCTAACCAGATCTTTACCAGCTCCACACTCATGAAGACATTCCAGGCATAGAGATATGATGCTGTCATCTTGCTTTTTGCTCAAGCAGTCATGAAATGCTTCAAACAAACAGCGTGCATTGGTCCCTAAGAGCCCAGCAAGAAACTTCAGCACTTGTCGGTATCTGTCATTTTGTTCAACACATTCCTTTAGGGTGTTCAATGCTTCTTTACTCGGATTCAAGGCTCTGAGGTATGAGGCAACGTCAGATAGTATTGACTTGTTTTCTTTGGCAAATGTTGCAACGGCAAGACTGTGAAGGTACCATGCTGCAAAATATTCCTGAAATGTTTTGTGTAAGAACTGAAACCAGTGAGATTGGAGTGGATTGGTTACATTCAAACCCTTGGTCAAGAACCCTATCTGTACATCTACAAGACTGCCAACTTCTTCTACTGGAAAATTCAAACAGTCTTCTTGAATACCTTTCCAAGCCAAGCAATTGAGACCATCTAGTATCCCTCTTATTTTCGGCTCTTTTATCTCTCCCAGACAGGTACCACTAAGCTCATTAATTTTCAGACAGTTTGATGCATACCTTTTGACTATTGCCAGTACCAAAAGTGAATACAAACCAGTAAGTGTTTGAGGTAGATCAGCATTATTCCAATCTTCCTGCCACAGTATACAGAGCAGTGCCAAGTTGAGAGGATTCTCAGTTAGTTGATGCAAATTTTCATTCTCATTTAACTGTTTTAGCATGCCTTCTTTTGAATTTGAGTCAAGTTTTCGATGCTTTTGTATGTAGCTTTCTATGTTCTCCGGAGAGTAACCCTTAATCACCAAATGTCTGTCACAAGATGTGAGTTGCCTGTTACAGATGTAGGGCCTTGATGTAACTATCACATGTACACCCGGGGTAATCTTACCTCTGATGAATTCTGTGATCTTCAGGTTCTCTCTAGTTTCTTCAGGCATTTCATCTAAACCGTCTAGTACAAACAGTACAGCTTCATTGTTGCTCCTAACATAATCCCAGAATTCTTCCTCATGTTTATAGTAGTCTGTTGGGAATACCTGCTTGAATATGCTTGATTTTACATCAGTGGCATCATGAGGTATTTTGCGCATTTCAACATACAGCACTAACTGGAAGGATGCAAATTTGTTGTCAGACTCGAATTTTGACTTTTCTGCTGAACAATCATAAATGATCTTGTAACACAATGTGGTCTTCCCTATGCCTGGATTGCCCTCTATACAGATTGTTTTAGGGACAATTCTAGCTTTGTCTGATTGAAACATGTTTTCTGCCTCTATTGTAGTATCTTCCTTGAAACCATGCCTACGTACCATCTTCAATGTTGTGAACATGTGTTCCAGCTCCAGGTACAAAACTTGGCACCATGGGAGTGGTCTGATTCTTGACAGCTCTCTTCTGTACTGGTCTTGTAGATGTTTCCATAACTCCTGAATGGTGGGGGGCATCTTACCTGGAAAATATTTGATCTTTAATTAGTAAGCCTTTCTTTTTGAGAATGACATCCTCAACTTTTATTTTCAACTGTAGGATAAAATTAGGCACACCAAAATTATTATAATCCCTTTCCATTTTTGTTCTTTTAGTTTTACACACATCATGTACATGTATGATGTGTGTAAAAGAACACAAATACTTTGAAATAAGTCAGCTGTACATGTGAGGGGAGAGACCAGTAAAATTTTATTAAAATTTTCATTTGAACATATGGTGAAGCCATGAAAAAAAACCCCTACATTTCAAACCTCAAGTCTTTACCCGAACTGAAAATCTGAATTTGTCAGGTTTGTTTGGGTACAAAAAGTGAGAGATCAAAGATTGACATGACACAAGGATCTCACCCCCTGTCCCATAAAGGAGGTTTAGGACAAATTTAAACCTCCTTGGTCCCATCAAAGGTAATAGAAAGAGGACAGACCCACATGCTGGGTTATATGGACCCAAAAATCTCCTGCAGTAATGTGATCATGAACACAGATGAGGTAAATAGCAATGGAACATAATTTCTGTTCGATTACAATTAATAGTAATATTCAGTTAGTTGAGGACAATGTGAAACTAAATAGAGCTACAATTTAGAGAAGTCAATTCTTGGGACAAATGATAATCATTAATTGACCAATTACATGTAATATCAAAACAATACCTGCAGCACTTGGCCTTTTCTCTGCTACTGCAGTGTATTTTTGCCTCACTGCTACATGTGCTAGTTCTGATGGTTCAGCGACCTGGTTTCCAATGCCTTGCTGTTGACCCTGTGTTGTCAATGCATACTTTAAATGTAATCTGCTTGTTTTTATCTCAACAGATTGCATTTGCTCTTCTGCAATGTTGGCTTGCTGCCCTTCCTTAAGTTCACCAATGATGGTTTGCTGTCCTTCTTGAAGATTCTCAAGTTTCTCTCTTACTTCAACCGTCTGTCTCTGCAGGTGTTCACTGATTGTGCTTACCTCCTCACTCTGAGCAGTTAGGAGAGTCTTAACTTGACTTCCTTGTTGGTAGAGTTGGTCAAACCTCTCCAGGTACATCTTTGCCTGTTCAGAACTGATGGGCTTAACCATTCTTTCTTGGATGTTATTCTGGTTTCCTCCCAGAGCTATCAGGATTTCAGACAGCTTACCCCATAGGTCATCAAACTGCTGCTGGGACAAATCTGTTCTTGGTATGTGTCCGTAGACCCCATTTCTGAACAGATATAGTCGCATGATCCAAGCTAGTTCAGTCTTGTCCCCTTCTGGAGGCTTTGGTGGCTTGCCCCAATTTTGTGGTGCTTTCATGTTGCAGAGCTTTCTCAAAAGATCGCACAAAAGAGTGATGTCAAAGTCTTTTGAACTGTCTGCAGCTTCCGTTGCAGATGGGTACAATATTTTCTTCTGATCATCAAACAAGCCTTTGAGTTGACCTCTCTTCTTCTCTAGCAAATGCTTGAGACCTTGAGGGTTCACTTTGAACACTTCTTGGTCGAATATCTTCCTCAGCACTTCAGTTCCTTCATCTATAAGCAGAGCTTGCAGCCGGACCCTACGTTCTATGTCTTTGGTGTAGACAAAGCCTCCAGTAGCCATTTTCTTCAGGAGACTTGGCAAATTTTCCAGTTCTGTAGTGGCAACAACAAACATGCAGTTTGTTTGAGCATATACATGTAGAAAGAAACCCTTCATGAAATTGAAAGTTGCATGTGGATGTTTCAAGCCCTGTCACGTGAAAGTTTTTTTTATGGCCACATGCTTCTACATGTATACCCCAACTATGGTTGAACCAATTAAGCTTAGCACTTTTGATGGTGGCAAGATTTTATGCCTCAGTAACACTGCATCGCCCTTACTAACAGGCAACAGAAAGATTTTAAAATAAAATGCAATTACATGTACATGTACCAACTTTAAGGTGATATCAGAACTTTTTTCCACTGCAACAAAATGGCATCCAACAAGTTTGAACTGGTTTAATTGTTCCAGTTGATTGCACAACCTTGCATCAGTCAGGCTCTACCCACTGTGGGCTGTACCATATTGATCCAAAAGACTAAAAATAAAAAATAAAAGGAAGAATATTACATAACTTACTAGTTAAAGGCTTGGTTATGTTGTGAATTGATGCCGATCATCAATTTCTGTCAACATGCAGTGATTTTTCAAACCGAAACTTCTGAAAAGTAAGTTAGTAACACTCTTCAATCCCTGCCTTAGAATGGTTTACCCCAACCAGTTTGAACTGGTTTACTTGTTGATTGCACAACTTTGTGCAAGAGAGGGAATAGTTGCTTGGTACCTGAGGCCACACCAATTTAGTTTGTTGGTTCTCAGATTTTTTCAGAAAAAAAAAATGAAGTGACAGGGTAAAAAAAAACAGGCCCCAAATGGTACGATATAGGAGGGCCTGCATGGGGGGGGGGGGAGTGATTACGAATTATGCAAAATTTTCACTGCCTGTTTCAAATTGTTAAATTGTCAGAGCTGATTAAGACTTTATGCGTTGCGGCTAATGTACTATTTCAAATTACGTTGATTTTTTTGGCGGCTGCCTACAGATTAAAAAGACTAAAAAGGCCTGATTACGCCTTACGAAATAGGGCATGCAGGTCACCATATAAGACCCATGAAGTCAACATATATAGCAAACTATCAGTACTGAAATGTGACTGTCAGTAACTGTCACCCAGTACTGATATGCTACTGATATACTACTGATATACTACTGTATCACAACTACTAATTATTCACAAAATATGCAAATTTCCAGTAACAGATCAGTAGTAGATCAGTAGTCGAATCTGAGAGACTGCAAGTAATAACCAGTAACCGACAGTAGTAGATCAGTAGTAGATCAGTAGTAGATCAGTAACTGATCAGTAACTGATCAGTAGTCGACCAGTAGTAGATCAGTAGCTGATCAGTAGTAGATCAGTAGTAGATCAGTAGTTGAATTTGAAAGCTGTGATTCAGCAGTTTAATCAGGGGGACAGCTGTAGTCAATTATAGTCAAACAGTGCAGTCCTTTAGAAATGGACCCAGCTTAACTTGTTTACTTTTTCTAGTGTGCCGTCGATCTTTACCAGAATAAAGGCCAGAAAAGGTCAAAATATTTTAAAATGTATTCTAAAATGCCTTTAGAAGGAAGGGTGTTGACATCATGACTTAATTGTTGAAGACAGTTTTGGGGTGAAGTGAAAAGTAGCTAACCTAAGGCTGCATATTATGTTAAAAACTTAGTTACAAAATTAATCAACTTACTGTGTAGTATTGTCTGTTCTTTCTGATCTCTAGATAGCTGTGAAATGGCTACAACTTAATGCAGACTGCATGCAACTGGCAATGTAGTAAAATTAACCATTGGCTTTGACTGAAAGGAGAAAAACACTTCACATACCTCTTACTCATTGTCCTTGCCACAGAATCACATCAATAACGGTCATTTAGGCCTTACTTGTTTCCTAGGAGCTCCTAACCGCTTCCCCATAGTCTTGATAGTCAGAACGTACACTGAAATCCTTTGATTCGCACCAAACTTTAACTAAGTACAGAGACATGACTCTGTGGCAAGGCTGCCTTTTTTCAACTGAAAATGGTGGTTAACTGACATCAAATGCTTTTAAATGCACCAATCAGATGACTAAGAATGATCACATGATAAACATGCTGGGGTGACTGTGATTGGTTAAGTGTTCCAGTAGATGTCAGTAACAAAACAGTAGATGACAGTAATGCTTTGATTGGTCAGACAAGTCATCTATGAATACAAACAAATTGAATTAAAGGATGTCAGTACTTGTCAGTACTTGTCAGTACTTGTCAGTAAGAGGATCAGGAGCTGCCAGTAACGGGCGGAATTCAGTAGTATATCAGTTATTGCCAGTAGTTTTTCAGTACTGTCATGACAGTAACCGTCAGTAAGATATCAGTAGAAACAATTCTTAGGAAGCCTAAGTACTTGTCAGTTATGAATCAGGAGTCGTCAGTAAGCTGACTTACTGAAACGTTACTGAAATGTGACTGTCAGCAACTGATCAGTTACTGACAGTCACATTTCAGTACTGATAGTTTGCTAAGGGCTGAGTAGCTGCTAGGCTGGGCGAAAATTTAAACAATGAAATTTGAACTGATAACAACTAAACAACTTAATCAAACCGCTGCATTGATGCATGGAAGAACTGTAACAAGTAGGAAGAAAAGGATTTTCTTGAACTGCTGGGGACAAAATATGAGCAATTTGAAAGCAGGCGAATCCGAGAACCAATTGATTAAATTGGTGTGGCCTGAGGTGTAAATGTGATAATTAGGGTGTGCCAGATTTGCTTGGTCCCGAGTGGTCTTTTATAGGGCAGTTTTGAGGTGAGGTACAAAATGTACATGATTGTACTATTACTACTAGTAGTGCCTTTCAGACCCCCGATACTTGGTTGAACACAGCTTTATAATAACAAGTAAAGGGGTGCCAGATTTGCTTGGTTGCACCTGTATTCATGTCTCAGCTGACCTTTTTATTAATTAGATCTTATTTCTCAACCAAAAAACGACCTTTAGGCAAGACTGTTTCACCTAACCTGGGGCCTCCTCTCCCTGCCTACTTTGCCCTGGCTGGGGTTATCTGGGGGTACTGAGACTTACCCTGGGGGCCAGACTGGTGTGGGGTTGGCCGGAGACCTTTGGTGTCCCAACAACTCTACTCTACTCTACTCTACTCTACTCTACTCTACTCTACTCTACTCTACTCTACTCTACTCTACTCTACTCAACTCAATTAAGCCTTATGCTCGCCTATCTAAATTACCTCCGGGGAGTGGAGGGGAGTTGGCCGAGACGGCAGTTGGCTGGCCCTTTAGTAAAAAAGTACCCCCCCAGTACTCAAGCATCTAGTCTTTAACACAATTACAGAACGAGTGAAAATTTACTTACCTGGCGTTGAAACTGCTATCTAGTTCTTCTTACACTAAATCTAAAACACACGGTGGTTTATTAATCACTGTGCTAGCAGACATAGCAGTGAACTTTTAGTACCACTTGCAGGAGGGGCACTATTATATTGGGTGTGATGCATGGAAAAGTACAGGCTGGGCCGCTGGACTGTACCATAATGAATTGGGAGAGGAAACTTTACTGTCTTGGTTCAGGAGAAGTTCACACTGTAGAGTTTGAAAAGATGTAAATCTGTGCCCCCCCCCCCTAGTTTGTGTTATGCCCTTACTTATAATGTAACACTCTTTCCAGTAAAATTTAGGGGTAAATATTATTTGTATCCCTACGTTTGAATAATCCCCTCCCAAACCAGTTTGAACAAGTTTGAGATACCTGTTGATTGCACAAGGTTATGCAAGCAAGTTGGCCAAGGGCCAAACATTACCCTTTGTTCTGTGAAAGCAAGCAATGGCCCATAGGTAACCCAATACAACACCTGTTTTTGTAAAGGAACGTGGCCTAGGGTTGGTGAAAATTGAATTTCGAGGCCTCATATTATGTCATAATTTTCATATGGATGGAGGATATTGAAAGTACATTGTATGAAAAGACTGGCCCAAAACCTGGCAGCATTTGTTATAAATACATGCTTAACCCTCAAACACCCGACCTTTTTTTGCGACTAAAATGACCGAACGGGGTCAAATTTGACCCCAATTTGTCTCGTTCAAAAATATCTTCTTTTTGCATTTTTTCATTGATCTTTTCACATACATTGCTTCTTCATTTTAAAAGGTATATTTTGGAGTGTTCAGGTTTGAATAATTTTAGCTCATTATCATAATTTATGCAAAAAAGAGGAGGAGGACCACATTTTCACTAACTTAACTACCTTTATTTCTTGAATTTAGTCCCTTACATGTCTATACAAATATCACTATGTTGCTATCATGATGCAGATATTCAATACTGGACTAAGTGGTTTGTAAATGTTTATAACATAGTATTTTTTTAATCAATTAACAGCTGTCAATCAAAATTCACCAAGCCTGGGAACCCCCCCCCCCCCCCCCCCCCCCCCCGTCAGAAATAATCATTTTTAGTGTTTGTTGGAACCCCCCAAAAAGGTGAATATTGCTAGAAAGGCCATGAATGTTGTACAGGACAATGTTTTCTGTCAAAGAGAAGGGATTTTGTATGTGCAGAGATTTTCCAGCTGTTTATTCTTAGCTTTATGTGTGTAAAATATGGGGGGGGGGCATAGTAGGCACAGTATGGTGTGGTAGCAGGTATAAAAGTCAAAATAAAAAGGAAATCTTCTTTTGAATTGTTGTAAATTCTCTTCGGAGTAGTAGACAAGACTATAGTGTCTACTGATTGAGTTGTCAATAGACAAACCCCTATGAAATTTGATATTAGGTAGGTATACTAGCACACTGCTGTACAAGCCAGTATAGGGCCCCAGACACTGGATATGAGCCTTGCTCTCGATTCCCAAGGGAACTATCAATGAACTTCACCTTCGGGAAACATGATCAGACACCCCTAGTGTATAAGAGAGGGGAATATTTTGTCTCAACTCTCTTTTTCTGTATCCCAGAATCTAGGCATGGACATGGGTGACCCTTGACCTCAAATGATAGTCAAAGGTCATGACCTCTAATAACCTAATGACCAAATCATGAAGCTAAGGTCACTTGGCAAACTGCATTATAATATTAAAGCAATTATGCTACCTACAAGACATATTGTGGACAGCCAAAGCCTTTCGTGTGTTAAAAAAAATGCCAAATTTGACCCCAGCCGGACCAAGCTCAGACTTTCATTTATAATTTTTACAAAATTGTGCCGATCTCCGAAAAAAATTAGGAGAAGTTAAAGAAGAGGTTTACTGACAAAGTCACGGAAGGAATTTTTGATCTGTTAAAAAATTTTCAAATGGCACATCAAAATGTACGCCTGGGGTCAAATTTGACCCCGTTCGGGTGTTTGAGGGTTAACAAGTTATTAATAAGGAGCAAATATTCTGGGGTTGGGTTGAAGAACCTCCTTGACAAGGAAGGGGAAATGTGACAGTTAGAGGAAACAAAAGGAGTATAAAGTTTTAACAAAGAAAGGGGGGAATCTTAAGGAAAATCTTTCTTGCTGATGAAAACAAGGTGGCAAACCAGACTCACTTGACAGAAAAGTTTTTTTTTTCCTCAGGAGGCTGACATGCAATGTGCCCATTGATGACAATGATAAGGGTTGGGGGGGGAGAGAGAGGAAGGAATTTTACATGTAGCACAGGTTATCAATACAAGTACTTCATGAAGCAAAGTTTATGTTGTTCTCAGGAGCCTGATATCAATGTTCCGCTGGATGATGATGATGAAGGTGGGGACGGGGAGGACAAACCCAAGAAGAAGAAGCAGAAGAAAGACCTGCTGCTCAACAAGAACAAGAAAGCAGACCCTAACGCACCCCCGCCAAGCCGCATACCGCTACCAGAACTGAAGGGTAGGATTTTTTTAGTAGTCATAATATGTTAGCATTGATCACTGTACATGACATTGTGTCACTTAGAAATCAGGGATCTCTTTCAAATGTTTGTCAAAGTCTTTTGTAACTGTATACAGCATTAGATGCGTTACAAAGGAAAACACATGAAAAATATTAAGAAGGACATCATTAAACAAGGTACAACACAAGTACAATACCTAATTTAAAAAAAAATAATAATCTGTAGATGTCTGCCACTTATACATGTATCCATGAATAAAAAATCATTTTGTTGTGAATAAAGAACATTGTTATACATGTACAGTAATAACATGTAATTTGTTAGTCACTGACAAAGGACTCTAATATCCTAAAAAAAGGATTGTTGTACTCAGTATTTGTTAGCTAGAGATGCTATAGGCTTTTAAAATTCAAAGTCATCATTATCCTTATTCCTATATTATATATATACAGTTTCAACTACACTATCAATGGTTTCCCCCACCCCAGATGCAGACAAGCTGGAGAAGGTCCTGAGCTGGAAAGAGGGCCTGAAACGTGTGCCTCTAGGGAGGGAGAACCTGCCATCTATCTGTTTCTACACGCTGGCTAATGCCTACCAGAACGTGTCGGCTGTGGGGGTGTCTGAGGATTCCAGTCTACTGGCCGCAGGTTAGAGCTGGGGTTAGGGTTAGTGTTAGGGTAAGCGTTAGGGTAAGGGGAGGGTGTTTTTAGTGTTTTTTTATGCCTTCTTGTAAAAAATCTGTCTCACTCACTGTCCAGTCTCCTGAGTTGTAACTAATCTGCAATGTTCTGTATGTTTGTCATGCAACTTACATCTTATGAATTCCTGACCAGGTTCTGAGGACTGCAATTTGTGTTCTTGGAACCTTTCACAACATTTCACTTATTAAAGTAATTTAGATTTCAAGGTTTCAAGGCAGAAGTGTTTACACTTGTATTTTTGTATGCTTGTCATGAAACTTTATACCTTTATAACTTTGTAACGATGTACATGTACATCTTATGACTTCCCTGCCCAGGTTTTGAGGACTCGAACGTGCGTGTGTGGAGCCTGTCCCCCCAGCGTCTGCGCACCATGCGCGGCGCCTCGGAGCTAGACCAGCTCGACAAGGAGGCGGACGACATCGTGGAGCGGATGATGGACGAGAAGTCAGCGGCAGACTCGTGGCTCCTCCACGGACACACGGGACCCGTCTACGCGACGAGCTTCAGCCCAGACCGGGAACAGCTACTGACATCATCAGAGGACGGGACTGTTAGACTGTGGAGCCTCCATACCTACAGTAACTTGGTAGGACTGGACTTTTTAATCTTTTGTTAGGATAAACTTGTTTATAAGGCCAAGCAGTGACTGACAGATAAGCTTAGTTTGCTGAGCATGCTTCTTGCTTATGAAGGTGGTACACAACACAACCATGCTTCCTGTTTAAGAACCCATCCTGCAACCATCATTCTTCTTGCTTAAGAACAAACCCTGCATACTTTTTGAAAAGATTAGGACTAGAGTAAGACTCTTATGCTCACCTGCTCAAACTAACCAGTTTCAGAACTGTAGCTGTGGTGAAACACTGGTAGCTATTAACGCGTTTGTGTTGCTTCAGGGGTTTGTTTTCGTAATTGATGTACGCCAACTCGTCTTGTCTCCATTTGATTGTTTCATATCATCTATGTGGTGTTTTTTCATCATTAAGTTTATTTTTATTTTGTATTTTTATATTAATTATTTGCGCTTTTCATGCTTCTGCTCTCCACCCTATCCTCAAAAAACAAATGTGAATGAAACGAAATAAAACAAGTTTTTTGTTGCTTCAAAGGTGGTTTATAAAGGACACAACTACCCAGTGTGGGACGTCCAGTTCAGCCCCACAGGGTACTACTTCGTATCGGGGGGTCACGATCGCGTAGCCCGACTCTGGGGCACCGACCAGTTCCAGCCAATCCGGATGTTCGTCGGCCACTACTCCGACGTCACCTGCATCCAGTACCACCCCAACTCCAACTACGTCGCGACCGGCTCCAGTGACCGGACGGTCCGGCTCTGGGACGTGTTGAACGGGAACTGCGTACGAGTCATGACGGGGCACAAGGCCGCGGTCCACACGTTAGCGTGGTCGCCCGACGGACGGTACCTAGCGTCGGCAGGCGTGGATAAAAACGTCCTGCTCTGGGACATCGCGTACGGTCGACTTCTTGCAGAAATGAAAGGACACACTGACCCGGTATATTCTCTGTGCTTCAGTAGGGAGGGTACCGTACTAGCCTCCGGTGGGATTGACAACACTGTCAAGATTTGGGACGTTCAGAAGGTTTTCGAGGAGATCGCTGGTTCGGACGATTTGACGAGTTTAGACCGGGCTTCGTTGGTGGAGGTCGGGCCGTTGTTGTTAGGCTCGTTTGCGACTAAATCCACCCCGGTTTTGAAACTGCATTTCACACACAGGAACTTGCTGCTGGGGTGTGGGAGATACCAACATAGCTAGGACTGTACCATTGCAAGGAGGGGGGCCAACACAGCTAGGACTGTACCATGGCAAGAAGAGGGGTGTGACAGCTGATGACATTCCTTAAACTTTTGTTACTTTCATGTGTTGACTCAATATTAAATGCATCCATTTTTCCCAATGAATGGTCCTGTGACTCAATTTATGTGAAGGGCTCACCAATAATAATTGTGTCAAATATTTCAACCTGATAGATCCAATGTCAGGGATCAACTCTGGTGATATGATGTATGTAGTATGTACAGTAGTATGTAAAAAACAAAAACTTTCATGTCATAAAAGTAAAGTATGGACTGTATAAAAAAAAAAATAATAAAATATGAAGAATGTAGGTTAGGTGAGCAACAACTGCCAGAATTCAAACTCCTAACCCTCCTGGCCCATAAGCAGGGTCACTAACCACTGGACTGGCTATAAAATAAAGCGACACTAATTCCTTCATTTCAACCTGTTTTATTATTCGTCATTTCCTTTATTTCAAATCACCTTGCTGCACACAAGGGAGATTTTCCTCTAAAAATACACTTATTGTGCTAGTCTGGCTAATTCCCCACCTTAAACTTGGCTTCAACTTAAAGCTAAGCCTCGACTTCTCGCTACAAAATAATCTGGGATGAAACTCTTCTGGCTAAATCATTGTTTTATACAGAACACACATAACAATAATATATATATACAAATTGTCATTATACAATAATAGGATGCAGACATTCTCAAACTGAAGTAAGGGACTCTATATAGAAAACTTAAGGGAATCATTTAGAATTAAGAATGTTGACATGAAAAGACTTAATATGTAAACCAACTGCAAGCACTTTTGGTTTGAAAATGAGAATTTTACACGAATGAGTCATTAAAAAACATTACTAGGACCTGGTAATCATTACAAAGATACATGTAAACTGTTTGGATGCTGAATAACATCAAATTAAACAATGACAAAATGAACACATGGGACAATTTAAAGGATAAACCATCAATGGTAAGCAAAAATAACAGTAAATTTGAGCAAGATCTATCCAGTAATGAAATAGCCTACAACATAAGTGCCTTGAATGAAGCAAGGTTTACAAAATACACTGAGGCATTAAGTACTACAGAACATGAAAGAAATGAACTCTAAAATAAATATGACTCTATGTTCAGCACTAAACGCAAAATATACAGTGCTACTGCCATACATGTCAATATAACAGTTAATTATCTTTATTCATGTCTCAAAAAGGTATGAAAAGCTTACAAGAAACCTTGTTTAAAACACTACAAATGCAGACAGGCTGTGCTACATGTATAACCAGGTGCCACTGCATGTCTGCAAAGCTGGCGTGTCATGCCACAGTTGACACAGAAAAACAGACTTGAGTATGTAATCGTTCTTAGAACCTAGCTTGTTTCCAGCTTATGTACATGTACAACATTAGAAAGTCAGTTTTGACCCCGGGATAAGATTACTATATCGCACGTTAGCGTTGCTTGCCATATTGCAAAAATGTAGCACGGATATTTGGGGAGGGGGGGTCTACACACGGTCCCTTTACAAATTAAGACTTGCCTTGTAAAGCCACTGTTAGCTTTTCGAGCCCCCTCTACAAAGCGTATCCACTCATGTGATCTTCATGTTCATACCAATCAAAAAGATTTCCAACCAATGAGAAAAGAGGGTGTTAAAGCCACAAAATGCTGCTTACCATATTGGTGTCTCTTTGCATTACAGTGAACCATAGCTAAAAAGTCTTACATCTGAAAAAGGTTTGAATCTTTCTTCTGTTGTTTATTGTATACTTTGGATACTCAATGCTGATGATTTCTAAATATCTTTGCTTTATTGTCAAGCTTTGAAAAAATTTTCAGTTCTTCGAGCTTCTGACAGTGGTTGTTACTTGAGATTGTTAATAAGAAGGCCTCACCAATTCAATTTGTTGGTTCTCGTTCTTTTATTAAAATATGCTTCACTAACAAAACATAATATAAACAAGGCTTCAGGACCAGGTTTATGCCTTGGTGCTCCCAGTTTTATGGAGTGAATACAGTCAAGTCAGTCATATTCAAGTTTTCCTCCCTGCCCTCTGCTTTTACGATGTCTGCTACCTATCATTTTTCCTTAAAATATCCGAGAACCTAGGAAACAAATTGGTGTGGCCTTGGAAGCTACGATCCACCAATCACAAACTAGGACACCAACATAGCAGCGAGAACTCAACGCCAACATCACGTGAACACGCCGTGTATCTAACCGTAACCATAGCAACCGTAACCCCGTGTATTATACCCCCTGCGGCGCGGGCTGGAGTTCTCGGATCTGTTTGATGAGGTAGGCCTTCTCGTCGTTAAACTGTTCGTCCTCGGTGCGGTCGGTGTGGAAGCCGGTCAGGAACTCCACCAGCTTGGCCTGGTTCTTCAGCAGGATGTCCAGGATGGGCTTGCTCTTGTTTGGGTTGGCAACAAACACCTGGGAGAACAGCAGAACAAATTCAGCTTACTAAACCTTAGCCTGATAACAGCCCTTCCATTTGTCCGGCCCCTGGAGGCTTGATGGCCGACACCTCTAAGTCGGGAGAACTGGAAACATCTTACAGAGAATCCCGAGCTCCTGTTGGAATGATTTTCGTAGTGATCAAAAATCTTGAGCTCCTATTGGATTGATTTCCATAGTGACAGAGAATCCTGAGCTCCTATATATATTGGACTGATTTCTTATAAAGATAAAGAATCTGAGCTCCTATTGGGAGATGTACATATACAAATGTACATATAGTCCTTGTTCTTTCAGGGGGGGGGGTAGCTACAAGCTCTTGGAGATTGTGTAAAACAGGCTAACAGTTTAACTATCCCACCTTCAAGACATGGAAAGCCTCAGTGTCTCACCTTAAAGACATGGAAAGCCTCGAACTGGATGTTCCTGCTCTTGTCCCTGAGCAGGTTCATCATGAGTTTGAGGTTGTCGGCGTTACTGATGTATTTGGTCATGGTGGTGAAGTTGTGCCGGTCGAGCAGCAGTTCTCCCAGCAACTTCAGCGACTGCCTCTTGGTCACGTAGTTCTCTGATGTTAGCAACTGCTGATAGTGGCCAAAAACCTAAAAACACAAGTATTATATAATGTAAATCTGAAGCACATGGGTGTGTAACTACCAGTATAGTACTGTAATTCTCCGGACAGTTTCAGTGACTGCCTCTTTGTCACGTACATGTAGTACTCTGAGTCTGACATTAGCAACTAATGTATTGGTAGTGTCCAAAAACCAGAATAAAAGCATTCAAATAGATTATATGTATATGCATCAAAGGCCTATAACATTCATAGAGTGCAGTTGACAACAAAATTATGGAGTATGAATGATTGTGTTGTTAACTGTACATGACTGGGTTCAGTATGAGCTGGGACTTGTATATTTTTGTATTACTCTATGTTATAATTGATGAGAAATACAATGTATGGCTGACTTTCCTATGAGGAGAACATACCTTGTCATAATTCTGTTCCAAGAACTCCGCACACAAGATTTTGTGTTTTGTCAAGAGATCCTGCAAAAGACAAACAGTTATTAACACAATCTATGAGGACATGAAGGACGTATTCAACTTTTTGTCACAGACTACAGAGGCAATATGTCAAACATGAACATGATCACTGATACAGGTTTTACTGTCAGTGTTCGAAATACTTTTTTGAACCAGGTAGCACAGTGTGCACCTTTGAGTTCAGCGGTACATATTTTCAGGTTGTGTGGTGCGCTACCTGAGTCAGGGAGCAACTAGCACACAAGAAAATCAGGTAGCAATTGCTAGTGTGCTAGTGGGTATTTCGAACACTGACTGTACTTATCAACTTTAAGTTCAAGAAGATCCGAACCTTGAATGTTGCGAAGGCGTCGGAGGCCAGGTCAAAGGTGGACATCTCGACATATCTGAAGAAGTCGTAGAACTGGTTGGAGTAAAGCATGATCTTGGCCAGCGCCTCGTGCCTCACGCACTCTCTCAGCATGATGCCGCAGTTCAGCGCAATCTCAGGGGTCTCGTAGCTGTTGGAAGGAAAAACACATACTAGTACTCTCATGCACAAGAAAATAGTTACTCCAGCAACTGGATAGGTTTTGAAAACTGTCAGATGCTTGAAGTTCAGGTACATCCACTACTTTTTGTCAGTGACAACTTTTAACCAGGCACACTCTTAGTATGATTCTGCAGTTCAGCACAATCTCGGGGGTCTCATAGCTGTATGAGGGAAAAACACACTCCAGTTACTAACTGTTAGCTTGATGCCACAGTTGAGTGCCCTCTGGCAGGACATGCAGGAACTGCAACACAGAAAGCTACAAACATACACCAGCAGGAACAGCAAAAAACTAATTTAAAACTTCATTCCCCTTGGAAAATGAAAAACTCTACATCTTTAGGTAATTGATTTGAATAAATATTGATTGATTGATTGATTGATTGATTGATTGATTGATTGACAGGTAATAAGAACCCACCCCTTCATGAGTGTGAAGAGAATCTCCTGTCTGGTGCAGATGTACTCCACTGTGGGAGACCTGGTCCCGATCTGTCTTCTCAAGATGTTACTGAAGATCTGTGCTACATCCTTCTTTCCCTAGAAGGAGAAGAAAATACTTCTTAATTTAAGATCACATGCATGGCATTCATCTTAACTGTAAGCACATTGAAGTGGCCATTTGGCTACCAATTCTCTACTTGTTACAGTGTTAGGCAGCAGGGAGGTTATAATTAAGACACACCAATAGGGTATGGATGCTGGCATTGTATAGTTAAGCCACACCAATTTCTTTCCTTGGTTCTTGGACATTTTGAAGTCACAAGTTACAAACGCAGCAAGAGAACAACATGAAAACAGCGGGCTGGGAAGAAAGGTTGCATCTAAGTACATGTACTACTACTAGAGATATTCACTACAAAAACTGTGCATCCCAAGGTACAGACGTTTCCATATGACTCTGTTTTCCTGTCGATATTCCAGTTTGTTTTTTAATAATCTCATATTCAGAACCACCAACATGGTGGTAGTCCCTTGGATTACAAATAACGTATTTTCCCCATTGACCCAAGCATTAAGCATCCAGCTTATAGCGGCCACCTTTGACACAAGATCATTTTGCCCCAGTCCCGTGAGTGGCACTACTGACAGTATTTCCAGCCCCTGTGATGTAAAAGCTCCCAGGAGAGTTACAAGCAGCCAGTCTGTCTGGCTCTCGGTACTGCTTTATTCTAGTAGGTCAGTGTAGCTAGGTTAGCTAGCCCTGATCTCAATTTTCCGCTTCTACTAAAAGCCATCAATAATTCATATGATCTACAAAACTGATGATGCACGGAAAACAGTAGGGTGGTAAATTCATTAACAAATGTAAGTTCGAGACACTTTTGCAGCACGAGGAAAATGGAGAGTTTACGGTGTCTTTGAGTTCATGGTGGAAACGTTGTAATGCAATGCAATACAGATCAGCACATGTTCACAGTGTCTTAACACTGTACTTCACAATTTACTCAGTTCTTGAGGAGTTAGTTGATAAGATTCTTAAAAGATCTGCTACTGCCAGTGTTCTAGCTAGCATCCCGTATGCTGTGATTTAGGCACCTACATGTGTACGCTGTTTCTCAACCTGTGTATGGGTGTTTCTTTCTGGGGTCTTGTGACCGTTCAGAAATCTTTACAAAAAGCTAGCTCACCTCGAAGTCAATTTTGTGTAGGTTGTTGATGAGAGTGATGATCATGTCAGAGTTGTACATCTCCTGGGCCAGCTGTGCCACCAGCTCTGTAACCGGCTCCTGGTCTCCCGTACCGTACAGGATGTTCTTCATCGCTACCAGAGTCTTGGAGGCTTCTTCTGATGCCTTTAAGGAAAACAGAACCATGAAAATTTAATCTTAAAACTTGACTACCTATGTTACTATATGCTACCAACATCTTGCAGGCTTGCTAAAAAATATCACATTTCAAACATAGGATTTGCTTCAGACATTTTGTACAACTTTGTAAAACTTTGCAGGTATTATAGTCATAATATAAATTGGTGCAAAAGAATCATCCTTTTTCCTCCAAGACACAAATATTCAGTTGTAGTCTTTTTGTAAGATCCTTCCACTAAACATGTAGCTCTATTCGACAGGTATATCGAATAGTGGACCACGGCTAAACGTCCTGTCCTAAGGTCTGCGACCCTTTCCAGTAGCATGCATGCCGGGTAAGCAACAACAGCCAGGATTCAAACTCCCAACATCTTGGTCCAGAAGCAGGGTCACTGACCACTGGACGCTACATAATGACCTGAAATTTGCAAAACACTTTCTCCCAAGACCCACCTTCTCTGTCTTCTTGTCAGGGAGGTCCTTCCGTTTTAGGATCTCCATGGCGTCTCGGAGCGTCTTGGCCAGCTCCGCCGGGCTCTTCTGGGACTTGCCGAACAGCGGCATGATGGGTAATGCCTCAGGGCACTATGGGATAGATCTCTTTCTGCGACAATGCCTCAACTGTATAGGAAATATACACCTGTACATGCAGTTTTAGAAATTTCTAAAGATGCTATGATATCAGGTATACTCAAAATCAGATGACTTAATCTTAAATTGTCTACTACAACTGTAAAATATCTAACCCATCACAAAAATAGAAAATGATTATGCATACAAAACCTCAACAGAATTTTAAAAAAGGAGCTGAGTTAGGTACAATCTACGTCTTACAATCAAAAAAAGAAAAAATTGAATTTTACTTTTCTTTTTTCTGCTAGAAATACATACATGTACATGCATGTAATCTACTCGAATGTCAAACTCAAAGTCAAAGCGTATTGCTTTTTTGGTGGCTGATAGCTATAGTCCACTGTAAGATAAAAATACTGCAGATACAGACACAATTTCACAGTGAAGTGAGTTAATAACCCTACATTGTGGTCAAGCATGACCTCATGTTTTCAGAAATGATAAACTCAAAATTTTCATACAAGTCTGGGGAAGACTCTCTCATTCTGAACGTTCTTAATCTTATTGGCATTCAGAAGTCGACTTAAGTCTAGACATGGTCGGACCTTAAGATTTATAGTAGAAACTTAAGTGTCATCTGGAGGATTGGAGGATACCCAAGATCAATGTGTAATCAGCCTGAGGAGAATTCTGGACATCTTGCTGTATTGCTTGGGCTGCATCCAACCACAAGTTACACTTGCAAGTTATAGGTACTACCACTATGGGTGGCATGTGGGGGTCTGGTGGATAGCAACCCTGCGGTTGCTTCGCAGGTCCAGGGTTCAAATCCCGTCTGAGTTCTTAACTTGGAAACCACATAGCAAATTTGTAGGGCCACACCAATTTTACTTATTGGTTCAAGGATGGGAAAAATTCTGGTAAACTAAGAAAAAAGTAAAGATCAACATGAAAACAGATGACTATACTATGAGAGGAAAGACTGTACCTTGGTACACACAGTTTCAGGGAGTGAACTTACTAGTCCCACATCTGAATTGCAATTATTTTCCTCCCAGCCATCTTTTTTCATGTTGTTCTCTTGCTTGATTTCTATTTTGGGTCGTCCAAGAACCAAGGAAATAAATTGCCACAGCTTTTTGCTGACAAAATACAGCAATAGAACCTCTCTAACCTTAGCTCACGTTCACTTGCAACCATAAAACAATTTTTCATTGATAACAAAAGGTGAGCCTTTCAGGTTCTGGTCCTGAACAAGCAAGATATATTACACATTAAAATGGCAGCAGAAATTTGTTCCAGTGCCAGCTTTTCAATTCTAGCCTCTGTAGTAGGCTTCAGTTTTGGCTTGTCTGTCTATGTGTGTGTGTGTGTGTGTGAGTGCTTGTATGTGTATATCTGTGTGTATGTGTCTGTCTCTGTGTGTGTGTGTGTGTGTGTGTGTGTGTGTGTGTGTATGTGTTTGTCTGTGTGTGTGTGCACAATTCCAAGCTATTCCAAGCTTATACAAAAAGCTGACCAAATTCAAAAGCTACTTTGGCCAACCTTTTCACATATGTTTTAGTGCTATAAAGCCTAATTGCTTAGGAATCAATTTGATGATGTGACAATCTATTTCAGCTCGCCGACTGTGCCAACTACAGAATAAGGGCAATCATAAAGGGACCCATGGGAACCTATCAAAGTACATGACAGACATCCCTCCGTGACAGACTGTAATAACCAAAAGCGTTCTATGGTACATAGCAGGGCAGGCAGGGCTTGGCTTGAAAATAAACTACATGTGTACATGTACAGGGCTGGAAATAGCACCTACATACATGTATGCAGGTTAGTGCAGGTCAAATATTGGAGCTGTGCAGGTATTCCTGATGTCTACCTACACCTAACCTGCACCAGTCCATGTACTCACTCAGGGTTTATACATACATGTTGGTACATGTAGGTATATGTGGATTTTTGTCTGCTGCATTGACTGTTACCACCTAGAAGTATAAAAGAAATAACGGCAATGGTTTCAGCAGAGTTTGGAATTTTGAGCCCTGGAAAAAGCCTTCAATTGTATAACAAGTAGGGAAGGGATCACAAAGGGCTTAGTAACACATACTAGTACATTACTTGATTACTCCTACAAAGGTGGCAATGTTTTCACTGACGTTGTCGTTGCTCTGTGATTAGCTGACGACTGGCCTAATTCTGTTTCCAAATCTTGTTAACCTATAACACATACAGGCTTTTTCTCAAACAAGTGCCACCATAGATTTCTCACCACCATTTGAACTGGAAAAACACTCTGTGTTCATTTCAGAAGCAGAAATATCTCTGTAGGGACATTTCTGGGTCTGTAAGTAAATGGAGAAGTTAATTTTGAGGCCTGGTGCTCTCGCTGGCTTGATCCGGACCAGCTAACAGTTTGGTGTGAGGAGCCATTGACCCCAAAGTGACAAACCCAGGTCGGGCCTGGGGGACTGGGCAGCAAACATTTCATCAGATGGAGAGTTCTATGTCCTTAGACACACTTTAAACTAGGATGAGGTAAGCTATAGAGAAACCAGGTTAAAATTCCAAATACTTCTTTTTTTGTTTGGAAGCAAAACTTCTTAAAGCTTATACACATGTGTATAATGTCTCTTAACCCAGAGAGTGAATATATATATACATAAATGTCAGTACACAATGCCACTGCAACATGACAAAGTGTGAAGAAAGATACCACTTACTACCTCAACATCTCTAAATCAATATTGTAGGGCTTAGAATCGACATGTAGATTGTACTAGGTTAATGTAATAAGCTGGTAGTTTCATACAATGCTCTAAAATTTAGTAGTCTTATACTTAATATTGTACCTGTGACAATTGTTGTGAAATAAACTTTGTCTTGACTACCCAATCCCATTAATCAGACACAGTGGAAAAATTGATAAATGAAACACTTTTAAATTTGTACTTTTAAAAAACACTTCTCATCTACTTATCTATGATGGATAGATGATGGGAATAGACTTACTTCTTAAGTGTACATGAGTTGTAAGCTTTCATTGACACTTATGGGGAGGGGGGCAGGAACTTATATCACTTTACCACTAGTTCCATGAACCATATGATTTGGCTAATGCATCACGAAGTTCACCCAGGCACGTAGTTCAGGCTGATAGCATCGCTAGATCACCGATAATGTCGTCATGCGGACTTACGTAACGGTTCGCACACAGACGGGCATGAATTTTACATGTTGTTTCCTCATCATGATTTGGCAAGGAAGCAAAAATATGCTGCAAGTGTTGTGATCGCAAACACGATAACAGGAAAAATCGGAATTCAAACCAGGCAATGAATTATGCGTCGAGAATAAGTGTATAAAATTTTGAAGAAGGATATCGCTATGTTGCTGTGTATTCTGTGAAGGAATCGGAGTTAGAAAACATACGACCCGAGTTGGAAATTGTATTATTTACAGTCGCAGTCCATGCGTGCCCCTCCCCAGCTACGTTTTCCGCCCATTTTTCTGACGCGAATTTCTTCACTTCTACGGCCGTTTTCACCAAAACAATCCCGCCTTCTGTGAAAAGGAAGCTTCGAAAAACGTAAAATATTGCTGACAAGTCTAGAGATGTTATAAACGTCGAGAAAATGAAGTTGAAAACTGACCTTCGGCGCTGATATCTCCTGTGGAACACCCAACCTGCAAATACTGTCGTGACGTCACCAGCGGGCAGTGCGCAGACGCGGAACTACCCGGTCCTGCAGGGGGCAAAGTTCACCAGCTGGGGTGTGGCGCGAAACGTGAGTAGGGTTTGTCCATCTGTCTTATAGTGTTTAGAACTTTATATATAGCTATATGCGCACTGGAAACAGTCTTCTTGTGGTAAGTATGAATTCTGTAGGTAGAAAACGTTGGTAGAAACATCCTGCAAGCTTGCTGATAGCACAAAAATGTGAGCTTTTCTTTCAAATTCATGTTATAAATTTTTACACTTTAACCGTTAGTAGGTCCGACCCGCTATCATATTTTGGTTTAATATTCAAATCAGCGCTGGCAGAAACGGCAAATTAAGAAAACAGCTTTTCTAGCATAATCTGCGTTCTTGTTTTTAAAATTAACTGTCTTGCATACTGAATGTTTTTGATGTGCTAGTATGTGTAGAAACTTTGAACTGTGCAAGTTAAGTAATATTATGTTTTGGATCTGGACGGTCTTTACACCCAGGTCCAAAAGTCATGTGTAACTAACTCGCTGATTCCAAACTCGGCACACTCACGCTGCACGTACCGCACGTGTGGCAGGTAGATTTGGGGTGTAGAACAAGAACAGGAGGCACAGGTAAGGCTGCATGCTAGTAAAGGTCATCTTATCAGTCTGGTCACTCAATTAGTAGTACTGTGGAAGTCACTGTTACTGTTACTACATGCCTTAGTGTAGCCGAAAATTTGGTGGGTTTGTTTTATTTTAGTATTGGAACAAAGTCTAACTTTGACAATACTAGTACTAAATTTACTTTTAGGTAGCCACCTCTGCATTTATAAGGGCCAAGTTTGGTGGTCCCTAGGCCTAGGATCATTGACCCAAGCTTTAAGAATTCTTTGATCAGTTTATTCACAACTCATTGAGTGGTAAGAATTACATTGTATTGTTAATTCTGTTCTGTACCCTACCATTCTCGCTCAAAGGGCACCTATTCACCTGCAACCTGCAGGTAAGAAATCACTCTTACTCTCAGAGGAACTCTGCAGTATCAAGAAAGTGGAGGTTATCCCTTCTTCAGCTTCTTCAGGTGTGTTGGAGTCTTCAGTGACAGCAGGAACATGACTGCCACCATGGAAACTGATGTTGTGGTTATAGGAGCTGGAATATCAGGTAGCCATTATGATATATCCATGGTGTCTCTGGGTTTTTTAGTTTGAATCATGATCTTTTAAATGCCATGAATGAGTAAGTAACAGTTTATTGGTGAAACACTTGTAGCACAAGGTTGAACTGAGATTTTATATCTTACACTTTAAGAATGGTTACGTTATATGAAATAAAAAAGGATTCCACCCTAATTGCAATATTTTGCTTCACATTTAGTTTAGATGTACGATTTCAAAGTTGGAGAACTTTCTTCTTCTTCCTTCCTGTGTGTCAGGTGTGGTTACAGCCAAATGCTTGCTTGATGTGGGGTTAAAGGTCAAAGTCCTGGAACGCACCGGAGAGGTCGGCGGGCTGTGGACCTTTCGAGACAAGGTCGGATATGGGGTCATGAGATGTACACACATGTGAGTTACTGTAGGTTTGTTTGTTTCACCTTGCTTTTGGGCCCAAAGTTTTATTGGCCCCAAGGCTGCTTTCAAATTTATAAGTCAATGGCCTGGAGCAGATGGCTGTCACCATGGTAACTGGTGCTGTAGCACCCTGTGGTGTTGGACTACATAATGTAGCAAGTGGCAGGACAGAGTTGAAAGGGCTGGTCACTATATTTATGAATGTGTTTAAGTAAGAATAAACAAAGCAGTAGTTTGTTAGGCTAGACCATGTGAAGGTAAACGGATTATTATGTCACGGAAGCGGTGGATTGCTCATTACTTGACAAAGACTGGAGTTGTACAGATGAAAATTTGGGTAAGTCCAATTTCTTGTGTTGTGACTTCTACCAACACAGATAAACTTTCAAGGTAAACAAGATACAAGATACAAGATACAAGATGACTTTATTGGTGCTCGCAGTGTATAACACTGAATTAAAACCAAATTTACAATAATAACAATTAGATAAAAACAGTTACACTCATCATGATAAAGAATATTGTCATTTCAACGATAAGTACAGTTTCCTAGTATAGATGGATATAATAGAATATATACAAGCCAGTTCAAATTAATTGTGAGACCCATTTACAAACGACAACTAGGTATTTACAATGCTGATTCAAGTCCGTGCTGGTTAAGGAGGCGGATCAGGTACGGTATACTAGAGTTCAGGTATCTGTTTGTTTTGGCTTTGGGCTGGTTCAGTTTGTGGCTATTCCGCGTTACTCTGCCAGTAATCTGGGCCCTGTGTAGTGGCAGCCAGTCTCTGAACTCAGAGTTCATCAAGGATCGGGCGAACTTGAGACATAAGTGTTCACGTCTGCTGGCAAGCGTTGACAGTCCCAGGTGTTCCAGCGCATGTGAATACCCAGTGTAGGTGCTGCCCATGATTGTACGAAGCGCTCTTCTTTGCACACGTTCTAGTTGGTCAGCCTGGAGTTTGGTCAAACCGGAACTCCAGACTGGGACAGCATACTCTAATATTGGCCTGATGTAGCCAATATAGATTGCTACCAGGTCACCTTGTGACAGATTGAACCTTCTCAGCCGTTTTAGCAGGAACAGTTTTCTACTCGCCTTTGCAACCATATTGTTCACTTGTTTGTCCCAGTGGAGGTTGCACTGAATGTGAAGTCCTAGAACTTTGAGGCTAGAAACAACGGCTAGTTCTTTGTTGTTGACTTGGAGAGGAGGTGGTGGGGGTGGGTTTCTACAGAAAGTCACTTGCATGGTCAAACACTTCCCCTCATTCAGGAGCATGTAGTTAGACTGTGTCCAGAGACTTAAGTCGTCAAGGGATTCTTGTAGGATGGAGGGTTGGTGCAGTGTTCTTGTCTCTAATAAGTTCATATCATCTACATATTTCCAGACAGGGCAGGTAGCGTCGTTCGCAGCATCGTCAATGAGGGCTAGAAACAGTATGGGACCAAGGAGGGTCCCCTGTGCGACACCACATGACAAAGTTACCCAGTTAGACAGAGACTGGCGGTAACGTACGCGCTGTTTCCGACCCGAGATGAAAGAACACACCCACAGCACCAACTCGGGTCTCAGACCCTTGTTCAGCAGCTTTTTGATAACAGTATTATGATGGACCCTGTCGAAAGCTTTAGAGAAATCAGTAGCCACAACTGTACTGACTGTTGACGGCATTTCAGCTCCTTTGAAAAGTTTGTCTACCAGGCTAACGAGGGCATGGGTGGTTGACCTTCCCTTTAAGCTGCCAAACTGTCTCTGGTCAAACGTAATGTCGTCATGAATCCATTTGGTGACAAAGAACTCGGCGATCTTGGCGAACTGTGACGTTAAGGATATAGGTCTCAACTGGTCGAGACTCGCTGGTTGGGACTTGGGGACAGGAACAACGATTGCCTGTTTCCATTGACAGGGTACTGTGCCTTCCGCGAAAGATGAGTTCAGTATGTGGCAGAAAGGGGTACTGAGTTCACATGCAAATTCACGCAAAACCTTGGGAGGAATGCCGTCCGGACCCGGGGCCTTGTTCGTCTTGACTGCCAACATTATGTATTTTCTTTGCGTCTTGACTGCCAACATTATGTATTTTCTTTGCAAATGTTACCTATCTAGTGTTTGAAAATATGATCGCACATGTCTCTCTCCAGAAATGTTTCTAAGCACAACTATTGCTTCTCGGACTTCCCCTTCCCTGACGACGTGCCAGACTACCCTCACCACTCCCACATGGCCAAGTACATCACCGACTACGTCATGCACTTTGGCATCAATGACGTCATCAGCTTCCAGACACAGGTCAACAAGATGGAGAGAAAAGGTCAAAGGGCTCTGTTGTAGATTCTATACAGTCAGTCATTCTAGAACAGATGGGGATATTATTACTGCTCAATTTAGTACAGTTCTGAGTACACAAAAAGAATTAGCAGTTCAAAATGTTCAATAATTTAAAGGAAAACAGATCCATGTATAAAAGAGTTAAAAGCTGAGAAGAAAAATAGACATCTTGATGGTTTACTCTTTCCCCAGATGACAAATGGGTTGTGACGGCGACCAGAGTGGAGGATGATGGGAAGGGAGGATGGAGCACAGGGGAGGAGAAGGTGTACGTCGCCAAGTTTGTTGCCATAGCAACAGGGCATCATGTGACGCCCAGCCTTGCAAAGTTTCCTGGACAGGACACATTCAAAGGTACGTCAGAAACATACATGTATAACTCTTCATCTTCAAATCTTTACACAAATTCATTCCTGGACCACTGCTTCTTAGTTTTTAACTGGGTAACAAACTAATACTCGAAGTATAAGGAACTTTGTAACTTTTTTTGGTACAGGTACAAAGACAACCATGCTTGGCATAGGGAAAGTTGCGGAAATCTCTCAATGTAGAAGTTGATCAAATAAATGACAGTTTAACCACTGCGAGGCAATTCATTGGCACAGTCCTGTCTTGATGAACTTGGTTTCTTTCAAACTTCAGATCAAGAAATTAAAATTTCTATAATTTCATAAGACACCAAAGTTTGCAATAGTAGTAATCTAATTGTAATAACAATTAGATTACTACTATTGCAAATTTTGGTGTCTTATGACACCAGGGAGGTACTAATTAGCAGTTCTGCCAAACTCTACGCCATTGCCAGTCCCAAGCCTGGATGTAAAAGGAGTAGGTTGTAACAACAGGCCTTGCTAGCTGGTGACATAAAACAACCATTGCTCATTTTGCAGAGAGCCTATCAACTGACAGAGCAGATGTGGTCCACAGGCAATAGGGTGACCAGGTTAGGAGGTTTCTAATGATGAGGCCCCTGTATTGTTTTTATGACAAATAAGGAATTCCATGTTCATATACTCAACATCTTAGTGTCTTTTTTAACCTGATGTCTGTGCTGCCCAGGTGAACTAATCCACAGTGCAGACTATAAGGACCCGATCACTAACCGGCTGGTGGGGGGGCGGGTACTCGTGGTGGGGATCGGTAACAGTGCGGTCGATGTGGCAGTGGATGCTGCAACAGTGGGGAGGCATGTATCCACTCAACATTGCTACATTGTGTATGATGCTCATCATGGAAATTTGTAGCAATAATGTCTCTGCCAGTTTTATGTCTAATTTTAATGTGTATATCAGGAATATGAAACACATTTGTAGTGTATTTCTGTAGATCTAAGCAATTTTAGGATAATTCTTTTAAGGAATAACAGTTACTGCTTTAAACTCAACAATGAACTGAGCTGATGAACTGTAAGAAAGTATGTAATCCAGCCTCTGGTTGTGACCAGTAGTCCCTTTGCTATTCCTCCCTCCCCTCCTTCCTTCCTTGTATGGTGTTGGAATACATCATGTAGCAAAGTGGCAAGATGTTGGAGGGACTGGTCACCATATATATGAATGTGTTTGTGTAAGAATAAGCAGAGCAGTTGTTTGTTAGGCGAAACCATGTGAAAGTAAACATCATGCATTTGCTTTGCAAATTTTACCTTAGTTTCTAGTTCATTACCCTGTGACCATGTATAATGTAGGTGTCGTAAGGTGTATCTCAGCACGCGGTCAGGGGCCTGGGTTCTCCCCAACTATGTCTTTGGACGGCCCACAGACCACTACGCCTGCCGCACCTTCCTCTGGTTGCCATGGAAACTGGCCACAAACATCCTCGAAACTGTGGTGACCCTCATTCATGGAAACCCTCACAGGTAGGTGCTGATCTGGCAATTATTTTAATGAATCCTGGAACTGGCATGTTCAAATTGCCATGATAGCCATATAGTAAAATGCAGAACTTTGAAACAAAGGGATGTCCCCAAGCAGTATGGGTGAGGGGTGAAGTCTGCCATCTCGATCTGATTACCTCGTTGTGTACTGCAGGTGGGGACTGAATCCAAAGATGAGAGCTCTGCAGACCCAGCCTACTGTCAGCCCCACCCTGATCCATAACATACAGCGAAACAACATCACCATCAAACCCAACATCACAAGGTATGTACTGACTTGACTTACGTGGAGTGCCAGTTTTCCTCTGCCACTCAAACCACATTGGCAGCCCATCCCAGAAGCTCCTGTCCTGCCCAGCCTTCCCCATGCCATCAGCTTGTAGACTGGTGTAGACTGGAGTCTTTCCAGCACATCCACATAGACCAGGGGCTGTTGTCCAGGCCTCATTTTCCATTGTGATACGATGGAGGTCATAGCACTCAAAGTTGGACACTACTTCCCTGTTGTTTCTAAAGCAGTGCCCAGCAAACTCAGATGTCTGACTCTTACGTTATTGGATACTTTAATTGGGGGGGGCCCGCGGTACAGTGAGCTCATTTGTGCAATTTATGTGGTTAAGTCACTGTTACACTGACCAGGTCCAATAAAACAACATATTCTTCTTTTCTCTGTAGATATCAATCTTCCAACATACTAGTACATTAGATATGATAAGTATACAAAGTAAAAAAGGTGATTTCTGGTCTCTATCAGGTTTGAGGCGAGCACAGTCCATTTTATTGATGGTTCATCAGCAGTGGTGGATCATGTGGTGATGTGTACAGGCTTCAGGGTGGCCCTACCTTTCCTGCCGGATGATGTCAAGAGAAAAGTGCTAGAAGAGGGAAGCAACAGTATCAAGGTGACTGTAGTACTGTAAGGTAGATGTAGCATACTGTAAAGTGTATAGTGGTTAGGGATCTTGCTTTTGGGCCCAAAAGGCAGATGGTTCAAATCCTCAGAATTGCAGTACTAATCTCTAAGTTTGCATTCTGTTTACCTGTCATGGGCTCCATTGAAAATCAGCCCCATTTGCTTGAAGGGACTACTCATATGTATCCAACATTGATAAACAAACAATTGATAACTAGAAAGGTAACATTTGCAAAGCAAATGCTTAATGGTTACCCTAACATGGCCTAGCCTAACTACTGCTCTGTTTATTCTTACTCAAACACATTCATATATATGGTGGCCAGCCCCTCCAACTCTGTCCTGCCACTTGCTACATAATGTGACCCAACACCACGGGGTGTCTGCTACAGTGCCAGTTACCATGGTGACAGCCATCTGGTCCAGGTCATGGGCCTTATTTGTTTGGAATTGAAGAAGATGATATGGGAACAGAGCAAAAACAATATGTTTTCCTTGTGCGAAGGTAAACATAATTAGTATTCTTCTCTGCAGCTGTACAAGAACGTGTTTTCCCCCGTCGTGGGACACACTCTGGCATTCATCGGTTTTGTCCAGCCGGCCTCGGGCGGGATCCTCAGCATGTCGGAGACCCAGGCCAGGTGGTTCGCCGAGCTCTGTCTGAACCACGTCAAGCTGCCGACCAGAGCCGCCATGGAGGCAGACATCAAAGATGACCAGGTGTGTAAGAAAGTAAAGCAGTCATCCTAACCTGAAAGGAAAAAGGTAAAAAGGTACAGGTAGTCCCGTAGCCTTTTTGGAGGCCATAGAGGCAGTGGATTGTTGATCTACAGTAACTGTGTCTGGAGCACGGTATTGGAAGGTGGAGTCCATCCCAAAGTCAGGTACCCATTTTACACCTGGCTGAGGTACGGAAAGTCATGTAAAGTGCCTTTCCCAAGGACACATGTACATTGTATAGCCAGGAATGCAAGGAATCGAACCCATGATCTCTCGATTTTGCGTCCGCTCGCCTTAAGCCCCTCGGCTATTCAACGCCACCTAAGGTGAAGCATGATGCTTTTTCAAGTTGCTAACAGTGCAATCTGGCTTAGCTATACATGTAGCTCACATTTATAGCCAAGCACACTAGGTCACCCCTAGTCTTCTCTATATAGTGTGTTGGGTTCTTCATAATCATCTATCTCACATCATCAGTCTCCAGTTTCTCTATCTCAACATCTTTAGTTGTTCAACTGGTTTATCTTTGACATGACTTTCACTTTATTTGGATCCACAATAAGCCTCACACTTCAGCTATTCTTATTGTTCTGTTGTCATGGTTTTCAGGAGAGGACGTCGAAACGGTACTTTGCGTCAGCCCGTCACACCATCCAGAAGGACCCGCTGCTGTATAACGATAACATCGCTGCTCAGTTCGGGGCCAAACCACAGCTCTGGAGGCACCCGAGGCTGGCCTGGAGGTGGGACGGCATTCAAATTTTCTAAAGTTTGCCATAGTTATAGAGAATCCTAAGCTCCTGTTGGTCTTGGACTGATATCATATAGTGTTCAAGAATCCTGGAGGTTGGGCGGAATTCAAGTTTTCTAAAAAATCTCATCACTCATTTCATCCTGATTCCAGGAGCTTCAGGTGACATTCATTGACAATCAATCAATAAAGCAAGCAAGCAATACATGTATTTATAGACAAGATAGATAGATAACTTTATTGCACAACAATTGTACAGTGTACAAAGTATGGCACCTACTACTGATGAACACTTAAATCGAGAAAGAAAATTAGCAGTAAAGTTTGGAAGGAATTGTTGTACAATGGGCAGACCTTGCAACATGTATGGGAGGCCTCTGATCTCCAAGATCTCCAAGAGATGCAAACCGTCAAAAAGTGCAGAACATGGTAGTACCAAAGTTGCCATGTTCAATGATAATGCTGCATTGTGTATACATGATATATACATGTATATATTTGATTTTCATCAAACTGTCAATCAGAAATCGCCCTTGTCACCCCCTGCCTTTGTTCCAGGTTGCTGCTGGGCAGTTGTGGGGCTGCCCAGTGGAGACTGCAGGGGCCAGGGAAGTGGGACCGTGCCGCAGAGGTCGTCCGTTCCGTCCCCGTGACCGAGTTCATCCTGTACTCTGCCGTCCTGGTCGTGGTCTTGCTCCTGCTGCTTCTTGCCTACCTGGGCTATGTGGTCTCAAGACTGGCCTGAAAGTTAACTTAGACCAGTATGATCATGTACATGTATGTCTGCTTCAAGCACCACTGTGGATTATATGGGTGGGTGCCAACTTCTAAGCAAAGAAGGACCACTGCGACTAAATGAATGAATGAATGAATTAATTAATAAATGAATGTGACTAACTGAATGAATGAATGAATGACTTGAATGATCTCACTAAGGTGCTGTGCCCCATACAGGCTTTTATAATTATCATTTTATAATTGACAAGCTGTCAACGTAAGTTTTTCATATAATGTATTTTCAATTGCTTTTAAATGTACAATGAAAATGGTGTTGAGCACCATATATGTAAAAGATATGTAAAAGAGAAATACGAAAATGGATTTATCAACAAAGTTTAAAGAATTAAGATACTTTTTTCATTATAATATAAAGGATTAAACGTTGCACCTTCATACTCAAATGTAACATAAGTTGAAAAATTGTATTGCTTACATGTGAGTAAATATATATACATGTACATCAATATAAGCTATGGAAATATTTACTATAGCACAAATTCTATATAATTAATGCTATATACATTGTAACTGGCACACTTTTAACCTTTTTTGTATACGGTTACCTCCCCCAAAGGAGTTCTTGCAGGCCGATTTAGAATCGTAGAGTGGCACCAAGAAGGTTTGAAAGCTCCTTGGCGCCACTGACACGAAGCATCATACTCCGTGACTGTTTCTCATACTCACGAGCCTTTTCTGGATAACCGAATTTACTCCATACCAAGCCAAATTCGTGGAGTATCTTGACAATGTGCAAATGTGCAGTGTTTTCTCCATATATTGTTTTCGCCATTCTCAGTGAGCGTTCAAAGTACTTGATTGCTTTCCGTTCATCACCGAGTTCACTCCAGCACATTCCCAGGTTATTGAATGTCATGACCATTTTCGGCTGGACCATGTCTTCTCCATGGATGATTTTCTTCATCGCTATAAACTGTTCGAAATAGCTGACCGATTTCCTGTAGTCGCCTAATATTCTCCTGGTCTCTCCGATGTTATAAAGTACGATAGCGATTTCTGGGTGTGCCGTTTTCTTTCCATAGACAGCTTTCAACATCATCAATGTCTCATCGTAGTAGCTTATTGCCTTCTTGTGATTGCCAAGCTTTGTCCAAGTTAGTCCGACATTATGATGTGACATCGCGATGTCCTGATGACACGTGGCCTCTCCGTAGATGGCTTTCTTCATTATAAGTGACTGTTCGTAGCAGCTGACTGCTTTCTTCTGATCGCCGAGATTACTGTAACATAATCCCAGGTTATTAAGTGACAAAGCAATGGCTGGATGAACAGTGTTTTGTCCATAGATACCTTTGTTCATCGTTAGTGACTGCTTGTAGTAGCTAAGTGCTTTCTTTTCATCACCAAGATCACTCCAAGAGTGTCCCAGGCTCCCAAGTGAAATGGCAATGTGCTCATGTACCGTTTCTCCATAGATAGTTTTCCTCATCATCAATGACTGTTCGAAGTAGCTAATTGCCTTCTTGTGATTGCCTAAATCACTCCAGCAAAATCCAAGGTTTGAAAGTGTCGCAGCAATGTCAACATGTGCAGTTTTCTCGCCAAAAATAGCTTTACATATCGCCAGTGACTGTTCAAAGTAGTCAATTGCTTTCTTCGGGTTGCCAAGTACCCCGCAAGATAATCCCAAGTTGTAAAGTGATGCAGCTAAGCCCAGATTTCCTATGGTGTCACCAAATATCTTTTTAGTTTTGTGTGTCCTTAGTGACTCTTCGAAATATTTGTTCGCCTTTTTGACATCACCATGCAATGCCAAGTATTCCCCTAATTCGAGTAGTATTACCGAGCGTGAAACCATGTCATTACCAGCCTCTTTTAATGCTGCTTCATAGTGCTTAATGCATTTCCTTGATTGGAATAATTTCTTAGCTATTCGGCCCCTGCATGCATTGGAGATATCATAGATGGTAGTTTTGAACACACATCTTCTTCTTCCTTTTCTTCGTCTTCTTCTTCTTCTTGATTGGTCCTGCGGGTCGCCTTGAACAATGCCCGGTATACACTCCTTCAGTGGGATAGCTCTGCAGTAGTATTGGAATAGAATTTGAGTGTGTGGAATGTGGAATTCTGACTTCAGGGTGGTGTCAGACATCTCTTCCATCTTTGTCTGAAATTTAATTTCGGCAAGAGGCGACAGGCTGTCCTTTTGTCCTCTGTTGGCCATGTACGTTCTCAGCCGGAGCTCTGCCGAGATACTGGTCAGAACCGTCAGGTGGGTGGCGTTCTCTTCTTGAACCTTCCCCGTCTCCTTTAACCTGTCTATCACAGCCCACGTGCTAGCCAGGGTGATCTGGCAGCACAGGGCCAGAACCTCTATGGCTACGCCTGGAAAACGATAGATGTCTTTCTTGACGTTGAGGAGCTGTCCAGTGGGTTCACGGGCGGATAACATCCCTCTGTTCTCCCTCAGGATTTGCATGGCAGACAAACGGGACTTGAAGAGGGAGAGGAGATCATTCGTGACGACTTTATCGAGCCTTTTCCGATACTCGTTCACCAAGGTTTCTTCGCCTGCTAAGAAAACGAACCGCCTAAGGATGTCTGACAGGTGATATCCTTCCGCCAGTGCAACTTCCAGCTGCTGAAACTCTGCCATTTTAGCGGGAGTCTGAATGAGACTAACCGGTTCTTTCGTCTTAGTTTTGTCTCTTCCAAAAGGAGTCTTACAAGCCCATGGCATGAAGCCGTCGAAGGAGAAGCCGCGAGGCGTGACGGAGTCGAAGAACCAGTTTTTGTCCGGGTCCTCTGAGTAGAAGTCGTTGAGTGACGGGATGGCCATGGCCGGGAGGATGGTCTCTCCCAGGTTGATGACCTTCAGATGTAGGTAGTGGGTGAGGTTCAGGAAGTACTGCCGTGTGACGTCATTGTCTTCCCCGTCTTCAATCAAAATTGCGAACTCCAGGTCGGAGTAGGGTGTGACCAGTTCTGTTGCCTGTGAGCCCAGTCCGATGAAACCGTATGTACAAGGAGGAGGACCGAGTGTGGCGATGCATTCGTCAACTAGTTCCTGGATGAATGTCTGTCTATCCTTGGCGATGGTCTTGAATAGAACTTTGACCGCTTCAGCTCGCTCAGCCTCGACTGGTATCATCTTCGGGTCGTCTTCATCATACTGGTATGGATTGTGTTGCTGATCAATGGTTTCTAGCTGTGACTTGGCGCGCGCGCGCATGTCTTCTAGTCGCTTCTGATGACGCATGGCCGACTCAGGGAGACTCTGTTTACTGTCCACAAGTGCTGTGTGTTGAAGAAACCATTTTTCTGTGTCCTGCAAGCTTTTCTGTATCCTGTCTTTACCTTTGTCTGTTCTGGCCATGGCTGCGTTGTACAGAGCTGCTGCCTGTGTGAATTTTCTCCCTTCTTGTGTTCTTTTGCCTCTCTGGACGTAGACGTCACCAAGTCTGCACAGACAGTCGGCCTCTTTGCTGCGGTCTGGTTTGTTCGGATCTGCATGAGCGCAGAAATGTGAAACTAGTCAGCATTTGGGCTACACTGTAGCAATTGATATTACATTTGGTGACTTGTTGGTAGGCTAATGCCACAATGGCGTTTATTGCAAATTCATGCCCAAATGTGGCTAAATGCATTATTAAAGTTGGATCATCCACATCAACGTAGATATCTATAGTATAATAATAATACTATGCTATGCTTTATCTATATCTATTATAATTGAAATGCTTCTTGTCTTTTCTTAAAACACGTGTTAAGTAGTTTTCATGAGCATTCGAGAACAAAGTGTGCTTCATTTTCTGCATGGTTCTATATTAGAAAACATGCATTGTCTATCATTTGGTTGTAAATACAGATGATCTGAAGATTGGGCTTTGAGTGCATTTGGGCAAGATTTGAGCAGTTCAAAGGTAAGTTCATATTACATTTGTTGACTTTTTGGTAGGCTAATTTGTACTCTGCCTGTGCCCTTTAAATGGTATGAAAGATGATCTGAAGATGCAGATGTGAGTACTAGTACAAGAAAAGGACATACTGTGAATCGCTCTCAGGGCTGAAGCAAACATCTCTTCTGCTGTGTCCAGTTTCCCATCAGTCATTGCGCGGTCCCCTTCAGTCACGTGCTCATAAGACCTACAGCGTGAGAGACACTTATTGCTTTCTTTTTACATAAATATATCAATATAATAGCTTAAGGATAGCGTTATTTGATGCTCATGCTACAAAAAATGTCATAGATTTCACCCACTGAAGACATGTAATCTATCGAAATACGTACTTTGACACAATGGAATCACAGCTTGATAATTTTTTACAACATACGGAAAGAAACCTATAACAGTTACTACTTTTATGTATGAAGTAAAGACTAAACTTTAACTCCAACATAAGAAGGAACTTTCATGCTACTTTTATATATGCTATACTACTTTTATGGGTCTTTTATGTATGAGCCCAACAATTACGTTTGTTAGAAGAAAGTACAATAACCAAGCTCGTTGAATACACCACAGTAACTTTCATGTTACTTAAAAAGTCCCAATACACTAAATCGAAGCCCAATATCTGTAGTACTACAGTAGCTGTGCTTACATGAACTGTTGACCTTTTCCTTCACTGGTGACGTCAGTTTTTGCTGACATGGCTGACAAGCCCCGCGGCATGCCACCTTGTTGTCGTCTGCGCTTCGAAACCTTCATGTAAAACATCAGCAAGAAGGGACGGGGACATTTAGCACGAACATATTTCTTGAAGCATCACATAACAGATAAATGTTCAAACCTAGTTAAAAACTAGAGTTCCACGACCTTATACATTCTCAAATTATGCTAACGTTCACGACTAACGAATTATAATAATCGTGTCTCATTGATTATGGACATAAGATCCTCATTTGCAAGAATCATATCAGTTGACCATATTCTCCATCCAATGACAAAGAAGGCCATTCTAGCATTTCCTCCTAAATCATGACTCACTGAGACACACACACGAACGCTACCGAAAACATAACCTTCTTGGCGAAGGTAAACAAATAGTTAGCAGGTCCAGCGGCATAGCTTAAAAATTGTGCACTTTTGTCTAAAATCACCAACTGAATTTAGCACACATAGTTAAAGGTATTCTAAGCAAATCTGGATATGAAGGCATCTCATTTTCTAGCGTATTTTGCTATTTAATCAAAAATATATATGACTAAAATGAAAAATGTTGATACCTGAAGCCTTTCTCTGATTCTAGCGGTGTACAGTAAGCGGTGAATGAGTGCCACCGAGCCCTGGACCCTCTCAGTGACACATCTCGCCAGTGCCGTGTTGTACAGAGCAGTGGCCTTGGTCAGACATGATGTGTCTCTGGTTTCGGTTCCCCTTTTCAGGTACACGTCACCCAGACTCTTAATAGCTTCTACCTCCAACATACTGTCCTCATTTGCGATTCCTTCTACCATCAACTTGGTGTACTCGATCAATAAAGAATCCTTGTAGCCACCATCGGAAAATCTTTTGTCCAAAAGGCGGAATTTGTCTGCCGCCTTGGCTGGCGAAGACATTTTGTTGCATGTTGTACTGGGCTCATGACTTATTGATGGAGCTGTCGCCTTGCCTAGGCGTAGTTTTTCTGCGTAACGGTAACGGTTTTCGAGACTTTCCGCCACCTCTGGGTCCTCACACCGTAACAGTGCGGTCCTGTACAACACCGTAGCCCTGTCCATGAACTTCGCCACATCTTTGCCTCGGAGTCTTCCCTTCTCCAAGTTCACGTCGCCCAGACTTTTGAGCACCTCCACTTCCAGCGCCCTGTCCATGGTCGCCATGGCGTCCAACAGGGCGCGGAGGTAGTCTGTCTCAGTTCGCACTAGTCCGTACCTCCTGCTCTTCGCGTCCGCCTCGCGAAGTTTCTCACAGACCCTCAACATGTTGGACACTTGTTAAGGGTTCTATGATGAAGACCGCGGGTCATCAACGCCTTAAAATGTAGCGTAAATGATTGACATTGCGCATGGCTACAAGGAGTATTGTAGTACGACGCCTCCAGCTTTCTGCACAGGCGAGGTTGCTTCCGGGTTCACGGTTCCGGGTGACGGGAAGGACGACTCATTAAGTATTCAGGTGCGCTCTGTGGACTGAGTGAAACCTCACAGTGAAACCATATATAGACATGGCTTTTTTCCTTCGCCTAGAAGGTTCTGCTTTCGGGAGCGTTTGTATGTATGTATGTATGTATGTATGTATGTATGTATGTTTGAAGGTGGATTGTCATGAAATTTGGTAGTTGGGTAGGTCTCTCGAAGAACTGATTAGATTTTGGACCCCCTGATGGCTTTCCTTAGTATTGCAGCAGAAGTGTCTGTTCTGATATCTCGTGTTCTGGATATGGTAGGGCCATGATTTTTGGGTAGCAGATGGTGACGTAAAGAATATAGTTTCGGTTTGGCCCCCCTAGCAACTTTTTTGGAACTGCAGGGGCCAATTTCGCTTTCGACTTTGGAAGGCCATAACTCAAGAAAGGGTTGACAGATTGACATGATTTTGGTTATGCAGGTATCTTAGGTAATAATTGAGATACTAGTCGTAATCAAATGCTAATTATGTAAATTAGGAGCTAATTTGCATATGCTATGAGGAAATTCTGTAAATTAGCTGTACCCCATAATAGGACTTTCAAACTAGAGTAAAATACAAAATCGTATTTTGTAAACCATGTCCTTGTTCGTTCCATGTCAGTTCTTTTATGATCTTAGGGTTTGGGCACTAATTAGTTTAAAGATTTGATTACAAATTAGAATCAAGGAAATTTCCATCACATAAATTAACCTGTAGTGACCCTCACATTCGAGAAACAAAACGAGGTCAGCACAGCACTGCAATTAAAACGGCTAAATAAAGCAACCTACTATTTTGTTTAGTAATTGGAACCTCTCCACTATAATCTGTAGAACAAAAGGCGCAAACAAACGTGTTCCCTACATGTACCCCAAATCAAAATGGCGGCGTGTGACCTTTAACCCCACCCAACCGGTTGCACGAACAATGGAGGTCGGCCGGGATTAAGGACAAGACAACACGGGGCACTCGGCGACAAGCCAGAACTCGAGCAGTAACCTCAGCGCCACTTCTCCTCAATAACCCATGAATACTTTAAGACAACAAGCGGTTTAAGGAGGCGACTGGACGGTTTCTTGGTGGATTTCACAGGTGAGCAACAGGTTGTTGCTGCATGATTGTTGATCTTTGCTGTAGTGATTTGTGTGCCATACGCATACACATGTGAGACACATTTCTACGTGTCATACATAAAAACCACAGCATAAAAACGTTCCCAAACTCAACTTTGACTGTTTTGAAAGATGATAACCGTTCAATACTTTCATGCACATCGTCATTGACAAATTGTCATCGTCACCGTCGGAGTAAACGTACTGACACAGTGTCAAAAATTTGTGCCATGCTTGTTCGGAATCCGTACATTTATCAATCTGGGGAGAGGGAGTCATTAGGTATCAGTTACTATGTTTGTTTGTGACTTTGTTTAATCCCAACAAAGCTCTCGACCTTATCTGGTTGAGGAACTCCTGGTGCCATGGTGGTATGCATGAATTGTGTCATGATCGTACAGTCATACATGTAATCTCCAAGCAGATCTTTTGGTGGCGGCAAGACAGTATCGAATTGGCCAGGTAGTCTCATTGACAGGGAAGTAACCGGTAAGCGAAGTTTGGTTGTGTAAAAAAGATACCAGTACGAAAAAGAAAACCCGATAAATACGCCTAAAATCACGTCAAAAATACGCCGAAGCCTAAACCTCTGCTTGGAGAGTAATACAGTTATGGGTTGAGCACCAGAGCTTATGTGAGTAGGCTGTGAAAAAGTGCCAAAATTTCCATTGATCACATGTCCCTTGTTTTTCAATGGTAAGCATCATGTGCTACATCATTAGAAAGCTTGTATATTCTATTTTAAAATGGTACTTCATTTGCTTTGATCATCATGTGACTTTTGTGAAACGAGCACCATGACTGATTTCGTGCCAATGTCGGAGACTATGTTGGCAGGGAAATTTAGGCAGTCAGCTGAGGTGTTCGATCTTTGAATGTCTGATCATGATAAATAATGGTATCATTGAGCTTTCCAATGGTATGTAGTAATAATATACAGTTGTTTTGTTTAAGTGATAATGAAGATATGATTGATCAAAATGCCAACCATTTCGTGTTGAATGTATATCGAAGTGGAGTGAAGCGAGTAGAAAATTCAGAATGATGAATGGGGTTGTCTGCCATTGTTTCCGTTAATCATAGGTCCTGTGTTTAATCATGTACTGGTAGCGTCTTAATAAATAACACTTCAGTTGTCTAATAAATGGCGGTGTTTAGAAAAAAGCTGTCGAATACATATTCCACCATTTTATAAATTTCTGAATAGCTTAAAAATTATTACTTAAGCTCTTGTAATCTATGAGCCAGTTCTGGATAATTAACCTGTCCCTCGCTTCCTAACTCCGAGATAACCAATACAAATTTGGTGCCAAATAGCTACCTTAGCAGGCTGAAGGTTAATAACGCGTAGTCTACACGTATATGGCTGGGTGCAATTGTTATGTACTTACTTCTGCCTGTTTGAGGAACCAAAACATAATAAAGCTGTCTATAGTGACCACTTGAGGCACTGAGAGAAAATGGTCACAGCAGACAAATGGCCACTACAGACAGTATTCTTAATACTTGGGTCGATGGGAAATCTAGGGGACCACCAAAAAGTTAGTTGGTATAAAGAGGTGATCACTAGAACAGGTGTCACTGTATAAAGAGAAAAGTACAACAGGTACACTCGGATGAAAGAACACAAAGGATTACAGGTGTTTTTGTTCCTATTGTTCTCAACGTCGCTTGCGGCCTTTTAACTCAATAGAAGGTTTTTACAGAAAGACTTATTTGGAACGATTTCTCGAGCGACGAGTCAAAAGTGCACGAGTGCAGATTTAAAACAGTTTGGATGCTAAATTTAATCCAGCACGAAAAGAATCTGAATCGTAATTCTAAAACCGTTTAGGATCAAAATCTGTGAATCTTAAGATTGATTCAGACGGAACCTAGACGTGAGGGTGAAGGTACATACAGTAAGCCTTCCGAGAAACCACAGGTGCCACAGATCTCTTCAATAGCCTCCAGCGGAGATTTTAATGTATCGGTGATACCCAAAGACTGTTTCCTTTTCAATTTTTCCTCCTTTTCGTCTTCAAGCACCTTCTTTTCGCTACCGGGGATAAATAGGAATAGGATGCCCACGAGTTATCTTGATGTGTTTACATGTAAGTTGCCGATTCTCAATCTTGCCAGTGAGCTACTTGACTTCACTCCATCTATCCTACTTGTAGATACAGTTATCATAGTGAAACAACTGAGCACCTACACTGATACTAGTAAATTTATACCAGATGAAGAAGTACTACATTCTTAACATCTCTTTCCAACACCTAAACTTTGACTCAGACTGAAACTAGGCCAACATGTGAGGGTGAAGGACTTTAAGGCTTCGGAGAAAGCACGGGTGACTGGTGCCATGGATTTCTTCAGTACCCTCCGGCAGAGGTTTTAATATCCAGATGATACCCCAAAGGAGTCTCCTTCTCCTCATCCTCTTTTTCGCCTTCGAGCATGTTCTTCAACGACCATAATCAAATAGGAATAGGATGTCTACGAGTTGTCTTTATGTGTTTGCATGGCTATCTAAGTCTCATGAGAGTTAAGTTGGTTGACCTGTTGGCCTTTGGGGCTTTAGTGTGACCGTTTATCTAGTCTCATGTCATTATGTCGATAGCGCCAATGTTTTTGTGGCCCGACAGCCCCCTTACTGGAGAGGTTAGGTATAATCTCCAAGCAGATCTTTTGGTCGCTGCAAAGACAGTACTTAGTATTAAATTAGACAGGCTGTATCCATTTGCCAGAGAGTTACCATTATAATTTGCCACCCACTGTCTGGTAAATAGATACTGCCTGGCCAATTTGATACTGTCTTTGCAGCCATCAAAAGATCTGCTTGGAGATTACTTAGGTCAATGCCCTTGGTTAGGTATACATGTAGGTGACTCCGTGCTAACCCTGAGGCAGGGTGAACAGTTCAGGCTTGTGTCAAACACCTTTTTTGTCTCAGCCCAATAAATCGTTAAACCTGCGAATACCAACCTTAATCATCTTCAGGACGATACCACAGGCATCATGCCTGCCGAATGAGCTGGAAAAAGGTCTTTATTTCATACCTTTTCCTTCCTGTTATTTTTAGCTTTTTTTGCCCCTGTTTTGTGTGGAGCATTTCTGGATGCCTTTTCATGTCAACGTGTATAGGGAACTACTGCATTGGGAATTACCAAAAATTTTCGGCCGAATCACTCTTTCTTCCTCAGCTTTTTGAGCTCTCAAGTTTTCCCATAATGTATTTTACCGACTCAGATGAAGTGTCAGGAAACTACTGTTAGCGATTGTGATGCATGTGGACCAAAACCACCTCTAATCATGTACGTACCTTCCATTCCCATTGTCGAATTACTAGTAATACTGATACGCTTACGGCTTGTTTGCATTTCAGGACGCCTTTTCGCACAGACGTTTGGAGAAAAAATATGTATGAGAACCACCACACTGTGTAGACGGCGAACAGCGGGGTAAGTCCAGATGTAATTTGTCCTCTTTTATAAGATTTAAACTTTTAAAGATTGTGATTATGTCTCTGGTTTGGCACAGCCACGTGTCACGCACGGTCATCGGAACACTATCAAGTCAAGGGAGGAAGAAAAAGGGGTAGGCAACGGAAAAGATGAGAAGATGATATCAGAGAACAACACTAATAGTGAAACGTGAAAGGAACAGAAAATAGAAGGGTGTAGAACACTGGTTGTCAGGTCTTCTGTGGTGACCCAGCGGTCAAATGATTAGCTATAGACCCAGGCTAGGGCCTAGGTATAGATGACATGAAAGGTTAATATGCTTCTGTTATGAGCTACCATATTTGACATTTTTGCCATCTTTGTCATGGTCTCTTAATATCCCATAACTAGTATTTGCTCATTACATATTTTCCGTCATGTTTGAAAGCTAAAAGTCAATTGAATCTGGGATGCTTTTTACATCCCTCTTCTACAAACCTCGACGTTGCAGTAACGATCTCAAACGTTGGCATTCGCTGCTCCTTTGCCAGAAGTAGTTCAACTGTTTTCTATGTTCACCCCTGTTCACGACAGCGTCACTAACAGCGCGTGCGTGGCAACCCTTGACATTTCGTGCAGCATCACGCTTCGTTTGATGTTAACTACATGCTGGTGAATAAGTAGCTTCCACCAGGCCTTCCTATTGGGGTACGGATCGTAGAATTCGGCAAAAACTAATAATTGGCCAGGCGATTCAGTCCGCGGGAGGGTTAGCATTTCCCTCTTCGGACAACCCCTTGGCTTTGGTAACCAAACTCTCGTGGTAAATACTTATCCCTATTAGCCAGCGTAGTCAGTCTGGTAAAGACTAATGAATAACGCAACCAGTGAACAGGCATGAGGTGGTATACGTAGATTTTGACTTTGAACATTCTCTTCTAAAAAACAGTAACTTTTAGAATAGTGGATTCTGGACGTTAGCGTTATTCTGGTATATACGGTGTGGCGTCATCAACACAGCACGTGGCAGGCCATGACATTTGACCCATTATTTTGGTTCGCTGAACGATTAAAGAAATAACCAAACGGCAAATGCAGCACGGCAATACGTTTGCCTGGAGTTTGCAGCACCGGACGCAGTGCTCGTGATAGCTTAGATGCAGGATCTACGTATGTTATTTAGCAGTATTACTTGACCATAAGTATGTCCCTGCCCCAAGTACTAGTAAGCGATTATCTGCGTGTGTTTCTGTGATTCCCAATATGCACAATGCGGTGTTGCCGTATACATCTTCAGCAAATGCTATTGTCCGTTACCACTATAAGGGTCGCAGCGCAGTATGGGTAAAGGGCTGAAGTCTGCCATCTCTGTTGTCGTCTTTGTTGTCGGTGCATGTATGTGAGTCTTTCGACGAAAACTCGATCTCACTGTCTTAATTAATCCCCAAAATCTTGGCCCGGGGGTTCTCGTGAATATTATGAGGTGGGTCGGCCCCAACCGGACCGACAGGCATGCCTTAACCGCGTGACAGCTCGGTCACGTGAGGCCTACGTCACCAGGCCCTAGTAGGTGCATCCCAGTGAGTGTGTCACAGTTTAAATGTGATGCAACGTTGAGCAGGGCAGTGTGCCAACTTGTGATGACCTGTGGATTGTTTGGCGCACGTTTCTTTATCATAATCAATATTGTTGCCGCTAGTAGTGTGTTGGTCGTGAAAGCTATGACATGGTTACTGGGGTGGGGAGGTCTACGGAAGAGACTGCCAACTGCCGATTGACCAACGTGCTAGATGACCGGGTGAAAAGGTGAGAGGGGGCAAGTTTATAAACAAACAAACACAGTAAATGCTTCTCCTTCTGAAGGAGCGTGGTTTTATAGTCTCTTGCAGGCAGCTCCTAGCTCGAATAACATGGTCGGTAAACTCATTTTAGAAGTAGGGCTTTGCAATTGGCAACCTCTACCTGCCCTGGAGGTCACCCGTCATCAGAATGGTTTCTGAGAAGACTCGAGACCACGTGTCTACTGAGCTATTATCCTGGTGTCACTGACAATATGACAGTCTGGATATGGCTGTAGATCTGTAAAAACTCCTTAGTGCTGCTTGGAACAACTTTTGAGAGGTAGACTGTCTTACGGCGCCGTCACATTCGTCGTAGGTCGTTGTACGACTTTGATACGGTGACCGTAGCATTTTCAGGCAGGTTGTGACAGAACCAACCGCAGACAAGGATTTATGACTGTCATAACCTTTTCCGTATTAAAACAAGACAGCTAAATTTTGCAGGACACATGCACGACTATCCCAAGAATGCCCTAGCTCAGCTTGCGATCACACGACGTATGTGTATGTGACCGGGTCTTAAACTAACTCCCAATCTGGTCGTTTGAAATGGACTAATCCAAGATTACGAACCCAAGCCGTGCGTGGACCGAAACGGCCGAAGCGGACGGGTTACTAGTATAGCCTCAGGTGCTATCCAGGTGTCGGTCGGCCCTGTTCAAGCGCTGCCTGACTGACTCCACGTTCGGCGAGTGACAGACAACACCGTGATGGATTTTCTGAACCCCCAGAGGGTTGACGCCGTGTTGGCCCACTTGGAGTTGTCTTCACGGGCCCCTAAGGACGGAACGTTGCAGCCTGCTCCTGGTGTCAGCGTCAAACACTACAAAGTGCTGGGGACCTGTGCTCGCCCGTGTAAACCCAGCAAGTAAGTAAGGACGGCTCTGTTGACATATAATCAGAAGACATCGCCCCTGGCAAATCATTCAATCTATTCGGCTATAAATTTTACTATTTTGCAGCCACCGTAGTCAGTCTGGTGGAGACTAAGCGCTAGTCTGGTGGTTGTCCATAATCTGTAGTCAGATTTCGGGTGTAGTATCACATACACTAGTGCACTATACAGGGTTCTCACCGTTTCCTGGTCTGAGTCACAGCGTACCTATTCATGTTCTGTCACGATTCCAACAGTGCACGTTTGGTTATCTGAGTGTTTGATCTGTTGTGTTGTTCTTTGTGCTCTGAAGACACATAATCCTGACCCTCCCTCACACAATTACCTTCGTGGTCACCAGCAACACATTTTTGGCATCGACACTTCCTCAAAGTGAGTGGCGTCGAATGCCTGAATAGCAAGGCAAGCGGGCACGAGATTGAGAGGTCGCGGGTTCGATCCCTGTCATTTATTCCTTGCCAGACGTTGTATCCTAGCGAAACGCACTTTACAGGACTTTCCTCACTCCAATCAGGTGTAAAATGGGTACCTGACTTCGGTTGGGGAGGTAAAAGGCGGTGAAAGGAGAGGGACTGGTCTCCACCTTCCAATACCGTGCCCTAGATACTGTGGATCAACAACCCACTGTCACTACTGCCTCAAAGTCCTGACCGAATTCTTATGACTGTTATACATGCTACAGGCAAAATGACTACACTGCTATCACTGGCATATATGCTGTCATGATTCGTGTTGTAGACTTGAGAGTAACAGAACAATGCCTTTCTTTGTAGTCAGACTAGGATGGGCATGTTTCGTAACATTCTAGTGTTAGCTTTTAGTGTATTTATATCTTTGTGAACTATTCTTTTATTGTGACCTGTACCTAACCCAGTTGGTATGTATGTATGTACAGTAAAGGTCTCATTCTTATCATTGTAGACTGAGTATAGTAAGGCCAAATTCGGTGACCAGTCCATGGCATATCGTTAGGGTTATTTCTGTTGAATCGAAGGACGTGGTGATATACCTGTGGAAAATCCCCTTCTGTGCTGAAGGTTATGGGTTCAAATCCCGGTTTAACAATCGTTAGGGGTTCTTGACCTGACTAGCACGCTATAGTAAGGTTTCCAATCCTTCACATGGAACTCTGCTAGCCAATCAAACCCATACATACCTGCATTGTGAACATTGAAAAAGGCACCTGGACTTTTAGTTTTGAAAAAAATGGGGTGCTCTTCGATGCCTGGGGGCTATTTTTCTTACGATGGGTCTAGAAAAACAAATTGAAGACATTCTTAGGACGATATACTAGTCGCGGATGCATGTGTTGTACAAAATATCCAATTTCCTTGTGAAGGAAAAGGTTGACACAGATCCTTGTTGACTGTCGGTTCTGTCATAAGCCTGGTGAACAGACCGTTGTGCCTCCCCAATCTCTACGGCGCTAAGTGTGAGCCCGCCCGCCCAGCCTCCCACCAAGCGCACGCTAGGGGTTACAACTTATACGGGACGGCAGTAAACCGGCTGGAAAGATCGACTGCCAGAGGAAAGGCCTGTGCCTGCAAACTGGGACCGAAACACTCCAAAGCCGGCCAGTAGAGAATGGTCACCAGGCTATTCTGTCATACCTGCGCTGGAAATCTTATGACAACAAAAGCCGTACGTCAAAGTTGTTATCACAATACAATCTTCAATGACGAGACCCATTTTTCTTGTTTTGCCACTCCGATTCTAATTTCTTGTCTTTGCAGTTTTATATTTCAGATCTACTAGGATTAAGCTTTTAGACTTGGATCTCATTGTTGTGTTGATATACACGTTCAAACGAGAACTTTGATCATAAATACGGACATGTCACCTGTCAAATCCTTCTTACTCCATTTCACTCGCCCCCACCCATGACCCATTGTGTTAGGGTCAGTTCCTTCCGACTTTGGTTTTGTTGTCTGACAGATCAACTCTACTGGGTAGGCGATACTCTCCAAGCAGAGGTTTAGGCTTCGGCTTGTTTTTGACGTGTTTTAGGCGTTTTTATCGGGCTTTGTTTCTTGTACTGGTATCTTTTCTACGCCAGCCCAACTTGGGTGGCGTATTGGATACTGCCTGGCCAATTTTAATACTGCGTTTGCAGCCACCAAAGATCTGCTTGGAGATTAGGTAGGTGACTCATGCAGCATTGGTTCAGTACTAGTCAGTACTAGTCCCGGCCCCACTTATGATTGACAGGATCTAGGGAAACGCTTGCGGTTAAACTATATATGTCTTTAGACAGCATCCATTGTCTATTGTTCGTCATGGAGAAAGGGAGTGTATATAGGTTAGAGTGAACCAATGAAGGTTTTGAATTATCAGAATTTATGAGCTGCAAACCTTGGCCTCGTAACCTCGTTTTATGAATAAAAACTTGAAGAAGACGCTTTTGTTACGTCTACCAAGTGGAGAATATACCAGCAGTATAACGAAGAAATCAGACTTGTTAGTTTGAATAATGTAGCGCAAGAAATGACCGGATGACACCGGTTTACTATGCTGTCGGCTGCGTCATGATCCGTACCCTCTGGCGGACCTGCACACGGAAACCCGGTCTAACGTTACCATAGACCGAAATAATGGCTGTAATCGACCAAAGAAGATGGTTCGTGTGTGTGTGTGTGTGTGTGTGTGTGTGTGTGTGTGTGTGTGTGTGTGTGTGTGTGTGTGTGTGCAAAATGTAAATGTAAAATGGGTACCTCACTGTACCTGACGGTTGGGGAGGTAAAAAAAAAAGGCGGTGGAAGGACAGGGATAGGCCCCACCTTCCAATACCCTGCCCAGTCAAATCACTTCCCCTACGGCCTCAAAAACGCTACTTTTTTTTACCTAACGTACTGCCTTCCTCCCCCAGCATGTACCGGTGGCTGCTGCGGCTGAAGAGGACCACAGGCGGGTCCGTGTTCCTGCTGATCATCTCCATCTACTTCCTGGGCTTCAGTCTGCTGGAGATCCCCGGCATCGCACTCACGCTATGGCAGGCGGGCAGGGGGTACGTGGGCTTCTTTGTTGATGTTAATTTGTTTGTGTTTGTTTGTTTGTTTGTTTGTTTGTTTGTTTGTTTGTTTGAAAAGCACACCACTAACTTTACCGAAATTGATGGAGGTTAGACATCCAGGTAATAAGACACCAAAGTAACAGTTACTCAAGCAACTGGATAGATTTTGGAAACGGTCAGACGTTTCAGGTAGCATCCACTACCTTTTATCAGTGACTGAAAGAGATCTGTAGTCAACAGACATGGACAAGGTTGATGTGACATGTTTGGTGTTTCCTCCAGGTTCGTGCGGAGCAGAGATGTTCCAGGGGACTCTGGCTGCCCAGGACCGTCATGCCAGCAGGACCTTCTCACTCTACTGAAGGGGGCTGTCCAGGGCAACCAGTCACAGCAACAGCAGCTCCAGGACCAGTTCGGCATCAGTCTGCAGACGCTCATCGACAACGCCAAGCCTAAGATCCCGCAAGCTGTAAAGAACGATGCTGCTGTGGACAAAGAAGTGTTACCAGCTGTAGACAAAGCGTTGTTACAGAGTGATAACAGAACTAGTGAAAACACAACGGCACAGGAAGAGGAGTTTTTCTACATCGTGCGGAACAAGGACGGATCGTCCAGGCAGATTCCCAGTAAACACCCGGTGGTGAGAATACACCAGAACGTCAACCTCACCGCCATCATGGAGGCCTTCCACCGGCCGTGGATCAGAGACGACGTATCTCTATCATTAACTAGGTTAGTTGATTATTGATAACTTTTAAATTAATGAGATGGCGTACTGGTAGCATTAACTAGGTCAGTTGGTTATCACTAACTTAAAAGAGATGACGCATCGCTAGCGTTAACTAGGTTAGTTTGTTGTTGATTAACTATAATGAGATAACGTATCGCTTTAATAAACTAGGTTAGGGGGTTAAAGAAAGAAAAGAAAGAAAGAAAGAAAAAGAAAGAAAGAAAGAAAGAAAAAGAAAGAAAGAAAGAAAGGTTATTTGGCATTGTAATGAGATGATGCCATGTGGCCTGATGAACCCGAACATACAAACTGCCCCTAAACCAGCACCACCCAAAGCAATACTTCCGTCCCGGAAGTAACAAAAAACAATAAACTGAACCTGAATCCAACACGTTCTTCCCATGTTCAGGTCTGAACTTGAAAGGTGCTGCTCTAGCCGCAAGATGGCGCTCATGACACAAGAGAACATGGAGGTTGGCCAGTCCATCCCCAGTGCCTTCAACAGTAACGACTCGTATCAAATGACGGACGACATCTTCAACTCATTACTAAAGGTGAGATGGGTTCTTCGAATTGCTGATATTGTTTTATACTAGTGTAAACTGTATCGTAAGGAAAGAACGGTACTTTTTAACTCTATCAAAGGAAATTTTCCATGCTTCTGAATGCACTGGATAAATTTATCTTTTTGATGCGCTCAGACAAACTTGCAAAAAAAACAACATTTTCTGTTCGCATATCTACCCATGTACAAACAAGCGAGAAGTTGACTACTTGATTAGCTTACTACTTTACTATGTACATTTAACTTGTGTACTGTTGTCTATACTTTCCTGTATTTGTTTTTTATATGCTCATAACATTATTAAAGATAGATGACCCGTACCCAGCCCTTCGAGGCGTGAATGTACAATATCATTAAAGGCCTTTCATTCATTGTTCCACATTTCCAGAAATCGCCGTACCCAGACAAACCCTACAAGGTTTGCTCGGTGGTAGGAAACAGTGGAGTCCTGAGGGAGAGTAACTGTGCGGACCACATAGACGGGGCGGACTACGTCTTCAGATGTAACATGCCGCCCCTGACGGACAAGAGACATCTGTCTCACGTCGGGACCAAGTCCAACTTTACCACAGTGCCAATGTCGATGCTTAGAAAGTAAGTGCTTGCTTGACTTACTTGACTTATGTCGAGTGCCAGTTTTCCTTTGATCAAACCACATGGTAGACTAGAAGCTCCTGGCTTGCGTAGCACATCCCCATGCCATCAGTCTCTAGACCAGTGTAGAGTTTTTTCAGCACATCCACACAGGTGAGGGGCTGTCTTCCAGTCCTCCTTTTCCCGTATGATGAAGACCACAGCACCAAGTTGGACACCACCGGCACTTCCGTGTTATTTCAGAAGCAGTGTCCAGCATTTTTGCAACGATAGTTCAATTCCTTAACACTCGCTTAACACTGGCCTTCCCTATCTCAATTTCCTACACTTGCTTCATACTGATGTAGAAACTTGCGTTTCCTCCTTGTCCCAGGTACGGGAAGATTCAGGGGTCCCAGGAACTGAAGGACCGGTGGTACAACCAGACACTGCAGTTCAAGGGCATGATGATCATCAAGAAACCAAAAGGTGAGAGACAGACAGAAACTGGACCTGTCTATATGGGTCTTGAGTTCGTCGGTTGCTTGCTTACTCGCTTGCTTGATTGGTATATTGGTTTAAGATTGGTTGGCTGATTGGTCGAGTAGTTACTTGGATGGTTGGGGTTCCTTGTAGAGATAGACTAGTAAGACAGAGAAGGCAAACGGTTTTAGGATCATTAGGGTTCTTTGTATATTTCGCCTCATGTTGGTGCATATTTTTGTTACTGTGCCTTAATATGCCTTTCAAGGCGAAGTAATTGAAACAGACTCATGGACCTGGGCGGGCGGGTATGCTGTACTCCCAGTACCATGTCATAGCACCGCAAAGATACAGGGAGCTTGAGCCTCCGATGGTCTGGCTGCCAGGCTAAATATGCTTTCCTAGACTTTGCTTTCTACATTTTGATCACCTGCTAAGATCTCCCGCCCTCCTCCTGTCCCTGCAGACGCCACAGCGGTGATGCTGGCTGAGCTGCTGAAGCGGCGGACGGACCTGCGCGTGGCGTACGAGAATCCCGCCCACTTCATCGCCGTGCAGAAGTACTGGGCACAGCGGGGCCTGCCCAGGAAGATTACCTCAGGTTGGTTACGGCGTTATTTAAATTATCCTGAGTATGCAAATGAGAGATGTACACATATGCGTATGGCACAAGCACAAGGAATAGGTTTTGTGTTCATGACATGTTCAGTCTATCTACTTCTGTTTTTACTGCGTAATTGGTATTGTCTTACTTCTATATTGGCAACATCAACGCAATTCAGAAGTCTACCTTCATGTTACATCTACAATGATTGAAATAAAGTTCAGGTGGAATTATAATTTTCCTGTCTTTACAAGTTTTATACGAATTTCACAAGAAATACATAGCACATAGTTATTGATACCAGCCGTATCTAGATACGACGAACACCTATCCCTTTACCTTGTCGTCTCTCCAGGTTTTTACGTCATCACTGTAGCGTATAATCAATGATGTGTGATATTTGAAAAATCAATACAATTCAGAAGTCTACCATCTTCTTAGATCTGTAATGTTGATTGAAATCTAAGATTGAGTTAAGATGATGATTTGCCGTCTCTGCAGGTTTTTACGTCATCACGGTGGCGTTGATGCTGTGTGAACAGGTGAACGTGTACGGCTTCTGGCCCTTCCCGTTCAACGACTCTGGCGGGAAGGTGCGCTACCACTACTACTACGCGCCCATCTTCGTGGCCCCGGAAACCCACGACATGGCCGTGGAGTTCATGAAAGTGAGAGAACTGCACCAGAAGGGGGTCATCAAGATGCAGCTGGGCAAGTGTCAGGAGCAGAAGCCGAAAAGAAAACTGCCAATTTGACCTTAATTTATGATGCCTGTTCAAAATTTGTATGTTATGGGATTTGGGTGGGCAGACTGTTATCGCCTCACAGTCCGGGGCTGGACTGCGAGATTACAGGAGGTGGGGATGGCTTAAAACAAAAACAGTCAAACAGGGAGTCGGGATACACCTGGCCTGGGAGGGAGTGGGAAAGCAAACACTGGATAGAAGAGAGTGTCATGCTGTGATGGCCGCATCAGCGCCAGATGAAATTCGGCGAAGAAAAAGAAGAAGATAGAGGTGATGAAGCACAAGGATCGCCTGCCATTCGGCGTTGACTCAGGTGACCCCAATACGACAGTTGTATCCCCAGGTGCTGCCACAAGGCTAGCTCTGTGTAGTTTTAATCTCCTCATGCTGCTAACAGACGTTCTAATGACGCCAAATGGAAACTATCGAATGAGAAGATTCTACCAGAGCACAAGGCTGTGATGTTTTGATCAGATTCTACTCGTGCTGCTAAGAGACGTTCTAACGACGCGATGCGAAAGAGAAGAGTCTACCAAAGCCGGCATCATCGCGCAGCCGATGGACAGTCGGCGTTGGGAAAAGAAAAACAGCAGCAAACAATGGACGTAGTAAGAAAACAGTTGGTGTAGTCCAGGCGGTACTGCTGAGGGTTCCCTCGGCGATCAAGGCAAGTGAAAATGAGCAAGGGATGTTTCCTGAAGCATGGTGTTCTTTTCAACCATATATAGCCATCGCAGATAACAACAGCCGGGGCCATGCCGATGTTGCCCGACAGAACTTGATGATATTTCTATCACAATGCTATATTTCGCAAACTTACAGACACATTTTAAAGCTGATGTTTACTTTAAAAAAGAGAGATCCAAACATGAACTACAATACGACATAGGTTCAGAATTGTACAGGTTCAGAATTGTACAGGTTCAGAATTGCATACGCCGGAGATTTAAAAAAACGACTGGTTGAGTGAATATGGTGTTGAAAAACTCAGGCAACCTATATTGTGTGTTTAAATAGTTCAGTTTCAGTTCAAAATAGTTGGATTACAAAATATATGGGTAATGTGTATAAGAGGCAAGACTTGTGTATGATATGTAAATCTGCTTAACTTATAGTACTTGACAGATTGTAAATGAAATTGAGTACTGGAGCTCTATCTTTGAAAAATGACGACTAAAAAGTATGGTCTAGTGTTACAGATGTGCTAATGTGTTAATGGGTTTATAAGCATGTTGGGTAAAATGTGTCAACATGATTGTTCTTTGTAGGGTGTTTGTACTCACGTGACTATGACGTAAGACAGCAGACACACTAGGACCCCTTTTGTGATATGTGTTGGCAAACGGACATCCTTTAAATGCTGCGTTCAGGTTTGGAATGTTTTCCTCACTCCAAGCTTCTCATTCATCTGTAAAAATGTCTACAACAGTTGTAATTACCTGTTATTCAGGGTATCGGTTATATTGATATATATGTAGTTGAACTGTTTAATCTGCCATATACTAGTAACACTACCATGGGTATAAATGTGACTTTTATGGGGAATTTGGCGGAGCAAATTCAAGAAATGTAAAATGTTGTAACTACACATAAAAACATGTGAAAGGGGGGAAATGTGAATCGTGAAATGGGATGAAATAGACACTCTGGACACTAAAATCTTTATATAATTATGTGTCTTTGCCCTATTTGCTCACTGTCCATTAAACCATGCAAGGTCTTCCCAAGAATATATTTTCACTACTTCGGTATGAGATTGTGTTTGACGTCACTTAGTCGCTGCCATATTTTTCCAACACAGTATGAGACCGTGTAGTGTGACGTAGGCGACAGAATTGAGACCTGCACCTCCCCAAACCTTCTTAATGGAATCGCCCGGGGGAGAATTCTTCCCTGTGTATTTAGAGTCGTTATCAGAACCAAAAATGGACCGGCATGACTCGAGGGTAGATAACTCTAAAAATATCCTCTGAAGTACGTACATTGTACATGTAATCTGGTCTAATGAGGTTGACTGCGTTACTTCAACATCCGAAGAAATACAAAGTGATTAGCATACAAACATATATTTGGCAAACATTCGGGTGGTTGCCTGTTTTGTGGGGGGGGGGGGGGATGAGGGCTACGCAGGATATACAAATGTGTGTGTGTGTGTGTGTGTGTGTGTGTGTGTGTGTGTGTTTGTGTGCGAAACATGTTTACTCTCTATGTACACCATATATCAAAGGAAAATTAGAGTCTATATTTCTTCCGATGTCACTAGTTTATTTTGACATTTCCTTCAATCTATAAACTTCGAGTTCACTGCCTCTCTCATCTGCCATTTTTCATATAGTTCATTTTCCCTTTCTCTTGTTATTAAATGACTGATAATGTTGCTCATCAACTCGAGGAAACTGCAGGTTTCTCTACTTCCTCGCCATCCTCAGACGACTCTGAATCCCCATGACGTAAGGGTCGCGGTTGACGTCATCCATACCCCGGATGTTAGTTCGCGTCGTCCTCACCAGGTTGTTGGACCTTTCAGAGAACACATGGAGGATTAAGTTACATCTAAGATTGATACATACAAACCATCACTGCACTGGTGGTAGGTACAATAAGCAGAAAAGAATACTGACTCTGACCTTTGTCCTCTGACCTCCCAAAGACGAACTTGATATATGTACTTTCTTTTGAACTTGTAACTAGTATGCTGTTCTGTAGATGTAAGTCCTGCTATGTGTGTCACAGTGTGTGCATTATAATTATGTACATGCTGTTTTATAAATGGAATCTAGGAAGAGTAGATTAGATTTATTCTAATCTAATGGCTATCCAATAAGGAGGTTCACAATTACGACTGCACATGTCCAGTGTTAAAGGTGAACCCTCCTTCCCCAGAAAGGTAAGTAAACTGTAAAGCACGCAGACCATGCTTTGTACATGTCCAGATGTCTTTTCTATCTTGGGTGCCTTAAACGTTGACATATTACCCACAATTCACCACACTGTGCATGCGCAGTCTTCATTGTGAACCTCCAAAAACACCAAACATCAAAGACCTCTCCAGCTTCTTCTCGAAGGAGGTCTTGGGCTTCCATGGATCGTCGTGGTGCTCTGGCGTGGCGCCCCGCATGGCGTTTCGGTGCCTGGCGGCCTGGCGCTCCGGGTGGAGCTTCTCCCTCTGCCCGTAGGCCGCGCTGGGAGTCAGGTAGTCATTGTCGAACTGGTTCTTCAGTCTCTCGATGCGTTTTCTGGTCACGGAGGAAACACGGTGTACAGAAAGTGTGGAATGAAACAAAATGTAGTGAAATAGAACAAAATGGAACGAAATGGAACGAGCTATGAAGCAAAAAACAAATTAGATCGCTCCAATCCATGTTCGTTCCATTTTCTTCCATTTCGTTATATTTCACACTTCCTGTACACCCGGTAGTCATTGTCGAACTGGTCATTCAGTCTCTCAGTGCGTTTTCTGGTCACGGGGGAAAACACAGGTAGAGACGAGGGGCGATATCGACTTCCCTCAATCGTGTTGTTATTTTTGTTCTCTAAGAAGTATAAATGGGCCACAGCAACCCTGAAGACTTCGATTTCTTGTTGTTTTAACTTGTTACTGAGATCCATGATCCTGAAAAGATTCTTTTCGTCAAACGATATGTACAAACGAACGAACGAACAAACAAACAAACATATATTACGCTCTGTCCTTGGAGTTGACAACCCGGGTCCGAGCGAAGCCGAGTCCCAGTGACGTCAGAGCCACGCGCTCCTGCAGCAGATCCGGGTCCACATGGGTGTACATGAACGAGTCGTCCCAGCCCTGGGAACGAGCAGCGGTGATTAAAGAGTTTTAATACTTTTTTTCTTATCTATTCATTTAACAATATTAAAAAATACGTTGATAAAGATAAGGCATCTAGGTAATGAGATACACAAGAAATAGTTACTCAAGCAACTGGATAGAATTTGAAAACTGTCAGTCGTTTCAAGTAGCATCCAATTATCTGAAAACTGGAGCGAAATGATTTTTGACTGACAGAAAACGGGTCGGATAGAGCGCAGAGACAATAGAACATGATTTAGTGTCCTTGCACAGTGAGGAAATAGGGCAAGGGCACATAAATAAAGATGCCAAATTGACAGCATTTAGCGTCCAGGGTGCCTGTTTCTTCCCATTTCATGATTCACATTTCCCCCCAAATTCTCATGTTGTTATAACTAGCAAGTACTCTAAAATTGAACGGGAATTTGTAAGGCGATAAATGTCAGTCATGCAGGCCTTCTGGTGGGTGGGGGATCAGACATCTTTAATATAGTCATTATAGTCTAAGAGTTTAGTATGAGATTTAATCTTTACTGTTTCCCGTTCTATAGATAAAACAAAAGTAAGAGGGATTTGTAATTCTATAAATATCAATAATTAATCATATCAGCTGTAAACGTTAGTTGACTTTGGAAAGAAACTGAGAATTTAGAATACCATGCCTCATGTATCTACTCAAGTACCACACTTATAATCTTCAAGGAAAACAACAGACAGTTTTACTTGCCGTTGGCTTCTTTTTCTCCATGGTAAGAAGATGATAGTTTCTCTTTTCCGGCTTCTTCAAGTTGTTTCACCACTCCCGTAGCTACTGCCGTGTAAGCATGCTACTCTTTATATTTTTCCTACAGTCTAACTGAGCGATGGTCTCCTTCCACAAAATGGCGTCTCGGGCTCAAAGGACCGGCTGCATCTATTTAAGGTTCTAGGAGGGATCGTTCTCATACTCAGGTCCTCAGGAGACTGGCTTATCCTTACTGCGTTGGCGGGAGAGTGCATCGACTCTTAGTGGAGGGGACACGGTTTACATTACCTTGGGCAGAATGCTAGCGTTTGTAAAACTTTGTATGCGTGTATGTAACGTTATGTAGGTTTGTAACTTAACAAGTTATGTTGTTTGGCACGATAACTCAAGAAGCTATGGATGGATTGTCATGAAACTAGGTAGGTAGCTAGGACTTAATGAGATTTTGGGCTCCCTGGCAGCTCGTTATGGTACTGCAGGGAACATCCAGTTTTGATACCTCGTAATCTAGAAGTGCTCGGTCATCATTTAACGACTTACATTCAAAAGAATTTTCACAGATTTTTTCATGCAAAAAATTTCCACTAAGCTAAAAAAAGTAGTCAGAATTCTAAATTGATAAATCTGTTTATATGTTCGTATGTTTATCTAGTACAAATGTATTATAATTCAACCAGGTAAATAATAGAACAGGTGAAACTGCTAACGAGAACAGGTGCATCTCGTGCCCAGGGTCAGGTTACTCGCGCCGCTGCCATTGGTCAGCCGTGTTCACGTGACAGACGCCATCTTTGTTTTTATTTTCGGTGGGGAAGCCGAAGTGTTTCGTGGAAGCTAGAGCTTGCTCTCTATTTTTTCTCACTCTACAAGCAACGTACACGACTGAATATGGGCGATAATGCGGTGGATAAGGTTGACATGTCACTAGGTAAGGTTTTCTTTGAACAGCTGTTGCAGAAAACGTCAAAAATTGCGAGGGAAATACACATAGAGTGCACTAGATAGCGAAACAAAAAAAACGCCAGGATTTTGACAATTTGTAAAAAAAAAAAGCCGTGTTTATTTTTTCATATTTATGGCTGTTCAGTTGTGGGGTTGGCTTGGCAATGAAATGCTTGTAAGGTAGCTAGTACAATTCCCACGGGCGCTACTTACCGTATCCTTGCTTTGGTTTGTGACATGTGTATATTTTGTGGGGAGGTGGGCATAATAATTTTTGAGGAGCTGTACTCTACTGTGCTATGCAGACAAAATTTGTACAAATAGTACTCGTAGTACACTATGTAAAACTTTACCAGATAAGTATGTAACGATGACTATGACGTCTTTGCTGTTTATTTTTTTCAGTAAAGACATGTAAACCTTATGCAGAGCAGTTAGAGTCAGTGTTTCAATGTTATAGAATAACAGGGATGATTTGAAATGCCAGCAACTTGACACCGAATATCTGTCAACAACACCAACCATCCCGAAATATATGACCCAGTATCAGCCCCACGTGATATCGTTGTCGGTCTGAACCCTCTGGAATGCCAAGTTCAGGGGTTTCATCAAAGCTGGTTCCATCTTGATTTGGTAGTTGTCTGTAGTTGGTACACTAAAGCTGTGTGGTCTACAAACCTAGATGTCAGCTGTCACTGACTGGACTTGCATGAAACTGCAAGTTCAGTGGATGCCATACAAGTCGGACCATAATTTGTGAACTTAGAGTTAGAACATGGCTAGTCAGGCCAACCAACACCTACTTGATGAGTCCTAACCCCTAACCCTAAGTCAAAGGTGTCATTCTTAACTAACCCTAACACTAGCTCTAACCCAGACAATGTTGTCAGTGGTGATGGACCTAACCCTAACTCTACCATAATTCTTACATTGTCAATGGTGTTGTTCCTAGCCCTAACAATTGTCAATGGTGTTGGTCCTAACAGTAACACTACCCTAACTCTAACCCTATATGTAACCCCAACAATTGTTAATGATGGTCCTAACTCTAGGGAGTCAGTATGGGAGCCCCAGTAAACTAAAATGGCAGCTAAACTAGTATGTCAGCAGGGAGAAGGTTAAACCCACAGTGCAAAGTTGAGTTCTGGCCTTGTGAAATCCTCCATCAGTGATTGGCAGGTGTTGCCCTATGAACCAGGATGTGGTGTTCTAAAGAACAGCTGAGAGGTATCAGGTTACAGAATAATGGCAACAGCTGTTGATGAGAAGGGGGGGTTCTTTGTACTTCACTATGGCAAGCTGGATGCTCTAGGGTGTCCAACGTAACAAGTTACGGAGAAAATACCTGTAAAAGTGTGTCACTGTGAAATAAGTGCAGTTACGTAATGTTAAGTCAATAGAAAGAGATGTGGTGTTACACAATTTTTGTGTAACTAATGACGAACCAGTTTCAGAGAGCTTCAACTCAGGTTGTACATGTTTGACTTCTGTAGCCAACAACAAATCAATGGCACACCTGTGGACTAGAAGTCTGTCTGGCACCCAGCTTACCTGTACATATATTGTGTCAATAAATGAGACTTATACATTTGTTTTTAAGATGTACATGTGTATCAATATGGGCCTTTGTGCCTGAAATAAAGAATAAATAAAAATAAATAAATAAGTAGTACTAGTACTGTTTCTTACATCCCAAGACCTAGAAATGAACCTGAACACATTGTCATTAAACAATACAGATATGTTTTATTTCCAGTCATTTTAAAAATAATTGCAGTGGTTACATTTTATAAAGCTCCTGCTATTGGTTGTTTTGCAGATGACATCATCAAACAGAACCGTAAGGAGAAAAGAGAGGCGGCGCGACAAGGTCGGAACAAAAAAGTAACCAGACTCATCGGCAAACCAGGTACGTATGGCTGTGTACCTGTACCTGTAAGATTTGATACTTGTGTACCTGTACCTGTAAGATTACTAAGGCACAGGTTCTGACCTGAACATTTAGCATGTACCTATTCCTGAACAAAGTAAAACGCTTGGGGATACAATTTTCTTTTACACTAAAGATGGGTCAATTACGTCTAAAAAAGGGCAATTTTGAAAAATGTATGATAGATGGTCTCATACCAATGTAACAGTTGGTCTCATACCAATGTAACAGTTGGTCTCATACCAATGTAACACTGATCTCTGTCTGTCTCTGTTTTCAGGTGCTCGTGCTGCCCTGGCCCTCAAGGCTGTGCGAGGGCGGGGGCGGGGTGCCCGTGGGGCGGGGACGTCCACCCGAGGGGCAGGGACGTCCACCCGAGGGGCGGGGAGAGGAGCCAGGAGGGGTGGGGCAACTGGACGCGGGGGGAGGGGCAGAGGGGGTGGGGCTGGGGTTGGCCGACTGAACAGACAAGGGGGAGCACAGGTAAGCTATGGTTATGTCTGTTAAATATTCTGCTTTGAGTAAATTTGTTGATAGTAACCACAACCACCATCTTTCTTCACTTGTAGACCTTACCAATTTAACTTCTTGGTTCTAAGATTCAAAAAGTCTACTACTAGATAAAATTACATGTTTCAAGTTACATCCATCACTCTCCTTCAATGTTACTAGAAGATGCTGAAGAAGAGTGATAGATGTCACTGGAAATGTTCAGAAGTAACCTCCATTTTCTATAGTAGAGTAGTAGAGTTTGAATTGTAGACAATTTTAACCATCTCCCTGCTGCCTAACCCCATAGCCAATACAGATTTGGTGCCAAAACAGCTACCTTAGCATGCTGAAGGTTAAGATTACACACATCACTTTTCGTCCGGAATCCGCAGCAGACTGGAGCCAACAGGCCGCAGAACCAGCGCAGCCAGCTGAACTCCCTGCGGAAACAGAAGCTGCAGCAGGCACGGCAACGTCTGCAGCAGCAGCAGCAGAGGCAGCAGCAGCAGAACAGGCAGAACAAACAGTTCCAGAACAGGGGACTGCAACAGGTGTGGTTAGACCTAGAAGGCATTTTTCAACGTTAATTATGGGCCAATGTGCTTGAAAAGGAATAGCAGTTTAATAGAGACACTGCTGGTTCAACAGATAGACAGGTATTATATGGTCTGACCCGTCATGAAAGGTACATTATTACCTATGAGTAAGAAAAATTCATGTATCGTATGTATGAGATATTTCATTGACCTTTACCCTTTGCCCCCAGCCTCAGCAGCAAAGAGGTCGAGGACGAGGTCGGGGCGGAGGTCGGGGTCGGGGTCAGCTGAACAGGAGAGGAGCGTTACAGGGTTTCCAGGGAAACAGACAACAACAACAACAGCAACAGCAGAGCAAAAGAAAGTAGGAGTTGTTTACGAAATTCTCTTGTATGCAGCTATGTATTTTTTACCTGCCAGTATTTTAGTAGTCTATTAGTTATACCTTGCTTGTAAGACTTAGGTTAGAAGTTCTTAGTGTCTTCCAAACTGAGAATGATAAGCCTTGCATATTTTTCATTAGCATTGTAAGAAACTCTCTTGTTATGACTTGGGATCTGTCTCTGAATGTATGCCCCCTGTCTGTTACAGATGGAACAACACCCCACGAGGTCCCCCTCCCGCCCACATCCTGACAGTGTCAGTCCCCAACCCACTGGCAAAGGGAGCAGCGTAAGTAATCAACTATTAGTCACTTGGTTTGTTCTTTCTATAACTGGTAAGCCTTCTCGTAAGGCGTAGCACACCAGTTTTGTACAGTAGGTACATGTATGTATACAACCTGTGTTGGTCTCTGCCTCCCCCAGCACACTCTTCCGTACTTTACTTTTTGTTTCGTTTTTATCAATTGTGCAATTGCAAATAAAGAATACAATACAATACAATAAAGACTGGAACTTTAAGGCTCTTTCCTCTTTCCATCTCAGGCCGCCACAGAAGAACCAGAGCTTCTCCCGAGGGTTTAACAATGCAGGGAACAAGGTGAGTTACATGTCAATTTTTATTTTATCAGGAACTATAATCTTGTCTGAAATGTAAAGAAAGCTGCAAGATATGGGTCTCTTTTAGTGTTAACCCACCACTTTGACATTGAATTTCTATATCATATATTTGTTTTTTTCTTCTTCTTTACACCAAGACATTGTTTTAGGCTTGTCTAAAACTTGAAGAAAGTTACAATTGTCAGTCTTTTAATGCATGTATCTGTATGTTTCTGTGATTCACAAATTCATAATGCAGCATTATCATACAACCTCAGTGCTGCTATTTTTTTCTGTAGCAAGTTGGAAGGATTGCTAAGCAGTAAGGGTAAGGGGGTGAAGTTTGCCATCTCTGACTGGTTTCTTTGTCCTTTTTTGCCTCTCCCAGGGTGGCTTCAAGACGTTAAGCGACCGATTCTCTGCAACGCAGCAGACGTCTGCTAGGGGGCAGCAGGTCAGAGGTCGCGGGGGCAGACGAGGTCGCGGTGGGGGCAGAGGTCGTGGCAGGGGCGGAGGCATGGGAAGAATGGTCACGCTACACTGACGACCTTCAGAGCTTTTACGTTTTTAGGGCTGATTTTTTACGGTTGAATGGCATTTTCTTCTCCCCAAGAGAGCTCATCTGTTTGTAGCAAAAGACTTTGTAGGAAGTTGAACTTTTTATCCAACTCATAGACAATTAGGAATTGGAAATTCTTAACTTTTACCAAGTCTTCAGGATAGTAGAATTAAAAATCATTTCCATTGACAAGACTGAAGTAGCAGTTAAAAGTTCTGTTCTGCTTTGCTTTGCAAAAGTTTGACTTCTTACAACAGTGTTGTTTGTTTGTTTGTTTGTTTGTTTGTTTACTGGGAGTTTGGTTTCTCTAGATGGATGCTGCGAGTTGTGACTAGATACCCAAAACTTGCTGTGTTCGAATACCTTGACATTTAGGTTGCTTTAAGCCTTATCTAGCACTACATGTAGCTTCTGCACATCTTGGTAAAACTATGTATTTGCCAGGATTCTTTTTAGCTTCAATTTTATTACCCAAATGACATCATTTCCCCAATCAATTTACCTTGCTCTATGTGCACATGAGTTGATGATGTATGACAAGCAGTACACAGGTAGTGATGATGTAACAACCACAGAAAATGGTGACATCATTGCATACATGTGTAGAAAACCAACTACATATGCACAGTTTAAAGCCACACCCCTTTCCTCTGGGGTTCCTTCTAAGCACAGTCTAGTCTTCACTCAAACTGACAAGCTCTGCCACAGAACATGTGAATTTGTACTTATATGTCCCATATATTTCATCATAACAGCCTGTATTATAGCCAAACTACAAGTGTAAGGCAGTGCTGAACAAGACAGAACTAGTTTTATCTTTGTAACAATGTATGAATGACAGACGAAACACAAGGTGGAACTTGGAACATTTGTATGGTTGTTTGTATGAAGTTTATGCTCAGTAGTTGTACAAAGAATGTTGTCAAAACCTAGAATACAAGTAGGAGTAAGAATTGAGACATTTGTGGACCAAGAATCATTCTCATTTTTCACTTTGTCATAATGTTTTCCTGTTTGTATAAACAGACAGGATCTTTTTACAAGGCTGTGTCAAATTGAATAAGGTTACCCTTTCTGGACAACAAATTTCACTGGGTTTGTAGGATACTATGGAAGATAGCATTAAGTCTTGGGGATTTGCCACATTTTCTGTAGTGTTGACAGAATTGTTTTGTAGAAACTGATTGAAAATGAAGGGGGAGTTTTCATACCGTGAAAAAACTATGAGGGATCAAAATAAAAAAATTGTATAGAGCACAAAGAACAAAAAACCATGTATTATTATTAGTAGACCACTTCACTGTAGTTTAACTGCTACTTGATACATACGTAATTGTCTGTTGAAGTTCCCCAATTCAATTTTTGTGTTATTTTGTCTGTCTCTGTTTCTGACTTTGTGACCATGTAACAAAATATTGCACCCTAGTCAAACAAGTAACATACCTTTTGAACTCGATGACCTACAAAAAAAACTGTCACAGTAATTCCCACTACTAAAAGGAAGGTTAATATGGATTTATACAAAATCAGTGTCTACTGTACAGTGTTAGGCTATGGTTACCTTCAAATTCTCCCAACCACATCCTACAATCAGTTGTACTGTGTTTACTTGTACACCTATTTTGAAGGTAATACTTAGATAAAATAATGTAGATGTACAGTGTGATGTTGTTAACTCCTTCAAAATGCAAATGAAATTCTCAAGACTACACGAGGCCTACATGTAGTAGTGTTGTTGTTTTTTTGCTTCACTTGGTAGTGTAAAAAAAGGGGGGGGGGGGTCTTCAGACATTAGTCAATGACTTAAAGTAAAGCCTTGATATAAAGCCCATGAAGAAAACAATAGTAATACTCCATTTTATTCAACGGAAATCTTGCATTGAAATAGGCCAAGAAGAAGTCGCAGTCACGAACGCTAGAGGGCACTACTCACCTGATGATAGCCCACCGCACAAGAATAACTAAAGCTCCAAATGCATAAGTTCACGTAACAGTCATAGCCTCTAGATTGAAGATTGTGTAATGTTGTGTTTGAGAGTCGACTAGTTTTGTTCTCCGTAAGCTAGGACTAGGAGGAGACGAAACAACTTGGATCAACACTAGGGTTGCCAAGGTGAACATGCGCCCATCACGTGATAGCGACGTGAACTCAACAAATCGAACGTCAAACGTGTTCTTTGTACAAAAACGTTACCAGAATTTCAAACAAGTTTGCCACAAATGTTCCAAATTGTATTATCAAGTCAGTTAAATTCCTTCTTTTTGTTTACAAGAATTTCTGACGCCCTAAATATGTATGGCGTTTTCAGCAACCCGGTTGCTAGGGCGTGGCTCGTCGTCGTCAATCACGTGACAGTCCTGTGACGTCACGGAGGACGAAGGACAGCGTCACAGGTCAACCAAGGTTACAAAGTTTGTGCACATTTCAAACAATAGGCGGCGCTTTTAACAGAAAACTTGAGGGCGGCGCTGTTTTTAGCCTTCTACAGCGACTCTAACAGGTGAGACAAAAATGCATAGAGGGTTAGTAACGTCAGTTAAAAGTTACAACTAGAGCTAGGTCATCTTTCCGTTGTCATATTGCCCCCCCCCCCCAGTTGCCGGTCACAGACGTAAAGACATGCATATAATTTGCATGTTTGCAAGTAGCGTTGTTATAGTAAGAAGCGCGTTGCATCATTGACATCTGCTCAAAACACATTTTACTACAAGATCGCGTGTTGTCGTCCTTGAAAAAAATGCAGTTCGCTAACTTTGCTTGTTTATGTCGCTTAACCAGTAAAGCATTTTTAGGCTTCCCACGCGTTTTGTACTGTAAATACAAGCTGCGTAAAACCACATTACTCTAAAATGTCCTTGGTAAAACTGAACTGTAAGTATAAGGTTTGACCAACTCACAATATGAATATCTCCCTGAAACTCTGCGTGCCAAGGTACAGACTTCCCCTCAGACTCTGTTTTCATGTTGATCTTCCAGTTCAGCGTTGTTTTCTTCAAAATTCGTGAACCAACAAATGACGTTGGTGTAGCCTTAGTACATAAAAGACGGACTCTGAGCACGGGTCAGCCGCTATTGCTAACCACCCTTTCCATCTTCTGCATGTTAAATGGTGGTCATTTCCGTAGCGGCCATTTCGAGTTAACCCGCATCAGCTCAGACCGCTCCATCACACAGCTATCCCTGGCCAGGGGAGTGCTTAGTTTAGTCTCCACCAGACTAACAACGCGGGTTCAAAAACAGTAAGAATTTAGCCAAACAGGGAGAATAATTGGCCAGGGAGTTTGGTCACTCTAGAGTTCATTTGCCCACCTTTGGAGGACGAAATTAACCCTCCCGCGGACTGACTCTCCTGGACAATTATTTCTTCTTTTTTTTTACTGAATTCTATGATCCGTACCCCCGTAGGAAGGCCTGTTGGAGGCTAGGAGTCGTTAGTTAGGGCGAACAGTTGAGGGAGTGCCCAACGCTCGTGCGTCTTTGTCAACATCAGCGGGCAGCAGCCGGACATTACACGGTGGTTGGGCACGAGGAGTCCCGCGGGGAGTGACGGATAGCTACCGGTGAAGTAACGGGGTTGGCACCCAAGATCGGCGGCATGGACCGGTAAAATCTACAAGCTTAACAGGTAGGTTCTAGAACGCCGTTACGACTTTGTGTACTTTGCTACAGATGCGAGTACACATATGTTGAGCGTTGTTGCTATGGTTTATAATATATATACTTGAAAAGTTTGGGTTTGGACGACCATAACACACGTTTCAGCGGCATGGACCGGTAAAGTCTACAAGCATAACAGGTAGGTTCTAGAACACCGTTACGACTTTGTGTACTTAGCTATAGTTACGAGTAGACATATGTTGAAAAGTAGCAATTACATTCTAGAGCGTTGTTGCTAGGCACTAGAAAACAGTTACTCATTGACAAGCAACTGGACAGAATTTGAAAACTGTCAGACGTTTCAAGTAGCATCCACTACTTTTCGTAACGTCATGGTGATCACTCGTATACAACACGATACGATACAGCGTGCTTTATAACACCGCCCAGCACAAGTACCGATTTATCCAGGCAAAGTTTTCATCGATTTTTCTCCGGGCCAAAAAAAGCCCGCGTTTAAAGGTGCGTTTAACTGAGAGTTGTATTGATATTTGCGGAGCCATCAGTCCGCCTAACTGCGCAGCTCGCCATATGGTCAGATATTTATAACTGTTTTATGGTGTGATTATTCTTTACTTGACCTTGGAGCTGTCAGTAAGGCGCATGTCAGGAGTGATCTACTTTAAGGGACAGGGAAAGTATAAGACATTTTCCTTGGTGAGTGAAAGACAAGTATAAGACTATCAGAAGTCTTGGTAAAGCAAGTTTGAGATTTATTTAACACGACCAAAACAGTCAGGACTCAGGGTAAAACAAAATCTTTAAAGAATCAAATGTTGAAAAAGATGATTTTATACATAATTCTTTCCAAATTTTGTGAACAATAGGTGTTCGATAAATCAATATATTTTCCACCAATTGTCCAGAATTCGCTAACCAGTATGGTACCTTTTCTGAAAAGAGATATAATTGGAGTAATTTACAGCGCTGTGTATTTCTTTTTAATTTTTGGATAAAAAAGTATAATTTGATATATTTTGATAAACAAGTTAAGAAACGCGACGCTGTTTGGCAAAGTGTGTTTAATTAAAAGTCACCACAAAGTAGCCAAATCCCACTTACCCCAACCCGAACCGTGTCCTTACATGTAGGTTACCTATCGCATTTATCTATTCCACACCCGCCAAATTGGAAAGAATTAGTGGGGATCTCTGCCCCAAGCGGCTCTGTTCGTGATGGAAAATTCTTGCTGGCGCGGTTTGGGGGTCGTGTCACATGAGAATGTTTTCCTCTTAACGGAATTTCATCGTACAGCCAAAAAGCAGTTACTCAAGCGACTGGATATGATTTTGGAAACGGTCAGACGTTTTAGGTAGCATCCACTACCTTTCGTCAGTGATACTGGAGAATTCATAGGAAACACAGGTTTATAACCACGAACTATTAATTGATATGCAAATAAAGTGAAGACAAATTGAGGATATTGAAGGTGTGAGGATATTTCATTGAAATATCGCTTGTACGTTTTCAGTGGGCATGGTGTCAAGTGTAGGACCTTGAGTTTCAGATACGTGCACTGCAGATGGTAGTTTTGAGGTTGAGAATGTTATAAGATTCTAGTAATCATTTTTCAAAATCGTCTTGCACGCGCGCCACCTGTCGCATTTCTGACGAACTGCAGCCTCGGGGGATGCCGGTGCTCTGAGATAAGAACCTTGTCTAAGAAATCCACTTAACTGGAGGTGAGGGGATGAGAATTAGCCGCGGCGCGCCAGCACGTGAACGGCGCATGTACACCTGTTGTAACCCGAGCCCCAGGTGCGGCAGCGTCGGTCCAATCTCCCCTAAATACCCTCAGCTTGTCGTCTCTATCTCCTGTCAGAGCAGCGATCTGCTGTCAGTCGGCGGGCGGGACTGCAGCAGCCCAGGTAAAGATGTGCGTTTACTTTTTAACCTTCAGCCTGCCAAGGTAACCGTCTGACACCAAGTTTGTATTGGTTATGGGGTTAGGTAGCATGAAGAAGGTTAAGCTGTGCTGGGATGAAAGTTAAAATGTTGGGATGTAAGGATAAGATAAACAGTGGGGAGAGAAGAAAACGGATCGACCGGGAAAAAGGGAAGGGGAGAGTGGTGGATGAAAGAATCAGAGGCATAGTCTCACCGTTTTGACCTTTGACAGCAGGGGATGTTCATATTTGGTCAATCGGTAGGAACCCCCACCCCTCCCTCCTTAAAAAAAGCGTTCCACCCTAACACAAAATCACCAGCCTAAAGGTAGTAGGGCGAAGTTGTTTCTTTTTTCCTCCAGGAGTGTTGTTTATGTTGAAAACTTGGCTGTGTTATGGTTTTGAAACGCAAAAGTGAGAAAATGTACCTTGATGCTCTGTCTTTTTGCCCAAGGTTACCCAAGCTCCTTTCATTTCAAATTTCAAAACCGGACTATGTAGTTAGTCCAAAAATCCACAACTTGATAATCAGCCTTCTTACGTGCACGGCAAAGTTGGTGGTTGTCCAACTTTTATATAATGTTATATATCACTTACCGTGCAGCAAACCACAAATTGATCACAGGTACACCGCCAGAGTGCTGTTAATGTACTGAATGACCATCTTAAGGCCGGTTAAAGATCACTTTTACTTTTAGTGGTGGCAAATATCGTTCTTGCTTAAAGTTTAGGGTCGGTAAGGATCGTTTGTACTCAAACTTTAGGCTCGTTTTTGCTTTATAATTAGGAGCCATCAAGTTTACAGCGTGCCAGCTGGTGACCACAGAACCATCACAGCGGTAACGGTGAGCTGTATGGCGTGTGTTTAACGTGTGCGATATATCGATCTATTCTGGGGCCTCAATACTTGTAGAGTTGTGGGGATGTTTGGCAGAGTTGTGGGGATGTTTGGCAGAGTTGTGGGGATGTTTGGCAGAGTTGTGGGGATGTTTGGCAGAGTTGTGGGGATGTTTGGCAGAGTTGTGGGGATGTTTGGCAAGTTTTTTTGTCTGATCTTCAAACTGTTTAGTATATGAAAATTGATATAGACCAATCATATATAATATTAAAGATTGCGGAAGTCATTACATGCAAAGGCTGTAGCAGTCGGAACTTGTTTTGTTTTTTTGTTCATTTGAGTTTTTATTACCGAGATGATGATGATTTGATACATTTGTACGAACATCACCAGTCTTTCTAGACTTGTTTGAGAATATTACAAAATCTTACATAAGACATAAAGCCTCTATATCCCCGCTTTAGCCCCATATCTGCATGACTAACGCTCGTGACTTATAAAACCCTTGCAGGTGTTAGAAAGGCTTTACCGGGGATTAAGCAAAGGTAAACTCATAAATTCTTACACACGATACATTACAATGGCACTCATGTTTTCCATTCGTTTAATCAGACATTTCAGATATCATCCACTATCTTTGTCAGTAACACGAAAGTTTCTCAGTCACTGATGAAAGATAGAGACATTCTCAGTCACCGATAAAAGATAGTGAATGCTATCTGAAACGTCTGACTCTTGAGTGTTTTATCTAGTTGATTCATTTCGGTTTTACATGTACATACATTTAACGCGCCGCCATGTAGTAAAGAATATTACAGACTTCGCACTTTTAGAAAATTGCGATTGACTCTGAGGTATATGAAGTCGTTAGCTCAAGATGATATTCAATTACAGAGACCCCCAAACTGTGCGTGATGATGTGAAGTGAAATTGATATTAGAACCGCCTGGAAAAGATGTATTGATATTGAAACCACCGGGAAAGCTATCAAGTTAACCTCAGGCTTCATTAACATGGACAAGTATGCACTACAGAAGTATTTAGTATGCGGAGTTCGATCTGTGATGGCTGAAATGAAGCAGCGGTAACCAAATTGTCGTCGCTGAAAGCGCCGTGATTTTGTCTCATTATCGACGGCAGCTAAACAAGATTAACTCGCGGCGTGACGGGAAGTTGTGTTCCGGGAATAGAATTACGTTGCTGGAACACAATTACACGGAGGGTCGTTCGCGTCGATAGGAAATTTTCCACCGCACATGAAGAGGTTTGTTTTCATTTTACGGTACGGCATTTAAAGAAAAATACCAGGATGAAGTTCGACCCCGCCCCTAAAGGATTTGATGTTTGAAATATACATACATATACACTTCACCAGCGTCGTGAAATATTAAGCAACTTACAGGCTAGATTAGCATGAAGGATGGGGCTTTAAATGACATCTGCAGTCTATAAATAAACAATAGGGAATGAGATTTGTTGGTTATGAATCGGATGTTACATTATCTTTATCATCAAAGTTTATACTGGTGCAAAAGGGCTACACGCTTTTCTAACACAGAAGAATTTGACCTGACCTCTGGTCTTCTTCAGAATGACTGATTTGTTAGGACACGTGACTGTGCGGAAGTGTGACGTAGGCAATGGGTCAAAGGTGGTTGGAAGTTGGTATCGTGCCCCGTCCCTAGAAGTAAATTTTGTAATGAAGTATTGATAATATAAAACTTTCAGTAGTTGTATGAACTGTCGGTAATAGGAGTTTGTTTAGTAAGATATACAGTCTAGATATGACCAGTTTGCTGTTTAGATATGCTCCTTTCAGTTTCATTTTACACTTTACCCGCCATTATGTCAAGATATGGCAATCGTCAAAGACTTGCTGATCTTTGCAACGATGTTATGTCAATTTGCACGAAGATGCCAGTATACACAGATGCCTACATCATCATCATCATTACCGCATAAATCAGCTAACACCGATGCGGCTCACCATTGCTCTCCATCTTCTTTTATATATCAACCTTCTTTACTCGAGTACTCCAGTCCATCAGATCTGTATACCATTGGCATCAGGCCTGGCCCACGACTAGTACATTAATGCAACCTAAACTTAAACAGCTTTCAGATGTGGTGTACGTTGTATCCATCATATCAGATGGTGTCGTCAGTCAATTCATCTGTGAATTCATTCCTCGAGCTAACCGACATCTAGCACACCGCAGTCGTCCCTCAGTAAGACATCTGGAGCCGCAGAGTTCTCGTTTAGAACTTTTATTCAGCAAGTCACATTTATACTGATGTGAGACCTTGGTGTTTTAATCTCCTATGCAAACTGCGTATCACCTTTTTACAGTAACTATTCATTGCGTTTAACAATCACGACCAGTGTTTATATGTTAGCTTTTCAGTGGCGCCAAATATTAAGGCTTTCTGAGTATGACAAATGTATGCATGGGCCTCTAGCTCTATATACATTGTATAAGTCTTTGAATAATCAGTGTCGTTGTTGTTTAGTGTATGAGTTTAATTTTCAAACGGCGCCAAGTATAAAGACCTCATCAGTATGAAGAATGTATACATGTACTTTTTATATACGTGTCTTTGAGTAATCATGGCTTGTGCCTTTCGGCAAATGATTTTAGCTTTTCAAAAACGTGAAAAATATGAAATAAAAATTAAGAATATCAAAATGTGTTCATCGATTTTTGTCTACACTAGCCTTTGACTACTCATGGCTGGCGTGTTTTGGTAAATGGCACTAAACTACAAGGCTTTCTGAGCATTTAAGGAATATGTTATACACTGAAGTTTCTAAACACTTTGTACAAAGTTTTCAGGGCTTTCAATAATCATAACTAGTGGTGAATGGGCTTAGCTTTCCAACGGCGTCAAATCTCAAGCTTTTATTACGATGACAAATGAACCTGAATTCAAACCCGCCTTATCTTTCTGGCCACACGCAGAGATACTTACCGATAAAGTCGTTAGAACTGACAAAGAGGCCTTATTGACGTTCTAGGAAAGTTAGCAACGTCATGTCAAGGTCAAGAGTGCGGGTTTTCTATTTCCGGGAATGAAGTAGTGACGCACGCACCACCAGGGCACGGTTTGCCATCGATATTTGCTTGTGAGCTGAGTAGCATTCATAAAACTACGTAAGTATTGTTATTGTCTTTGCTTGTTGACTAAGTACTTCGAAATCAGAAAAGAAATTAGGAGGCCACAGCACCGCGTGCCTGCGAAGCTGGCGTGTTACGCCGAAGGACGGTTAATAACTTGTACCGGCTATACAGATACAGATACTCATTTGCTTTTTAAGGACAAGTTTATTCTTTGTGACGCGCTAGGTATAGCATATGATAGTTTTCTTGTAACACAATGAAGTTCTCAATTGATAAATAGGAAAATGCAATAACTAGAAAGACAAGGACTTTCTTTGTTCAACTATTGGTGCCAAAATATGAGCATTTCGGGGTTTGATTTGTACATAAATGGTTAATGTAAATGTTTCTGTTTCAAATCACTTTTAAAAAAGAATATAAAGCGGGTCAAACCGAGGACCAAGAAATTCCATTGGTGTAGCCCTAGTCTTGGCTGTTCCCGCCGGTCCAGTCTCCCGCCCGGAACTGGGGCGGTTGTAATTCTCTGCCCGTAATTGTCGGCTGGAACGTGCGGCATTATCCAAACTACTTCCGAGAGGTTAATATGAGGACATCCATCCCCGGGACAGGGCCATGGGAAGGGCCGGGTCACAGGACTCGGGAAGATTCGGCTGGTCGAGTGGTTAGGCTTGCAGACACGAGATCGAGAGGTCACGGGTTTGATTCCTTGCATTCCTGGCTACATGTAGACCTTGTGTCCTTTCCTCACTCCACCCAGCAGGTGTAAAATGGGTACCTGACTTCGGTTGGGGAGATAAAAGGCGGTGGAAGGAGTACCGTGCCCTAGACACAGTAGATGAACAAGCCACTGCCCCAACGGCCTTTAAAAAGGCTACAGGACCTTTACAGCTCTGAAGACCGAGCTACTAATTGATAAATGTATATGTAGGTTTCTGTTTCCAGCGTTATCATCAAGGAAGTTACTTGTTACTGGGACACACATTGTACCAAGAATATCAAACTTGTTTGACCTGATTTTAAGATGGGGAAAAGCAAATGTATTTTGGAGCACTTTTAACTGGTAGAGACCACTTTCCAGCACATGTAGGCTGATTGCATTATTCTCTTTGACGCCTACGGCTCAAACCAAACAGATACAAACACGCATGTAGGAATAATAAACTCGCACTAGTCACCAGAGTACACTTATCTACATGTACCAACGTTACGTATTAAGATATTGCTGCTTTCAGGTCGGCACTGTTGAGCTGAGATGAATCCCATTTTCAAGCCTGCCCCAGTCATACAGAACCCAACTTGGCCTCGTTATAAGAAGCGGACAAATGTGATGAGAAGAAGCAGGGGTAATCCGGATCTGCTGAAATGACTACACGGGAAGGAGAAGCATGATCTCATCCCTACACGTGCCCTCTCCTCCCACCGAGAAATTAGAACACAAATCCTGCCCACACCGCGCGTGACTTGGGTACAGACCCAGAGAAAATGGATTGCGGGTTCTAAGCTCCTTTAGCTGTACTTTCTTCTGGCATCGTTCCTCTTTTGCATTTGATTATTCAAGATGACAATGAAGAGCAATACTAGCAAATATTTTTGAAGTTCTACAACAAGTGTCTTGACTCAATTGTACAATCTCAACTCAAAACCCGTACTTACATTGTCAACACGGGGCTGAAATGAGCATTCTTACCTCTCTAGAGCTACAAGCTCCTAGTCCTTTCCATTGTCAGCTTCCATCGTAACCTAAAAGCTAAACTGTTTTTAAGTTCTCTTCCTAAAAGTATCCAACTGTTGTACATTGTGACATTTGTACATGGTGACATTTCACATATCTAAAATTCATTCGTTGATGCATAGGTCAGAGAAAGTTCTTCATTCATGCGCACTGTTAATAGGGTCAGAGCACTTAGATTGGGAGGTTGCTGTGGTGGGTGGAATTGAAATCGTCTTTGGGTCGGTTGGAATTTAGCATACAGGAATCAGCAAGTCCCGAAAGGTTTCTGTCGAGCCTGTATTTCTTAATGATCCATCTGCAGTGCCTTAGTAATCATAGCCTCCACAGCAGCCTATTTTGTCGTCGGCTCAAATTGCATTTCAAGTCGTATTATATTGAACTCTTGGACTAGCACCTTGCAGAGACGCATTTTGAGACGCTGTTTGAGAGTGATTATCATTAACCTTGCATGCGACCCGAGGAAAGCTAAACGAGTATATATACTGTAACACGAGTGTCAAGTAATACTTTTTCATTTTGGGCTTGCATATCACATAACACCTGACTGGCTTCTTTCTAGGAGATTGCAATTACTCGAGTGTGGCATTTCGCTGATATTTGATACGACAGACTAACGACCAGATATCAAATCATCAAGTTACAGAATCATTTTTCAAGACCCAAGGGTGTCACGTTGGAGGTTCTACATTTCAAGTTGTTACTGGATGTTTGAGTTCACTGCGATCCATTTTTAGCAAGCTATCCTTTAAAGGCCTTCCAAGTGTGCATCATAAGTTTATAATGTCGATTGAAGGAACACGCATTTATTTAAACAACGGTATCTATATCCAAGTCATGACGTATTTAAGTATAGAGACATCCCGCATTTAAATGTCAGATTTACCGAATTCTCAACAAGTGTGTGTCCAAATATAAAGTGACGGGTGTTGAATGTCAAACCAATAGGTTTTGGGTGACATTATCAAATCTAGGCGAGCGCACAGGGGACCGAGAGGTCACGGGTTCGATCCCTGGCACTTCTGGCTAGACGTTATGTCCATGGGAAAGGCACTTTACATGACTTTCCCTACTCCACCCAGGTGTAAAATGGGTACCTGACTTCGGTTGGGGAGGTAAAAGGCGGTGGAAGGAGAGGGATGGGCTCCGCCTTCCAATACCGTGCCCTACACATATTGGACTAACTTCTCCAACCGCCTCAGAAAAAGGCTACAGGACTTTTACCCTTTACATTTATTTACCCACCAAATCTCCGCCGTTGTCCCGACCGCGGAAACATGGCCCATCGCTATCGCGTAATTAAAGTCTACCTGATCGATGTGATTACTTAGAACACGTAGAGGCACAGGGTAGGGCTTTTCCTGGAATGTGGGAGAGTAGGACAAAGCAATCATTTTACCATTTTACCCTTCTTTGTTTCTTTCCGTATTTGAATAGTGGCTGTTAATCCACTGTGTCTAGGGCACGGTATTGGAAGGCGGAGCCCATCCCTCTCCTTCCACCGCGCTTTACCTCCCCAACCGAAGTCAGGCTCCCATTTTACACCTTAGTAGACTGAGGAAAGTCCTGTGAATTGCTTTTCCCTTGGATACAACGTCTAGCCAGGAATGCCAGGAATCGAACCCGTGACCTCCAGTGTTCTTTAGCCTAACCACTCTGCCATTAAAGGCCGATTTAATATATAAATCAACTGATTCGCTCTTCATCATTAGATCCGAAGCAATCCAAAACAACACATAATAAAGGATGTAATCCTAGTCAAAACAACATTATAAACTGGCACCGACCGCTCCCTTTGGGACCGTCGGTGGAAGATTACCATTGTATACTCATTTAGCGCCACTGACTCGTAAAACGGGTTTCAAATTGATGCCGACTCTGACACGCCCTAAACCCCCCAGTGATTTAACAAGATCGTCTGTCGGGATGATGGGAGTAATCAGGAGATCCCGTCATTTGACGGGAGTTATGTGGCAGGATGTGGGGATAAATAACGGGTGGGAGGAATAAGGGCGTCCCTGTCCCTGGTGCTGAATAAGCGGGAAGTGTTGTTGTGCGCACCGCCTTCCAATGGGAGACGTACAGTAGATTCAGCCATTTTACAGGAGTTATGTGGCAGGATGTGGGGATAAATAACGGGTGGGAGGAATAAGGGCGTCCCTGTCCCTGGTGCTGAACGCTAGGTTGTGTTGTTGTGCGCGTTGCCTTCCAATGGGAGGCGTACAGTAGATCCCATCATTTTCAAGGATTTATGTGGCAGGATGTGGGGATAAATAACGGCGAAGTGACAGGTGGGAGGAATAAGGGCGTCCCTGTCTCTGGTGCTGAATAAACCGGGAAGTGTTGTTGTGCACGTTGCCTTCCAATGGGAGAAGTACAGTAGATACTGTCATTTTACTGGAGTTATGTGGCAGATGTAGCCATAAATAACCCTGATGGGACGGGTAGGATAGACAAGTGTGTTCTGTCCCTGGTGCTGAAGGATAGACAAGTGTGTTCTGTCCCTGGTGCTGAATTGAAAAGTGTTTTGCGCGTTACCTTACAATGGAAGACATACAGGAAGATACGATAGAGTTTGATCTTCTGTGATCTTTGCAGCTTGACAAGTACAGACTAGCGCAGTTCCACATTTCCATGTTCTGTATTACGAATGCTATATATCGTCTCAGGTGCATTTATTTTGTGCAGTTCTCCGACCCAATCCGACCGTGACTTGGTGTTCAAAGGCGACCCCATTAAAGGTTCTGTCTGTTAGATCTATATTCCCCATTTCCCCTCCCTTGTACTCACCAATGATTATACATGTAGTAAGGTGACCTGCTCTTTTCGTTGCCCCCTCCGCAAATGGCCTTTAATGGTGCGACACGCAAAAACACATATTCTGTGGTTTTATGGCAAACACGACCTTTAAACGCGCATGTTTTAAACATGACGGGATCTCCAGTGATGTACACGGGCTGCCATCTGGGCGCGCCTTGACTTTTCCTGCGTCGACAAAAATAGAGACATGTCTTTTACAGTTGATGCCAAGCGTTTCTGTCATAGACAAAGCTTGTCGGCTTCTGCCATAGACTAAAGGTTGTCAGCAATCGTAATTATGCGTGGCGTGTTGCTCTTTGCGAGTATCCTGGGGTTTGTTTTCTTTGCTGGTATAAGAGGTTGTAATGATTTTTATGCTGGTGTATGTTGTGGCATGTTAGGTTAGTGGCTTCTAGAAGGGATCCAGGTATCCATATGTATCACGCTGAAAGGGGTCACATAAGGCTGAATGGTTCTCTGGTAATATTGAGAGGGTCCGGTTCCAGTGGGAATCGAACCCCCAACCTCTGAACCCGGCTGCTAGATACCAGCGTGCTATGTATTCTATAGGTGTTTAATCTGGAATTATGATGGGTGATGTCGGTGCATGCGCGCACACACGCACACACACACACACACACACACACACACACACACGCGCGCGCACACACACACACACACACACACAGAGAGGGAGAGAGAGAGAGAGAGAGAGAGAGAGAGAGACTCACACAGAGTGGCACAACTCTTAGCCACAACTATTCCTCACCCAATTCTGAACTGTCTCGTTTCAAATAGAAGTGATACATTACAGCTTGCTTACCAATTAGGATTAAAGACCACTGCCTAGACATTCTCCCTAAGCGCAGTACCCAAGTAGAACCCGTACATTACCGGTAATGTCCCGGGGCCCAGGTGTATGGGCGGAAAACGGCCGTTAGAGGCACGGCCTGTTCTGGCCCATAACGCACTACATCGGGCATGAATGATTACGGAAACGGACATAACAGATCTGTCTTGATCAGAAGCATATCTGTTTTACTACACGGCCTCTTTTGCGAAAACATTGCCCTTAATCTTAGTTTTTCTTGTCAGCGTTGATAAAACGTAAAGCACAGTTAGGGATCTGAGAAAGACACGTGCAATTAAGTAATGATACAAGTGGCGATTAACAGGCAGAATGACAGGGAGTCAAAGGTCTCAGAATCTGGCAGGAAGCCAGCGGGAATTAGAGGTCGACATGGGTGGGGATTCCGGAAGAAGAGAATTCCATACTTCCCGGAGGTTTGACATCTCCGATTTTCTTCCTGGAAACCTATATCCTCCCAGCAGACAGCTTCAGTGACGACAGAATGGTGTAGACTGGTCTAAAAGCTTTCTTCCAATCTTGTTTGGGGAGATTTTAGCAACTAAAAAGTACCGTCGACAGCTAAAATCAAATCGCAGAACACTTTCAACCCACCTACCCGAATGTCCAAGTCAAACGACCTCTGGATAATCCCCTTTTGCCCTCAGATAATCCCCGACACACGCCAATAATCCCCACTACACATAAATAATGCCCTGTATCACTAAACAATGACCCCGTAGCCCTGATAAGGCATATCTCCCTCCCACGGAATTGGATTTTGACTTGCCGGCCGGTTTGTAGTAAGTCGGAGATAGATGTCCACTGGGATAACGGCTACAACACTTAACCACTGGCTTAACGTCGCTGGAAGATTGTAGGAAGAAAGAAAAGGCAATTATGTTCAGACGAGATATATAGGCTTCCTCCCGAGGCCAAACTAGCCATGTTGCAGACATCTTCGGGACGACACGTGGGTGGCGTCAAGTTTTAGTACTTGCCATTTGATCGATTTGCACATAAACTAAACAAAAGGACAAACTACAAAGGTAACATTTGCAAAGCATATGCATAATGTTTGTAATGGTTACCTTCACATGGTCTAGCCTAAAAAAACTACAGCTATGTTTACTCTTACTCAAACACATTCCTATGTATGGTGACCGGCCCCTCCAACTCTGATCTGCAACTTGCTACATAATGTAACCCAACACCACAGGGTGTCTACTACAGCACCAGTTACCAGAGTGACAGACGTCTGGTCCAGGTTATTGACCTTATGTGTTTGGAGAAGAAGAAGAAACAGGACGTAAACAATATGTTTTTCTTCTGCGGAGGTAAACATAAAGATACAGACAAGGAATGAATGATTGTTTTTTTATGATCATTATGATCAGCTATGAAAACTATATCGCAGCCACAGACTGAATTGCATATATTTTATAGATGATACTTTAAAACTAACTGGGTCACTTAAGATAAATGACCATATGAAGCACGACATCATACGATCCTGGTGATTGAAATAGAGTGCTGACAGGTTCAAAGCGATATGAAACACGAATACTAGTATACCAGAGCCTGTAACCCAAAACTCACTAGCCGGTGTGCCAGAGGTAATGTAACCCAAAACCACAGGAAAGTTAACATAAGGTCATCTGTCAGAGTCGGTGATGGGAGATCCATGCCAACAGACGTACCAAATACGACAGTGGTCTGTTAGAAATGTGATAAATTTATACCCATAAAAGTACAAAAATAATATCATATCAACGTTTACGATTCTCATAGATAACGAGGTTGTCCCAAATGTCACATGGCTACATAACTCATGTCAGATGTACCTGACAGGTGGTTCAATTGGCTGTAAATCAACACAGTAAACACATACGCACTGAACGGTGTTGTACATCTCATAGAAGGATTGGCATAACAGGTGACTATCGCCTTTTTAAGATATCAACCCGGAGACCAGACTGTAAGGTCTGAACCACTCACACTAGGAAGGACCCCTGCTGTGGGTTCTTTAACGCGCTGAGGGTGTGGCTCTCTTCAAACATGGGACCTCTGGCTTTACATCCCATCCGAGAGGACGTCCCTAAGAGAAGCTAGGTACTCATTTTCACCTGAGTCAAGTGTGAAAATAGGTGTAAAGTGGCTTTCCCAAGCGCACAACAGAGGGGCCTGCCAGGGATTCGAACCCAGAACCTTTAGATTCTAAGTCAACAACCCTAACCAAGACCACATTGCCACCACTTGTGTTGAATCAATCACCTAGAATATCATATTGTATATTACATATCGGTACAAAATATTTGGGTAAAGTAATCACTGCTCCAGTCGGGGAGTAGTTTTTGATTATCTGCAACCACCACAAAAACGATCAATCGTGATTCTGTATTCATTTATTCATTAAACTTCCCAGATTGCAATCTGCTACAACTTATCATTATGAAATATGGCGGTAATGATAATACAGTCTTTCAAGGCCAACTCTGCAATAAAACTGTTCGTGTCAGAAGTGCAACATTAACAGTGACAGCGGATGGATGGTGAATGATGATCAACGATTCTAATGATGGTTGTGCAATTCTTGTGTGTGTGTCGGTGAACTATTCTAAAAGATATAGACTATGTAAAATTGAATTTTTTTGAATGAATATCGGAAACGATGCTGACTGCATGGTGTTTCGCCGTACTAGAAAACGAATGTTTTAGCGTTTGTAAGTTGAAAATGATTAGAAGACAGTTCAAAGTTGGAGGTGATACTCAGAAAGAAGAATAATTATGTACAATCACAAGTCCTTCTCCTCTCTGAATTTATTCACGAGTATTAAGCCTAAGAGAAATAGTAATTCATTTCCCTCCTCTGACATTGTCAATGGCTTATCCCCAGATAAACGATATTTCATTTCCCCTCCTCATTATTAATGGTTTATCCCCAAATATACGACATTTTATTTCCCCACTCCGACATTTATCAACAGTTATCCACAGATTAACGACGTTTCATATCCCCTCTCCGGCATTATTAATGGTTGATCCCCAGATAAATGACGTTTCATATCCCCTCCCTGGCATTATCAACGGCTCATCCCCAGATAAACGACGTTTCATTTCCCGCTATCCGCTCCGCTGATGACGAGATTAACGCGAGATTAACGCGTCGGACATCAGGATGTCGCGTCACGTCCCGCGCGTTAGGACGGACAGGATCGATTAACCGGGAGGTTAGCTTCTCCTGACGGGCGCCCAGATCGGTTAGCTGTGGGGAGTCATTAGTGTCAGGTTGGCTTACAGTCCTGCAGCAGGGAACAAGCTACAGACATGTGTTTTTCTGTTATAGGTGAAAAGTTAAGAAACCAGTGATTTGGATTTTTAGATATGTAAAATCAGTTTCATCAAGATTTCGAATGCTTAAATCAGTTAGTAAGTTACAGGACCTTGATTTTCAACTTTGAAATCAGGTACCTGCAGCAGGGAACACGCTACGGACATGCTTTTTATGGTCATCTTAATTGTCTCTATCAGTCTCCAATGGGTTGCTGGAAAATGGTAGAAATCGGGCAAGTAGACCGAATAATATGCCAGAGGAGTTAGCCGGCCATAGGAGTGCACTTAGTAACCCATTCGTATGGTTGGCTAACTGCTCTGTGCAGCAGGGAACAAGCTACAGACTAGTCTCCACCAGAGTAACAACGCGGGTTCAAGAACAGTACAATTTAGCCAAATAGGGAGAATAATTGGCCAGGGAGTTTGGCCACCGTAGAGTTCATTTGCTCGCGCAGTTTCGGAAGATTTACTTTTTGTATCATCCTTATGTTACATAATGCACCTTTAAGGACATTTTCGGCAGCAATACAATCAAATTATAGATTACGATCGGCCGACTTTCGCAGGTCAACAAGCCACGTCCAACTTGAAAGGGCAGATTTTCAGGCTCTCTGGCGACTTTGAAATTCGGCGATCAAAAAAATTCAGCCGAATTCAACAGTTTGACGCCGGCATACGGCTAAAGAACAGCGCATGGCCTTGCACCTTCGCCTGTAGAATGTATCCTGTAGCCTGTAGCCTGTAGCCTGTAGCCTGTAGCCTGTAGCCTGTAGCCTGTAGCCCAGTGCTAACGCGGGCGGGCGGGCCGGAAAATGGGCCCATTTCCAAACCAAATGAACCCCCGGGCGCGTTATAAAAGCGGCGCTCATTCGTCAAGCTCACGGCCAAACTGACGTCTCGCTGTGGTTGGCGCTGGTATACAGGAGGGCGTGGGGTCGGCCAGAACTCCAACCTTAGTAGACTTCACAAATAGTCGTCTGCTTTGTCTTACTGAGCACTCTGAAGTTTTTAATCTAGTTGGGAAGAAGTTTTTCAGAAGTCTGGCCCGGGTTCGTCAAGTTTTTCCCGTCCAAACTAGGTAGGCGTGCCTGCTAACACCTAGCAGGGAGGGGCAATCGATGTGAAGGTTTGTCAGCTGACCATTGTTAGTGGATCGATCACGTCGCACTCACGGTTCGCGGTGTTTGTGTGTGAGTGGTGCCGAGAGGTGGACAACAACGTATTGAGCTACTCTTCACGTCCAGGGAGAAAACTGAAGGGACCACAAGCGTTCTCTGATCCAGATCTTGACGCGTTTTGATCAAAAGATTTTCGCGACCGAAGTGTGTTGAAGAGCTCACTTGCAGCTGTTGCGGGCCCACTTGTCGGCGAGCCCCGTGAAAGCAACCAGTTGTTTTTACTGCGAAATCAAATCAAGAGCCGGCGGCGAAACTGGTAACGTGCGCGGGAATCGGATAATTCGCGCCTGCGGGCCGACAAGCTGTTGATAGTGTCAGTGGGAAGGAGGGAAATAAACGGAAATCGACTGACGTAAGGGTGTTCCTTTGCAGAGAGACAGCGGTTGTGACTCCGGAGTAACAGTGGACACGGCAACGCAGGAAGGACAGTGAACAGAGAAGTCATCGAACAGAGACTGAGAGAGACAGAGAACAAATAACGGTAAGTCCTCTTGTTTTGAATCATTACGCCTGGTTTATTGTATTCATTGGTTTGGCTTTAAAAGACTTAATAGAGTCAGGGCTGCTCAAATAGCCGATGGTTGTTACAAATGACTAGCTCTGCTGACAGAGACTATACAGAAAGTAACGTTATACAGACTGTCAAACATTGCCGTCATGATCGTCGTCACGGTTTCGAAAGTAGTCTCCGTTTTATTCTGGTTCCTGATGTTTCATACCTAATGCCGCTGGTAAAGTGGCTGGAAAACTGTGGCAATCAGAACACATCCTGTATCCGACGAAAAGGAAGTAACAAAACGTCGAATAGAGACTGTTAGTGAAGGCGGTCGTTATCGAAGCTGACCTGAAATACGCCTAAACATTGAGCAGGACTGGTACAAAAACACCAGGTCGACCTCTTCGATTCACCATTGTGTGGTGACTGTGTGGGTCTGTCAGCATTCTTTTGCTTTCTATCGATCTTTTCATTGGTCGTGATGCATATAGAATGAGCAAAATGAATAGTCAAGATGCACTTACCATACGACACCGTTATATCAAATATAAGTCGATGTTGTAAAGCACTAAGTTTTGCCATTGTCCTATCCTTCTCTATGTCCTAACGTTTGAAAAAAAGTGCAAGTTTTCTATATGTACTAACCTTCCCTCATACATACCGACTAGAATGGGCATAGTTTCTATACATGTTATATATGCAAGCCTACATTTTTATTGCGCCCTACTCTCCGAACAGTGGTTGATTAGGAAGATTGTGACCTTCTATGTACCGTTTTATGATAGCCTGATAGTTTTATGATAGTGTTATGATAGCCTTACCCTCTGGATACAGTCTTTATGATAGCCACCAAAAGATTTGCTTGTAGATTAATCGCTCCAAAAATGCAACACGTCAGTTCCTCTGCACGTAGGCCGTCCAAAACAGCGCGCGATCATCTCCCTACACCAGTCCCTGTCTCCCCCGCCCTCCTGACATATTTGTATAACAGAGAGCCAGTTTGCTGTCTATCAGTCTGAATCTCCCCAGTAATCTGCTCACAGAGTCGCGGCCGTTACCCGTTCAATCTGGGCGTTATAAGCTTCTGCCGGGGATCTCATGGTCTGTAGGTTTGAGAGGCCAATATCTTAACCTGGTCACCAGTCTCTGCCAGGGCTTCAGACTGAGACTCCTCGGTACTGTGTGCTTTTGCCTCCCCCTGGCCAATTTAGCCCGCCCTGGTGATCTTATCTACCTGAATCCAGTGCTAAAGGACCTACCAGGTAATCTCTAGTCAGACTCCATTGATATTTGGAAAATAGTAGAAATCGGCCAAATAGGTCAAATAATATGCCAGAGGAGCTACTATCAATGCTACCAATGAACTGTCCTCCATATAGGCAAACTCATTATCCCTAGTTTGGCCGATTTCAACAACTTTTCTTTTTTAAAATTTAACATGGAGATCTGGTAGAGACTACTTTTTAAGGGGCTGAGGCAAAATTTCTTTGGGGGTGTGTTGGCCCTGGTGCCGAAGAGCTGGCCTGTGCGGGCCCTGTTGCATCCAGAACCGTGGCTGTGCTTTATCCAGAACCATGCTCAGGCACGGTTCTGGATAGTCCACGCGTATCCAGAACCGTGCCTAGGGCAAATCTACGTTCTTGGATACGCGGAGACTATCCAGAACCGTGCCTGGTCTTAGCCCTAACCCATTCAGGCAGAGAACTAGATAGACACGGTTCTGGATACGATAGCTGGCTTGTGTGTGCCTTGGCAGCAGCCTGGGATGCCCAGGCTAGAGTCCAGGCTAGAGTAAGACAGGCCAATAGCTCGATTTGATGCGACGCGCTGATAGATAGAACGCCTGGCAGGTAATTCTGATGCCGGCACGCGATCAATATCGGTAAAACCCCGGGCCGGGAAATGGAATTGGGTTTCTTGCAGGTTACATCTACGGGTAAATGGAGATTTGTACCGGGGATTGGAGACCAAGGTCTACACCTTCGCTGAAAAAAAAAAAGAAAAAATAATAATAAAAGAATTTTTTAAAACATAAAATGAAATTTGTAAAAGAAATTGATGAAATAGAATGAGGCGAAATTTGATGGAGTGACTTGAATGAAATAAAGTAGAAATGAAGAAAATAAGATGAAATTGAAAAAAATTAATAAAATAAGGGTAAAAAAATCAGCGCTTGGCGCAGCTTTTTCACGGGGCTGTGTGACATTTTTAACATTGCTATAAAATCACAATATTGGTTACTTTCAGCTTGTTTACACAGTCACCGGTGTAGCAATGACAGAACAAATCTTTGGTGAAATTATCCGTTTGTAAGATTTATGATTTAGAGTCAACCGTATATCTAACACTAAAATCTGTTATCTTCTCTTTGCAGAAGCTCCCAAGCAAACCTATAATTACTTTATTGTCATTTTATCGCTACACTTAAAATGAATGGGACTGTTAAGCAACACAGCTTAATTGTGTATGAATGTAGAAAGGAGGTAAAGTAGCCCATAGGGACTGTTAGAGTTCATTTTGAATTAACGTTACTGTTTTTGATATAGTTTAGCTAGCTTGTCAACACTCATTATGTGTACGTTATTGTACCTCGGGTGTCAGAAACCATTTTGTATCTTGCACAATGTTCTCTCAGTTGTTTGTGCTTAGAACTTTATTAGATCTATTACAATGTAGAGAAATTTGCAGAAACTGTTCGTTGGATCCATTTCGCCATTTGGGAATGGAAAAAGGCATATACATTTTGCAATGGGTTTATATTAACGTATATATACGTAAGTACCTGCGTTTTCAAGTGGAACAATTCCACCGATTTATCCGCCATAGAAAATGCATGGAAAGGACAATCCAATACAACCCATATCAAATGAAAATAGCCGAACAAAATATAAAACCTGATAGCATCATTTGCACAAACTACTATCCAATCCACTTGCCCATTTCGGGAAACAACATGCGACTCAACCCTAATACATATTTACAAATAACACATTGTCAAGTGGGAAAATGGGGCCCATTTACGGACCTTTGAAAATGCGCGGAAGGCCGATTGGAAAATAGGGCAGGTCTGAAGGGATACATTCAGCCAACGGCATTAACGACTGGCCATAAAGGTGTAGATTTTATAGCTGGCAGAACATAAACATCACAGAACACCAGATAGAGCTCATTAGGTGCGGGGTGTGACCTACAATGCTGATAGACCACCTTATGGTTTTGTGATACGTTTTTACACGTTTAGATACAGGTCCATTGTATGTTATCTAGTACATGTATGATATGCATAGTTGGTGAAACATAAACATGACAGTACACCAGATAGAGCTCATTAGGTACAGGGTGTGACCTACAATACTGATAGACCAAAGCTTATGGTTTCGTGATGCGTTTTTACACGTTTAAATACCGGTTGATTGTAGGATATCTAGTCAGGTACTATATGCATAGCTGTTGCAACATGAACATCACAGAACACCCGATAGAGCTCATGAGGTACAGGGTGCGACCCGCAGTGGGAGTGGACCATCTTATGGTTTGTTATACGTTTATACACGTTTAGATATCTGTTCATTGTAGGTTATCTAGTGCAGGTATGATATGCATAGCTGGTGCAACATGAACATCACAGAACACCCGATAGAGCTCATGAGGTACAGGGTGCGACCTACAATGCTCCTTGGATAGACCAAGCTTATGGTTTTGTCATACGTTTTTACACGTTTAGATACTGGCTCATTGCAGGTTATTTATAGCTAGTACAGGTATCATATGCATAGCTGTTGCAACATAAACATCAGAAGACACCAATAGAGCTCACTATGTATACTCGGGGTGCGACCCACAGTGGGTATGGACCTAGCCTGGTGTCCAGCCTTGTTAGCTTTTGGCCGCTCCCTAAGATGGGGGTAGTGGGACTTGGGGAACGGACTGAAGATAACAAGGCCGGGTTCCAGGCTAGTATGGACCACCTTTACGATTTAGGCTGAGTATAGCCGTTAGACTATAGGCTAACCCAGTGTAAATTGCATTCACATGGACATTGAAATGAAGTCGGACATATACATCACACTAGATAGAGTTCATCATTGTACGTGCTGCGATCCACAATAAGTATGGAGGACCATAAAGACCATGGGCTAGCCAAGTGTATCTGCAAATGCGTGGAAATCCATTGAACTCCATGGAAATCCATACTTTAGCTTGACCTCTGGACTTGACATACGGTTGTGCACATTTGGATATCGGTTCGATGCTTTGTTATGCCAGGTTACAGTAGTACAGATATCACAGTGGGAGGGACATTAACATCGCACTAGATAGCGGTATTATCTATGGACTGTGACCCACAGCGGGGATGGACCACGGTTATTTTGAACGCTGTAAACGTTACGGGCAGTTAGCCTACTGTATCTAAATGGAAATCTACGGTATTAGAAAATACGGCACTAATAGAAACTTTTACCACCGTTGTTATTCCAAATCCCTCCCCATCGGGTGCCTTTATTTTCACTTATCTATTGGTAAATGTTCAAATACAGCACACACAATACAACACAAGAAATAGTCTACCTTCAAGTACCAGAGTTATTTACCAAAGATTAAGGTGTTCAAAAACTTTTTCCCCCCAGGGCCTAGGGGTTGTAGAGTGGAACTCGCTGCCACCAAGTGCAGTTTGGGCATCATCACTAGATAGCTTTAAACTACGCTTGAGGTTAATTAGATGTGCAGAGGTTAGGGGTGACAGGTTGTTCAGTGTAATATAGCCAGCTGCCGTCGCGCCGCGTGCCTGCGAAGCTGGTGTGTAGGCGTTTTACCGCTTATACAGATACTGACTTTCTTGCAGCGTGGCTGATTTTCAAAAGTCAACAGTCATAGGAATAAAATACACAGAGGATCCCCGAATGCCAAGCCCGTTACTTATCGACCCTAGTGTGTAGTTCCCGAGCTTGGTGAGCAGGTGTGCCGGTACAGGGGGTATTATCTAATCGATAACAACCAAACTGTCAGCCTCCTCACGTCTCCGATATCGGCCCTGTACGGTCACGGGCGACTTCTTTCCCAGGAAATATTACAACTGGCTATATTTTACTGAATCTAACCTTTGCACATCTAACTGTAAGCGTTACACAAGAAGACTCAAACAACTGGGTAGATTTTGAAAACTGTTAGACGTTTCAAGTAGCATCCACTACTTTTCGTTAGTGACTGAAATGCTACCTGAAACCTGACGGTTTTCAAACTCTATCCATTTGTTTGAGTAACTGTTTTCTTGTGTATCTTATTACCTGGATGTCTAACCTTCGTCGACGGAGCTGTAAGCGTTGTTTAAAGCTATCTAGTAATTATGCCCAAACTGTACTTGGTGACAGCGAGTTCCACTCTACGACAGTTCTGGGGGAAAAAAAACACACCAATCCTTGTACGGTCACGGACGTCTCAGGAAACCGACATCGGTGGCAGTAGAGTGAAAACTACTCCCATAATTTGAATATTGGAAATGAATTCTGCTGCAGTACCAATGAAAGGCGCCAGGGAAACAAAAATCTAATCACACCGATGTAGCCTCCTCCCAACATCTGCTTGGAGATTTAGCCTCTGTCTGCCTCTGTGTAGAGTTGGATCATTGAGTCCAGGGCAGTGCTGAATATGCATGCGGGTGTCAGACCTGTGAAATATCACTTCCTTCTGTAAGTAGCGGCTTCCTCTGGCCCCCATCATCCCCTATTCAGGTTCCCGCCTCCTCTTCTGACCCCTGACCCCTCCCATTCACTGTTGCCATGACGACGCAGACGACCGAGTTACCACGCCGAGCCCTCGGTCCTTTTCTTCAGGTCTGTGAAAAGATGTGTGGTTGAAAGAATGAGGATGATCATTCAGCTCACGGAGTTCGCGCCACTGTGGAGCTTTGATTTACTTCCAAACGTGGGAAGGACAAGGCAAACACAGAGGCCGTACAAGATAGACCTTCCGGGATAAACATCGCACTATGACGAGAGGAAAAGTACTAGGAGACTGTGTGTGTTACGAAAATCTCCAAACAGATCTCCAAGCAGATCTTTCAGGGGCAAAATCTTATCCAACTGGCAAGGTAGTATCCATAAGCAAGGCAGTATCCAATAGGCCCCCAGACCATATTGATTGTAAAGAGATTGAGTATATTCTTAATATGAGGGCCTCATGATAAAAGGATCAACGGTTTAGGCAAAACATCTATGACTTTCAAAATTTGAAATGTGTTTTCCTTTTTCTATTGGCCAGAGGATGTGCTATGTCATATGTCGGTGGGGAAAAGGTCCGATACAGGTCTCTTGTCCTTATTTCATTCCATCACATATGTAGTTGCATAAGTTGCAATAATGCGATACTTGTGAAAGCGGAGGTGGCAATGTGCAAGTGTCTTTAAAAAAGTAAGCTGACTGTAAGCTTCCTTACACCCACTCAGTGTCCCAGTTAGTGAAAGTTCTTAGCGGCCGTTCAGACAGTAAAAGTGAAAGTGCATCCATCACGGGTAATGATGGGAATTTGGTCCTGATGGTGATGACGTCACTGCGGCTGGGGCAGAAAATTGTTTCCTGGTGGCATAAATTGAGGAACTGGATAAATTCTCCCAACTGGAGTATATCATCCTTTTCCCCTGAGTTTTGCTTTCCTGGAGAGATTCTAAGAAATACGTAATATACTAGTAATAGAAGATATATATCAACTGGATAAATATTCTAAAGAGTCAGACATTTCAGATAGCATCCACCATTTTTCATCAGTGACTGAGAATGATCATGGATGAAAGATGCTTGACGTTCTCCACAGAGCTAACTGAAAATGCCGGCTGAAAGGGGGCTGTGTGTGGGTGGAAAATTGGTCCCTCTCCGCTAGTCTGGCTGAGTTGAGCGATGGACGGGAGAGAACCATTGTACGGGGGCTTCTCATGACTAATCTGGCAAATGTGCGGGTTCGGCTCGTTTCGGTGCGTAATTTTAGAGAATAGTGATCAACGACCACGCTGAGAACACCCAAGACTGACAAAAAACGTACCAAAAGAAAGAAAAACACCCGAAAATACACTTTTGGTTGAAGAGTAGGATTTGTCCTCTTGTCCTGTCTTTGAGAAGAAAATTAAAGAAAGAGACAACAGAAGAGACAGATAGGTAAAAAGTGAGAAAGGCACACACACACACACACACACACACACACACACACAGACACACACACACACACAGACACACACACAGACACACACACGCACACACAGACACACACACACACACAGACACACACACAGACACACACACGCACACACAGACACACACACACACACAGACACACACACACACACAGACACACACACAGACACACACACGCACACACAGACACACACACACACACAGACACACACACAGACACACACACGCACACACAGACACACACACACACACAGACACACACACACACACACACACACACACAGACACACACACACACACACACACAGACACACACACGCACACACAGACACACACACACACACAGACACACACACAGACACACACACGCACACACAGACACACACACACACACAGACACACACACACACACAGACACACACACAGACACACACACGCACACACAGACACACACACACACACAGACACACACACAGACACACACACGCACACACAGACACACACACAGACACACAGACACACACACAGACACACACACACACACAGACACACACACACACACACACACACACACACACACACACACACAGACACACACACAGACACACACACGCACACACAGACACACACACAGACACACACACACACACAGACACACACACACACACACACACACACACACACACACACACACACACACACACACACACACACACACACACACACACACACACGGTTTGGTCTCCACTACAGACTGAGGTATTTTCAGTTGATGGATCCAGCCGAGTTCTGTTATACACCAGGTCATGACCTTCCTTTGAACTTGGCCGCCAAGTCCAGACTACCCGGAACTGTCTGTACTCTGTCGTTACAGCGTGCTTCTGGTCTCAGCGGGAGTCGGGCTGGGAAACGACTCATAAATCAACCAAGCTGTTAAATTGACTCATTTCATCAGCTACAACTGTAGGACATTAGGGTTGGTTTCGGTAAAACGTGGCTTACAAACTGACTGACTGACAAAACGTGACAACCGAGCATTGACAGACACTCCTTAGGTTAGACTTCAATGTCTCACTAGTAGGAGACTGTTGAACCAAGCTCCTTGGTTGAACTCAAGCTCATTTCATCAGCTACAACTGTAGGACATTAGGGTCGGGTCAAGTAAAACTTGGCTAACAAGCAGACTGACTGACAAAACGCGACAGCCAAGTCTTAGGTCAGACTTCAATGTCTCACCAGGACATAGACGTAATAAATAAAAGCAAGCAGGCCGTTGGACTCAAGCTCATTTCATCAGCTACAACTGTAGGACATTAGGGTTGGTTTCGGTAAAACTTGGCTTACAAACAGACCGACTGACAAAACGTGACAGCCAAGCATTGACAGACTCGTTCTCCTTAGGCCAGACTCCAATGTCTAGCTACATGTAGAAGACAAGTCTACAACATTGTGGCCTGCTAGGGATTCCAACCCAGAACCTTTAGGTTCCAAGTCAACAACTCTAACCACAAGACCACCTAGATGTCTGACTAAAAGTCAAGACCACAGCTACTAACACAGTTCGAATTGACGATAAATCAAACAAGGTGTTGAAGTAAAATTGCATCAGCTACAACTGCACGGCATCAGATTTGGCCTCCGCTAAACTTATAAGAAGACCGACTGGTAGAGGTTGACTGCCGAGTCTTGCCAGACTAGTTCCTTATGTCAAACTCAAATGTCTGGCTTGAAGTCAAATCTACGACTAACATTGAACTTGACTATAAATCAAACAAGCTGTTGAGCTAACGTATTGCATCAGCTACAACGTAACTGTGCAGCATTTGGGTTTGTTTTCCTCAAACGTGGCTTACGTAAAGACTTAATAGAAGCTGACACCCGGACCTACAAGGCTTGTTTCCAATCAATTGAATGTCAAAGTTCAATGTTTGACTAGACGTTGTGGTGACAGCTAACATGGACTTTCCGATAAATCAGTCAAGCAGAGGGGGGAACTGTTTTTTTTTTTAGCTAATGGAGGAAATAAAGCACCTAAAGATCTCATGTACTCATACAGATACAAATATACAGAGTATGGTTCACCCCTATTTCTAGTCCGTAAGTTCATGATTTGATACAAATGATATAGAATGCGGAATGTTGGAAGTTTTTAGGTTATTGCATCAGCTACAACTGCATCGCATTGGGGTCGGTTTTAGTTAGCCGCGTCCAAAAACTGTACTCTCTCACAACTGTACTCTAATTTCTACTCTTTCCAGCCACTTTCCGAAGCCTGGTAGAGGCTAGGTTTCAGTAGCATTGGCTTACTAGCAGACTGATATGAAGTGACATCCATGTCTTGCAGGTCTTATTTACTAGGTCAGAGTTCAATGTCCGACCAGGTGTACATTTGATAGAGATCTTCGTATGAACTAAGCAAGTTGGAGGACTGCCGTTTTGCCGAATCTGTGAACTTGAACTTGAAGGTCACGAAATATCCAAAACACCTCCCTGAGGTCTGAAATCTCCGATTTCTTGTTGTGAGTTGATGAGAAAGTCATTATGATATCCGGACGACCCCGTACATTTCTGCCCTCCGCTGCGGTAATTGATTATAATGATTTCACACTCCGGTGCGCCGTGCAGGTCGGTTGTCAGGGTTGTATGAAGAACTGCACCGATTTCCATCGATTTGTCTTCTTCACAAAGGACGCCGCGTGTTCGCTACCGATCGCTGACACACTGTAGCATTGATTGTTATTGAAAAATGGAGAGCATTTTGGCAACGCTTGTCCTCTAACCAGGACTCCTGATGATGGACGGAGGTCTTGGTGAAAGAGCCAATTACCGAATGATCGAAGGAATGAATGACTGAATGAATGAATGAATACATGAAAGTTTAAGTAATGGAACGTCTTGTCTTGGTAGCCCATCAAAGTGTCTTCACGCAAACTTATCCCATATAAAATGAATTGTTTCTGAAAAGTCTGAAGCATCGCGGCAATGCCCTGATGATGGAAGTCTCTGCGTGAATAAACCAATCATCAAATAAATGAATGAATGAATGAATGAATGAATGAATTAATGAATGAATGAATGAATGCACCGAGTTTAAGAGAGTTTAAGTAATGGAACGTGTTGTCTTGGTAGCCCATCAAAGTGTCTTCACGCAAACTTATCCGATATAAAATGTTTCTGAAAAGTCTGAAGCATCGCGGCAATGCCCTGATGATGGAAGTCTCTGCGTGAATAAACCAATCATCAAATGAATGAATGAATGAATGAATGAATGAATGAATGAATGAATGAATGAATGAATGAATGAATGAATGAATGAATGAATGAATGAATGAATGAATGAATGAATGAATGAATGAATGAGAGTTGAAGTGATGGAATGTCTTGTCTTGGTAGTCCATCAGAGTGTCTTCACGCAAACTTATCCGGTATGTAATGATCTGTCATGCTTTTGCATCTGTAACAAAAGCCACCCTGTTGATGAACGATGTGAGGACACACAAGGGTTAATTGTTTCTTTAAACATGGCAAGAATCGCCGCAACCTCTGGCCTCTTTGTAACGGAATGTACGGTCAAATTAATCATTGAATCAATCAGCTAATGAGCCAATAAATCTATCAGCGGGCCTTCTACAATACGTGACGCAGACATGACAGCCGCATAATTGTTTTAATTACAAAGATTAATGAGCATCGTGTACCAACATGGGTTTAACCTTCAGCGTGCTAAGGTAGCCTTTTGGCACCAACTTTGCATTGGTTACATGTTAGGCAGCAGGGAGGCTTTGCAAAAAACTTTGGCCTTCTGCAATACGTGACGCAACCTAATTAAGAGGAATTATAGCCTTATAATCGTTTTAATTACGAAGATTGCTGGGCATAATGAACCGATGTGTCTAACATGGGTTTAGAAGGCTTTAGTGGCGCATGTTTGAAGTGTGTATAACACAGTATGACGTTCTGTTTTAGTTGCTTTAAATTCTTAAATTTGATTGCACATGTGTTTGCGTTCGTATATATACAACAACTCTCATTTCTGTAGCATGCTAAAGCAACAGCCGCTAGAACATACTAATGATAAACTTAAAGTTTATTGCAAATTCGTGCCTGTGGGCTGATTGCAAGTGAACAAGTGATAATCTACATACAGTATAGATGTGAGACAGACAATGAGGATTACACTACATTTTATAGTACATATTCCTGGTGTATTGTAAGGTTCTATATCTACATTACCAATGTGGGGTTTGATTTCTTCTTTGGAACAAGTGAAAACATACTCTAAACTCTGTTTACCGTCTATTTGAATGAACTTCGTGCATCAACCAAGCGATGAAAGAAGACTCAGCCGTGTAAACATGTCCCGCAGTATGGGGTGTTGGTCCTACATGCGGCCCTTGTGTATAAGGAACATTCTACAGACGCCAGACATACCTGGAACTGCGGGTTGTACCGGGTAGTGCAGAAATGGGAGAGGGTCGGATGTAGGTTCGGTAGTGAACAGGACGGGAGTGTTGACGGTTACTGTTGAATATTTCATCGTCTTGGAGGATGAACACATACTTGGCCGAGTATCAGTGTTCGCTTGTAGTTATTCTGGGTAGTCTGTACCAGGCCAGGCTCTTTGGGTGGCTGAACAAAATACATGTAGTAAAAAGTCGCCAAATAGGCTGAATAATTTGCCCACTAAGGCGCTACTAGCTAGTACTAAACATTTGCAACATTGGCCGGCTAACGCTCTGGCATGTTATCAACCCTGTTTATCCAATTTTGCTAGCAGCTCAAGGCGGCTGTCTGGTAGAGACTAAGCCCATGTATCATCCTAGATAGTTGATTGCTTCGATGAGCATCAGTCATTAATGAGCTGGAGTCCTCATCCTTCTCGCTTCTCCCTTTAGTGAATGGCTAGTATGCGAGTATGAATGGCTAAAGACCTGTATTGTGTGACGAGATTACAAATACACACACTTGCACACATACATGCGGTTTTCTTTTCGTCCTATTCATCTTGAAGTAGAGCTTTTTCTTCAGTAGTCTTTGATGCCAGTAGGATCCTACTCAGCACCTCTACTTGGAAATTAGTAGTGTACTCTGTCAGCATGGCGGGAAAGCTTTGGTCTAAAAACTCCCCTGACTGGAAACCGAACCCTCACCCCAGGAGGCCGCTCAAGCTGTGCGGGCAGCATGCCTCTCTGGGCTTTGGGAGCTGGAAAATAGTAGAAATTGGCCAAATATGGTGACTGTTTGGCCAGTGGAGCTGGCCGACTAGAGGGGAGAGTACCGCTTATCGCCTTCGCAAGTTGTTCACCATATTTGGTCACTTTCTACTGTATCTTTAGCACCCAGAGGTGCCTGGCGTAGACTTGTTATATAGCTCTGGTCAGCATTTTAATTTCACTGCTTCATTTTTGCTGATTTCGCGTTATCTACTGCGTGTTCTAAGTAATACAAGAAAGATCAGCAAACAACCAGAAAACGGTCAGGAATCAGCGAAACGAAAAGGGATGCATTTTTCAAAACATCGCCTTAAACACTATAATATAGTTGAGTGGAAAATCATAAAGGTTTTCTGATCCCGACAGCGAGAAAACCTTACGATCTTCCAACCTTACATCTGCTTAGAAATGTATACTGAAACTCAGCTATGGATGCCAGCCTTCGTCAACTCGGGCACGTGGCCAGATACCCTTGGGAAGATCAGCAAGGTCACGGAGACTTAAGAGTTTCTCCAAGAAACACATGGGCGGGAAATTGCCTGGGAAGGAAAGTGGTGTTACCTTACCCCTTCCACCTCAGGGTCCTGGGGAGTTTCAGGCCATTGACCCCATTTCCAAGTGAAGAAGTGGTCATTAATGTGGACTTTTAAATAACGTTAACATGTCCGTGGAATTTGAGGGTTAGATGATTGTTTCATATTGCTATGATAGACGTAGTAATGTACATAGAAACATCATATAGATCTATGCTAGATCTAGTATAGATAAGATTCTTTATTGACTCGACAAAAGTACAGGGATTTTCGTATGGTCTACTACAACTTAAATCGAACAAAGCTAAATACATGTATGAATAAAGTCATCTTACTTCCAGAATATATGTATGCGGCAAACTGCGTACAGAATATGTCAGTGGATATATATATAGACATCGTTTACCTTTCGTTATATCGTGTCTGTGTGTTCTCTTGCAATTAGCCTTCGCAGCATGAGTTTGAAAATTAAGTTTTTATTTATTTATAGTCATTTTACGATAGTGTCAAGCCCAGGGGCGCTACATACATTAGCTTCCGGGTTGCACTGTCATCGAGGGTCATCTTCTGGAAGTTTTCTTTCTAACCTGGGTGTATTAGAAATAGATATGTCATAGATATTTTTAGATTTACATTTATGGCGCCTGGCTTACAGCCATTTATGGTATAATTAAACTCGCACTCAAATAAAGCGTTCGATGCAAATCTTGGCGGAGGTTGATCTGGTGATTATGTCATAATTCCCTGGATTTCGATTGTTACGATCCGTGACGTCAGACGTTCGGTTGTGACGACATAAATCCTTGGAGGAAAATTCCATGGGGTCAGTGGAAAATCACTGGAAAATCGCGGCTAACTTCCAGGAAATTTTCCATTCCGACTGCGGCGACCGCGGGTTCAGGTCAGTTCCCGGCGTTTGCGCTCATTTTTCATGGAAATGTTGTTATCGTATTACTTACTAGTATTTATGTAGTTTACATGCATAGCTCTTTTGTAGTTATACAGTTATTAATGTGTACTTATATACCCGCTTAATATTTGTATATTTTTTGTCTGGGTATCATATCTTTTATGGTTTAATTGGGTACTTTTCCCAGTAGCGATGCAGTCGGTCGGTAATATGTAAAACAAAGTAGTTCCGCATGTGTACCTCTGCCCTTATTTGTGCTGGACACTGTGTCATTCTAGGTCAAGTGATCCATTCATTCATGCCTCATACATACGTATTGCGCCCATTTACAAACACTGAGTCACAGTAGTGGGAGTTGCTAAGGTGGCTTTAGATACTCTCCAAGCAGAAGTCTAGGCTTCGGCTTATTTTGAGTTTTTAGGCGTTTTTATTGGGCTTTCGTTTTGTACTGGTATCGTTTTTTTACGCCAAACTTTGGGCGGTGTCTTGGATACTGCCTGGCCAATTTGATACTGTCTTGCCACTTTTATACTTTATACCATATTGCAGCCACCAAAAAGATCTGCTTGGAGATTAGAGACAATTTGATTGCAACGAATGTTCTGAACCGAAAGGAAGTGACTCACATACTTTTCCAGGAATGCAGTAGTCAATTTTCCTGGAGATTTGCGGTTTGGAAAATTTCCAGGATTTGTATGATTCACCCTAGAGAAGCGTGCTTGGCTCTGTGCAGTACAGTACTAGCCTCTACCAAGTTCCAACCTAGGCTCCAAATTGTTCTCCTCTGGCCGGCTAACTCCTCTGGTACACTACACAGTCTATTTGGCCAGTTTCTACAATTTTTATAGCAACCTCCGACGCCTGGTAGAGGCTATACAGTACCGCTTGGTACACTTAAGGGTACATTTGTGTTGGTTCGTTCAAGGAGGTTAGAAAAGGGATCGTTCCTAATCTTGAGGGCGCTCGAATAACTGTTTGTTCGTTTACCAAGGCTTAAGGCGGTATTTGTCACTTCTGCAAATATTTGTTCTATCGCCGAGGTTTTTGTCTATAAACTTCTTTTGTTGTGCATTGACAAAGGCGAGGAATTCTAGACACGCTAGCCTTCATGCCTCTAATCTTAAGTACAAAATCCCCCAGGAAAAACAAAAGCACTTTAACATCTTTTCTGGTTCATGGAGTTCCTTGTTATATGCATTATACTCTCCATCTGTTCTTACATTTACAGCTGCCTCATACGAAGGGAGAAGAAGTTGAACCTGTACATATTAGTGTACATTATTAGCCTCAGTGTAGATACTCTTATATCACTGTAATTGTACCCAGAACTGCTTTATCACCATAACATGTATTTAGATTGTAGGGGCACAAACGTACAAGTTACAACAAAGGTCATTCATTCATTTATTCATTCATTCATTCATTCATTCAGTTATAGAAGGATAATCAAGCATATAATAGTATATACAGACCACATTGGCATCGCTGCAAAAACGCACTGTCACAAAATCCCGCCAGAAAGATGCCCACTCCACTGTGATTAATTAACCATTGCGGGTGTTCGGTACCGCGTTTGTTCTTTCCCCTTTTCTGGTGGTAAACTTGATATAATGATAATGAATAGGACGGTAATGATAGAGTAAGTGGATACCATTTATTATCTCCACAGTCTATCGGTTTATATGATAACTAGATATGATAACTAGATTTGTAGTCCCTAGGGACAGACCCACTTAGGACCATCCTGTATGGCTCTAACGTTAGCATAAAGTACAAAGGCATATTTGCTGCGTTTTTCGGTGAGAAAAATAAACACATATGTAAAGGTTCAATTCTAGGACTAAGTTGAAGAAGGGCGATATTCTTTAAAAAGGTTCCCAATACATTCCTAATAAAATGCTAATTTTATTACGAAAAGTCCTAATTTGCTTTTTGTATCTTCTATACTATAGTTATAATATTTTGAGTTCAATTTCCTTGATCATACATAGAAGAAACTAGGACTAAGTTGAATAAAGGTTCCCAATATTCCTGATGAAATCCTCAGTCGTGGTCGGTATTCCAGTGTCCTAATTAGCCCCCTCAGCTGACTAGCTGTCCTCCATCGGGCCCGGGGGTTATCCCGGATCCTCCTCCCGCCCCCAATTATCCCGGCCCGCCTGATTACGTATTCATCTCACGTGTTTCTCCCCTTGACAGCTCGCGGGACGAGGCGGGATTTTGACGGAGCGAGCGGCAGTACCGCGAGGACTCAGCGGCACGGGCGTACGGCGTCATGACGGGGGACACACCGATGGCAGGCAACGAGCAGCCCACGGAGCTCAAGCAGCTCGACCCAGTAAGTTTACCGTCTTCCTTCCAGTCTTTAAGACGTTAGGTTCGCCCGTAGATGAGTCTTAGAATGAGCGCGAATTCTTGGAAGGCTTGCCGGAGTGCAGGCAAAGGCGCAGCAGGGACTAAAGACCCGACGCTGCTCTCCTCGTGGTGGACTGTTTGTTCTGCCGGTTTCACCGCTATTCCTGCGGTATTGTCTTACCAAATACACTCAGAACACAAGATCCCAGTTGATAGACGTTTGATTATGTGTGGTTTGTGTAAGCGCGTCTTTGGTAGGAGAGTTTCTAACGTTTTTAAAGATAACGGTCTCAGGTCCGTAGTCGTTCGTAGCGGGGCTATAGAGCCGGGTGGGTGGAAATTTCCACGCTGCCTTGTTGTGATGGGCAGATGATGGTGTGTGTTTGATGCCCGCCGGGGTTCGCGCCTAGCTGGGATGTTTGCGCGCGCGCCTGCCACCAACAGTTGCAAGCGGTCTCCAGAAAAGGACTTCTAAAAAAGCACATGCTTTAAAGTACTACCGCCGTCGTTCTACAGGGTTATGTGCATGTACAACTGTGCCACTCTCTGTAACATAGCTTCTGGTGCTACGCACATGTGTAACTCAAACACACGCAGCCGTCAACGGTAAACAGCTGGCTAAGATCCTAAGAAAACAAGATGCGGATGTCTTCGGAAGTATCCACTTCTTTAATACGGCCTAAAAGGAGGCCGAAAATGGGATGGAATTGGAAGGAAAGAAAAAGACAAGTTGTGAAAAGGCGGAATCCATTGTAACACTTCCCCTTTACTACACCCCACCCCAACTCATGCATAACCAGTGGCCGGGTTTGAAGCACCAATTTCCAGGTAGTTTGCATTTTCTTTGCACTGACCCACTGCCGCTATTAGGCCGGTTCAGGACAGTTCAGGGGTTTAATAGTGTTACTTTAGTCTGAAATGCTACTATTATATTTTCCTAGATTACTAGAAAGATGTTAAAATTGATACTAGCCCAAACCATCATGCAAGGAACAGTCCAGGGAGGAAGAAAGAGGGGTAGGCAAGGGAAAAAATGGGAGGATAATTCATAATATCAGAGAATGGACCACTAGTCACTGTGGTTATTAGGCGGGTTGGGAACAGTTCAGGCGTTGGCATCACCTAGTCTGGAATACTGTTATAACTCCTTGGATTGCTAGAAAGATATTTAGGAAGAACTTGTTTGATTTTTCAATAGTTTTCCCTCCAACTTTGAGTATGGCCTTGCCTTTGTCTGAAAGGCAGCCAACTATTACAAAAAATATCAAGAATTGGTTTCTATGCTGTAAAGTGTCCAGTTCTTTATTTTTCAAGACTTTATTTGAATAGATATTTTTTTTAAAGGGAAAATAGATTATAGCTGCCCATTTGTCAAAATTCAGAGAAAAACAACAACAACACTGAAATCACCTTTAAGTTCCGTTTTTTTCTCACTTCAATTATGAACATGTTTGTGTTCTACTTGACTACATGATAGTGTCATGTAACCTCCTAGCCTGGTACCTATCAAATGATCCTTACCTTGCCAAAAGTTATGGGCAGGTTAGCAGTCTTTGGGAAGTAGACCAAAGCTGAAGGTGGCTGGTAACCAGGCTAAGAACTCATTTGTAATCATTGTCACCCCCCCTGAGGATTTGTAATGGTCAAGCCCTGAATGTCATGGCCAAGTTGAGGCTACCCAGCTCTGCATGTAGGCATCGGGGGAAACGACATTTGAGTTTTGTTGCTCGTAAAAGAATGCCACTTTCTCAGAAACTCGGACATAAACTTTAAAGGTAGTATTTAGAAGTTTGCACACAGAAATCGTTTCTACACTGTCCAGGTTATCCAAACATTGTCTTTAGAAGTTTGTATACTAAAATAGCCTGTGTCAGAGAAGGGTTTATGCTAGTTTTTACACTGTCCAGGTTTTAGGCACCCTGCTTTGATAGTTTTGTAAGTGGTTAGGTTCTACCAGTTTGATTTGTTGCTTCTCAAATTAATGGGAAAAAAAAGCTGATTTGAAATCAAAGATCAACATGAAAACAGAGTCTGAGGAGAAAGTCTGTACATTGGTACACACAGTTTCAGGGAGTGGATATGATCATATCAAAATTTTACTCCCAGCCCTCTGTTTTTAATTTTAGTCTTGCTTGATTTTTTTACTTTAAACGATCCAAGAACCAAGGGAATGATTTGATGTGGTTTCAGCACAAACTCAGGGCCACTACTAATAATACTATACTTACTAGGTCACTTTGGGCTCTTCTTGAAAAGGCAAAACATACATGTAGGGCAAGATGGTAACATTATAGTCTCTAACCTGTACATCTATTATGCACACATGTACCTGTGTTGTTTTCTTCACAATAGAAATTCAAGAGGACATTCTCAAATTACCATCTTTTATTAAGTTGTACCATATTTTGTTACCCACTTGTACTCTCCAAGCAGAGGTTTTGGCCTCAGCTTATTTTGGCATGTTTTTAGGCATTTTTATCAGGCTTTCTTTTTTGTACCGGTATCTTTTTTTCTCCAGCTGTGAAAAGAAAAAAAAGATAACGGTACAAAAAAGAAAACCCGATAAAAACGCCTGAAAACACGTCAAAAATAAGCTGAAGCCTAAACCTCTGCTTAGAGAGTACAAGGGTACTCATTTGTATTTTTTTGTGTGCACAGTCCTTGTCTTTGCTAGCATGGCCCTAACTGGTACAGTTTGTATAGTAGAGTTATATGGAGTGAATGAAATATTCAGTAGTACTGTAATAAACTCAGCAAAATACAGATTGCCTATTATTACTGCGATACATAAAATAGTTGTGTCCTTGAAGAGATATAATATAACCAAACTCATAAAAGCAGTAATACATTCATTTCAAGCCTGGTTGAAATTGGTTTCGCATACGGCCGCAAATTTGATGTTTTCGTAAGAGTTGACTTGAGGTGAAAATTTGATAAGTAAATTGTGTGTAGATCATCAAATGTCTGAATATTCAATACTGCAAAACTTTTGCTAGAATTTTTGCAGTCTACAAGCAGAGGTTAGGTCTGTTGGATGTTTTTCAGGTATTTTGTCTGGCTTTCTATTTTGTAAGGTTTTCTTTAATTTGGTATCCTGGCTATTCTGTGGCTAAAAAAACATCCAAAAGAAGCTGAACCTCTGCTTGGAGAGTAAGAATTTCCAGTCAAATTCAAATGACCTATTTTACACCTAGTTTTATTGAAAAAAACATCAGACGGTGCCTCTATTAAAGTCCAAAGTAGCCGACATCCATAGGGATGTGACATGGGGTCACGTATGATATGCGACATTTAAATCCTGGGAAACAACTGACCCACTCCTGGCTGTTGTCGCCCCCCTTTTCTAGCCTGACCCTCAGCATTCCACCTCTGGTCTGTGGACCAGTCCAGGGGCTGCTTGTTTAGACAGAGCCTGGCGGCTTTGGGGAAAAAGTGTTGAGAGTCTTTTAGGGTTTTGCTTTTACTGGTATGTCCTTTGCAGTCAAACCTGTACTAGTGACCTAGCCTGGCATCCAGACCTATTTTAGTTGCCAAATCTCTTGCGTCTTTCGTCCTTTCAGTCTCTAAATAGGTTTGAATGCCATGCTACTACAGAGGTAGTGACCATCTCTGCATAAGGACCACCTGGCTATTGTGACAACATTTGGCAGTCCCTTAGTTTTCACATTGACACAAGTACATTGTATTTAGAATCTATCTATAGTGACCACCTGTCCACGTAGATCAGACTTTTATCGGTCCCCTGGATGGTCTTCTAGGGTAGGTTTGACTGTACTTACATTGCAAAAAGCAAGTGTATAGGCCTATTATATGCATCTTATTTTTTATCTCTTCTGCTTCTTGTGCAGTATGTTTTGGTATGACTTCCTTATACTATAGCACTGAGGCTATTCTGGGGGTTTCTCACAAAATCTTGTGAAAAATACCTTGCAAAGTGGTATTCTAAAACCCCCAGTGTATCCCTTGAAGCCAAACAGTGTCACATTACATTTGAGATAAGATGGTTGCCTGTTGGCTAAAGAGGTATGTCCCAGCTGTCATTCATTCACTTAGCCAGTACCTAACCTCCCTGAGCTGCCTGCTCTCTCTGCACAGTTTATTTTTGCTGCCAGCTACATTTACCAGTTGTCTGTCATTATGGCTGTGGAGGACTTTATCATTGGCCAACTTGGGAAGCTCGGATTGACTTACGCCACGTGTCCCTGTCCTCCATTACTGGGCTGTACTGCTGAATCCTATGTCTCCTGAGGGTGTCATGCCTCTCTCTGCCTGCATTCAGTTTTCCTTGTGTTGGCACCAGCTCTGAGGATGACAACTGTACAATGTAAGCAGAAATCTGCATTGAACTATTGTTACAGTTGTCAGTCACTCACTCACGTGGTACAGCAACCTCCCAGAGCTGCTTTCTTCATGTTTATCTCCTCATTTGTAGTTTTGACTGTTATAGTTGTCTGATTGTTCACATTTTCCGACAGGTAATATTATTTTACAGTAACTGTTGTAGTTTTGTGAGCAGAGGTGTTGAATGTGTTTGGCTTTGCAAAGGAGAAAAGTCTATTGAATTTCAGAACTCCTTTAGACAATTCCTTTTCTGACTATCCTGTAATTTGACTGAGAGATTTGTATGTTGACAATTGAAATCAACTCAAGTTCTGGAATGAGGTTGGCAGGGAAAAGAAGAGGTCACAAATCAAACCTGCATGTTCCTTAGTTCAACTTCAACGACAAAAGATTGACCTTGGCAAGAAAGTCTTTTCTTTCTACTACTTTATTTCAAACAGGAGCTGAAGATCAGTGGTTGTTTTTACATTGAACTTGATGACGACAATTTCTTTAATTTGAGCCCATTGTTGTAGAACACAAATAGCAATTTATTTTTAGCATGATCTATATCAAGAGGTTGAAATTGTTGTTCCAATGTTAGGAAAAACAGTTTCCAAAACAAGTCCCTTTGCCCAATTATACCCCGCAGTGCTGCCCAACTCTGCTGCAGAGCTCCACAAAAGGATCCAGTAATCTGATTTATATTCAAAACAGGAGAACAGCAGGCAGGGAGAGAAAAGCTCTGTGTGAAACTGTCTCCGGCGTATCATCCGTTAAATCATGACGCTCTAACAATAGCGAGGTTAGCTCACCGCTGAAGTCACGCCTGACGATCTCATTAATCAGATCCCTTTCCCTTTCAATCAAATGCCTTTCTCTTTCTAAATTCTCCCCTTGTTTACGGAGATTTAGCTAGAGAAGTGGAATATATGAAGTCAGGGAAATCACGCTTGTCAGGATTTCTTTTGTTTAAACAACAAACGAAGGCTTAGCTTTCTTTTCATTGAGGCACATCAAGGATTCCATTTTTTTGGCTTTTCAAGGAGGCAGCAGTTGTTGTTACTGTTGATGGGTAGATTTTTTCAATATTATTGTCACCTCTGTACAGTGTAACAGAGATGATTATTTTTTTTGTTAATTAAAGGTTGCTTTTCTATTGGCTTGTATGCGAGCAATATCTTTCCAAAATGAAGAATGGATTTTCATGACTTTTAAGGAGGGTTTTGCGTAAGAAATGTAAAACTGTAGTCAATAAGATTTGGAGAAAAATCATATGAAAGTAATTATGCATAAAATTGACGAAATTTGATGTTAGAAGTTGCATTATATAAGTTTATTTGTTACACATTTTCTGCTACACTTTTTTGGGGGTTCAAGAAAATTTCCTTTTCTTTTATTTTTGACTACATGATTGATGATCACATACGGACCACCATCAGTGAAAGGATAATTGAAAAGAAGAACAGGGAAATGTTAAGAGGAAAATTAGTGTTTTGTTTCCTAGCACAGGTGTACGAATTTGCTTCATCCAACCATTTGAGAGCCGTGGAAAATCCATGTGGCCTTTATTTAGTGGGAAGAGTTGGGGGCATCTGTCCACCCTTTGTTGTGCATACCATGCATATTTCACCCTCCCAGCCCCAGTATTCCTCCATCTGTTCCCTACTGTCAGTTTTCAACTCAGATTTCCATACAAACCCCAAACAGGTGTAGTCTCCACCAGACTACAAAGTGGGTTCAAAAACAGAAAAATTTAGCCAAATAGGGAGAATAATTGGCCAGGGGAGTTTGGCCACCGTAAAGTTCATTTGCCCACGCAGACTGACTCTCCTGCCCTGGCCAATTATTTCCCTTTTTTGCCGAATTCTATGATCAGTACCCCCGTAGGAAGGCCTGGTGGAGGCTATACTGAGACTGCAGACGTCAGTTTCTAGGAACTCTCCTCCTGTTGCCTGAGGAGTGATTAGGAGTTTAGCTCATTTATTTCAGCTTTTCTGGTGCGCTGGGTGGGCAAATTGGGACAATCCATCAAACTGGAGGACATTTTTTCTGATGGAGAGTTGGTTGTTATGGGAGAGGTTGGTTTTAGAAGCTGGCATTGTTTGGCTGGGGTGTCACTGTCAGCAAGTTTTAATACTTCTCTTATGCTGGATTGAAGGACTTTTCAGTGAGGCTGGGTGTTATTTGAGTTTGATAATTCAACATTTTTATCTACAATTGACTTTCATTTATTTACTCATATGCTTTTTGCTCAATACAATTACAAGGCCAAAAGACCACTTCTGGACTAAGTTGGTGGAAGGTATAGGTGATGATGCTAGGAGTTGGCGGTGAATGTTGGTTTTGAAGGCTTGTGGGTTGTATTTAAGAGGAAAATGTGAGAGTAACATAATTTTGCAGTTCGTGGAAAGAAGCTGTTGCTGGAGAAGGACATAGAGACTGGTATTTGGACAATGTAGCCAGCTAGAAGAGATTCAACCTAGTGTTTATCCATGTTTTGGGCTCCCTTGAAAATCAGCCTATCATGACCGATGTGGTCCGTACTTCTAGATGATCTAAAGTGATACAAATTTATAACCACCACCATCCCTCAGAGCTATTACTGGTTCCCCCCTATTGTGACTAACTTCCCCTGACCTCCTGCTCCCAATTACACAGTGAATGCCCCCCTCCCTGTCTCAAGACTTATCTACAAAATATAATAAGAGCTGACTTGACCTTTCCTTAGTAGGCAGGCTGTAACTTGTGTAAGGAGGAGTCACTTCTTATGTAACTGGTGAGGTTGTTAGACTTTCTGTAAGGGCGTTCACCTTTTAAAGTCCAAGTCTGACATCAAATAAGGCTTGGGCTAGACTAATGCAATTACTTGTGTTTTTTCACCTGCTGTTTTTATTGGCAGAAAATCTTATGAAAATCTTTTCATAGATGGTTTCCTACCTATTCCCAATGTAAGAATTTTTGTGTTGATGGGTCTCTAATGTTCTTACCCAGAATCCTCTCTGTCATGATTGGCAGGTGATTGACACGTCAGTAAGGTCACTGCTGATGGTCCAACTATACTTGATTAGACACACCCCATTTCTGAATAAATGTTCTGTCACAAAATGTCATAAAAATCTTTGTTTAGCTTTAGGTGGGTCTCTAACTTTCTTACCCAGAATCCTCTTTGTTATGATTGACAGTCAGTAAGGTCCTGATGGGCCAATCACATCATTAGACACACCCCATTTCTGATGACACATGGCTTGTCCCACAGCTACTGTAAACTCATTTACTTTTGCAGGAATTTGATTTCAAAGTAGAAGGAGAAAGGAGGTTTTCGAGGCATTTGAATTTTACGGTTGAATAAAATTCTGCAGTGCAACAGAAATAGTGTTATAATTTCGCAGTCAGCACGAAAATTGGCAAAAATAAAACTATTGTGAACTTTTGAAGATTTACAGTAACCAGGCCTGTCATTGGCCACTTCCTCATGAAGCATTAACCGTAGCATACAGACAGGATCTGTCAGAAAGAGCTATTAATCATGATGATGAGGAAGTCATCAATCTAAAGGAGTTTGGGGAGCAATTAAGAGAGATACTGGTGTAGTGGCCAATGCAAGGTGGTGAGTTATGCCAAAAACTTGCAAAGTGGTACAAACATGGCAGCTTTCTTTGCTTAAAGGCCCATTATGTAAGTTTAGGACAATACAAAAAGTATATTTTCCGGCCATTTCTTTACATAGTAAGTTGACTTTACACTTAAGTATTCCAAAACAATATTCAGGGAGAGAATATGCAACATCGTTGCTCCATACAAATGATTTTAAAAACTGTGAAAGATCTTCCATTCAAACCTCTGGCCACACACACATTGGCTGTGCTAGGCCTTGTGTCAATTATCACCCCAGTGGGGGTGCCAACTGGTAGCTCACCAGTTTCTGTAAGACCTCATCGTTACCAGACTTTTTCTTCAAATCTAAAGCGATAATGACCTCAGTTTGTTGATGCTGAACAAAATAGACTAAGTTCATAATAATATACTGCCTCATTTGAAAGATATGAGTGTTTCCAAGAAGCTAATCATGATAACATGTGCCCCTGTCTATATAGCCCGGCCGTTATACATGGGGCGTACCCAACTAATTATCTCCCCTAGGGGGGCTTCCACTGTATGTTGTTTGTTGTGGTCCACTTCCAAACCGGTGTCACCTCGAACTGAACAAGGACTGTTTTTGTGCACAAAACATAGGTCAGAAATGTGAAATAATGACAGAAAAGTGTTGAAAAGTGATAGAAAGTGTTGATAACACAGAGATTTGGTATATTTAGAATATTTCAATTTTTTGCGCAAAATCTTACATAATGGGCCTTTAAAGTTTATCACTCAGCACTTTTGAGAAAGAGCCAGAGTAGGGAGGCTGAGCACAAGCCACTACCAGTTGAGCAGCCACTACCACAAAGTTTCATGTGTTCTCGTAGTCCCATGCAAAAATGCATACCAAAGTCAAACACTTTCTTCTGGTAATGCTACAGGTTAAAGTTTGAAGCGGGAAAATGTTATCTGCATGAATTGATCATCTTCAAGTTGCTTCAGGGTCTGTTCAGTCTCCTGTTTTATGCCAATTAAAAAGGTATGTCTGCCAACATGCAGCGAAAGTTTAAAGTTCTTGGCTTCCCGACAGTCACATTATATTTATATTTCCTCCACAGGCCTTTGGCAATTGGACAACTATCCAGACTGTGGCCATTAGGAACTTCATTGTCAGCAACTGAGAAATAATTTGGCATCATTCTCAACTCCAGGACCCTGAGTATATACAGTTTGTGTTGGAAGGAAACCAACTTATTTCGGAATGTAGTAATAGAAGAAGAAACTGGAGAGCATTGGGATTTTTGAAGGGCTCGAAATACCACATTTCAAGTGGTACATGTACATGATTTTGTACAAAACGTTACAAAACTCCCCCCAAAAAGACACAAACAAGCCAAAGCTATGCATCTGCTTACAGATTTTTCTAAAATACAATTCTTTATTGACTCCACAAAAAAGTACAGAGACTTTTGTATGGTCAACTATGACTACGAACAAAACTAAATACATGTATAAAATATAAACTGTAAGCTTCTCCATTTTTCTTTGCCCTCCCCATTCTTTCAATAACAAATGACCGATGTCGGGCTGTATATTTTCCCTAAAAGTTGACCTGAGTCCTTGAGAGCCCAGTGGCCCATGTCTAATGGCGTCCTATTCACACCTGCGTCCCTTTCCAAACGTCTCCTGTATTACTGGTACGACCGATGCAACAGTCGACTGTTGCCAATAAATAAACCATGCGGAAAAGGGGGGAGGGAGTCTGGATTCGAATCTTTAATGATCAAAATGGTTTAACTGTGACCCGAGGCAATACAGCTAGCCTGGGTAACATCCTAGTAGTACTGTAAGTACCAGGGCTCCCATATGCCCTCTACATACTATGAATGTAGTTAGGTTGAAGTATACATGTAGGAGCCCTAGTAACTAGGATGTTGCCCTGGCTAGCAATAGGCCAGCTTTGGAATCTTGTGTTGTTGATAGCAGGCTATAAATTACATAGAATGGGAAGCTTGACAATTTCAAGTGCTCGCATTGTTGGAAATCATACTTAGTTTAGCACAGAGGCCCTTACCGTATTTGATGGCACTACGTGGACATTGGAAATTCTGCTGATTAGAATAGATTTTCATGAAATGGGATTTGACTGCAGCAGCCTACAACTGGGACCAAGAGGCTATAGTCAAAATACCACAAAAATTGAAAAAAAGCACCAAAAAGTGGCTACAATGAACAGGTGGTCTGTATGCAGAGGTAGTCAGGACAGTAGTACAGGTCTACAGGTATATTCTACTTTTACCTCTTTCATTTACACACAGTGCCTCGATCCATCCTTACCCACAGTCAGCACCAGTGCTGACATGTAATTACTGGCCTGTAGCAGGAGGGACAAACTTTCAGCAGACCTAGCGGTAATTAAGCCCAGTGGGACCAAATTTGTAACTCAAGACAATTTAAAGTTCAATGACCCCAAATTCTCACTGTTCGCCAGTCTGGGGTCATCAAATTCTTAAACCTGCTACAGACTTTAAAACTAACACATCATAACAGTCCAGGGCTCGAAATATTTTTTCTGCACTGGTGCAAGTAACTTTGAAAATCACCTGCACAAGACAAACTTTACATGCACCACATTTTAAAAAGGAAGTATGGATCACACTAAAAACTATTCAGAAACCATTGCCATTATTTCTTTTATACCTCATAGGTGGTAACTGTCAATGCAGCAAATAAAAATCCACATACACCTGCATGTACATATATAAACCCAATGCATGGACAGCCTCAGGTGCAGGTAGACATCAGAAATACCTGCACAGCTCCAAATTTACCTGCACTAACCTGCATATATGCAGGCAGTATTTCGGCCCTGGTATAGTGGTAATCCATGTCCAGGCTGATTCTTCACCAGTGTGTTTTTGTCAGGTCAGGTCAGAAGTGACTGATGTGATGATGGAGGGGGTTTATTGGCATTAATAACCCGACCCTGTGTCAGGGGTATTCAGGGGGAACATGATACATGTGGGGGGAAAGGCAGCTAGAAGTCACTGGGCATGGGTTCTTGGATTTTTCTGTTTCGGATTTTAGACAGGAAATGTTTGAAGTCAAATTTTTTTTAATGGTCCTATTTGGGCTGGAATGACAAACAATGCAGCTGCCAAGACCTGTCTGTCTCTCTGTTTTCGGATTTTAGCAAGAAGAGAAAATTTAAGTTTTGAGTCATCAGAATTTTTTACTGGTTGTAATACGAAGGACTGATGATGCAATCTATTGCCAAGATCAGTTTATTCTGTTGGGTACTTTTAGGATTCTCTCTTTTTTCGGATTTTATCAGCGAAAGAAAATGAAAATGGTAAGGTTTCTCAGTAGAGACTCTATCCAAATTTTTTGCTGGTCATAATTATAAGAAAGGAACAATGCCATGATTGCCAAGACTAGTCTATTCTGTTGGGCAGTTTTAGGGTTCTCTCTTTTTTTAAGGATTTTTGTAGGGAGAGAAAATGGAAAGGTTTCTCTATCTGGTTTTGAGTCACAGGAATTTTATTTTGTAATAGGAAGGACAGATGATGTAATGGCCAAGACCAGTCTATACCTTTTGGGTACTTTTATTTGCCAACTCCAAGTGCAGAACTGCAATGGCAGTTTGCCAGTTATGCGATCTGGGCTGAGATTATCACCTTTGTTTGTTTGTTTTGTTTGTTTATTTATTTGCACAACAACAAGAGAAAATATACATAATACAATAATAATAAATAAAACAAGGTGCAGGAGGAGGGATAAAGCTTTACCATCAAAGCAGAGGTTAAAACAATGCTTATCACTAAAAGCAGCCAGCAGTTTCCCCATAAAACCTATCAAGTTTGCCGAAAATACAACCACAGTGGAAGCCGACGACAAGCGCTAAGATTTGATGGATGTTTGGGAGGGTAATTGATAGTATCAATCACACGCGGAGGTCTTTACCACGTGGTACACGGGGGTACAATGGGATAGCCGTGTCGCTGCCACGGAATATTCCCAGAATATTTAGCGTAGCCTTTTTTGGACCTGGCTTGTCCTGGGCATATTTAGGGGGCAGGAGGTCCCTTGAGGTTTCATGCCCAACATGACTGTCATACTCGCTAAAGCAGCTGGGTCAGGGGAGTAGGGCTGTGATCTTAACTACATCTGTGCAGGCTTGTCAAGTGGGATCAGTGTAGGAAAACAATAGTGAACTGGAATTAACTCAACTATTCTTGACTTTTGATTGTGCAACACAATGATCATGGAATAGACAGTTTCAGACTTTCTTCTAATACTATAGGTTATATTTACATTTTGTATTGTGTTATATTGTATTGTCAGTATTGTCTGATATCATCCTCCAATCCCATTGCCTATACCCCTCTGATTTTGCACCAAACATCATGACCACTTCTACATGTACCATAAAATTAATAACAAAGTCTTAGTGAAAATAAATGAATTTACAGTACAATCAGAGCAGTTCATGATCGCTGCCAACTTTCTGTCAGTCTGAATGATCTGTCACAAAGAGGTGACAAGCGACGGATCTACTGCTTTTCACGGAGACTTGCGCTCTCGTAGTCTGGTATAAATAATGATGGAGGAACTGCAGGGATTTGTGGCAGGGGTGGCGCGCTGGAAATTAATTTTGTTGTCGTGTCAAGCAAGTTGGGCTTCTGTATGCATACACAGGTGCATGTGATGTAAGTGGTGGGTTAGGACACATGAAAGTTCATTTAGTGGTTTAGGGTGTAGTAACAAGAACAGTGCTGATCTGGAAGATCAACATCAAAACAGAGTCTGAGGGGAAAGACTGTACCTTTGTACACACAGTTTCAGGGAGTGTATATAGCCAACTGGCCACTGTTCTCATCTTGATTTGCTGAATTTTTGCTAAAAAAATGTCTAAGAACCAAGAAAATCTTGATCTTTTGCTGAATTTTTGCTGAAAAATGTCTGAAAACCAAGAAAATCTCTTGCTGAATATTTGTTAAAAATGTCTGAAAACCAAGAAAATCTCTTGCTGAATTTTAAACAGACATCTGACTGAAGTCAAGTTTTTGCCTCAGACCTTTATTCATCTTGGCATCAAACCTTTTCTGTAAGATGTCTGAGAACCAAGAAGATGAATTGGCTATGCCTTAGGTGTGCGGTGTAGTCAAAGTGGCAGGTTAATTCTGTAGCCGTGTTCTCTTGCACAGCGCTCCAGATGGGAAGTAAAATAATACAGAGCCATGATTAGATCTGTGGAAGATAATTAAACGACAGGTTTGCGGTATATCTGCCGTCGTGTTGGGGGAGTGTACAGGTCCCACAAGATGGAGTAGAATATATTGTGTTTGTTGATTTGATTTTTAATGTAGATAAACAAAATACACGTCTTAAAATATTTATCAACGGTACTATATTGCAGACTTACAAAGTCTAAATTGAGTTGGTGTTTACATCCAATTCAGTACATTTTTATGTTACACTACATCAGCAAACTTCAATATCCTGACTAATAGCACAAATTAACATTCAAGTGCATATCAAAACTCTACGATGTGCAGGAAAATTGTTTGAATAGCAAAAAAGCATGAAGAACTTGCTGTTTGGGTATTTTCAGATCTTTTGGTTGAAATTCTAGGAAAATAAAGTTATAGGATAGTGATTTTACCGCAGCATTGATCAAACAAAAGACTTGAGAATCAGTTCAGAGTTTCTGTAAGGTTGCTGCTCGGAAAGTGCTGGTGACTCTCTTAACTTTTGTCCCAAGCCCTTTGGCAACAAATTTGTATTGGTTACAGGGTTAGGCAGCAGAGAGAAGGGTAACAGATTCAAAATCAAGTCCTCAAAAGGTACGTGTAGATATCTGCAAATTCTGGTCTTGTGAAAAGGCTAATCTTGTTTCATTTCACCTGGCTGCAAAGTAGATGACTAGAAATCCTCTGTGCAAGAAACAAGATTTGTGAATTAATCAGTTAAATCATAAACACGGCGAGAACCATGGCGGCAGGTTGTGTGGCTTTGAGATAAGGATGCCTGGAGGGTTGTGTGCTCGGGGAAGGCGCGGAAATCGTGTCAACTGCTCGCACTGACTTCATTTCAAGGTTTCTCCGGCGTTTTACCCTCCGCCAAGCCGATTATGCTGTCACTGATGTTGGTTGGTTCAGGTTGACTGATTGGGCAATTGTGGATTTGTCTGCTTCTAAACAGGATAACTTTGAGTCAGGTTCAGCTCTAAAGAACTACGTCATGCTGCCTGAGGCTGCCATGCATTTTCTTGTCTGCTTCTTAATAGGATAACTTGACAAGTTATCATGAATGAAATTTCCTGATTTGTATAAGGGACAGCCCTATGTTTCGACACTCCTATGTTCCAGTGCCCCTACATTATGACATAGGGTCCCTGTTAGGGTTGTCAGAACATCATATTAAGTTGTGGGAACACTATAAGGGATGTCAGGACATACATGTAGAGGTATCAGAACCTGGTATGTATGACGTTGTAGTGTACCTTAGCCCAAAGAGGAAGAAATGAATTTCAGAAAAGAGTAAATGTAGGAATTCATCCCGGTTTCTTGAGCTTCAGAAAATCACCTAATGGCCTCCTTTTTGACTGCAGCGTCTTTTAACATTGCAGATTGCAAACATGTACAATTCATTTGGAGAACTGTCGAATTCAGGACAATTAAAGATTGATAGACTGGATTTGTTCTCATCAAAATGTTTTCTGAAAAATGTTACTTATCCATGCTATAAGTTGCCTTTATTTGTTTTAGATTAGATAAATTTAAGCAATTCAGGGGAAAACTGACGAGTTTGCAAGACTAGATCCCTCCAAAATGTTAAACGAATTACTGTACACTTTAAGGATTTGTCAGGCAAAGATGGCAAAACAATAACCTGAAAAATGAAGCCATTGCCCTATTTCTGCCCGCAGTGTGCAATCTATTCTCATTATGACATTATTAGTGACATCATTATTTCCATGTGAAATTGCCGAACAAATTGGCACCAAGATACAGTGATCCAATATTTCGAATGTTCAATCGGCTGGGAAAAGATCATATCGTCTTTATTAACTTGTCATGCTAGTATAAGTAGGTACCCTTCCTCATTTCTGTAATTTAAATCTATGATGTAAATAAGTACATGAGATCGGGAATGCTATTTCGTCCATATGGCATCTTTTTCTTAATATACTGTATGTATAATGAATGAAGGTCTAAGCCTCCCACCAAAAAAAACATAAAATCTATTGTCAGAAAGATTGATATGCCGCGCCAAAACTTGTCAATGTCACAAAATCCCCCAAGAAAAGACAGCAGAGACAAATTGGGGAGATTAGCATGTGGTGTATGACATGTTCGTTTCTGCTTGGTCGTGTGAGTGGCGCCACTGTGTGTACGATGTGTTAACAGCCCAGTGGAGCATGTATGTGTGTAGTATGTCCTTGTATATTGCTCAGTCAAGCAGGTGTACATACAGGACACTCTGCATACAGATCAAGATCTGATAATGGAACGGAATCACAAATAGGATGTGAAGAGCTTTTAGGGAGTGTTGCTGCACTTGCCAATGTAGGAGGACAAAATTGTATGATTATATACACTCAAAACTGCCCAGGAAGACCACTCAGGGGACTGATAAAATCTGGTGTATGTAGACAGGTGGTCACCATAGACAGGATTCTTAATACTTGTGTCAATGGGAAAAATTATCTAAGGGACCACCAAAAAGTGGTCACATTGGCCCGGTGGTCCTTATGTCACTTGTACGATGTACTGTACATTGTGTCAATCTTCACAAACAGAGTGAGACATTTTGAGCATCTTGTGAACAAATACTGGAAGAAAATGCTTCATGAGAGTCTACTGTATTTATAATTTTTTTTTTTTCTTCTGATCATTGCTTCAAATACTCCTGTTATTAAGGAACAGCTGGAAAATGTCTTGACGTAAATGCCAACTTTTTCCAACTTCTTGCACTCAATCGTCTTGGCAGCTAGAGATTGCCATTAACAGGTAATAAAGTTTGCAAGGCCCCAGACTCGAAAGTAAAGCGACAGCTGATGTTAAATTGGGGCTTTTCCTCAAGTAATTTCTCCGACGTTTATAGCCCCCCGTTAGCGCCCTATTTTGAATATATAGCAGACATAAAGTTGCTTGATGTCGATCCAAATGTATCGAAGCTCCCACTTATTCTGTGTCCAAATTACTGAGCTTAGCATATAAACTGTGCAGCTGCATTAATAACAGCATATTAGGTGGGAGCTGCCTACTGTAGAGTCGTTCATCCCTATTTCCAGGGGCAAGATTGGACTATAAGTATAGATTGGTCGGTGCTTCAAGGCTACGCGGCTGGCCATCAACGGAAAAGGGTTCTTTGTGTGAAATTGCGAAAGGAAGGAATCGGTAGACGGATGTCTGGTAGATATTGAGAGGTCGAATGGAGGAGAAGAATCCTTTCATTAAGAAGTTGGCCAGTGTCGTAGTCAGTTTTCTGCAAGGTGGTGTTGTGGAAACTCAGATGGAAATTTGAAACATTGATTTGAGGGAGAATTGCAGTGGAATTCTGTCGTTTGAAAGAATTTGCCCTTTGGTAAAGTCGATTTTCTGCAAGATAGCAGAAAAAATGCCCTTTCTTAAAGGCAACATGGAAAATACGCAAGGTGGAATTTGACATTGTCTACCTAAAGAACCTACCAATCTACCTGGCTGGGTTTGAAATTCAAACCATTTGATTTGGAGTAGATAGTCTTTTCTCTATTTTCCACCAAAAATGTGTGTGTTTATGTATGTGTGATTTTAGGAGATATTAATTATCTTCAAATTAAATAACACACAGTCTGTATCCTTCTGTGTGTGAAATTAGAGCTGCAGTAGTTTTAAAGTTCAAAGATCATGTTGGGGCCGCCAGCTCTATACATTTCCAAAGGTCACTAGTCGTGTCTGCCCCTGGAAAATGCCAGCCCAGATTAATGTTGGAATGATAATGTCAACATTGGCACTCCTGTAGTACACATACTTCTGCATAAATCCCTCAGGGAAGAGGAAAATTAATCTTTTGCAAATATGTTTGAGGAGTTTTGGGGGCAAAATGTGAAATGAATGTTATTTTTTTTAATTCAGAAAATACAAATGAACAGTGCCTCTGTCTGCTAGAAAATTAAAGCTGAATGAATTGCAAAAATGGATGTGGACGTTCTAAATTGAATCTGTCCTTCTCAGAATTGACCAATGTAGTTGAGTTACAAACCAATGAACTACATCATTACCAAAACAGCCAGGGACAAAGTTCAACCACTGCAGTGAGCAACTCAGCTACATCTTGCAGTACAGTGTACAGTATTTTTGTAATAATCTTTGTGAAAGTCAACATAATTCAGATGTAGTGTAGTTTTGCCAGTTTGATTTTACAATAAAATAGAAATTGAAAAAGTTTGGTCGTTCGTTTTGAGAAACTTTCCCTGCAGCTTGGAGATAATCGGCCCAATTGATTTTCGTTCCATCCTTGAACAAGACGCCGACACAGCAGAATCCCCAATGAAATGGGTACCCAAAGTATCGGATCAATCCTCGAATTGTTCCCCTTTCCAGGGACGCAGCAAGAATCAATAGAACCCGTGGGGATCATCGATTTTGCTATCTCGTACGTTTACGGCATTGTCTGTGTCCTTGAGCTAGGGTTACTGCAGTTATTAAACTTTTAGTGAGGTTTAGGCTTTATGTTGTTTGAGGAAACTTCTGTAATTGTGGTGCTTAGTGTTAGTTTTATGTGCTTTTATGGAGAGTCATTTATATCTGTTATGGTTTGAGTGGGAATGTACCAAGGGAGTGTTGTGTGAGGGGCGGTGGAAATATTTTTCAAACAGTTCAGAACTTTAAATTCTCTCCATTGTCTCTTGTGACATGTCTGTTACAGGGGTCTCATCTTTCAAGACTAGTTTCTTTTTAAGCTTTGGAATGGGCACTCACGCGGAGATTTCTGTTATCAAACTTTTTAGCCCTGTTGTAACAGAGAACAATTTATACAGGTTCATTGTACCTGGAAAATTCCCCTAGCTCTTTTTGACAAATACAATGAACAGTGGATCACAGCTTAACGTCCTGTCCTAAGGACTGTGACCCTTTTCTGTAGCATGCATGTTGTGTGAGCAACAACAGCCAGGATTCGAACTCACGACTTTTTTGTCTAGAGGCAGCTACTGGACTACGCATGCTATATGTAAGGGGTTATTTCCAGCCCCATGCCACGTAACATACATTTTCCAGCCCGAAGTAACAAACGGTTCCTTTTCCTTTCCAGGATGGAAACTACAAGTTTGAGAACGGCTCAGCAGTGGTGGAAGACGACGGGGATGAGAACAAGGAGCGCGGGAACTGGTCCAACAAGCTGGACTTCATCTTGTCGTGTGTCGGCTACGCTGTCGGACTTGGCAACGTCTGGAGGTTCCCCTACCTCGCCTACCAGAACGGGGGAGGTGAGGATGGAATTCCACTTTCACTTAAAAGACTTGTCTTTCAAGTTTATCATCTTAAGGATGGCATGCATTTGTAACTTGACTTTGCCTGACTACAGCCTGGCTTCTAGCAGCCCATCCACTGGCCAGGCCCATAGAAGCTTGATGGCCAACACCTCTAAGTCAGGAGAATGGAAAATATCTTAATCATCAAACTCAAACTGAAATCCTGTTGATTTATGCATGTTTCCATAGTGACAGAGAATCCTGAGCTTCTATTGGACTGATTTTCATAGGGATAAATCATAAAGACGCCTGAGCTCCTATTGGTAGTTCTGGAAATGGGAATGGTTCTCTTGAGTTAGAGGTGTATGGCCACAAGCTCTTGGGGAGGAGGCCCAATCAGCCCCTGACAGCAAGAGATTATGCATTTTAGGCCGGCTATGTTAGAGATGTATGGCCACAAGCTCTCAGGGAGGAGGCCCAATCAGCCCCTGACAGCAAGAGACTGTGTAACACAAGTTATAATAACAAATTGAATATGGTTCCCCTTCCTTTCCAGGTGCATTCTTGGTGCCGTACACCATCATGTTGGCGTGCGCCGGCCTGCCCATCTTCTTCCTGGAGCTGGCCTGGGGGCAGTTCTCCAGTCAGGGGCCCGTGGGCGTGTGGAAGGCCATCCCTCTATTGCAAGGTAAGGCTGCAGTGTACATCAAGGCCACTAGGGGGATTTCTTAAACTTAAATACAAAACCCCAAACTGACTTACTCCAGCCCAGCAAAGTTCTACTGAACTGAACATAAGGCTACAGGAGGTCTGTATAACACAGGCTGCAGGAGGTCTATATATCACAGGGAATAGAAATGCAGTTGCTTTTTTGACCAGGCCTACCTACAATGTAAATGTGTACTATATACAATCATATATTATACAATGTAAATGTGTACTATATACAATCATATAAGGAAGACTGCTGTTGTATAAAATTAAAGATCTATCTAAGCTTGCCACAAAATGCCACACTGATTTACTCCAGCCCACCAAAGCTCTGACCAAAGTCTCTCTGAGAATAATGAATTGAATGTTAAGCTCCAACATGGCTTTATAACAAAGTTAGAGCCATCACTGGATACCAGGGGACGTAAAGAGTAACGGATGGGGATGGTTATTGGTACCCACCAATTTGGGAACCCGACGAACTGCTAATTTAATTTCAGGACAGGATAACGATGATAACGAGGTACGTTATGGGGTGGTAATCAGATTCCCTGGTGTAGTGAGGATGAAAACGATGTGTAGAGTTATTGGAGAGAATTTTGAGGTAATTTTGGGGTGACTTGAGTGCATGTTAAAATGGCTGCTGTCAATCACAATTAGCAGTTCAACTAACAAGAGAGAGAGACACGGGGTGCCTGTCTGTCAAAATTTTGCATTTGTACGTTTTCGTGTTGCATTTTGAAGTTTTGTACTATTGTAGGAGGTAGACGGGGCTATAGGATCGGTCTCTCATCACCAAAATTTGACTGAAAAATGTTTCTTCAGTTTAGCTTACAGTACAGTAAAGTCACATTCGTCATAGGTTGTCGTATAATTTTGATACCGCAGAAGTTTCAAACTGGCTGCAACAGAAACAGCCACCGACAAGGATCTAAGGCAGCATTTTCCGTAACCAGACAGCTGAATTTTGCAGGACACATGCTTAAATGCGACCCTTTCCAGTAGCATGCATGCCGGGTGAGCGACAACAGCCGGCCATTCGAATATCCAACCTCTTGGTTCAGAGGCACTGGACTATGCACACGACAAGTCTAGTCTATATTAGGCTCTTTGCATGGCCTGACAAGACTAGGTCATGTTGTGTCTTGAAAGGAAGTAAACACGAGTTTGTTTGAGCTTCATTTTAGGCCGGCCAGTTCACGGTGTGGTGATGGGAAATGGCCTGTTTGAAGTCTGAATGGTCACATCGGCGAGAGATTCTCACTGTCAAGTTTTTGTTACCACAGAAGAAATGTTGCTGACACTAGTGGGTAATTCAGGTCACGAAATGCATGTACAGTACCTAACATCAACTTGAATGAATGAATACTGTATCTCGTTTATTTCGTAAAATACATCTCAGCCAGAGTGAGGCTGAATTATGTATTTCTTACAGGCTTGACATATAACGTAGTAGAGGACTTGACACACATCTGTATTAAAACTTGATAACATGTTATACTGAGGGATAGAAAATTTCTATATAACGTAGTAGAGGACACACATTCTGTATTAAAACTTAGACACATAATAATCTTATTCATGCAAGAGAATATGTGGAACATGTTATACTGAGGGATAGAAAATTTCTATAATTATATAAACACATCATGTGCTATCATTCAGTAACCTTGACAGACAGGGAATAGGTGAATCTCTATATTCTGCATATATGCTTGCAAGCACTTTAACTAGCACTTTGTAGCACAACCTTGTGGCCTTGCCTTCTTGTCAAATTGCAGGATAAAACCTCTTGAGTAACCTGCACATTTGCAGGTACCAGTAGGTTAAGTGTTGAGTGCTTTGGGAAAGTACATGTACATGCAGGGTTCTCACCTGGTACTTTTTCACAGCGTAGGGGTCAGGTACAGAAGGCTAACTTTGCGTATTGTAAGCCGTGTGTGGCATGCCAAAGACATGACCACAGTAGGGGTTTTGGTATTGTCCCCTGGAAAATCTTAAAATTCATAACCCCCAAGACACTATTTCCTGCATTTTGAGGACAAAACTTTGTGAAGTAAAGTTTTCCCTCAGTCACAGCCTTATTCTAAAGCTAAATGTTAATCTTTGTACAGATTTATGAAGGGCTACAAAGGTTCACCATAGAAAAAACACCTCTACGCTGTTTGAAAGACAACATACGAAAGCTAAATCACAGCATAGGGCCAGTCCAAATCACAGTGCAGGGTCTCCTCCTACACACAAATTTGGCTAGCTAGAACACTGGCTGAAGCATCAGTGTTTACATTGGGACACCCAAATTTGTGTTTCACCACACACTTGAGTGTGACTTTGACAGATGTCCTTTTAAAGACCGAGTTACTTCTCACACAAGTGTTATATGCAACACAGTGTTTAAGCAAACAATTTGCATGTAGTATTTCATTGACAGTTTTGACAGATGTCTATCATTGGATCTGATTACTAGTAATTATCCTTCCAGTGTCAAATGCAACATGGTGTTTTATCAATCCACTAAGTGTGTGATTAGTGACTTGACAACAGGTGCAAATTACTTGTACCTTGGGTGTTCTTGTGAAATATAATAGCAAGAGTGCCTGGTTACAAGTCTTGTGTGTTACAAGTACAGCACGTCAGATTACAGTGAACGAAATACTTTTTTGAGCCAGGTTGCCCAGTGGCAACCTAGGATGAAAGATAGGTTGCCCATCAAAATTCCAGGTTGCCCCAAATTTAAACTCTTCTACATTATGATTAACTTTGTTAGAATGCAATGTGCATTTATACATTTTTGACACAGAGTTGTTTCCCCTTACCTGAAGTGATGAGCTCTTCCATGGGAACTTCTCAATAAACAGTTCCCAATGGAAGAAAGGGGCATCCTCACCACAAAATTTATGTAGTGCACTGGGCTACCTGGGTGTAAAAATAGGTTGCACCAAGCAAAATATGGTTGCACGGTGCAACTGGGCAACCTAGTATTTCGCGTGCTGGATTACATTTACAATTGCAGTGTCATGAAATCTTGTCTGTTTTGGTGGTTACCTTTAACTTTTTGTAACATGCCTCAGCTAGCCAGTTCAATGCTGAAAAACCCAGCTATGCTTTATCCCTTTACTTAGAGTCAGAGCAAGAGAGGAAAATAAAAAAAGAAATTCTTAGATTGTTTCGTAACTGTGTTTGACAGATGAAAGCGGTTAGGTGTCTTTGATCTGTTATTTGGAATGAGAGACGTTCCACGCATCTGCAGTCACAGGCCCGAGTTTACACATGTCTACTTCAGGCCGCCTTCTGGCTTCTGGGCAATGCAGCTTAGTACTCTTGACTTAGCCTGGGTACCATCCTGGTTAGTTTACGTCTGCTCACACAGTAGCTTAGGTGGGAGCGGACGTAAACTAACCAGGATGGTACCCAGGCTACTCTTTACTGGCAGTTACTGAGTTACAATTTTGCCATTGGAAGATTTGATTGGAGATTTGGTATTCAAGACATTCTTAAAAATGCCTTGATAACCCTATTTTTTTCCTAACGCAGTGGTCTTGGGGCTACCCGATGGAGTTATTAATTGACATTAATAGTTAGAGCACTGCTGTATTGTATAGTCTTTATGATAAAATCATGACCAGCCCCAAATCCCACCACTCCTGACCTAGATCTGTTTCCTCTTGATCGACGATCCTCGTTTGTGTAGTTTTGAACCGACAGAAGAAGCCTGAAAGGGCTCGCTGATGAGATGCGATGCATCAACTGAACCTGGCAGCTCGCTATTGTGTGGTCGGTACCGGTGGGGGGAGGGATTGTGCTCACTGTAAATGGTGGTGTCAGTTTTTTTTCATCAAGAATTTCATCACATTACAAAGGCTGAATTATTATTCATATAGTCAAACCTGTAGATCTACTGAATTAATTGATACAATCAAACCTGCCCACCTCTACATAAGGACCACCTGGCCACTGTGGACACTTTTTGATGGTTGCTTAGATTTTTTTCCTGTGATTTTTCTTCTTAAGTTTCACTTCACCCAGACAAAAACACTCCACCTTTACATGTGCCCTGAGGGGGATGAAACTGCATAATTGTAGGCCAAAATATGAGCATTTTTGGGTGGATTGTTGAGAAGATAAATGGTATACATATTTTTTTTTGCAAATCAAAAAAAATGAAGAAGGCGCATCCGAGAACCAAGAAATAAAATCAGTTCATCCCTTTGCTTTAGATGTTGGCGTATGCATGGATTGATAGTCACTGCAGCTTAGTATCCAATCTATTGTAACTGCCGAATCTGTTTCGTCCTCTATCTCTATTTGTGTAGAGGATGAAAAAGACTCAGCAGCTAAAAAAGGTTTGAATACCAGGCTAGTTTGACTGTTAGCTAGTGGAAGATGTTATTCAACTTACTGTTTTGTAGATGAACATGTTTCTCATTTCTTCCCTGCAGGAGTTGACATATGCATGGTTTGATTAGCTATAGTTTTCTTGACTTGACTTGACTTGATTCTATTAGGATCCACATTTAGCACACATGTACAAGACTGCAGCTATTCTTCCTGTGGTCTGTTCTAACACACATTACGACACACAGGAAAATATACAAAACATATATATATTGACAACAATAGCGTAATGATATAACACGCAACTTAACATAAGGTTATTTACATCAGCTTAAAAATAATTACCACTTCATTTCGTTCCAGACCCTAGACATTCTATACAAAAATCTCCTTTTCTGGGCATTTGTTTGGGGTTTAGGAAGGCGTTGAGTTCGATGCTCTAGTATGGACCCATGTGACTGCATTGTGATGTTCTTATACAGAGAAACGGCTAAATTTTTTCCTTATTACTTCCCTACAGGAGTTGGTGTGTGCATGGTGTGCGTGTCCTTCCTGGTGGGGATCTACTACAACGTGATCATTGCCTACGCGCTCTTCTACCTGTTCGCCTCCTTCACCAGCTACCTCCCCTGGACTGACTGCAACAACCCGTGGAACACGCCCGAGTGCGCCACAAAAGGTCAGGGGGCACGGGGTCATGGGTCATAGTTTGGTAAAGAAAGGTGCAACCTGGGAATTATGGCCATTTACTGATTGGTCGAACAGTATTACGAAAATTGAAAACTAGACAGCAACAGCCCAAGTGTGCCACAAAGGTCAAGGGGCCATTGGGTTGTAGTTCAAAGTTCACCCTGGAGTTCAAAGTTTGCCAAAGAGGTGCACCCTGGAAGTTTTAGCTGTTTGTATGAACAGAATTATGAGAATTCAAAACTAGACAGCAGTAGAAGAGTGACATTCACCATTAAGGCAGTGTAGCTTCTCCACTTCTTTACCTGAAGCACTTGTCATATCTGCAATACGATTAACATGCCTGTAGCCTGCAGTTTGAAATGAAGTTGCTAGGGGGATTGGTCTACTGTATCTCCACCTGTTAAGCATTATTTTGTCATGTGTATGTATGAGACCGATGGAAGATGATGTCCCATATTTATCCTCACACTTAACCCAGTCTTTTATTGTTTTCTTACAGATGGTAGGTTCCCCGACCCCTCATGTCATGAGAGAGTATATATGAGTTCTTTTATTTTACTTTCTGTTTGCTTTCTATGGTTTGATAAAACAGTTAATGTTTGCTTTGTTTCTACTAACATTTCTATACTTAGTTGAACCTTAGTAGATCTCTTTCTTGTTGTTTTGTTTTGGTTGATTGAAATTAACACTGAACTTGCCACATGCAAAAAAGACACAGACATGTAATTTGCTTTTTTACTATCACCTAACAGTATCATCTGCAACTCACTTTTATGTTACCTACAGTTTGCACAGAATCATTTTTATTTCCACACATGCAACATTACAATGTGTCAAACTGCTACAGTTTTCTTCCACTAACTTACACATGCTTGATATCTGTAGTTCACTTAACTGTGTGTTTTTCGTTTAACATCTAACCCACTTTAATCAAAGTTTTGAAAAGGACTTCCCCCTTTCTTTAATGGTTCGGTTGCAAGGAATTTGGTTTGGTTGTGGTTTGATAAGTTACTAACTTGGTTAAATAACCAGAGTTATTGAATTGCTAACTAGTAACGAATGGCATTGCTCCTTCCCCCGTGCAGCGTGCCAGCAGACGGTGAACGCGACGTTCCAGAACATCACGTTAGGCGGGGAGATGTACTCCATGTTCGGTCTGTATGACGAGAACGGCACCTGGGTCAACGGGACGTACTGCGCCAACAAGGAGCGCAAGAGCCCCAGCGAAGACTACTGGAAGTACGTCTCAAGTCTTTCTTATTTCTTAAAGATTTGACCTGTAAGACTCGAACTAATAGTCAAAGTTTTAGGTAGAGACGTGAATGTACTTACTGTAGATATTTTAACCGAACTATTTGTCCCATCAGATCTAGCAGGTCGTCAAAGCTCTTTGAATGCTTGTAATCCGCAGTTTAGAAGGCAAGCTGCGATCTTAAAGAAAGCTGTTAGGATGGCTTGAAGATTTAAAAGTCTTAGATTAAATAGGGTGTGGAGGACTTTGTTTAGACTAAACAGTTGTTTGTACTTTCTTCAAAATCTACCCCTGGACCATCAGATTTATCTAAAACTGGGGAATTTCCATTTAAGAGACCTAAGCTTTCAAAGCTCCACCAAACAAGCAAACAAACTAACCTACCTTATTCCCCAGTCACTATGCCCTGGAGATCACGCCAGGAATCCATGAGCCAGGCGGCATAAAATGGCAGCTGGCCCTGAGCCTGGTGCTGGCCTGGGTCATCGTCTTCTTCAGCCTGTGCAAGGGAGTCAAGTCATCCGGAAAGGTGAGGAAAAAAACATCTAGTTCTTAGCTTCATGTTTGTTTCTTTCGCATAACCGCCTTTAGGCATAACACACCAGTTTTGTACAATATGTACAAGCTGCGTAAGACCAGACGGTACGGTTTGAACCACTCACACCGGGAAGGACCCCTACTCTTTTCGATAATTGCATTGGGATCTTTCACCTGCTTGAGGTGTGGCTCTCCTCAAACATGGGACCTCTGGCTTTGCATCCCATCCGAGAGGACGTCCCTAACAGAAGCTAGGTACTCATTTTCACCTGAGTTGAGTGGGGAAATAGGTGTTAAGTGCCTTTCCCAAGGACACAACACTGGATCCTGTGAGGGATTCGAGCCCAGAATCTTCAGATTCTGAGTCATCAACCCTTACCACAAGACTACCTTGCCACTTTTGCTTCTCGATCTCAAGATTAGAAGTTCAAATCCCTGAATATCCATTGAAATTCTGAAGCCCGATGTTTATGCAACAATTAAGGCAGGCTGGTTCAGTGCCTGGCTTCGAACAGCCCACCTCTGGGAATGTCTGCAACTGGGCCAGGCAGGGAGTTCTGTTCACTGACATATGCAAGGGGAAATAAAAAGAACATTTGTATTTGACACTACAAGCTGTAAGTGTCTGTAATGTCAAGTTGTAGCTACCACGAGTACACCTCTAGACAGGCTTCAAAATAAAGAATATATTCAGTCTGTTACATGGGGGCACACGGGGCAATTGCTGTCATATTGAGGTCACACGAGCCACTGCTTGATGGTGGCTACATGACCTGCTTTGGGTCGCAGTTTGCCACATTTCTTGCGGCTCAGTTGCCGTGGAAACAGGTCAAATGGACCAATGGGTGCTTAGATATTCTAAACAAATGGTGCCTCATACTCACAACCAGGGCAGTGGTCACAGGTCACGTAAATATTGATTGATTTTGTCGGGCGATGATTTAGAAACAAGCTTGAACACTAATAAAGTGACTGGGGAAGGCTGTTAGGCACACCAGTTCGATTTCTTGGATTTGAAGCTTATTTTTTTCGAATTTGAAAAAAGAATAGGAAGATCACACCATTCCAGGTATGAATCAACCTCAAAATGCTCACCTTTTGGCACCAACAAGTAAACAAGTCCTTGTCTTCCTAGTTGTTACAGTTTTTTGCCAGTTATCAGGACATTCAATGGTGAAATTCATTGTTTGAAACGTTAATCCAGCTGTAATGCTAACTGTGGCTCTTGCCCACCCACTCCTTAATTTTTGTTGGTTGGTTAGTTGGTTGGTTGGTTGGTAAGGATCTCCATTAGTGTGTCAATTCACACTATTCTTCCTGGAGTCCTGGTGATGATGTTAATCACCATGTGGCTAATACGAGACGGGGGTACGCCAGGCCTCCATCTGGGTGATTTGAAGTGAATCACCAACTCCCAGTTAGTAGTATTTGGACCATCGCACACCGGGGCATGCCCCTACTCTTTCGTTTAAGGATTTTTTTTAGATGTGTTGTTGTAACATAGTTTTCAGCACTAGGGACAGGTACTGCTTTCTGTAAAAAATCCAATAACCCGGAAATAATGTGACCTTAGAACTAAAAAAAAAGAGAAAAACTTCTGTTAACTGTAGCTCTTGCCCGCCCACTCCTTTATTTTTGTGTGAAAAATACGATAAATGAAATTGGCGTGACCTTTGAACAAAAAAAATGGAGAAAAACAAACTTTGGTGCCCCGTTTGTCCTTGAGTTGTCAGCGATGCGTGCGCAGGGGGTAACGAACAGAAGCTAATCACTGTTCGACACAGCCGAGAGCCGCTTAAGCACAAATGATGTATCGATTACGGAGTCGATATGGTCGGGCGGGGAGAGAGAGTTACGAGTGTGGGCATGTTTACATCACGTACTCAGGCTGTTATGGCAATAGTCAGGTATTTAGATAAGGAATGGCTGGGACATCTTTTTGATTGGTGGTGTAGCCTCTAAGCACACTTAAGTAGCCGTTTGGATACGAATTCTGTTTAGTGTATTGGCTAAAGGGTTTAGCAGCAGGGAGAAGGTTGACCTTTAGCACACTGAAGTAGCTGTTTGGTTACCAATTCTCTATTGGTTACAGGGTTAGGCAGCAGCTAGGGAGAAGGTTAACCTTTAGCACACTGAAGTAGTCATTTGGTTAGGCAGCAGGGAGAAGGTTACTACAACAAGGGGATCAGAGATAGCAGACTTCGCCCCCATATCCATACTGCTTTCAAGTTCTTCCAATCCTACAGACAAAAGTAGCTGTAATGAGGATGTATAGCAACACTATATTGTGTATATTAGGAATCACAGAAATGCATACACACAGACAGACAGACACACAGATGGACAAGCTCAAAACAATACTCCATTCCCTCTGGGAGCTGTCAAAATGAAAACAGAGAGCTTGGATGACACTGTGTGAATCAATGTGTACACTTTCCAGTCGGAATCTGTTTTCAAGCTGATTCCATTTAAGAATTACATCTTTGAATCTGAGAACCAAGAAATTAAACCGTTGTGGCCTAAACTTTTGAAAAAATGTGACAAGAACCTACGTTTGGGTCTGTTTTGGCCGGAGGTAAGGACATGTTATGGAACAAAGCAGTTTTCCAATGAACCGAGTGGACAGCACCTGGTCCCCCTACAATCCAGCTCAGCCGGGAAATTGTATTGAACAAAAACCCGGCTAGCGAGACGCGATCCTTCTAATAGAAGTCGGCTGAGGAGGTTCTGCTTGGGTGCGCACATCTGCTGGGTTTCTTAAGAACATCGGAAACTTCTTGAGGGGGCTGAAACAATAGGTTTAAGGAGTTTTTGGAGAACTGTTGTTGTAACATAGTTTTCAGCACCAGGGACAGATACTGTTATAGAGGTTTTGCCTGGTCACGTATATCTGACAGATTTTTTAGTATAGAAACATCCAAATTTTCTTAAACAGTGGGAGACACCTGTTTTAAGGGTTCTTCAGTGATTTGCTGTTGTATAGTATTTTTCAGAACCAGGGACAGGAACTGTTTTGCTTGGTCATCTACCAAGTTTCTTAGGAACATCCATATTGTCATTAGCAGTGGGAGACACAAGATTTTAAGAGTCTTCAGTGATGTGTTGTTGCAATGCACCAGGGACAGGGGCTGTTTTAGTTGTTCAAGCAAGGGGACAAGATTAAGGGGTAGGAACTTTCTTGTCAGACTCTGTTTACGTGTTGATCTTCCAGTTCAGCATCATGCTATTTTTATTTTTTTTAAATCTGAGAAACAAGAAGTTAAATTGGTGTGTCCTTAGGAAGACACGAGAGCCGTCAGGAGCTGGGTAATAGACTGTCACCCCTCGCTCAGGTCAGGAGGGGTTGCCGCCTGGAAATTACCATATAAATTGGACTCAGAGGTTTTAAACGCTGCTGACTCCCGGATCGTGTCTCTGGCTGTTGCCGGCGGCGATGGGCGGGCGTTCGCCAAAGTGTTGCTCTGGCTGTCAATCAATTTAGACTTCTCTATAGAAAGGAAAGATGTCTTCAGTGTCATATTCTACCTAAGCCCTTGATGATTTAATTTGTTGGTGGAATTTCTCGGATTTAGAGATGATATGGTTCCGTGCTGGAATTTCAACAAGAGAACAGAGTCTGAGGGGAATGTCTGTACCTTGGTGCACAGAGTTTCAGGGAGTGAATATAGTCAGGTTCAAGTTTCTAAGGAGCATCCAAATTTTCTTTAGCAGTGATGTGTTGTTGTAACATGGCTTTCAGCACCAGGGACAGACACTGTTATAAAGGTTTTGTTTGGTCGTGTCCATCTACCAGGTTTCTTAGGAGCATCTAAGTTAGATGCAAGTTGTCCTCCCAGCCCTCAGTGTTTTCATCTTGTCCTCTAGCTAAAGGTTTACTTTAAGATGTATGAGAACCAAGAAAGATACCTAACCATGACCTCTGTGTGCATTTGCTTTGCATCAGGTTTTGGTTAGACTTATAGTGCATATTCTGATTTTGATTTGTTGGCGACGCCTCAGGGGCGGAGGCATTTGTGTATATAATACGATCGCTTTGAAAGAATTTCAAAAATTGCACGAATGCATTCCCTTGGGAATAGGTTTTCGGGTTGCCTTCGGCCATGTGGTCTTTGGACCGAGCAGGAAAGGCCTTTGTTGCTTTGCATGTAAAAGACACCTTTTCAGGCAAGTTGTGGCTTTTTGCACACAGAAAATTAATGGCTGTCTTTATTGAAGTGTGTTTTCTTCTATCAAGAGAGAACAAACAATATAGAACATTTTGTTGCTCATAGTAAAGAACTAGGAGCAGTATATTCAAGCTTTATGCTTCAAATAAGTTTTTTGTTTCAACTAATATCGGCATGTGACCAGCTGTGAACACAATTATATTTTGAATCTTGCAAAATCAGATTTTTAAATGTTGAAGACAAGATTCAGCTGCAAAATATTTGCCTGCCCATCGATAACAAATTGTTTGTACAAAGCAGCAAAGACCGTGACTGTCCATGTACGTTGACTAGACATGCAGTCTTCAACTGGAAACAAAGGGACGAGACCAAAAATATAGGGCCAGGGGGTAGTCTGTTGCATGAAGGGATGGTGTTTTGTGACGTGATTGATTTGTTGAATCAGGGCACTAAGAGAAAATTGAGAAAGTTGGAGAAAACTGGTTGTCAGATTTTCAGCAGTGCCCCAATAGTCAAATGATTGTATAAAGGAAAGATAAGATGATAAGAGAAGAGATTATTTGTAGATATTTTGTGATGTGATTGGTGTAGGTGCGTTATCTTTGTCATTCTTTCACTTCTTTATTATAATTATTTTCATTTTCGGTCCGCCATAACGCTTCTTTCGATGTTCTCGATCTTCTTGAGTGAAAGATGCGGTTTTGACGCCATGCTTGAGTTGCAGCCACTGATGTCATCACAGGATAGCTGGATCACATCTGCGTGAAAGAAAAAAAAAGTTAACTGTACAGAATATCATAATACACACTGTAGCTTTAAGTCAAATTTGGCAATTGATACTGAGGAATTAGGATCACATGTATCTGGTGGAAAAGCCCGTGTTTTATCTTCCCTGATTGTGAGCTCACTTGCTGGCATCCAAGCCACAATAGAAATAGAAATAGAAAAAAAAAGGAAGAAAAAAAACATAATAAAAACAGGAGTGGAATGGAAACAATTGCAAGATAGAAATAATAACTGATACTATAGTGATGGCGTGGCAATAAAATAGTATAAGCCATCCTAAGATGTAAGAAAAAAAGACATTACAGAAGAGAAGGAGTCATTCCCTTGTCTTTGGCGTGGCACGCCATACACATGTCTTGGTTATTTGGTCATGGTTAATATTTCAATTCAGTCGCAATTTGCAAAGTGAACAATCCTGCAAAATTAAAACCTATAGCCAAAAACGAGACTTCGGAAGTATTAATAAAAGCAAAACAAACCGAGGAACCCACACAATTTGGCAACCACACAAGAAAAGATCCTGTTAGACTATTAACGAGACTAGGAAAGTAAGCAAAACGGACGGAATAAACCACACAATTCAAAGAACAAAAACAGTGAAGTCAGCAAATCGGGCATTAAAATCTTCACAATATGTTTCCGAAAATAATTTCATTATGTTGGTTGAACAAAGGATACTTAGTATTAGAATTTTTTTCATAATATGGCAATACTAACAGAAGAATATAAACTCTAGGAGTGTTTATTTTACTTTACAGTATAGCCTGGCAGCCAGAAACGTATGCCCCCAGTATCTCTATGGTGCTGGAAGCACTTACCCACCCGCCCAGGCACATAAACGCATGCCGGGTTATGTTACAGGGTCGGTTTAGTTCACCTACAGGACGGCAATGACTAGAAAGGCCAGCAGGGAAGCATCTAGCATGTCAACATCCCTAAGCCACAAATCTCTGTTAGAATAAATTGTTGTTTGGTAGCACGGCCAACTTTAAATACAATTTCTAGGATCTATTAGCTTGAACAAAAGCGGTCGAATGACTATCCAACATATAACGTTAGGAAGGTGAACCAAAGTTTTAAGACTAATGGGTCATCAGAATACTGTGATTTTGGCACTTTCGTAAGAAGCTGAAAGTAAGGCATTATAGTACACAATTGTATAATGGCGTTGACTCGGTTGGAAACAGTAAACCGTTCGTTTGCTTACACTTTTTTGATAATGATAGGGTCTATAAACTAAAGAAAGCAGTAGAGCAACAAACATATGGGAAAGTACACAAAACATTCGAGGATATTTCGGCACTTTTGTAAGATAGCTTTTTTCTATCTTATAAGGGCAAATAGATACATGGACAAATCAGTACAAAATGACCTACAAGTGATCGTCCTGAAACACATCATTGACCTAACACAGTTCTTACAACATTTGTGTGCACAAATTCAACCAACCCGAGAAAGCTAAACATTATAGTAGTGTACTCACCTGGTTTTGTCGGCCAAGTCAGTGGAAGGTTTCCTCCGAAGGTTACGCAAAGCCAACGGTGCACCGGAATGGTCCTCTTTTCAAGAAATTCGATTACCACAAAAGACAAAGTTCGAGCTGTGTTCAGGCCCATGAAACCTCCTTGGTTCAGGGTAAGTTTACAAAACAAACCGGATTTTAACATACTTATTCTCTGAGTCCGAGGAATCATAATGTTGGCTTGTGGATCAGAACACGTCTGCTGTGGGACACAGCTACATCACATCTCCTGAACACAAAGCATGCATCTAAGACTAGAGCTACGAAGCCCAACCCCCCTGTAACTATGATCTGTACTATCTTGTTTCCTACATTTGTCCTATTGGCTATCTTAGAATAACTCGGCAACATGAACTGGTGGTGTACCTTTCAGCCAAAGGGATGTGATTGGAGATTAGTAAGCCCCGGTAACTTACACCGGTGGGGGAAAAACCCAGCTGTCTGAGCATGACAAATTAATCTTTAACTGGTCGTTTGTCATCCCCAGTTTAAGCAAAGGTCAACGACCGCTTGATCAGGAATTTGACATTCCCTCCCCAAGAACATGTCGGTGGGTCGCGCGTGGGTTTATTCAAGCAGATCACACAGTGAGAAGAAATTATTCAGTCAGCCAAGCACCGTCCATTAGCAGAAGATACCAAGTATACTGGTATGATCACTGTTTGGCCGATGGATACTGTCTTAATTTTAAAAGCCACCGTAGGATCTGCTTGGAGATTAGTTTTGTCACCGAAGGAGCCACAAGTCAACATTCAAGGCTGGTTAACATTTCAAACAATAAATTTCTGAATGCAGTGGAGTGACTGACAAATGGATAAGAAAAAATGCAACGAATAAATGATTGCTACACAAGGATGCTCAGTATGTGTCTCAACACCCCCAGGGACCAAACATTCCCTAACAAGCAGCTATATCAGGATTTACCCTTAGATATGGAGAAAATCAAAACGCGCAGAATGAAACTAGCTGCACACTGTGTTAGACATCCTGGCATTGTAGCATCCAAACTTGTCCTTTGGGAATCCACAAAAGGTCAAAGAAGTCAAGGGAGACCTAGGATTAACTTCGCTGACAACCTCAGATCAGAAGTAAAATTCAGTCACTGATGGAGGATAGTTTTAAGATTGGTTTAAACGGGAGCTCAACCAAAGTAAAGTGAATATATGCCATGGTATGGCTCCGGGAAGAACGGCTGATTTCTCCTATATGTGTATTTGGTCCACACCTCTTCCACCCATCCTGTAAACTTCACTACATGTATGTGTTAGGAAGGTCAACTGGCAGCAAATAGAAATTCTTTTTGGTCATTGATGTCAGAGACTATACCTAGCATTCTTTCTAAACGTGTCTGTGTCACTCAGGAATACAAAGTCAAGGTAAATATTTCAACGCAAAACTTCAAGTAGAAGGCACGCGGCCAGTGTACTAGTATTTTCTTTTAGCTAGTTCGGGGCGTGGAACGCCGGTGTCACAGCGATCTCCCCCCCCCCCCGCGATTTCGCCCCGCCCGGGGGGCAAAATCTCTAGTGATCTTGCCCCCACTCTGGAGATTTTGTCCCCCACCAAAAAAAAGGGATTTCGCCCCCCCCCCAGGACATTATAAACTCACGAAATTCCTAACAGTCCGTCACCTTACTAAATATGTTTCCCATGCATGACAAGGTATTTAAACCGTCACACAATTAGGAAAACATAACACAATTAGGAAAACGTGACGATTTGCCCTCTTCCTGCAAGACATAAATAGGTCATTGCGATCCCCTGTGTACAACCGCGGTAAGGGAGTGTACAGTATGGGGAGGGAGGGCCGGTCGTCGGGGGGGGGGGGGGGTAGAGGGGTGAGGGCCTAGGGAAAAACTGAGCTGGGGGGTTAGGAAGCGCGTTAGGAAAAATATTTTACCTGGGAGGAGGGTCTAAGGAAAAATTCCAACATCCACAAAACTTTCCGACGCTTTGATATTAAAAACATGATTTATGTCTATCCCACACGTACATGTAATATAATAGTGATTCGCCGGTCATTGAAATCAGAAGAATGTTAAGTTCCAACAATACACATCCCTGTGATTCTAGTACATTCGCCCAAATCTCCCACAACCCCATTCGAAAGCTTTCATTTGCGACGAGTGGCGGGAAGCCAAAACTCGACGATTCAATCAAATAAAATCGCGTTTTGTAGCGGCCTTCGTAACGATATCGATAAAAATTTAGCCAAACCTCTTCTGAAGACAACATTTGATTAATTTGCGTAGCAAAATGCACTCTTCCCAGCCGCACAGGGGTATTTTTTTGTGTATTAAAATTGTGTATACGACGGTAAAGATCCCGCCCCGCGCCCCGCTCGAACTTGTCGGCGTGGATGTGGACGCGTAAACCAGGTATTTTGAATAAACCAAGGACTGTCTCAACATTTATTTGCCTCTCTGAATGTCCTTCCAAATTAAGTAAATTGAAAACAACCTGGCAATATTGTTTCCCTGGTTGTGGTAAATAGCACGTGGAAGAAGTTCGTGGACAAATTACGTAAGCTCTGATAAATGATTTACACAGAAAAAAATTGTCTCGCTGTGGCATTACTTGAATTTCGGCGAGGTCAATCAAATCGCGGGCGAGGTCAATGACCTGGGTGAGACACCATGCGTTTTAGTGTTAAAGAATAAAAAGAGCAGTACTTTTGTTACTCTGTATTTTCAATAAAAGTTCATCATACTTACTCACCGGGGAGTGAACATCTCACATACACGACGTAAAGATCGAGGAACGTTCCAGTACAATTTCAATATGTAAACGTACGCGTTAGGTTTCAACGTTCACTACAACGTAAACAAATGGGGTAAACAAAAACAACAATTACAACCAATCGTCGCCACTGTTTTTTAAAAACAGTTACTTGTTTGTTTTGGTTTTGTGTCTTTCACAGCAACCTTTACATACAATGTACTTTTTGGGCAAAATGCTCTAAGACTTACTGTTAAGGGGTATGATTTGGGTATGGGTTGGACTTATGGTGTACATTCTGATCTTGAGATGTTTGTTTGTTTGTTTGTTTGTTTTGCATAGGTTGTTTACTTCACGGCGACCTTCCCCTACTTTGTGCTGGTGATTCTCCTGATCGTCGGTGTTCTCCAAGACGGCCACCTGGACGGAGTTCTCTTCTTCATCACACCCAAGTGGGAGAGACTCAAGGAGGCTAAGGTGAGCAGGAACGTCTTCAAGGCGTTAAAATTGGAAAAGCGAAAGTTTTGTTTTTTTGGGGGTCTTCTGGGGTCTTTTTCTATGAGAGACTCAAGGAAGCAAAGGTGAGGAGGAACGTCTTCAAGAAGATTGACTTGAAAATTGAAAGTTAAACAGCATCTCACATTGGGTCTTTTCTAGAGTGAGTTGAATGCATTAAAGTATATAGCCCATAGTAGATACTAATGTTATCCTGGAAATGACACAGATCTAATTATCAATTAATGCAAATGCACCTTTGAACATTGTTTCCCAAACCCTAGTGACTCCTTTTTTTTATGATAAAATTTTGCAAAGAAACTACAAGAGTCTTACATATGTTTACTCCTTGCCCAGGTATGGAAGGACGCCGCCACCCAGATCTTCTACTCCCTGTCAGCTGCCTGGGGCGGCCTCATCACCATGGCCTCCTACAACAGATTCCAGAACAACTGTTACAAGTAAGGTCACATTTCACATAAACTCTGTAGGGTAGATTGTATCCTTTGGATACTGAAAATCACAAGCTAAAGCATAAATTGGAACTAGCTAATTCTTACAAGTAGGTTCCACAAATCTTAAAAATGATGTATTTTACCTATTTAGTAAGATCAATATCATCTGTGGAGTCAGGTTCTGAAACTTGACACCTTCCCACTGTATCTAAAATGTTGCCTTCACTGGAATTGTTCTATGGAACCATGTTCTGAAATATGATCTCTCCTTACAGTTACTGTATCACAATACAAGTGTTACAGTTAGCTGTATTGTTCTATAGAACCATGTTCTGAAACTTGACACACTCCTTTACTGTACCTAATCTGTTGCATTTGCCAGGGTTGTTCTATGGAACCATGTTCTGAAACTTGATCCCCTCTAACAGGTGTCTAATTTCCTCCCCCCCCCCACAGAGACACCCTGATCGTGTCCCTGATGAACTGTTCCACCAGCATCTTCGCCGGATTCGTCATTTTCTCCATCCTGGGCTTCATGGCCAAGCAGATTGGAGTGGACGTGGATGATGTGGCAGCCTCTGGTGAGTGAGGGAAGGAGAGAAAAAGAGAGACAGAGAGCACTAGAGATAAAGGCAGAGAGAGAGGGGAGAGAATGAGTGGTTAATTCAATGAATGAATCAATCAATAGTTCGGTGACTGAATGATCAGAATGATGATTGAATGTATGAATGAATGAATGAAAGAAAGGAAAGAATTTTTCTGTGATGTTTAGCCATAAATGGCCTAAGTGTACTTCCTTTTATGTTAAATTTGACCACTTGTTGTCTTGTACCAGACCTCCTAGCATTGTACTTTAAGCCCCTATTACACATTTGTTAGGGAATTGTCGGTAGTAAAGTCGTGGGAAGGTCCTGAGTGATAGTGACTTTACACATGTGTCTGTAATACTAATGACCACGTCTTGCCTGTTCAGGGCCTGGGCTTGCGTTTATTGCATATCCCGAGGCCCTTACGAAGCTGCCAGTGCCCCCGATTTGGGCTATCCTGTTCTTCCTCATGCTGCTGACTCTCGGCCTCGACACACAGGTGAGAAAAAACACAACGCACCGCCAAACAACACCTGTAAAGAGCACACCTTTCAGGGCAAACAATTTAACTTGTCCATTCTCAGATTGACACAAATAATTAGCACAAAAACGGTCTAAGAAAGTTTGCCTAATTATACACATGGAGTGGATATAGCAAGATGCAAGTTTTTCGTCCTGCCTTTTGTTCCAATTGTTTTGATCAATTTTTTAAAAGTGTGAAAACCAAGTAGCCAAATCAGTGTGGCCTTAAAGGGAGATATGCTCAAACTGTAAGTACTAGTAACCAAAGCTAGGTACTCATTTTGACCTTAGTCGAGTGCCTTTCCCAAGGGCACACCATTGGGGCCTGCCAGGGATTGAAACCCAGAACCTTTAGATTCTAAGGCAACACTCTAACCACAAGATCACCTTGCCACCATATGCTGACATAGTTCTTTTACACCTTTCCAGTTTGCCATCATTGAGACGGTTGTGACGACGATTTGTGACCAGTTTAAGATCGGCCACACAGGGATAAAAAGACCCTGAGCACCCTGGGATTCTGTATCGTCATGTTCCTGCTAGGACTGCTCTGTGTCACGAGGGTAAGTCAGGGGCGCAGTCTTCTAGTTAGCATACATGTACACACTCAGGAAAACAGTTTCTGAAGCAACTGGATAGATTTTGAAAACTGTCAGACGTTTCAAGTCGCATCCACTACTTTTCGTTCTTTTCACATTTTCTTCAAACAAAGCAGTAGCCTCTAAAGATAGCTTTAAACTCCTGTTATGTAAGATATTTTATTGTAAGTACGAAATAAATGGCCAAAAGGACCATATTTCACATCTCGATCCACAGCAAAGGACCATTGCCTAACGACAAAGTTACGCCACAACGAAATCTAATTAATTCTAGGAGCGTTTAGCAATTAACCCCAGGAAACTGAAACTGGCATGGATGGCAGAGATGGGGGAGATATGGGTCTGATTCCTATCTACATGCAAAACACGTTGCCATAGTAACGCACCGTTTCCGACCTAACTGCCATGACATGGAATTGTGGTCTTTAGAGAGATAATGGGATATAACAGCAGTGTCTTAGAGCTAATTTCACTCCGGATTTAGGAGCACAGTTTGGGGGCGTTTCCATTTTACAGAGAGGATATGGGCTTCAAAATAGACAAGATATCTGTAGCCTTGTACAACCTACCATTTCAGTTGCTGTATTTTGTATTATTATATTTTGCTGGACTTCAGGAAGAATAGTGACTTAATTGTATTACTAACGGAGGTCTGAATAAAGCCAAACAAAACTTTGTTGATGAAGGTTAGACATCCAGGTAAACAATACTGATAGACAATTCAAACTCTACTACTGGATAAATTACGGAGATTACTTCTGGACGTTTCGAGTGACATTCACCACTCTTCTTCAGCGTTACTAAAATGAACTAACAAAGTTTGTAGTCATTACTTATATATGAAGAACTGGTAAAACCCCTTGAACATGACAAAGACTTGTAGTAAGTGTCACTGATAGTGATATGTACCGTAAATCAAATTAAGATAGTTCAATACTAAACTCCTGGCCATTTTTTACCCTCTTTTCCAGAGTGGACTGTACTGGGTGAACCTGATTGACAACTTTGCTGCCTCCTACTCCCTCATGGTCATTGCCATCACTGAGATGCTGGGAATCTCATGGATCTATGGTCAGTGGCATGGTTTTCATTCACCAAAGGCTGTGGTTTAGTGTCATAGTTTATTCACCAATGGCCATGGTTAGTATCGTGGTTTAGTGTCATTGTCTTAGGACATGGTTAGTGTTATAGTTATTCACCAATGGCCATGGTTAGTGTCATAATTGTCTTAGCAGTGGTTAGTGTCGTGGTTTATTTTACATACTAGTATAGTCACAGTCATAGTCGAGTGGTATAAAGTTTGTGAGCCCCTAGGAACTGTCTTGTTACACCAAAGGGCAGATACTAGATAGATGTACTAGATAAATAACAAATACAGAAACTTGCAGATATCTACTATATTTGTTCATTTAGAAACCTGAAAAGGAACAGGAAACCGAGAAGGGTGAAGAAAACTGGTTGCTAGATAGTCTGTGGTGCCCCAACGGTCGAGACTGAGGGATAGATGAGATGAGAAAAAAACTTTGCTTTACCATAATGTTTGACCATTTGCTCACTCTGTATGTTATACCATCCCTCGGCAGGCATTAACAACTTCTGCAGAGACATAAAGATGATGGTTGGTTTTGAGCCTGGCTGGTACTGGAAGGCCACCTGGGCTGTCATCTCTCCTGGACTGCTGATTGTAAGCCTTCTCTCGCTTACGATTATATCACATTTTCCAACACACTCCACCCACAGTATGACAACCCAGCACGTCGGCAGAACGTACTGCGCCTGCGCAAAACCTGGATTTTCGCTGGATTTTTGGTCAACGTTGCATCAGAATTTTGCCTGTTGCAGACCATATCTTTTTCTACACAACATTTGAAAACTACAGACGGGATGTCACCCTTATATACGCGAATTCGACCTTATATGAGACGTTCTTCCGAAGTGCTATGCACAATACATTACGGGTTTCGCGCAGGCGCAGTACGTTCTGCCGACGTGCTTGACAACCCCAGCTGTCTGAACGTAATGGTGTCAAAACATAGGGGTCTCAGAACATAGCGATGTCCCTTTGTACTGTATTGCATTCTCTCTCATAAATTTGTCAAATTTTCTGTACTTCCAGCATGGAAAATACTTGTAGAAAGGGCTTTAAGTGAGAAAGTACAAACAATAATGACATAATAAAAAGATTAGAAATTGTTTCAGGGTGTGACATAACAGGTGACTATCAGATCCAATCCTGAGACCAAACTGTAAGGTTTGAACCATTCACAGAAGGGAAGGACTCTTTTCAATAAGTGTGGTGGGATTTTTCACGTGCTCTACGTGTGACTCCCTCAAACACGGGACCTCTGGCTTTGCATGCTATCCGAGAGGACGTATCTAACCAAAGTTAGGAACTCATTTACACCTTTTTCTTCTTCTTCCTCTCTCGGCAGTTCATCTTAATCTTTAGCCTTGTGGAGTACAAGCCGCCGACGCTGAACGATACATACATCTATCCCGGCTGGTCGCAGGCCATCGCCTGGCTCATGGTGCTCTCTGGGACCATCTGGATCCCGGTTATCGCCATCTACAGGATCGTAACGTCGCCGGGAGACACCTTCATGGAGGTCAGCAAGGACTTCTTGTTGTTTTTTTATTTTCTTTTTTTTGTAGCAGACACCCTGTGCTGTCGGATTATATATTATGTAGCAAGTGGCAGGACAGAGTTGGAGGGGCTGGTTACCATGTATATGAATGTGTTTGAGTGGACAACAGGAAGGACTTTTGTTGTTTTTTGTAATTTTTTTGTAGCAGACTACATTATGCAGCAAGTGGCAGAACAGAGTTGGAGGGGCTGGTCACCATACATATGAATGTGTTTGAGGAAGAATAGTAGTTTGTCAAACTGAGCAGTGGTCTGTTACTTTGTTGTAAGCTGAATAGCCTGAATTAACAGACTTTTTTCTTGGCCCCTTGCAGTGTTTAAAATTTGCCTGAAAGCCACCCAGAAATCTTAAGGGTAACACATTGTAGACTCATACCTTTTGATATTGTTATGGTGGTTTACATATTCATGCTGCACATGATGTGTTTTCGTAATACCATGTATGTGTAAGGACACATTTCTATGGGTTTGTAATAGCAGGCCAATTTGAGTATTTCAGGAAGAAACAAAGACTCAAACAAAGTTACTAACAGACTTTTCTTGTCCCCCTTTACAGCGTTTAAAATTCGCCTGCAAGCCTGCGCCGGACTGGGGCCCGTACCTGAACCAGCATCGTGCCCTGGACTCAGATCGATACCAGCCCAAGCCCGACCCCTCGAAGCAGATCGTCAACGACCCGTACGCAGACATCGGCACCAAGATTTAACATTTAACCTCCGACCCCGCACTCAGGGAAACCTGTTCTACGTAGCTATGGTAACCGTAACCATGGGAACCAAACCCACACCACACACTCCTCAGTAGTAGACGTAAAAACGCCAGTGAGACCCCGCCAAGGGCAAGGGGGAGGAAGTTCTAACCTTCGGGGAAAGTCGTTGTTGTGGTAATTTTCGTCGACGTAGCAACAACGTTGGGGTGGGGCATTCTAGCTCGGTAAGTGTCAATAGTTTGTGCACGGATTTAGCAAGGGGAGTACTAGAGGCTGGGATTGGGTCTGTGAGAAAAACACCACACTTTTGGCCAGGATTTGTTGGTAGGAAAGGACCTTGTATTAAAGTGTCTGCATCATCGAAAGGGACCGTTAAGATAGAAATGTAGCGATTGGGGAGAATCCTTGAAGACTCGAGAAGGAGAGAGTGAAATTGTAACCAAGGGGATCAATGACTCACCAGGGAAGTTTGGTGAAGCGGACTAACCGAAGCCATATATGGTATCCTGACACGTTATCGTGACCTCCTGTACATAAAAACTGTAGATCGTGCTTTCGACGTTTTGACTGTACCGTAATATTCGCTGCCAAAAAAGAATCGTGATGACATCAGCCTAACCTTTGCAAGTCCTAGCTTGTGCTTTGGATGTGCTGTACATTGCAGATTGTGTGCCAATGTGGTGTGAATGAGGCCAAATGTATGCCATATTCCCCGTGTAGATAGCATCGCTTACGGAAATACTGTGCCAAGTGGACCGCTTATAATCTCTTGTTTTTGCAGTAACTGTTATATAAATCTAGGCCGCATGCTTGCTTGTGTAAAAATCTACTCGCATGGTTAGACCTGCAGTGAAAACTCTCTGTTCTAGTGCTATTTATAAGCCAATTCTGGTTACTATTAACTTATTGCGTTTTGCCCATGCAGTTCTGAAATACTACCCAGCAAAAGTTAGAGCTGTATATGTATATAAAATAAACGTTGGTGTGAATTTTGTGGAAATTTAATGTTTAGGATGGCCCCAGTTGTTTTACTTCCTTGTTGGGTTTTTACGTAGTGTTATGGAAGAACAAGTTCGATGTCTGTTTTAACTATGCTTAAAAGTATAACCTTATGTATAGACACAACTCTATTAATCATAATGGTACTCTAATTCCAGAATGTAACCAAATAAGGTAAAGGTTTTTCAATGATATCTTCCATTGTTATCAGTGAAGAATTGTGGTTTCTCGGTTGCCGTAATATCTTTGGTATGATATTTTGGCTTCCAATTGTGTTGGAAAAACACAAACAATGGTGCAAGGCTTGTTAGTCTCTATTATGTTCATGACAAATTGTTGATACGTTGTACTTCAGCAATTTCTGCCAAAACCAGTGGAGAAAAGCTTCCAGAATGACTAGGAAAAAAGACAAGACCATTGTCTTACTACTGATCCCTAAAGACAAGACCATTGTCTTAATGTTGATTCTCTTAAGTCTTAAGCTTAAGCTAAGACATTAATGTGCTGCTGTTGAGTAAGAGCAAAATTTAAACTCAAGGCATCAAATCTTGGATTTTCTTAGACAAATTTTGTGCAAATTCTTTTCTCCCATATGGCCTATCATGTTTGGTTAACCTTTTCCCTGCTGAGTTATGCTGTAAACGGTGCAAATGTGGTGCATTTGTGACTCCTTAGCAGGGATAAGGTTAACCAATAGATGATTTCTTCAACCTATAAGAAGGAAATCCTTAAGAAGTAGTGTATTGATGAGAAACTAAAGAAAGGAACGCTTCTTTTTGGAGTACTTTTTGGAACATCCTTTAAAGAAAGGGTTTATTTTGATGACATCAAACCTACAAACAACTGCAGACTACTGTATTTTTAGATGAAAGATGTGTAATTTGTTTGTATATAATGTTGTTCCTCAACCAATAGATAACCTGTATTTTGATCACATGACTTCACAAGCCAATGGAATGGGTCCGCTCGCGGATCACATGACAATGAACCAATGACGACGCGAGGTACTTCCTTGTTCTTGAACTTCCACTGTTACCTCATCCTGAAGACAAGTTGTGCAGAGGTTTTAGGTTCTCCGTACAGAAATCTTATTTTCTCTGCGATTTCTCAAAGGTTTTGTGGTGTTTCTGTGTGTGTATTTTATGAAGGGGAGTTGTAGAGAGGGTGCCATCATATCGATGTGTGTACTAGCTGTGGTGTAAGTGTTTGTGGAAACGTTAGGATAACAAAGTAGCCAGGTTTGACTGTTAGGAGTAGTTTTGTAACTGTTGTTCGTTCCTCCAACAACTTGAATTCTGTGTTGCCATGGTTTTGTACTGTATTTTCCTTACCGTAGCACTTCTGTTGATTAATTATCAATCACAACGAATGTGGCCAGCAGAAAAAAAATATGCATTTAACAGAAAGGATTTTATATTCATTTCTGGGCATAATTGTGATCACAAAGTGCATTCATACTTGTAAGGTTTTTTATTTCAGTACAATGTATTTTGAGACTCACTTTCAGTTTCATGATGTCATGCTTTTGAAAACAAATTATAAGTTTGTTGGTATTGAAAACTATTGAAGGATACAACATAGGTGTTTGCCTAAGCACTGGCATATTCCATATTTTTTCCTTTCAAAGGCTGTGTTTAAAAACCACTGATGAGCTTTGAGTGTGAAATGTGATATGTAACAAACCTGTGAAGAAAAACATACTTCATTTACAGACAACTTTGAAATGTGTTACTTTGGGTGGACACATGGAAAATCTGTTGTACAATTTCTTTCCTGAGTTGTACCAGAGACTACATGTATGTTATGATTGCCCCCAGATTGTTCACTATGTTGTCAATGTGTCGTTATACGTGATGTACTGTTGGATGTTTTGGAAACAGAAACGGATGGATATTATGTTGCATCTTGAGCCCAGTGCTGTTTGGTTTTGCATGTTGTTGGTGGGAATGTACAATAAAAAAAAACTTACATTAAAGTTTTGTGGTGATCTTTTCTTTTTATTGTTAGTATCGAAAATATTTTAACTGAGTAGGAAACTGAAGAATTGTGAGGAGGTATGAGAGTTTCATTTTCAACTAGAGTTCCACGACCTCATACCTTCGCCAAATGAGGTTACCCTTTATGACTGACGAATTGTAGATTTCCCCCTAATTATGCAAATAAGATCTTCATTTGCATGAATTATATCACTTAATCATATTCTCATCCCAATGGCAGTGTTATCTTATCAAAGACTAGCATTTTCTCATAAATTATGCAAATGAGTCCTGATTTGAATAAGTTATGTTGAATGATGTTCACCCCCAGTCAACTTCGAAATGCACAAGTATGAAATCAACTACTATGGAATTATAGTATTTTCTCATCAATAATGCAATTAGGTCTTCATTTACATAATCAATGTATGGCAATGTTCCTCTCATTCTTAATTACACATGTCACACGGTAGAATAGTCCTATCATGGAAAGTAACTGAATTAAGGGAATTCCTTCAATTATTATGCAATTTAGATAATAATTTGCATAATTGTCATTTAATAATCATTTTATCAAGCATCACTTAAGCTACCTACACACCAAATAACAAGACGATCCGTCGGGCCGTTATTGAGTTATCCTACTTTAAACATGTTCATACATATCAACTTATGTCACTTCTTCCCGAGCACACCATGTCCAGATCATGAGATATCAAAACCGGAAGTTCCACTGTGCAGTAACATAACAAGCCGCCAGGGGGCCCAAAATCTAATCACTTCGAGGTCTCATTAAGACCTACCCACCTACCAAATACCATTTTTGCCTCACAGATATCAGTATGCTATGGGGTAGGGCAAAGGGTTGATTCAACTTACTACATTAAAAAAATGGCCAGAAAATTGTCCTTGAAAATCTAGTTTCACTGCCCTGAAATCGCTTTGGGTGCCTTTAACGTGCAGCTCGTTTGTGATTGTGTATAGAGGTCAGTAGCTGGAGTACCTTCACCCGTCACTAGTCGGCGCTTCAGCAGCACCATGTCACAGTCAGGTGCAGCTCGTTTGATTTCGTTGCTGGAAATGACGGTGACAAAAATCTCAAAACGACCTCACTCATACACACACATATGTAATCATTACAGAACACACACACTCATACACATACACACACCATGCACAAACATACAGGCAAACATACCTGTCCTTGGTGCTGAACCACATCCACACACATACTCAAAGACACACACACACATACATACATGTACACACGTATGTAATCATAAGAGAACACAAAAAAATACACAAAGTAAGGGTCTCTTTCAGGTTACAGTTTATTGCAGTTGAATGCAGTGTTAAGTTGCAATTGAAAATATCACTTTTTTGTCAACAGTGGAAAATTCGGCATCAAAGTTAAATGTCGCATACTGTTATATAATACTCAAACTCTGCACAGAGAAGTCATGAAAGTTGCTGATGTGCTATTTTTTTGCAATAGATACCTAGTTTGTTTGTTTGTTTGTTGGTTGGTGTGTTTGCGAAAACATGAAATAAAAGTATGAGGCAGGACTGAAAGATTCTTCTGTCAGCTGGCCTTGGTCTAAAATATGTGGACAAATTTGGGGAAGGACTAGGTTTTGAATAACTTATTTTAGACTCTAGCAAAAAGTTAAAAACCTTTCCACACCATGTACCAATGTTAGACCCAAAACCTTTGAATCAGAAATGGTGCTAAGGTTAAGATTACTTAAGAATTCACATTTCACCAAACTTTTCTGTTTTCAGGTTTTTACAAACCTGCTCATCAAGGTCATTTACAAATGACCTTGACTTTGTTACCCATGATGCACCACAAGCAAGTTTCATGACTCCAAGGGAAAAACATAATTTTAGTTACACAGAATATTAAAACTTTTGTTAATATTTGCACTCATGTCTGATTAGATGATGTTAAATTATATTGCAAGTTAAGAATATTTGCACATACGAATTTTCAAGAGATAAATGTTAACTTTTTAAGAAATAAAGCGTTTAGTTTGGAATAAGTGGTTGATTTGAATATGTACAAAACTTGTGTTAAGCTTTAACTTAATAGTATGAAACAATCTTACAACTTTCAACACAGATAGAACAGGCAAACAAAATGTCAGCCAGAGTAGGGTGACCTTGTGCTCTGTTGTCAGGGTCAAAGACAACATGGTGGGATGCAAGACCAGTTTGTAAAGCTTGAAACAGTGGAAAAAAAACATGCGAGGCTTTTTCTGAAACTGAATCAAAGCTGGGTGACAGTATATGGAATACAACTCTGAGACTCAGAGAGTGGGAATCAAACCCCCAACCTCTAGATCATAAGCCCAGCTTGCACAAGGACCCAAGGCTCTGGCTGACAATACAAATTATTAAAGAACCATCTACATGATGTAACAACAGTCTTCGGTCTTGGTATTTACAACCTTTGGCCTGTGAACTCTCTTTGAACTTTGACTTCTGACCTTAGCACATCTTTTCACCTTCTGACCTATGACCTGTAGTCTGATATTTTCACTCCTGAATGCTCTCATTGCAATCTTTTGATCTGTGTTAAGTACACTTTGAACTTTGACCCAAGAACATCATAACATACTTTTGACCTTTGATTCACATTCTGACCTTCTGCTTTAATACAGTCGTGTTTTCAGTATCAGAGAATCTAGGTCAAGTCAAGGTCAAACACATGAGACTAAGTATTTTTCACAATAACCTAAAAGGATGAACAACATCCCAACTTATCTATTACATGAAATGTCCACTAGAACAGCTTAAACTTTGGCACAAGAACAATCTCTACCTCATCTCACAAGAAAAGTCTTCCTACCAACGACTACCTATAAACACTAGAAATAACATTAGAAAAGTAGCAAAATGGTTAACTTTTGTTACATTTAGAAACTGGAAGATTGAGTAATGAATGAGGTAACAATGCAAAAAGTACAAAAGTTTTAGGCACAAAAATGTACAGCTTCTAAATAAGGGTGTAGCTTTACACTCACACACACTCAATATCTGTGTGGTTGTAAATGGTTGTAAATCTGGGCTTAACACAGCAGAAATTTCTTAGACGTTTTTCTTACATGTATTATCATTTCTGAAAAGCCAAATGAATGCACAAATGCATGGCATCCATAAAGTTGACTTGGAGTAGCCCTTAGTGTAGAATAAACTCTGTCGTCATACAAAATACAATTTGGAGCATTGTAAGGCCACAATACTAGCCTGGGTGCCATCCTATTTGTATAGCGGGGCTCCCATACTCGCTTCCTAAATAATATTATTCACTTTATTAATATTATTTTTAGGCCACACCAATTTATTTCCTTGGTTAACGGATTCGCCGCTTGCTTTTTTTGCCAAATGAAAATAAAAATAAAAAACGTCATAGTTTAGACTACCATGAAATTTGCTGCAGTTGATGTCAATGTCGCTAGAGGCGCTCCTGCACTTAGTCACATGATGTAATGTAGCCAATCAGACGCGATCTTGTGGAAGCCATATTGGATCAGTCATTTTGCATGGCGAGTTTTTGTTTGTCAACAGTTTGAGAAAGCTGTAACTTTCGACTAAGGCAGGATCTAGGTAAATACATGTAAATTGAATAAATTTTGTCCCCTTTAAAGTTGTTTGTGACTATGAATTTGCTTGTGAGAGTTTACATTCTGTGACTTTTGTGTGATGTTTTAGAGTACATACAATTTTATGATGATGGAAGTAAAACTTGTTTTTCTTGCAAATTTGCTCGTGTACGAAAAATAATATCAACCCGAAAGCACCACAAAACAAGCTTTATATCTATGAAGTACTGTACTGCTTGTATATTGAGAACACCAAATTGCACCAACATGTTTAGTTTTATGAAGAATTGTTTTGGGGAACTTCTCTATGTCTGCTCTACTCTGTTACCCACATACAGAATCGGGATGTCATACAGTAAAGATGTGTAACTTACAAAATGTTACGAATAATTGTATTAAAAGGGATATAACAGAAGTTGATCATGTAGTTATGGTCCTTCCAGTTCAATAAGTGTTCAATGTGCCCTATACTAGCATTTTGTAACTTAATAAGCAGTATGAATTGCCTTACTACATGTACATGGCTGTATGGCAGGTAGTCCTCAAATTTTTATTTTTTTTTTTATTTCGCCCGCCCGCTCCATTATTTTTCTAGAAAAATCCGTTAACCAAGAAAATAAATTGGTGTGGCCTTAGGGAGCAACTAGTACTATGGGAACACTGGTATAAAAATAAGATGGTAGTCAGGCTACTACAATAAGGCTCCACCAATTTATTTTGTTGGTTCTCTGTTTAACCCTCTAAGAAAAACAACAACACAATACTGAACTGGAAGATCCACATAAAAACAGAGTCTGAGGGGAAAGTCTGTACCTTGGTACACACAGTTTCAGGGAATGAATGTAGTCAGACTCAAGTTTTCCTCCCAGCCACCTGTTCTCATCTTGATCTGAAGTTTTGCAAAAAAATGCCAGGGAACCAAGAAAATAACTTGGTATGGCCTAAAATATTACAGTTACACCATTTCGTGTTAGCATTTCTTGCTGGACTAGTCCACTACAAGGAGTAGGGAGGTGGTTTTTCATTGCCAGGCCGATCCTGCCCCTCCCCGTTGCTGTAGGAAGGTGGTTGGGTCGGGAGGCCAGGGTAGGGTGGGCAGTGGGCATAGGTCAGGACATGCTGCTGGCCCGCGCCATTGTAGATCACCACGGGGGTGGCTGGGTTGACTCCCGGAGGGGCTGATACCATGGGATGGATGCTCTGGAAAACATTGATTAAATACAAAATTCAGAAAAACAGAGTTTTCAAATTTATGGTTTGAAACCGTGCTTGCCTGTCTGTGCTACTATTATTATAGGAGAATTTGTCTCAACATATTATAACTGGATACTTTAGCAATATTGCTGACAACACAATACCACAGTCATCCTTTTACACTTTTTTAAAATACTCATAATAAGTCCTTTCAATCACAACACATTGTCTATAGCAAGCAAGCAAGCAATTAAATTTGAATTAAAATACAAGTACATCAAACAATCGGCTAGGTTACTGTTATATTTATAATCTAGCTGACAGAAAAAGTCCAGATTAAGATACAGAAAATTTGGCCAAATTGTTTGTTCAAAACAAATAAAAAGTTTGCTATGAATTGTCCACAAATCCCAACCCCATTCACAACACATTCCTGGTTTCTTCCTGAAATAGATATCAATGCTATATTCTTCTTCCTCTACGACTTCTTATTCCTGTGTTACATAATCCTCACCGAGGACTTGAAGGCACTGATGAGGATGATAGTTGTCACGGCAACAGCGAGTGCCAGGATGTTGAGAACGACAGAGGCCCAGAGGAGTGCCTGGAACTCCAGCTCCACCTGATGGCAGGAGTCCACGTTGTCGTACCTGTGGGGCTGCAGCGACAGGCTGGGGGGAGATAGAACACAGTTTGTTAGTTTTTCTTACATACTTTATCCAGTTGTAGAGTTTCTGTATCTGTATCAGTATAGCCGGTATAACCGCACTTCGAAGTACATGTAACACACCGGTTTCACAGGCACGCGGCGCGGCGGCAGCTGGCTATATTACACCGAACACCCAATCTTTGCACATCTAACTGCAGGAGTTGTTTAAAACTATCTAGTGACGATGCCCCAACTGTACTTGGTGGCAGCGAGTTCTACTCTACAATAGTTCTTGGAAAATACGACTTTTGAACACCTCAAACTCGATATTTGTACGACCATGTCACAAGAAACAAACAAAGAGACCCATACCTGTATCCTGGCACGTTACAGTGCTGCTGTGAGTACAGGTAGCAGCAGTAACAGGTGCGGTGGTGGACCACCATGTCACACTTGCCGAAGGTCCAGTACCCCGCCTCCCCACATGTCACGTACCCCGTGGGCCCGTTCACATGACGACACATTGAGAAGTCTGTTTTCTGTGGAGGAAAGAGAGAAACTGAGTGTCAAACATCATGCATTACAAGACTGGTCCAGGGTTCAATTCCCTGACATGCCCGATGTTGTGCCCTTGGCACTTTACACGGCTTTCCTCAATGTACGGTGGAGTGACGCCCACCGGGCCTTTCGGCTAATCGTTGATACTGTGTCCAAACACTGATGAAGACACAGATGGATTTGGTTTTGCCAATGTCTGCAGATCTGCACATTTGCCACAAAGAACCATAATTTTTTTTTTACAAGACTTGTGAGGGACTGGCCAGAATCTTACTCACACTCACTATCAGTATCACCAATCAAGTCTTTTCTGAGAGCCCAGTTTTTTTCTGACAGTCAATTTTTCTTCTTTCTCTATTGAAAAAATGAAGCTAGTATTGTAACATAGTAGTCACGTAGCCAGCCGAATAATACAAATGCAAGAGTGTGAATGCAGGATATTTTTTAGTTTAGGCAGCATGTTTAACACTTGTCCAAAGACATGTTAAACTGTGAGCCATAAGGCAATAGGTGGTAACTGTAATGAAATGGCATGAAATGAAATGCATATCTTCTAAAATCTCCAGGACACAACAAGTTTTTTTGTCACTTATTATGTTTTTTTAATGTCTTCCAAAGATGATACAATGTAGCAGTTCTAAGTCTAAGAAGACACAATGAAGCAATTTTACTCACTGCCACGAGTCCTGCCGCCACACCGTCTACGACAGTCCCGATCACCGCCATGGCTGCACCCAACCCCAGCACCACCATTCCTCCCGCCATCTGTAACATAGCAACAGTCAATCAGCACTCAGCAACAATGGTAACCATGGTGACACAAGAAATTCAAAACAAATCTCAAGACTCCATGGAGCTGTGAAATCTTTGAATTCTTGTTTGTCTGGTTTGTGCTATCTGAATGGTGTCTAGTTTATTTTATGTATTCTAAATGGAGAAGCAAACAGTAGACTCGAACTCACCCATATTCTGCCCTTCTGAGACTTGCAGACCCCCAGCAGAGAAACCAGAGACCCTACAGCAACCTGTCAGAAAATAACAAGAATACCATAGTTAAGTTGTAAACTCATGCCCAAAGTCTAATTGTAAAGGCTAGATCTAATGGAATACACAGAGACAATAATGTAAAAAGGGGGGTTAACTTCTTTCTAGGTAGTGCTGTAGTGGCTTATGAACATTTCCAATGTTTTAATGATAGTATGTGGGGTTTGTGATCTTGGTTAGGTAGAAATGAAGTTTTTTTTTAGGTCTTCTAGATACCATAGTGAAAGGTTGGGGAGGCCCCAGGCTTGGCAAAGGTTCTTTGAATTCACATTCAGTCATCCCTGAGCCTGTGGAACTTTGTCTCTTTAAATCTTGACAAAAACACAAATTTACATAATTGTAGACCCTCTAACTCAGGTTCACATGTTAGATCGTGACCACGTACCACGATGCCCGGCCAGAAGGCCCCGACTTTGACATTGTCGGTGACAAAGTGAGCGCGGAGTCCAACTGCGAACGAGGCCAACGCCACCAGCAGGGTCACGACACACAGCTGTACCGCTCTCTTCTGCTTCGTCACATACTCTGAAAAAAACAGGATAAACGTAGGAAGCATGAAAAAATGTTCAAAATAGCAACATTCAGTATCTCTATTAGTATTACACTTCGTCACACATACTCAGCAACAAAACCAAACCGGCAGGGTCACGACACATAACTGTCATACTCTCTTCTGCTTCATCACATACTCTGACAAAAATAAACATGATAATGGTAAAAAAACTCACCCCTGCTCAGAAACACACACACACACAGACAGACAGACAGACACACAGTAAGGAACTGAAGTATGTTTTTTTATTGTTTTTTGCAAACAATACTTTACTACCTTGGGCTGTAGTAACGATTTCAAGTTGGTATTCTGGCAAGAAGTTCTGCTAGCAGGATTGTTTGTCCCCTTTCCCAACTATGCCCTGGTAACTACACAAACTTCAGAAGAAACCAACCTCTAAATACTGCTTTAAATGCTTGATGTGTTATATCAGAAGTCAGCTGGGTAAAGGTTAAAAACTTACCACTCATTGTAGAATCATTGCAAGACGACAGAGATTAGAATAGAGAACCCTGTCAGAAATATCCCCTTATTTTTCCGTTGCTAGGAAAGTTTCAAACAAGGATGTGGCTCAAAATCAATATGACGGATACGTGATATTGCAATTGAACAATACTTATGACGTTGAGCATTTTTATTCTGCCAGGCTCTTCCACTACTAAAAAGGGGGGAGAGAGTGCAGATTTGGTAGCCTGGGCTTGCTTTTCAAACATTTCTTATTGAAACTTTAGGAAGAAGACAACATGAAACAGAAGGCTGGGAGAAAAACCCGAATTTGACTCAAGTACTGACTTTCGCCTCAGGTCCTGTTTTCATGTTGATCTTCCAGTTCAGCATTACTTTTTTTGGCATTCTTGGCTCAAAAGTTCAACTTTGGTTCAGAAGTTTTGAATCTCTTTAATTAGTCTTTGACAGCTAACTATTAGTTAATCTGACAGGACTAGACTTAGCGGCTTTGACCCGATTTACACAAGGGCAAAAATCTGACGGTACAAAAACTGCGTACACACTCAAGCGTACGAAGACTGTGTACATCTTTTTTTTTCCTGCATGCAAATTGGCCTGCTTTGACATACATGTATGTCAAGAACGTGCATTCAGATTGTATACCAGCCCTAGAGGTAACATATGATCTGAACGTACGTCTTGAGGTACGTCAAAGTAAGCCGATTTACACACAGTCTTCGTACGCTCGCGTGCGTACGCAGTTTTTGTACCATCAGTTTTTTTTAGCCGCTTGTAAATGGGGTCTTTGTTAACGACTGGTTAGCAGCCTCTGGGTACAAACTGGTCCCTACTGTATGTTTACTTAGCAAAGAGCTTCTGTCTATTGCAGATGTAATCTTCAACATCAGTAAAGCCAGCTGGTTTAACTGTCTCCGCTGATATTAAACAGACGTCCTCAGCTGACCTTCAGGCTACCCAGAAGAACCAGTAAAGTCAAACGAGGTCGATATTTGGATAATGACATGTTCTGAGTGTAACCACAGTTGTAGGCAGAAATTGCAGACAAAGACTTGCTACGGTAATACTAATACATGTATCTTCTAACGTTTGACTTCGAGAATATTCTTCTGGTACATGTATGAAAGACTGGACTATGTGCAATTTTACAGTGTCTATTTCAAGTCTTGTATTTTATTTCTGTGGTGAAAATGTATGTCCTTGTAACTTCAGGCAAAACTGCTTTTTACCTTGGCCTAGTTTGAAGGTTCTGTTGTTGGTAGCATTTGTTTGTTTGCAATTGGATGTTTGGAGGTGCCGGTGGTATAGCACGATAACTCAAGAACCTATGGATGGATTGTCATCAAATGTGGTAAGTGGGTAGGTCTTGATCTCTCGAAGAAATGGTTAAATTTTGGACCCCTGGCAGCTTTCCTTGGGACTGCAGCAGAACGTCCAGTTTTGATATCTGTGTTCTGGACATATGTATCACCTGGTGTGTGAATGAAGCTATTGTAGATGTGAATCAGAATCTGATAAGACAGACAGTCTGACCCCCTAACCCTTCCCCCTGAAGCCATGCAGATAAGGAACAAGATTGTCAACCTCACATCCTGAAACTCTATCCTCACATCTTATTTTTATCTTTGTGAAAAATGGAAGTATTGTTTTGGGTGTGTCTGTGTGTCTGTTTGTGTTTCCATATATTTGTGGTCAGCATAACTCAAGAAGGCCTGGATGAATTGTGATGATACTTGGTATGTGGGTAGGTCTTGGGAAGATGAAGGTCAAGGTCTAATATGGGCCTCCTGGCAGCTGTCCTTAGTACTACTTTTGTCTCTTTTGTCCTGGACATGGCAGGATTTCGATTTTTTGGTGGCAGATAACTGTGAGGAAGACAACTTGTGTGGGCTTGGTCCTCCTAGCAGCTTATTCTGGAACTGCAGGGGGCCCTGGGGCGTTTTTGTGGATATGCTTGTGTATTGGCAGGTACATTGTATTTGAATGCAGTAAAGTGGCAGGAAGGGACTATTTGGTTACCACAGATTGACCTTAAGGTCACATTGGCAGGCTGAGAGCAAGTGAGTCCACCCACACAGTTATCTCTTTTCCCCTTCGAATTCTACCACGAAAAAAAAACAACAGCAAAATTAATTTATGGTAGGCAGACTTGTTTGTTTTAGAGGTCAACTACGAGGTCAAGAAAGTGTGAGAGGGACGATGGTTGCCTAGCAATGCTTGATGGTCGCTTAGCAACGGTTGCCAAGGATTTATTCAGGGCATTCACACCTATAGTAAACTCTTTCAGGTGTGTGTTGTAGCACATGCCACAATGTAACAATGTGACATTGTCACTTGATGACTGTGCAACAGTGGACCAGAGTTTTGAATAAAAGTTTGCAAATTTTGCACAGAAATGGACAACACTGTAAGCTTACTTTGTCTGTTTTGCATAACATAGATATTATAAAACTAAAAAGTGACTGTCTTTTTATTTTTTTATCTAACTTGTTTATGACTAAGCCCTGTTCTGATTTAGAGTAAAGTAAAATTGGGGGTGGGCTGTGAGTTGAGTCAAAAGCAACTCATGAAAACAGCCTTAAGTTAAGAGAGTTAACATACAATTGTTTCAAATGCAAACTTAAAAACATTGCAAAAACCACCTTTCCCTTTCTACCCCGAGATGACATCCCCGCAAAGATCAATGAACTTATAGTAATTGACCTGCCTACAGTGTTCACAATTATAACAATGACGCCTCTGTGAGATAAAAGTATATTATACTTTTCTGCTTGGTTAAATCACAATAGACAAGCCAGTTTTTTTAATGCTGACGGCTCTGGCCTTAAGGCCCAACACCTGCTGCAGAAAATACTTAGAATAGTCTCTCTTTGTTCTAAAAACCACCTGAGAAATTAACTCTAATTTCTCTCAAAAATAGACATGTTTATAAGTGGATATCATATATGAGGCCTTGTCATCTTGTTTGGCTGATTCTCAGACTTAAAATTTAAATCAGTCTTTGTTCTAAAAGTAAAACTCACCTGAAAAATTGTTTCTAATTTCTATCAAAACTAGAAAGGTTTATTAAGTGGATATCATACATGAGGCCTAAGCCGCCTTGCCAATTTGTTTGGCTGGTTCCCAGACATAGAATAGTCAGAGTTTGTTCTAACCGGTTTACTCACTAGCTAGCACTTACAGTCAATTTTGGATGCACAAAAGTGCAATCTTTTTATGCACCCAGGATTTTGAGCCCTTTGAAATACCACACATATAGCCTAGCCTGGTGTACAAACCTATTTTAGTTGCCGAGTCTCTTTCTTCCTCTCCGCTTTGAAAGAGACTAGGAAGCTAAAACAGGTTTGCATACCCGAGTCAACCCCACAGCGGCACACATCCAGGCCAAAATTCACACGATAATAAACCACTGCCAGGCAAAATTCAAAGCGCCAAAGTGCCGCCTGCGTACCCTGGGAACTTCTGAACGCACAAATATCCACAATTGACCATAATGACCGTAACTTGGTCCTTTGTACTCCAGACCTTTTTGTCCTGCCATCTGTTCTGTCTAAACTGTACAGTAAGCCCCACTTGACTCCGCATGGCAAATACAGGGGCCCAAAGTCAAAAGCATGGACGACAATACAGGAAGACTTTTGCTGCGCACTTCACAACATAATGGTGTACATGTACACATGTATGTAGGAATGGCATTGGGCTTCAGGCATTACTAAAGACATAACAATTTAATTTGTTGGTTTTAGGGTTTAATAAATTCTGAACTGGAAGATCAACATGAAAATAGAGTAGGGAAGTTTTGTCAAGTGAATACAGTCGGATGCAAGTTTTCCTCTCAGCCCAAGAGTGTTTTTATCTTGGCGTTTTGCTGAATTTTTAAGGTACAATGTCACAGAACCGAGGAAATAAACTAGAGAGGCCTAATTCTATTACACGTTTTTTTGTGACTACTGAAGAAAGGGAAATTAAAGGAGCGCGGTAGGTGAGCTCACACATTATACTCAGGGCTGGAAATCCTTTTTTCTGCATACCTGCACTGGTGCAGGTAACATTGAAAATTTTCAGACTTTAGGAAGTATGGATCATATACTAGAAACTGTTCAGAGACCACTGCCATTATTTCTTTTATACTTCATAGGTGGTGACAGTCACTACAGCTGATAAAAATCCACATACACCTACATGTATATTATAATCCAATACATGGGCCAGTGCAGGTTAGATGCAGGTAGACATCAGAAATACCTGCACAGCTCCAATTTTAACCGCACTAACCTCATATGCAGGTGGTATTTGATCTTGTTTTTCTCCACAAAGTCTGGTATGAATAAATGTCTCCAGGAGATTTTACTGCCCAAAATGGACTGGAAAAAAAAAGGATTTTCAATTGAATCTTCCCTTACCTTTACATCTGAAGTTTGCATCGCTAAGCGTTCTGTCTGTTTGTTGTTGTTGTTCTTGTTGCTGTGGTAACAGAGGCCCCGCCTCGGGAATGGACTTCTTTCTTCCCTTCTTGTCTTTTTTCTTCGTTTTCGTCATGATGTCCTGATGAGTGATGGAAAGAAAACATTCATGAATAAGTGTTTTTTTTTCTTAAATTACATTTAGAAACAAGCAATACCTTTATACTGTTACCTAAGTTAAGTAACTCTCCTCAAACACTGAATTATAAAATGGTTGCACAAAATTAAGTTGATCTAACTGAGGCAAAGCAAAAAAAATCTAAACATATTTTAACAGAGGCAATGCAAAAAGAAAAAAAACAAAAAACTTTTAACTAGCTATGCACCAACTTTGTTTTAACTTTTTGAAAACATTTAGTTGGTACATACACATATAGCTAGTCAGTCCATGAAAATGGATGAGATTGCCTGTATCAGTACCTGTGCTACTGTAGCAGTGTAGGCCTTTTTATAATCCTAGCTACAAACATTATTTCACCCCTACCAAAATGAAACGACTCTTTCCTTCTTGAAGTTCTTCCTAATAATCCGCAAACCAAAAATTATCATTATCAATCCATAACTTTTCCAGTTCTTCTGTTTACAAACAACTGCTAGTAAAAACATAACCTCCTTACAATTGCCCCAGGCAATCCCATTTGACCCCTGCCCCCTATACAGACATTATGACAGCAGGAGTGGTTCCTCTATTGTCTGGTTGCCCCCGGCAATTTACCCGCGAGGTCAGAGGTCGCACGACGCCAGGTGCAGAATCAGTTATTACACACGAACAACAAGTCTCCTTGGGACAATTAAGGTGTCTGTAAGGACATGTCGTCCTTCTGTTTCTAAATAAAGGTCCAGCATTGCCATCTTAACTTTTTAAGATTGTTTAAATTTGATTTTGAAGCAATCGGTTTTCAGTACAGATTGGCTTGCATTGAGAAACTTAAGTTTGACTCCAATTGGTTGTGTGCTGATATACAGTACTTGTACATGGTTTCACTTGAGGCCACACTACTCTGTCACTAGCTCAATTTCTTCATTCTCTATGGTTCAAATTATGTTGAACAGGGGTTTGAGGGGATTCTAGTCTGTACATGTACCTTGTTAATTGGTCCAGACAGACTCAGGGAGTGAATATAGACAGATTTCTATTTACTACAATTGTACAGGCCAAAAAAGTCACTGGTGATAAATACACTCAGTCATGCACAAATGCAATCCTTCCTGGTGGATCCCAATATCATATTATTCATTAAAAAAAAACATTGAGCAAAAACCTGCTTCATAAAAAACAAGACACAAGGGGGTCCAAACTATGATCATTTTGAGGTCTCATCAAGACCTACCCACCTAACAAGCTTCATGACAATCCATCCATAGCTTTTTGAGTTATTGTGCTAAACCACAAACATCCAAACAAACACTAACAAAAATACAACCTTCTTGGCGATGGTAAAAAAAAAACTACCAAGAGCCAAAACCACCACTAAAGGGAACCTGAGAGGTGAGAAAAAGTGGCCACTTTGTCAGGGAATTCACGGCATTCGTCGGCCATTAAAAGCATTCCAAAGTTATGGGGTCAGTTTCCGGAGTAAGCAAACTCCTCCTAGCCACAGACAAGCCAGAAGTGGCATCTATTGATTATCTTGTGTATCCAAAATCTTTTCTGTGCAACTATTACTACAAAATTTTTAGGTTACTTTTAGGTGCAACTAAATTTTTAGGTTAGTAGGGTTCCGATTCCGAAAAAAGAATTCTGAGCTCTGTTTTTTCTACACACGTAACAAATAAATATCTCCACCTTTACTGTTCGGACAGATTCTTAAGTTAGAAATGTTATTAAGTTGGACTAACAAGCCAACCTGTCTTTGTATTATAAACTGGTTGCCCTACCCTTATTCTTTTTTTCTCAAACACTGGGTACAAAGAAGGTGGCATCCTGGTCGTGTGTGGAGTTAGTGAACTTGTTTAGACAAGGTTTGGATGGACTGTTCCCATTGAGAGGACTTGATGCTGGGTGAAGACGACATTTGCTGAGAGGCAGCTGTGTTTGTGGAACCAATTGTGATGGGTTTAATCCTACTAGCCAGGCAGGATGGGCACTTGTTGGCTAGAGCTGTGGTAACTAAAGGTTGGAGAGGTTTGTACCACTGTGTGAAAGGGTTTTGTCTGAAATATTTTTGTGTGGAGCCCAAATTAAATGATGTCTAGAAGACTTGAAATTATGACGCTTTCCATCTAATTTTACAAAGATGACATGAAAAAAAGATGGGGTTTTGATGGTCCACTTGTTCAGTTGTTGGCTAGAACCAGACTTGTACTGGGTAAAAGATTATCTTAAAGATTTTTGTGTGTCAAATTACGTAGATGATTCCTGTAAGTTTTGGAATTGTGATGCCCTCCATCCAATTTTGAAATTGGAATAATTTGCTGAGGCTGCTCTCCATCCAATTTTACAGAGATTTTACAATACCCCCCTCCCTTCTGCACCACTCTCCAATCGGTTGCTTCTCTCTTCAAGTCTTCACTTTTGCCATCACGCCAAACTAGTAAAATCCTGGCTAGATAGAACCCTGAAAGGGCCTGCAGCCCCTTGTGTTCCGTCATGTTGTTCCAGTTCTACATGGTGCCCTCTTTTGTCTGGTGTGAGTTGAGCAGAGCCAAACAGGACATTTTGGTGAGTAAACACCAGGGCAGAAATGTGAGGACGGACATGCATGAGGGCAGCCCGGCTATTGACAGCCAGTGGTGCAGTGTCTGAGGACATGGTAGGGGGCTGGGGACATACATGGGTGCCCTGACCTACATGACGTTTTACTGGGTCTGGATCTGAATTGGTGAGCCAGAACACTACAGTGAAACCAGGGCTAGAACAGTTGAACTTCATTTTGGGGAATAGGAGGTACACTGGTGCACCTAACATAAGAATAAAGAAAAGAATAACTTAAACATTTAGTCATGACTTTTTTAGATGTGTGGAGGACAAATAAACAAAGGAATCAACAACATACATCTACAATTACTGATAATTATGTTATATTAATTACCTTCCTGATGGAGGTACTAAAAGTAATTCTAATTTTTCATTTAAAAATGAAGTTGAATGACACCAAAATCTTATTGCCTCTCTCCAGAGCTTGAATATGAAATTCTATAGCTAACTTCATAATTTCAAGTAATACAACAAACCGGCCTGTCAAGTACTGTTTTGAGTCAAATGGGAACCTAAATAATAACATATACTTTGCCCAATACAATGTTCCACCTTGTCTAAAGTTCACAGGCTCTACAGGGGACCAGGATACCACATTCTTGCCCTGGAGCCAGGTTTATACAGATAATGATTGCAAACACCATGTCTATGTTGACACATGTAAATGTCATGTCACAAGCCTACATTTACTCTGACTTATAAGGCCCCATTCCCACTGAGATAAAATTGTTCGGATCGAGCCGAATAGATTGGCAACCGACTTGGCAACCAGCTTCGATCCGGTCAACTTTACCCTAATGGGAACTCTCCCTATCTGGCTCGGTCCAGTTCAGCTACGATCCACCTTGTAAGGTAGATCGTAGCTGAGCCGAATCGAGTCGAACTGAACCGGATAGGGAGCATTCCCACTGGAGTAAAAATTAAAAAATTACAAACCTGAAGAACATTTTGTATACTGTAAATCTTAAAATGTTTGTGGTGTTTTTTTTTTCATGGTGACCTCTCCACTGCTAAATCATGACACCAGCAACATGAACATTGAATAATACTGAAATAATACTGAAATAATAATGAACATAAATGATAACTGCAATCGTAAATTGCAGAGTTAACAAGCTGGAGATAATGACAGTTTGGACATGATGTATTGTCAAGTTCAGTGAAGCAGACTCCACCCCAGGATGTGCTATACCTGCCTCTGGGCAAATTTAGACCTGACGTTGCCTTGAAGATTATGTCTTGTCAACATGGATAATGTTCAGTGAAGCACCAAAGTCAAAGTCTGAGGAAAAAGCTTGTGTACACAACCTTGATATACACAGTTAAGTAGTCAGATTAAGTTTTCCTTCAGGCCCTCTGATTGTTTTCATCCTGTCCTCTTGTTGAATTCTCACTTTAAAAAGGTCAAAGAATCATGGAAACGAATTGGTGACAAGCAACCATGGCTTGAATAAAGTATGGGAAAGTGCCAAAATCAACATACACTGTAAAAACAAAGTCTGAGGAGAAAGACTGTATCTTGGTTCACACAGTTTCAGGGAGGGAATATAATATAGTGAGATGCAAGTTGTTTTTTCAGCCCTTAATGTTTTTGAATTATCACTTTTTCGTCTTCAGCTTTTGCTGAATTTTCACTTTTTCTTTTCAACTTTTGCTGAATTTTCACTATAAGAAGTAAGAGAATCAGCGAGTGTCTGTGACAGATGTGGTTTGGATAAAGCTGAGTGAAGCTGCTCACACCAGGATGTACCTGTTGTGCCCCGGGGCTACCTGTACAGGTGAGTTTAAGATGTGACGGTTGATAAACATTTACCATCCACAGGTGAGTTACGATTTACCAGGGTGGGCAGGTGGACCTGCTCTAAAACTGAAGCAGTGGTTAACTGTTAAGCCACACAAATTTTTGCCCTTGGTTCTTGAACTTCTTATAGAAAAATTTTAGCAAAAACTCAACCCAAAGACCGACAGCTAAGTAGAAAACTTGAACCTGACTATATTCACTCCCTGCAACTGTATGTATCTGAAGGTATATCATACAGACTTTCCCTCAGACTCTGTTTTCATGTGGATCTTCCATTTCAGCATTATTTTCTTAACTCCAAGAACCAACATATCAAATTGATGTGGCCTTAACACATGTTCTGCCATCTGTCCATGAATACTGTAATTTACACTGACAGTATAAGAAAAATGGAGTTTTTTCACGGAACTATAAGTTCACGATGGCGGCCGGAGCAGAAAAAAGAAAGTCGGTGAATTATTTGTTAATAACGGTAATGATAAGTTTGTGGTACAGAAGTGACCATGAAACGGAACACAAAAGTTAGTACCGTAAAAAAATCAGGAAGCGCAGTAACTCCTTGAGAAAGTTCCCACCCTTGGGAGCCAGATGTTCTTTAGTTCTAAGACGTGACAGTTTGATAAATACGTCTTATCTTGAACAGGATGTGATCAGGTCTGGTAAGTACCTGATGGACTGTCCACTGTTACAGATTCCACACAAGCTTGGTTTGGGACATTGTGTAGATGTCTTTTGAAAGATTTCGAAGGTCTTTTTAAAGATTTTTACAAAAATTCAACATGAGTTTGTCGATAAATTTTCATTTTCAATAATTTCTAAACATTTACAAATACTGTGACAATGTTTTGGCTGCATTTCTGCTACTAGTACACTGTACTTTTCCACAGCAATTTGTCTCTACCAAATGCATTACTAGTATTTAAACAAAGACTACATTATCAAGGAAGGAAATACCATAAAGTCTTATGTTGGTATGTGTTTCAACTTTGTATAATTACTTAAGGACATATTGTGTCTTTGGTATAATGTATCAAATTGTATATACATGTATTACACTCCAATAAATACATTGCCAACTAAATACATATGTGAAGTGAAGGTTTTTGCAAAGGTGTACACACATTTTGAGTAATGAGAAATTCTTGAAGGCAAACCCTGGTGATGTGAAATATACATGAGAGGAAATCTTGTTTGTGGGAGATGAAATTGTTACCCAAGTGTCGGCAGCCGAGTGTTGTGTCACAGGTTTACACCTCAGTGTGTGAAGAGGTGCCGTGAAGGGCCAGCCTTTAGCCAAGAGTGCTTCACAGCAGTTTATACATTCCAGAATGGCTGTTTATGTGGTGCAGCTGCCAACCCATTTTTATAGGTCACACACATATAGAGTACTAGTAAATGTGTTCTCTAAGCAAACAACTTTTTCATATATTTTTGTAGACTTGTCTATGTACATGCAGTTTTTGTAAAAGGGTCACAAAATGAAGTATTGAACAGTCTAGTGAGAAAAGAATCAGTAACACTGTGTCACTGAGATTCTGATCAAAACAGCTTTCTGAGAAATCAGATATTTTTACAGCTAAAGTTCTGTATAATCTATATGCATAAAAGTTCATCTGTATTGGTAGATGTTAATATGGAAACAAATTAAACTGTGGATCCAATTTCCAATTGAGTAAGTCCAATTTCCTTCCAGTTTCCATAGTGTATAATCTACCTTAGGAAAGAAAGCTAAAAATTGGGGGTGTATAACTGCAATTGTTACTTATTCAGCTTTCTCATATGGCCTGGCTGAATGCTCGCAAACAACTGAAAGTACGAATATCAGTGCAATTCTGTTCAATATAAAAGGAGGTTTAAATAACACAACAATACAACAAAGCTATTAACAAATGAACTACACTACTAACTAAAGTCATTACGAAAGACCACCAACACTGTACTACTGTAGCCTTATTTTCAAGATGAGTACCTCATTATAATTTCTCTAAATAACAATAACAATGCCCAGAGTCGGCAGATGGCCTATAACTTCAATTGCCTCATCAAGCAATCTTTTATCTCCAAAATTGCCAGCGTGAATTGTTAATTTGCCTAATCCAGTCATCCCCTTGTTGTGGATTACAGATTAAGCATGAACAACAACAGACCACTACCGGAGAAACTGTCACAAAATCGTCACCAACAATTCCCAGGGGAGAAACCACAGCCACAAAAGGACTTGTGTGGGAACCTATCAAACCTGCATATGCATGCATGCACCTACACGGTCCTAATCAAGTTATATTTGGGGTAAAACTACGATTAAGTTGACGTTTTGGGGTCGAAATCACCCTGTGAAGATCCGGTTGGGGTTTAGAAGCCGTGCGAGTATGTGATGTGGGCGGTTTGTGGGGTATAAAGTATCGAGTAGACAAAGACCAGCCGGTAGGATCGGTGTTTAACACGAGAAGGGTGAGCTAATTACTAAAACTTGACTCCGTGTTTTGGATGTCAGAATTCACGGTTGCTACCGTGAAGACACGACTGCTCGCAACTACAGGGGTTTAGGGTGGAATTTGGGGGAGGGAAAAACGCGGGATGTTTTCACAAGTGTGAACAAACGTGGGTAACAAAAAGGCGGCAGTAAAAAACACACTCCACTGTAAACATCCCTGACAAAGAGATCGCCCTACTGAAACGATCTCTGGGCAAATAGATGCGCTTCTAGATCCAAAACAGCTGGGCTATCCTCTTCCAACTGTTAGCGAGAGCCATGGTTCTTTTTAAGAAATTATAGCCCTTGCATTTTGCAGAGAATAATCGATAAACTGGACGTAAAAAGGAGAAGAAAGATCCAACTCCCTAAACTCTAGCATTTCGACTATTTTAGAAGAAAGAAAAGACTGGGCTAAAACTTTGCCAATTTAGACGACGCTAATATGCAAAATTACGTGAGCATTTCTGTAAACGTTAAACGTTAAAGAAAGAGTGTATATCTCCCGTTTGTACGTTTAAATGTTCCTATTATCGGAGGTGTTGACACAAGTCATAAACAAGTCCACCCTCAACGATTTTTCAAAAAAATCAAAGACCTACCCGAAAACTCTTGCAAGCGAAAACTGTTCAAAAGACTTACCGACTTTTCCGCGTTTCCAAGGGAATTTACCGCTCGAAAATCCTACATGAGGTCTTCTGGCGTTGTTCCTCCCCGCTTTGGTGGTGAAAGAAGCCCTGGTATTGTCCCGGAGCTGGAGTTTTTGTGTGCAAGCCGTGGACAGAAGTCAGACCGTGAAATGACCACGGCTAATTTAGCATCTATGGCATGTCAAAGGGTAACGGGCGATAAGAAATTCGAACCATAGGGGTGTGAAACATTACTAGATTTATGTTTTAAAACTGTTGTTTGGGCAGTAATACAGGATAAAATGTTATATTAACAATTTTACAAATTAAAATATATTATTTCTAATATAAAATGGTGTATATTATTAAATATTGATCTTACAAATAGGTGATTTCATAAAAGTACTGAAATTTTGACCCCCACTAATGAATAGAATCTCTGCCAGACATCAAAATCTCGCGAGACTGTAACTTCGCGTGAACAGACGTGACTTCGCTGTTAGCAACAAAGTTTTGCAAGTTTTCGGCAGAGTTTCGTCTCATTTTCTTCGTGGCCACACGAACAAAACAAAAGCAAGATGTTGCAACAATAACCTAGGTTAACAAGGTTGGTATATGGTGTATCTGAGCCGGATTATGTGGCAAAATAAGACTTTATGGTGTTGCAAACTATGCAGCTGGCGCTCTGAAGTTGTGGCAGTTGCATGGCAACATTTCTGCAACACTGATAAGGGGGAGGGGGGCAATTCTGGGTCAAACTTTAACTCTCAAGGGTTTCTTTTCTTTCTAGTTCGAGTGCTCTTAGTGTGAATGATTTCCTTTGAGGCTCTGGAATGTCGTAATACGATTATTTTGCGCTTTTGTTTCGTACTCTCAAGTTTTCACAGTTGATAGAACAGGAACCAAACTCAAGTTTGAGACAACCTTTCATATAACTGGCAGGCAGAGACTATATCTTTCCACCCTTGACAGGCTGCCGGTCAACAACAATTTTGTTCGCTATTCACAGACTGAGCATGTAAATGACACCTACCCGTAACCATATATACCTCAAGGTAGCCAGTCAATAGTCATACGAGCGATCGCTGTTTTGTTTACATCATATACATGCAAATTATTTGAAGACACATGCAAGTTATTGGTAGGCAATTGAGCCAATGTCACCCGCTTCTTGCCTACCGCTCACTGGCCGTGACGTCATGGCGATTGCTTGTATTGCATTCATATGTTTAGCATCTCAGAAATTGACAATGTGTCGTCCTCATATGGACATCACTAGGAGTGTGTCAGAGACTTTCTGTGTACCCATGCCCTGACTCTATTTCCTTATAGCTACCGTTATCATGTTTTCTTCAAATGAATGAAAAGAAATACTTTTTTTTCTCCGACTGTACCAGACGGTCCAGCCACAGGTGATGGTTTGTCATCATGCCTGGGAAGAAGAAAGGGAAAGGAAAAAAGGGAAAGGGGAAGAAAGGCAAGAAGGGGAAGAAAAAGGACAAGAACTCGGCGTTGAGAGGAGAGCCTGGGGTAGGTTCATGCAGATCTTATAAGTAAATACAGCATGATAAATCAAGCAACTGAATAAATTCTCTGAAGTGTCAGATGTTTCAGATAGCATCTGCTGTATTTCATCAATGACTGAGAATGCTAGTAGAAGTCTGACTCTTTAAAAAAATTATCCAGTTGCTTGATTTACTTTGTATTACGTAATGTTCTACCTGGATGTCTAACCTTCATCAATGTATTATGATTATATATCTTTAGTTTCAATGATTTTTTTTATATATAGATTTACCCTAAGCCGCACCGATTTAACTTCTCTTGAACCTCAAACCAACATCAGACTTCACGTTGGTCTCTTATAAGAAGCAAAACCTCCTTGACTAAGTCACTTCTTCCTTCAAAGCAAAGTGTTCTACTGTAACCTGTTAAGGAGCTGTCACAAGTCAGGCTGAACTGAGCCGGCTGTCCCTACACAAAAGTGTGTAGTTACACTTAAGGAGCTGTTGCCATGGCAACAGACCACTTGAGTACCCCGGGCTGGAGTGACCTTGTTGTCAGGTGTACCTGGGACAGAGAGGGTGGCGGTTGGTGTTGTAGTTGTTGTTGAAATCGGCTGGTTGTTGGGAAGTTGTGCCATGTTCAGACTTCCATGGGTTAGTGGATGTTATACCTGTTGTTACACCTGTAGTTACACCTGTGTTATGCAATCTTTCACTGTTAGGTGGTGATGGGCCCCCTCCCCCCAAGAGTTGGGCCCCTTAACCAGGCGGCCGCTAGGAGCACAGTTTTAGTTAGGATTAGTGAATCCTAATTACAAGTTCAAGTTTGAGCCCCTTCCTTTTCACTTACTAGTATGCTGCAGCCAATTTACAAATTTGGTGATGAAAACGGACATATTTTTTTTTTCTCTCTGGTTGAAAAAATTTTCTCTACCAAAGTTTTGGTTTTGTGTTTTTGTGTGATACAATGATAAGATTCTTTTGGTCCAAACCAGTCTCCCACTGGACTAGTGCCAAACTTGTTTGCTAGACATTATCACACATTTGAATGCATCGAATAGTAAAGTTCTTTCATCTGTCATCTTCATCAGGGCTGATGATAACTAACTTTCCTATTCAATCATTTGCCAACCTGATAAAATTATTTACAACGTTTTCACATTTTTTTTACTTTTTTCTGTCCCTCCAGGCTGCGGTTAAGTCGGTGCTGCGTGTTTACGATGAGAACTGCGCCAGGACTGCCTCCCTGCCGTGTGTCGGACTCAGGAAGAAACTCAAGGCCAGCTATGAGGACAACGTCTTACTGGAGAAGGTGGGTCATGTTCCAATCAATTAGATCGATCAATATGAAAACAAATTAAACTCAAAAATCTATTGATAGATAATCAATCTATGAAGACCAGCATTGAGTACAATGTCATACTGGAGAGGGTCAGTCATGTAACAAATAAACAATGAATCAATCACTCAATAAATCAATATTCAATTGATCAATGTTTGATCAATCAAAACTTATCAGTGCAACAGAGGTGTGATAGACTGCACAATGTATTTGTCTCAATCACCCTGCAGTTCAGTATTCAGACAATAGATGGTGCTCTTGCATTAGTCTGATTTAAACTACATCTCCATGGTATGCCTCTATTGGAAAGTCCTTTTCGTCCATGGATTCTGCAGTGCTCTTTAAATGCAATAGGTGGCGCTTTTGTATAAGTTAAACACGAACTTCTTTCCACAGTTCCTGTTGGAGGGTTTCGAGGACCCGCCTCCGGACCAGCCACTCATGATGGTGGAGCCGCTTTTGGACGCGCTCAGGTCGGAGCGATACGTGTTCATCAAGGAGCTGTCAGTGTGGGACGTCCCACTGAAACACGAGAACGTGGCGTCTGTGGTCGGTATCTGTCCTTGTATGACCTCTCTTGGTCTAGTGTAAGTCTTTGTGAAATGCCATGCTTTAACCCTCAGCCTGCTAAGGTAGCCATTTGGCAGCAAATCTGTATTGGACATGGGGTTAGGCAACAGGGGGGAGGTTAAATATTTCTGCAATTTCCTAGAAAAGAAGAAAAAGTACAGAGATTCCTGAATTTGTTACATACAATTGTCACAAAGTCATCTTTAAAGCTACCTCAAAAGCTTTTTGGGTTTAAAGTGTAGTGATTGGCACAAAACTGTTGATAAATTCCAAGTTTCTGCCCTCTTCTATGACACTTCACAGAATGTCATTCATAACATACATGTAACTCTACTTAGCCTCAATGTCATATTTTCATTTCTTTATCTAAAACTCTGACAAAGAAGTAATGACCTTGACATGACATTGCTTGTATATCCCATCAGGCCTTGCTGCTGGAGAAGCAAGTGTACCCTGTGCGGCAGCTGGAACTGTTGGATTGTGGGATTGAGAGTTACCCTGTGACCCGGCTGGCCAGGTCATTCCCAGGTCACCCCGCCCTGTCTACCATCATACTCGACTACAATGAGTGAGTAACAAAAGTATATAAAAATATTGTGCAAGCTTCATTTAATCTTATGCTGACTACATCGCACTTCCACTCCAGCAGCCCTTCTACTGGTCGGGCCCTTAGAAACTTGATGACCAACACCTCAAAGTCAGGAGAATTGGGAACATTTTAATCCTGTTGATTTATGCATATTTACTAACTTGGACCAACTATTGTCAGACTGAGAACTGTAACAGTAAATGGCATAGGGTTGTAGGCTGTGATGACTGGTTTCCATAGTGATAAAGAATCCTGAGCTCCTATTGGTTTTGGGAATGGCTCTCAGGGAGGATGCCCAAACTGCCTCTGACAGCGAGAGATTGTGTAACACGGGTTCATTTCTTAAACTTCTCTTGCCCTTTCCTGCTACAGGATAGGAGATGATGGGTGCCGAGGTTTGTGCGCCGGCCTGTCCAAAAACGTCCTGATCCAGACAGTAAGCCTGAACTTCTGTGGACTGGAGGTTGAGAGCGGGAGGATCCTCGCGGAGATGGTCACAAACTCAGCTGTGTGGTGGGTTTGTTTGTTTGTTTGTTTGTTTGTTTGTTTGTTTGTTATTTTTTGTAGTCTTACCAGCATTTCCCATTGGTTAATTGGTCTGTTAGTGTTACCTCCATGTACGAAGGTTTTGTTTTCTGTGTGCTTGTCTGTTTGTTTGCTTGTGTGTCTGTAGGTATTTGAATGAAGTAGGGTGGCAGGAAGGGAAAGGCTGAGATTGTGTAATTGCAGGTTGAATTGGAGGTCAAAATTTTGCATTCAGGAGGGCACAAGGTAGAAATACATTGCAGTAGTGTTCAACAGACAGTTTTGATTCTCCCTCGAAATTACAAACGCATATATACATTTGTAAAAAAAAAGGTTCTCGTTATGTTACAGTCATTATCTTAAAAACTACAGGAAAACAGATTATTGATTTTTAGATTTTCCTTCTTTTAAACTTCTTTTTCTTATTAGAAGGGAGAAGAATTACTAGTTCTGCACAAATTTTCCAAGCTTGAACCCTTTTGCTTAATCAAAATGAAATATTGTCATTTTAGTCAAATCTCTAAGTCTTGTCTTTTTCCTTCTCCCTGCTCCCAGCAATCTGTTCCTGGACGGGAACGACCTTGAGTGCGAGGGCGCGATGGAGCTGATAAAGATGGTGGCCGACACGGCGGAACGTGAGGCGTTCGAGCGGGCGGAGGAGGTCAGGATGAAGGCGGAACTCGAGGCTGAGAAGGAACTGGAAGGTACGACGGTCACTGGTTCAGGAAAAGTCGTGGAAATGGATGCCAAACCGTTGTGGCTCACTGTATAGGAAAGACAGGTGCTACCTTGTACAGTATGTACTGGGTAAATTCTCCCAGCTATATGCCCAATGAACAATGGACCACAGCTTAACACCCTGTCCTAAGGAGCTAGTTGAGTGAACAACAAGACCTTGGAGTCAAACTCCTGGCTTTTGGGTCTAGAGGAAGGGCCACTAACAACCAGTCCACACTTTTCATTGATCAACTTCCTTGTGGTTGATGAACAGTCTACAGTATTAGTCACTCACTCACTATCCAGTTTATCATCTGTTGATCCTGTCTAACAAGGGTTTGACGTGTTTGTACATTGATGCTGAGGCAGCCTGACAACCAAACAAACAAATCAAACATTTTAACAAGTTTCTTGTTATTCCAAGCTGCAAGTTGTTCCTGAGAATTTCCTTAATCCTAATTCTTAATTCTGATCCATAATTTTGTCACATGAAAAGTCTAAACTCTTAAGTGTTGATAGCAAGTTTCTTGTCATTTCCAGCTGCGAAGAACGGGCGAGTGCGGACAGCGATGTCTGCCACCAGCTCCAGGAGTGGGGGGGAGGAGGAGGGAGAGGAGAAGGGGGGCGGCAAGGGGAAGAAGGGCAAGAAGGGGAAGAAGAAGAAGAAAGGTAAGGCTTAACATAACTGTATAATTCCTTCTTACATTACTCAATCCGTCTATACAACAGCCAAATGAAGGCTTAGTGTTTGTACAAAATGTATGTACATGTATTATGTAAGTGTTGTGTTGTTCGCATTGTACATTTGCCAATTGTCTTGTGTTTACTTTTTGTTAGATCAACGCAATTCAGTTGTATTTTGTACTGCTGCTACGTTGATTTTATGGATAAAATTGAATTGAATTGAAAAACATTTCATTCATCCTTCATTCATTTATTCATTCATTCCATTTTCATGTTATTACTTTTACAAGTAGATCACATTCAGGTCTGTGACCTATTTTTCAGGTATTAGTGGACACATAAAAGGTTACAGCCACAACAAATAAAATAAATTAGTTACATTGACATAAAACAAATAGTGTAGAACATGGACCTAATCACACTTCTATTAGTCCTTACATTGGTCTTCCCCCTAGAATCATCCCCTGACAGTGAGAGATTGTGTAACACAGGCTAGCATGCACTAGAAGCAAGATGGGCATGTAGCTTGCTAGCTGGTTTTGCAGACTGCATTCAAGCATTTATGGTACAGCCCTTGAAATATTGCAGGATTAAAACAGGAATCCTGAACTCTTCTTGGTAGTTCTGGAAATCATTCTCTTGAGTTAGATTAGAGGTGTATGACCACAAGCTCTCGGGGAGGAGGCCCGATCAGCCTGACAGCGAGAGATAGTGTAACACAGGTTACAGTTACACAGTATATATTGCCCGTAAAATTCGGGATGTAACTTCCAAATGCAAAGTTGCTAGCGAGAGATGACAAGAGTCACGTAGGCAACGTAGGGTGTTTCTGACGTCAAGCAGGGTTACGTGCGACTGTGAACGTAGCTAGCTTAGGGCTGGAAATGCCCACCTATGATATGCAGAAAAGAGTTTTTTTTTTAATTTAAATTTTTTTTAAAAGATTGCAGGAAAAGATAAGAACAACTTGCAGGCAATTTAGTAACTTTCTGACAGCCTGCAGTTTTGCAGGTACAGTAAAAAAAAAAAAGTATTTTAAGCCCTGTTTGGACGAAAGACACATGTAAGCAACATGTTACATGTGCGTCAATGTATTATACCATGTAAGCTACAGGATTTGAAATTCAATTTTGATTCTCAATATTCTCAGCTTTTAACTTGTAATACAGTAATCACTAGTGTACGTGTGGAAGGATGATGGAAAGATTGGATTGATGGTTTTCGCATGATGTTGATGTGAGCTTGCCACGGTAGGCACTAGTCAGGACAGGTTATGGTTTAGTTCAGAGTCACAGGAAGTGAGGGGGGAAATGGTGTAACCACAGACTGACAGGAAGGTCGAATTGGAGGTCAAAATTGTCTCCCTTTAGGCTGGGAGGAAGTGACAGTGAAATGTGCACAGAATCAGCAAGAAATTCATAATAATGAATAAAACAAGACATTCACAACAACTCTACATACATGTACTTCACTGAGGTCTAAAATGTTTGATGTCTTGTTTCTTAATGTCAAAAGCCATGTTCAGGTTTTCTTACACTCACTCACTCACTAAAAATGATTTATTTCTTCTATTGACAGGAAAGAAGAAAAAGAAGGAAGCAGAACCGCCCAAGGTGGGCCCGTGGTTGAAGAAGCTCCACCTAGCGGAGAACGGGCTCGATGCATTTGGAAAGGCAGGAAACTATGCGCCTGTCATCTGTATGAGACTCTTCAGGAAGTAAGTACTTAAAATTTAGAATCTTAAAACTTAAGACTTTGGATTAAAGTATTTCTAATCAGATCTGTCCTGTTTGCTGGCCACTGCCTTTCGGACTTCTCCAGAAAACTCACTTTTCCTAGAACGATCTCAAGAGATACTGGTTTAGATATTGAAGATCTGAAAACAGCCATGGCTGACCAACGGAGTCTTAAGATTTGGAATCTTAAAACTTAAAGACTTTTAATTTGATTAGATTATTTCTAATAATACCTACTGTCAATTTGAAAATTGTACTAGTGACCACCTCTTCATAAGGACCACCTGGCTATTGTGGCCACTAGTGGTCCTTTAAAATCATTTTCCTCAGTGACTCAAGCAGTAAAAATCCTGTCTATATTATTAGTAGCTGCCTGTCTGCTGTGACTAGTCAAGTCCATTAAGTCACTGATTGATTGATTGATTAATTGATTGATTGATTGATTGATTGGTTGAATGATTGATTGGTTGGTTGGTTGGTTGGTTGGTTGGTTGGTTGGTTGGTTGGTTGGTTGGTTGGTTGGTTGGTTGGTTGCTTGATTGATTGATTGATTGATTTTTTTACCAGGTTAATCACAAATTCCAACTGTCTGGAGGAACTTGACCTTGGAGACAACCATATCGGTGACCTTGGGGGTCGGGAACTTTTACAGGCCCTTCTGGACAGGAAGGAAGGTCAGAAGATGTTTGTTTGTTTTTGTTTTGTACATTTTACTTTGTGCAGTTCTTTTAAGCACTTTGACGTGATTGAGTTTTTCCTAATTGTTATCTCATCAATATCACAGAGAAAATTATATTACTTCAAACACTAACTCTTAATACATCAATTTATCCCAAATAAACATCAATTTAAATGAAGTTTCATTCATCATATGTTTAATTGATGGTTGAATGTTTATTACTGGGTAGCTGAATATCTCTGTCAAAACAACACAAAATTATATTAAAGCTAATGTCATAACAAAGCAATTCATCTCAGGCAAGCATCAAACTGAGTGCATTGTTTGGTTGATCTTATTTCAGTACCGTAACAACAAAATTACATTACAGCAAATGACAATCATAATAAACCAATTTATCTCAAATAAGCATCTATTTGAGAGCAGTTTCATTTAATACAAGGTTAGAATACCGGCAATGATGTTAATTTCCTTTTATCACTATATCATTATATTAAAAGGTTATTAGCTCAATATATCAATGTTGAAACAAGGCAAATATATATTACAGCAAATGACAATCATAATAAACCAATTTACATGTATCTCAAATAAGCATCTAATTTAGAGTACAGTAGTTTCATTTAACACAAGGTTAGAATAATGATGTTAATTTGCTTTTATCACTATTATATCATTATAGCAAGGCAAAATCATGTTACAACAAATCACATGGGGCTCCCTTCTGGGCTACTGGAGTTCATGACAATCACTTTTCAGGGCTTGAAATCCTTTTTCTGCATACCTGCACTGGTGCAGGTAACATTGAAAATTTACCTGCACCAGGCAAATTTTACCTGTACCACTCAAAATTTAGGAAGTATTTGGATCACACTAAAAACTGTTCAGAAAACATTTTGTCATTATTTCTTTCATACTTCATAGGTAGTGACAGTTAATGCAGCAAATGAAAATCCACATACACCTACATTTGTATATACATTTCTACACTGTAAACCCAGTACATGGACTGGTGAAGGTAAGGTGCACGTAGACATCAGAAACACCTGCATAGCTCCTATTTTACCTGCACTAACCTGCATATGCAGGTGGTATTTCCAGCCCTGCTTTTGATTTCCAAAGCTCACCTGAGCAGCATACTACAGCAAGACATTGATTGATAGAAAACGAGGGAGTGTGATGTTTCATCGTTTGGAATTTGTAAAACCTCGGCCAGCACTGCCGATCATTTGTTATTGATTTTTCTCAGCTCACATGACCGTCGATTCATGGCAAAACGTTTGACGTAAAACGGTAAAGTGTGCCAGAGGGTGATTTGTGATTGCCAAGTTCCCAGGAGGCCGTGTGGCAGGTATCATGCAGCAATCATGTGCTCGGTGCATGATCATCACATGATCGGCACATGCTGCCGGTGCAAGCACGTGGGCTGGGTGAATCTGCTGTGTTATGTATGTACCATCCGTGCAGATTCCTGATGGCGTGGTTTTAGTGCATTAAGGGATGACAGTACACAGTGCATGTAATCCGTGTTTCATATCAGACACGACATAACTGGTACTGTAACTACAGGTAGGGCCATACCAATTCTATGTATTGGTTTCCAGATCTTTTCAGAAAAAAAATGTGAAGGGACAGGGTAAAAAAATCAGAAAACCAACCTCATCCCAGTACTACCATAATTGTATAGTATATAGTACATACATGTATACAGATCTGACACAGCTTTATAATTAGTGTGATTTCAAGCAAATGAAGTCACAACGAAAAAACGAGCCAAATATTGAGTCAGGCGTAATCCTTGTACATGTACAATGCAATGATGAGTGGCCCCAACAGTTACTACATGTACATGTATTTTAATACATGTAGTAACTGTTGGGGCCACTCGACCTCCTGGAATACTAATATGCCGCTGTCAGTGTGCAGGGTTGGAATGTTGCCTTCACAGGCTTGCTGTACGTGTGGATAACCATGTTTGCATTTCATCTATTTAATGAAATGTGAACTCAAGTTTATGTCGCTCTTTCTTAAGAAATCCTTTCAGTACTGCTATGTTATGGGTCTTGAAGGTGTTGTTAGATTTACTTGCTTACTTACTTAGATTTACTTGAAGCAAGACACAACCAGTGTGTGGAAGGTGTGGTCAGGATGTTAGCAATTTCCTTGTGCATGTGGAACAGGTGGCCTCCTGTGCAAACATGCAAAGCAGTTAGCAGTCCTGTCTGCCTGTAGATCAAAAGGTTTTGGGTTCGAATCCTGTTGTCATCACAGTGCCGAGAACAAGAGGGTGTGCCCACAATACTGGCTGTTGCAAACATGCAAAGGTCTTATTACGTAGCAGTAGTCTGGTGTTTAGTAATTCTGTTTCTCAATCAAAAGGTTGAAGGTTCAAATCCTGGCAACTTGAAGGTAGAAATTTTAGTCAGAAGCTGGGACTGTCAGTGTGATGATGGTTGACATTTTTGGTAAGGGATTTCCTGTAGTAGCTACATAAATGAATAAATAAATAGAATGATGTTCCATTTCTGCCCCCCCCCCTCCAGCCAAACTGCCGACCTTGAGCCTAGGGGTCAGTCCCATGATGCACCAGGACACCTTCACCCTCCTGATGAAGCACAGCGGCAGTCTGAAGAAGAAAGGGAAGAAGAAGAAGGGAAAAGGCAAGGGCAAAAAGGTCGGACAAAACAACCTAAGAAACTGCTCTTAGAAGATTTGTTTGAAGTATGAATGGTGAGCTGTGTGATTTTTGTGAGGCCACACCAATTTATTTCCTTGGTTCTTCGGCTGCTTAAATTCATCAAGAGGACAAGATGGAAACAGAGTGCTTGAGTTCTTAAGATCTAAGTAACAAACGTCTTGAGAAACAACATTATTGCAGTCTTGATACGTGAACATTATGATAGTTGGAGCACAATTTGTAAGTATGATGTGGGTTTAACAATTTCTAATTAGTATTGTTTTTCTTCTGCAGAAAAAGAAGAAATGAAGGAAAAGGGTTGCTGCAAAGTTGGCCAAGTCCTGCCTTAGGAGTTAGATCTGTCAACGTCTTCCCGGACTCAGACAATTTGAATATCTAAGGTTGAATGTGTTGGACAGTCACCTTTGACCTAGTGTAACATGTAGACTAGTTGAATGCCATCCATGGCTCTTGTCTTCCAAAGAAATAATTATGGTGCAGAAATTTACAGATGTGATGGAAAGCAATCATTGAAACATGTTTCCTGAAAAGATTTTGAGAATCATAGAGTTTGATTAGAAGTTATGACCTGAAATCACCTCCTCTGCCTCTGGCACAGAAACAGGTGCTGTGTTGGTCAATAAAATGACCTTCAGTGACTTATGATTTGGAGGTCGTTCCAGGAAAACAAAATGACCTTTGGTGATTTTTAATTTGGACATCATTTGATGTTCACCCAACAAATGTGGTTGAAGCAAATCACAGTCACTGGACCAGTGTGTTTGTAAACACCTACGACCTCTAAAGAAAGGTCACCCCAGGCGGTCATTGACCTCATCATAGAACACTGTGGAACAGTCCACTAGATGATCTAGGAGGTAGCTTGACATGTGGAATTTTAAGCTACGGTATTCATGGCAAGGATCTGTATGACCATGACACAGCAAAATTTCATGAAGTTGTTTTTATGACTTACAAAATTATAAAAAATTTTGACCAGAGAGAGAGAGAGGTTGAAAAACTTTTTGATTAAGTAATAGACCAGATAATCATGCAGTCTGAGATATAAGTCAAATGAGTGAGCTTGAAACGAACAATTTGCTTTTTTTGCATCTCAGGTTTTTAAAGGAATTTGATGAACAAAAATTGTTATATTTACAGTACACGGTAAAGCAATAATGTATACATGATTTTACCAAGAGAGTATAACATTAATGTACAATGTACATAACTTTATATGATTATATTTGTAAAGATACATATCACAATAGGAGTATGTATATCATGCATTTACATTATATATTTTTATGACATAAAGTAAGGTAGGATGCACACGTGTGTCCAATTTTTATATGAAGGGACAAAATCATGTTTAATCAATCATACAGTCCAAAGACCAGGAAACTACTTTAGCTTGGCCTAAAAGCTATGATCACATGATGATGTTTAAAAAAAACAGATGACGTCTGTGATGTTAGCAACGTTAAACCAGTTTGTAAATAAATTATGAGATTTGTTATCCACAACCATTACTGGCAATGGAATGACGTCTTTTTGCAATCCTGTAAAAGTAGTTGTTGACAACCGTTTATGGCTAGAGTTGTTTTTGTAAAAACATTGCAACATTGTGTGATGAGATTCATTGTACTGTATCATAATTTTACATACATAGATATATGTAAATTTCTGTGTCTACATCTGCATAGTCTGTATATCTGCCCTTTGGTATAACACACCTTTGGGATGATATAACTCTGGCATTTGAAGGTGTGACTATTTGTATATATTCTTTTCTGAGCTGGTATTAGATACTTAGTAGTTGGTAGGTCCACCGGTTTATTAGTCATGTTGGAGATATATCTTACATTGTAATACATGTGAGGAGAAGAGCACACTTCCAAAGGTTCGTGGTTTTTGTAGTTGAAATTAAGTCATATAGCCAAAACAGAACATAGAAGTAAATGTCTTTCATCCTGTCAGCATTTTTCCCACACCCACTCTTTCCTGGCTAGACATGCCTGTTCCTCCTAGCCCAATGTTTTGTTATGTTTCACTGTGAACTCATGTGAAGCTCAACCCAACAACAGCCAGCCAACCATTCAGTTCAGTTCAAGTCCATCACTTCCTTTTCTATGTGGGAAACACTAGAAAGGTGAAAAGTTTAATTATGACGTAATGTCTGCATTCTTGTGCTACAGGCCATTGTGCTTGTGCTTTATGTAATAAGGCAAACAATCAGAGATGGCAGACTTCACCCCCTTGCCCATACTGCTTTGCAATCCTTCCAATCCTTCAAATTACAGCACTGATATTAGGATGCATTGCAATGCTACATTGTGTGCATAGAAAATCACACAAACACATGCACTACAAAAACAATAGTTCCTTTATCAGTATGTGGTGTTGTCATGTTGTGGTGTTGTAATGTTGAGCCCCCAGCGACTTCCTTTTAAACTGCAGCTCTTCGTTTCCCTTTATTATGAGTCCATGATTATATTTCTTGGCACTCTGAACCCAATATACAAATGTAGGTTAATACTGAGATGCAATCTTTCTTTTTTTTCACTGCGAAAAGCTTCTCGTTCGAAACGTGAACATGTTTTTTTTTGCACTCTAGCAAAACATTAATATTCCAGCTCTTGGAATTCGCCCTGTGATGAACTGCGTCTAGAAAGTTTTTCACACCTTTGAACTTTCCCCAGACAGGTGGCACACCTTTCACTTTCTCCACAGAGACGCGAGGGAACCGGTTTGAGCTAGTTTGGAGGCGTGCGTGTGGGCTTGCCAAGTTGTCTGCTCGTGACTGCGAGCGCGGGTAAAAGGTCTGGCACGGGGCCAAGTCTTTCCCCCTCCCGTCACAAGTTGAACCGGTCCGCTGTTTATTGACCCATACCTACATGTAGCTAGGGATGGGTTCAAAGGTTCCGTGTCCTTTGCGAAAGAAATATTTCGTTTGGCTGATGAAGAGGATAATCTTACCCGAATGGATGGACAGAAGGAAAGAAAATTAAATGCATTTCGAAAGGAAGTTGCCAGGGGATTGGTTGCTCCGAAATGAAGGTAAATAAACTTTGAATGAAGCTCAGAGTGGCGCACCACTCCACACTTTCTGCCAAGAATAATAAGATGTACCCCCAAGACTCACACATTCCTTCACACAACTGCCAAACCGTCTGTCTTCAGATACGCGGACAGACAGACAGGGAAATGGGTGGCCTTAGCGTCTATTTTTGCTGCCGCGAGGTTTTATTTTGAGAGGAGAGCGTCCACTGTGAAGATATCAACATGTAGAGAAGAGGACAGACTAGACAAAAATAGAACAGTAATCAAATAGCAGCCTTTTGGAAGAAAATTTAATTTTGGTAATAGATAAAACTAGTATGTTTGGAGGGATGACAGAAAAAACTGATTTCCATAATGAAATGTATCCGACAGAATGTATGAATGAATGAATCTAATTCTGTGTCTCATTGCTTTACTTTTTATCGTTCTAAGTAAACCAGAAGATGTTCTGCAGCAAAAACGGATTCTATAAGATAATTACTACAAGCATGACACAAGACATTTCCTTTCACAGGATGGATGATTCAAGCCGGCCTTGTTTGGTTGAGATTTCAATCATATTAATTATTACCCTAGAGAGTACAGAACAACTCACCACGCCCAGGAAAACCTTACACAAAGGACTTCCGGCACACCTGAGCTTGCCAATTATAATTACTGCTTTACAATAGGGATCATATCCATCTCAGACAACGTATTGAAAATTCCTGTGTTGTGATTGTTCCGAATTTCCTGACTATAATTATTGTGAATCATACACCCTTCGGGGTTACTAGGCCTTACTAGTATGGTCTGTTGCGTCTCTCAAATCTTGGATTAGAGAAAAACTTTAATATAAAAGTTGACGAAAAGAAACACCGTTTTATTCATTCGTTCACTTCATTCATTCTTTATTCATTCATTCATTCATGCAGTATTAATATCATTACCAATACATCTACATAAGTCAAATATATACAATATACAACAGAAAAAGGACTGGCAAAACTTTGTTGTCCATGTGACTTCATAGACTAGCCAAGGGCATTCCTATAATGTCATTGGACTAGCTAAGTGAACGTGAATGGTTTCAATATTGCTAGCATAAAGAGTCATGTGCAAATCGCGTGTTTTAGTTTTGATAGCAAATCTCAGAAACCTTTCTATATTACGTCTTGGAAGTGAAAGTCACCCAGATATCACGCTGTGCCTCACGTAGTACTGGTGACGTCAATGCCGCATCCGGTCGCTACGTTAACGTCACATCCGGTATGGAGCTAGCTCAGAGCGGAGTGCCCCAGTCAGTCACACGTATGAGAATGTAATGTCGCTAATATTTATACACCCGGAAGCGCGACCTCTAACGTATTGGGCTCCGCGCCAGATATCGATTTTTTGGCTGGCTCACTGCACTGATTCAACTCACATGGCATGACAGTGAATCTTCAAGCAGATGTAAAGCTCTGTCTTGTTTTCGTACGGTTTTCTAAAAATTTCAGGGCGACAAATTAAAGATATTCTAGATGTGGAAATCTGCCTGATATTGAGATTGACTGCCATTTAGTAGCACATTTTCGTCATCATTTCATACTTTAAGCATTGATAAAATGGCCCCAAAACAAGCTACATGAGGAGTCCCTTTGTTTTGTGGTACCACCAATAAATAGATAGAACCAGCCTGCGATACGAAACAAGCAACCGTTTTCCGTCAGCGACATCGCATTTTTGCCTCACATATATCAGTATGCTATGGTTGATTCAAATAAGAAGGTATTTTGAACCTCGAGCTCCTTGATTCAACTTACCACAATAAAAAATGACCAGAAAATCCAGCCTATACTGCCCCCCCCCCCCAAATAACACGTAGACCGTACTGTACAAGACTCAGTGCTACTTGTGCAAACACAATTATTGTATTGTTCCTAACATGTGGAGAATGATTGTGTTTAGGTTGGTCACGTTGACGTTGTGGAATCCTTCTTCCCGAAGCTGTAGTCATCCATGTGTTATGCCTGGCGTGACATTCCAGGCTGACGTCACACGACAGTCATTCAGCAAGTAAACTGGGAAACGCTGTAGGTACTACTTAGGCCACAGCAAGTAAATTTTATGGATGACATCCTCGCGCTCATTAATTTTCGCCTGATTTCAGGAAAAAAAACAAGAAATTTTGTTGCCCTGCGACGGTGGTCAACATGCCACAAAAGGGCAAATATGTCATGAACGTCCATCTGCAAGACAAGGCTCTGATTTATTCTTTTATTTTTACTTTGATACAATGTTGTATTTTATTCATTTTATATGTGATGTTGCCACTGAATCAAAACCATTTGTACAACAATTGAAAAATTTTATTTAGTTTTTTTTTTCAAAGTTGTTTCAGAGACAAATCGGTGTTGTAACAGTTAGCACAATATAGGTAGAGTATGGCTTCCAGACAGTTTGGTTTATGAGTCACTCTGTCAGTGATTGAGCCCTGTGTTCTGCCTGGTAGCTAGTAGTCTCTAAACTCAGAGACCACCAGGGATCCAGCAAACTTGAGGTGCAATTCCTCGTGTTTGATGGCAAGTGTTGACAGTCCAGGGTGTTCCATTACAAATTAATACCCAGTGTAGTATCTACCTTGAAGATGGTACAGCAAGCTCTTTTTTTGTTCTATTTAATAGAGACACATCTGCAAGGACAGGTAATACTGTTGAATACAGCGATAGAAGACCTGTTGGGTATGATATCATGTTTTGCCGCCTAAATTCTTGTTCAACGAGGTTTACGATCTCAAAATCTGAAAATGTAGGAATCTTGTTTTTTTTGGCCTGCCTTGTTTTTTTTTCGCCCTCTCGCATTAATTTTGGAGTCTCCGGAGGATGTCATCCATAAAATTTACTTGCTATGGCCTTAGTATGTTCTACGACTTTCAATATACGAACTACAGCATGCCTCGGCTACTCTCCAACTTCCAAGCAGAGGTTTCGGTTTCGGTGCATTTTGGTTTTTAGGCGTTTTTATCGGGTTTTCTTTTTTTGTACAGGTATCTTTCTTTCGGTGGCAAATGGTAACTGCCAGGCAAATGGATACTGCCTGTCCAATTTGATACTGTCTTTACAGCCACCAAAAGATCTGTTGGAGATTAGGAATACTAGTATGTTCTACGAACTTGTACGGACTACAGTATGCCTATTACCTAGGCATTCTAACAGTAGAGTGACAACTTACAGAACGTAACGCCAACACGTGAATCATGTGACGTTTTCTGTGCGTACGTAGCTTTATATTATTGATTCCGTGACAACTTCAGAACGTCCACTGCGTACCCGTACAGGTGATTACTCCCCTAGTCGAGGTCTCGTGCGGGGATCATCTCGTTGTTTTCTGCGGCCTTTTCTACGATTTTGTATTTCACTAGTTAGTAGTGGATCACGATTTCTTTCATTTTAATAGAGATAGGGAAAAATCGTGGCCACTACTAGATACTATAGAGAAACAGAATCGATTGTAGGAAAGACCTAAAAAAATGAAAGCCTAAGATCGAAACATCTGCTTTGAGATAATCACACTGGACATTCTGATTTGTCACGGAATCAATGATATAAAGCTGTGTACGCACAGCAAACGTCACATGATTCACGTGTTGGCGTTACAGATTTGTGTATACGTAAGTTGTCGCTCTGCTGTAAGAATGCAAATGCAAGGCATCTGTATGTAGTTCGGAACGGACACTGGAAGAGGGTTCCCCCTCTCTAAAATGAAATAATGAAAGGAAAGAAATTTAAAAAAGAATGCAAGAAAGACAGAAAGACAGAGATAAAATACAAAGAAAGAAAAAGAAAAACTGAAACTACAATGGAGCTACATCTATTTGTAAATGAATGTTTGGGTGGGTTAGGGGAATGATATATATGACGAGGGTGTGTCTAAGGAATCTTGTAGTGCTTGAGGGTGCGAATCAAAGTGCATGTCATCGGAAATTGATCAAAATAAGTTGAATGATTTGCCCGAGGAGTTATATCAGGTCACAGGTCTAATTTGGACAAGTTTTACCAAGGAACTCGAAATACATATATAGTACTTTGTCCAGACACTTTGCCAAGGCCAAGTTTGTGCCAAAGTTAACTTACGCCTTTAGTGCGAGTCCACTTACAACAAATGTTGAGTTCTATTTTCGGAAGATGACCCCACCCTCCTTCCACTAACATTTATGTCTGAATCATTCCAAGTAAAGTAACGCTATAACCGTCATTTTCCCGCGCCGCGTGCGAAGAACATGTGATGTTGTGTACAATGTCCTTATTTGGAACACATTCCTGGACACTCCTCGCGCCTTAAAATAATCGCCCAATCAGAGATGACCAAGATGTAATCTGACACCTTGTCCTGCCCATATTTGTCTTGATTGACAGCTGAGATCCCATTCACCTCCGGTATGTTTGGGAACCGTCTGAGAAATCGGCGGGTGATACATGTAGTAGGGAAGTTTCATTATGCTACATGTAAACACCAACTTGCAAATGCTGAAACTACGAATATGAAATATAGTGATAGCTTTTTTCTTAGAATCATTATTATCGAACTCTTTCTATGTTACAACGTTATTTATGTATTTATTTAATTAAAATAAATAATGATAATAATTGATACATAGACATATAACTGACACAGGAATGTTTATATTGTTCCAAATATTTTGACAGCTATCAACTAACTAATAGATTGAAATAAACTCAACTCAATAATAATCGTCTATACAACGCAAAATTCAAAATATGAAAAAGGTATATTAATTACTTAATAGAATCCCCCATTGTTACAGTTGTACTAGTATCCACCTCTGAATAACACTACCTGGCCATTGTAGTGGCTTTTTGATGGCCCCATTAATATATCATCTTCCCCACTGATACAAGCATGAAAAACCCTGTCTAGAGTAGCGACCTGTATACTGTGACATTTCTTTAGGTCCCTAGAAGGTCAGCCTTTTTAACTGTATAGTACAGCAGTTTCGTTTTTTCCGCCCCCTCCCATACGATGAGTAACGGTTCTCCCCTGACGCCTGTTTCCTGGTTTATCTAGTCATCACGGCGCGCTAACTTGGCACGCAGCCAAAACGACCACTCACCTTTTTTTTACGCGGGAAAATAGATGCGTGCGTAACGAACTCGTGACTGCGTCAGTGCGAGGTATATAAACGCCGTCCCAACCAACGCCCGTCAGAAAATTCCTCACACAGAGAAGAAGACACAACCGACGTCCAAGCCTTCGACAACCCTAAGAAGCTACTCTACAGACACTTGAGAGGGAAGAAAGACCTCAAGACTTACCAAGCACCTTACGCGACGGTAGAAACGCGTCGCAGACATTTTTATTGCACAGAAAGACAGAGAGGCTCGAATAAAATCGTCCTGGACGCGACACTCAAGTCGGGCCTCATCTGAGAAGGGAGAGAAACACACACGCTGCGTATTTGAGAAGGAAGAAATATTTCCACATCTTGATCGGCATTTCCTGACTCCTTTCTAGGTTCCAGAGCGGAAACGCGAGGCTCGGACTCCTACCCACATCCTGATATAAAAACACGCTCCGCCCGCCTACAACACAGTCAGTCGGACAAGCTACCAGAAGGATACAACATCACAACGTTCTAAAACAGACGATTTCTCTTTTTTTCTACCAAAGTTGTACTATAAAGTTGTACTATAAAGTGCCTGTGAGGTTCGTAACTACGGGACCGTTATAATCCTAACTCGAGTCGCGCCACCTTCGGTCGCAGACGAAAGAAAAAACCCGCCAAGTCCAAGTCCAAGACGCCGCCAGACGCCCAAGAAAACACAGCCGCGTTGACTTAAGACTCCTCCAGTCAACCGTCTCGCAGACGACTCCAGACACTTCCCATTCCAAGGAAAACGGTGTCTAGGACTTCTTCTTCAGATTCAGACGACAGCGACAAGTATTAAAGATGGTGACCACGACAACCATGACCACTTCCATCCCCATGGGGGACATGACAACCGACCCAGAGAAACAACCACTTCCAAACGGACCTCCTCAAACAGTAAGTAGAACAATAAGACGTCTTGATTTCTTGTACACGTATCTTTAACATGGAGAGATTTTGTGTTGTGAATTCTGTATAATATGAGTCTCAAGGCGTGGCATTGTTGTTGCATGAGTCATTGCGATCGCACTGGGCTCAGTAATTATAATACTCAAACAAAACAAATACACGCGTTCAACCTACATAACATGAAATATAAAGCTATTTCGCGTAGACTAAGAGATTCTATAGCTTCAGAACAATTTTAGAAGGAGAAAATGGTAAAGATTTTATGTCTCCATCATGGCTTCCTTGCTCCCAACATTTCTGAATGGGATTTTGAATGCTCGAGTGGTTTTATGTGTAAATCCTTAAACGCTGGGTTGGGCAAATAACAGCTAGTACTACAGTAGAATAATGTACAGAATGGTGGTAAAAGATATCCCAAAATAGAAAAATAATTCAGAAAATTACAGAAAGAAATCCAGTCACCGTGTAACGGGTTGTATGGGTTCATTTCAAAACAAAAACATAGCTGCATGCTGGTTCTGTTGTCATTTTCTCGTATTATTCTTTCAAGAACACGTGAAACGATGTTTGTATTTGAAGACTTCCCACGTCGAGACAGACAGCCATTGTCGAAGCTTCTTGGCCACGCTTAAAACTCGCTGTCACCTCTGCCAAGTGTATCTCATCCAAATAAGGCTTATCTTCAAGACGGTATGCGCTGTTTTAAGACACCTTAATTAAGACTCAGCTATCAGAGTCTTAGCGGCTGCGCTCCGTCTCTTCTTTGCGTTTCCCTGCGTTCACGGATTCGAACCGATACTCGTTCGTGTTCGTTTGTTTTGGTCAAGGTCATTATGCTTTCAATTCAACATCCTTGTTTTGTTCCAAACGTCCTATAATATTCTAATTTAGGAGTCTATGGACAAAATATAGACCGTATCTAAAAAGGGAGGGGGGCGACAGGAATATATATTGTCATATATTGACACGAACATCGCTTCTGACACACTGCTATGTACAGAGCCCGCGTGAGTCAGTCAGAAATATTTCTCAGTGTGTTCAGACTTAGCTCAGGGTGAAGTACCAGACAGCACGGTCAATACTGTATCTTTCCATCATTCGATATACACGCCCTCTCAATCTAACCTAGAATGAACTTTCCTACGTATTAGTCTACAATGTAGAATGTTAAAATATTACGACTTCTCTTCTGTCCCGGAATGCCAAATCCACCTGCTGCATTGTTATTCCCAAGCAAAAGGAAGGAATTGTGAGAGTGATCTTGAACCAGTTTATTATAGCTCACTGAAGAGCTAATCTTCCACTGGTTGTGACAGGAAAGATGGAAGATATGTTATAAAAGGTTCATTGTACTGGGCCATGGGGAATTCCCCCAAGCTCTTTTTGACAAGCATAATGAACAGTGGACCACGGTCGTGTCTTGCCTTTATTCATTTTATTCCCTTTTACTGTATCTTCCTCTTCCACATCCCTGTGGTCACGTAATACCCCTTCAAAGCAGTAGCTTTCATTTTCGATCGGCGATTTCGAGCAAACAAGATATCTCTTGAAGCCATCATCAGTTCTCCACTGGGACTCTGGAGCGTCAGACTGTTTTGTATCAAAATAAATCAATAAATGTGGAATGGAAGTCCGTACGTAGCTTTGAGTACACTATCCAAACCTACACGTACACCAGCCGCCACTCAGCCATGTAGCGTGCTCTGCATTGGAAAGTAGCAGGTACAGTGTGTTTATGATTCAAATACACGGAAGTCCGTGCAACGAAATACAAATCAGTCTTTTCGTCTCGGCTCTAAATTTGTTGCTGAAGTGATTGGGAAATTTCTGACATCCTTGCACGTATGAATACTTATTACTTAAGATTACTAAAAATTTCAAAAAATTCATTGATTCATAACTTCAGCCCCAAGGGACTGAAGTGTTGTTTTTGGCTTGCCTGTCTGTCTGTCTGTCTGTCTGTCTGTCTGTAATATGTAATATGGGTAAGGGGGTCACGTAGACATCGTTTTTGGAAGTGACGAATAAAAAAAGATAGACAGCACTCAATGGCTGAAAGTTAGGTCCTTTTTACGAAATCCAACGCACCAATTCGCAGTCCAGAAGCACTCAGTTTGCCGTTAAAGTGATGATAAATTAATCTGTGCCCCGAATTCGAAGTCAAGCCAATGTCACCGCCAAGGTCACGTTCCGGCGCGCGTGCGAACGCGGTAGGCGGGAAGCCCCCGATGACGCAGCTATGACGTGGGTAACCATGGTAACTGTCTCCTGCTCCGGGGCATCACATGATGGGAGATGGAGGAGGAAGATAAACTAAGCTGTGAGTCTGACGAGGCGAGAGGGGAGGTTCGTGGTAGGAATGTCTGAGCGTGTTTCCCAGAAACAAGAAAAGGCAAAAACTTTGAACTTTATTTATTAAAACAACATCGCAGGCTAAAACAACCTAAATTGTGTCGTACAGAGTTACACCCCTAGCCTCTACCATCCCCAACACCCGCTTGGAAATAAAATAAAGTCCAGTGTTTTGCTGAGTCACAGCCTCTATTTCCTTCACAACGTCCGTGCCGGGGTTGCCCTTCCGCTAAAATTTCCTGGTATGACGTCTGTCAAGCAAGCTACGATCGCAACCGCCCACCATTTCCTTGTTCCTGCTTCCTGGCCAGTCTTTAATTCGTAACATCTTAGAGATCGAACCTTGAGAACCGTCTTGACGTCTCCGCGGCAGTTTGTATTGACCTTGTATCTCCTCGAATTATCTTCTTTTTCCTTACCTACGAAATATGCACCTTATATCACTAGCTGCATTTTGTACCTACGCACAGACCTAAATTTGCCACTTATGGGTGTAATTTGCATTGACGCTAGCTATGCTGTACTCAAATCCTTCTACAAAATTGCCTTCCCTTGGTCTATTTCGCATTGACGCAGCGGCTATATGGACCTCAGAGAGTCTAACTTAATGATCAGCTTACAACATACACTTCCTGCGCTAGCTGCGCTTTGCAAAGCCTCAAAGCTTGGCATCGCGATATAATTTAACGCCTACTTCAAGTGAACTACTGCATAAACGTTAACACCGACAAAAAACACGCCCTTGAGACCATTTTGCATTGACGCATCTCCGCATACTGACCTGTAAGTCTACATTAGATGATATTCACCGCGCAAGGCTGATAACACGGCACTGTTAGTCCTGCCTGAATGCCATTATTTCCTGCCTGTGGTAGTTTGTAAAAGCTGACGCACTTGCACTGAACCAAAGCCGATGATTTACCACAGAGTTGCATGACTTTATCCAACCCTGCCAAGGCGTTGCAATGATTGCATTGACGCAGGAAAGGATGAGCTATTTACTGAAGAGAACATCGCCGCGCATTCTGACTATCTTTCTTCTCTCCGTCTGTTTCTGAAGAAAAAAGAAGATGGTGCATTTTTCTCTTGCTAAGGATGCGTCTTTGCTTGAGTGCAATCCTCGATCCGTATAGTTACCGCCGGCTCTCTCTTTTCGCTTGCTTTAAAGTGAGACAGAGAGATCTAGACAGGGAGAGAAAACTAGAAAACTAGCCAATTTTAGACACATCTAGCGTGGATAGCACCCAGGCTAGATGGGTCAGAAATTGGGTAGTTTTCTAGTTTTCTCTTTCTGTCTCTCTGTCTGTCTCTCTCTTTTCCTTCGACTTCGAAGTTCTGCCTGTCTTTCTGTCTTTCCCTCTCGCCGTGATCCAACATTTCGTGATATCTTTCAACAGAGTCTTAAGACTCTTAACCTAATAACGTCTACAAAACCATTTCCTTTAACGGAGATACAGGGTCGCCGGCAAAATTTCTATCGCGTGCTATCTTGAGATCAGAACATCGTAGAACTTGCAAATAAGCCCCCCCCCCCCCAAAAAAAAAACGCCGACCGCGCCGGGAAAAATCAGCCCTACGTCCCCCCCTCCCCCCGTGGAAAACGTCTGCAAAGGAGGCTAATATTTGATACCAATTCGATACCGTCTTGTTGCCACCAATAGATCTGCTTGGAGATTAGTGTTGCTCCTCGTTTGATTGGAAGTTTTGATTTGACCGTACTTCATTGATTATCCCCACCAGTCGTGTCCCCTAAGCCTAGTTAAGCCACTACAGATGATACAGCCCCGCATGTACGTCATGGCTGTCATCGATTGGTGAGTTCACGTGTGTCTCACACGCAGCTGACTGATCCATGCACGATTAACATGCCGCCGGAGCTGGCAGGGGTAATCTTCAAACAGATGTAGGGATCGGGCTTATACTAGTATATCTAGGAGGAGGCGGATCGTTGATTAAGAACGTGCAATGCTAGAAAGAGGTACTGGATGTTGCATAAACAAGCATAAAGTACTAAAAACGAGCCAGATCCAGTGTTTTATGCGTGTTTTTTTTTCAACATTTAGTACTATGGTGAACAGAAATAACCCGCGGAGAGAGAGAGACACGTAGAAACCCAGAAAAGGCCACAAAGGCCCACAAACCAAGCCAAACCGATGCATATCAGCTTGGAGACTACCATTAGCACTTTGGTTTTGTTTGCTGAATTATTTGTTACGTAGTAGAACATTTTTCTCGACACAAATTTGGAGAATTCAAGGCCCTTTTTTCGTTTCCTCAATAACTCTCCGAGAAACCGAATTCCTTTGTGACGTCACAAGTAAGGTAGCTACCACTTCAACAGACATGACAGAGACGTCAGCCAGCGGCCCAGACATTACCTTGTGACGTCATAAGGTCGATGACCTTAAACATTCGTCACTTCCGCCCAACGCCTGCACGGTCATTATGACGTCATAAGATTTATGGCCAGGTAATTTCGTTTCTTCCGGCAACATTCTCGAGTCGCTGCCCCCAAGGCTATAGGTGCTTAGTCAGCATGTTGCGGCCACCGCCCAATTTCCAAGCAGATGTAAGGATACGGCTCAGTTCCAGTGTTTTTCGCGCGTTTTTGCAACGTTTACTACGCCTTTCTACTCTAGCAGTGCACTTTTTAAAACGATTTGCCTCCTCATTGCTCTATTTGAAATATGTGCTATAATTTAGCATAAAATGTTGCAAAAACGGGCGTAAAACATACGTCTGAGCCGCATCCTTGCATCTGCTTGGAGGTTGTCTCTGACTCATGCAGTTTGGGTTCCGCTGTCTCTTTGACAAGGGCGTTCCTAGCTTTGGAAAACCAAGAAGTTTTTAGTTTAATTTTAAACCTCCTTGGGAAAACCTACTTTTGACGAAAATTTAGGGCTTTCGTACACATTTAGTAAAGTTTTTACCAGACGCCTGGACGTTTGCGATGTTTTATCGTGTGTTTTAGACACAGGTGGTGGTTGATGGTGTCGCAATCTTTTTTTTTTTTTGTATTCTGAGCTTAGATTGACAAGGGTTAACTAGGCGGAACTCGTACGATCGAACGTGCTAGGTCACTGTGACATGGACGCGATGGGTCAGCAAATAAATTAGAAGTTTTTGTTCTTTTTCTAGTCAGTTTGGTTTAAGTTAATGCATTTTGGTTCTGTTAGCAGTTAAAATAAGGCCAGGAAACAAACAAACAAACAAACAAACAAACAAAACTACGTTTGGTTCGGATGACGCGATCACGTCTGCACTTTTGACCTGTGGGAATAGTTGAGTGAATTAAGGGTGAAGCAACGGTGATTTGTCGACCCACCTAACCAGTTAACCCAAGCTGCGGGAGGCACGCACAGGTCAAACCTACAGCATTTTTTGCCCCAAAATCACGTAATTTCACGTATTTGTACACTTTTAACCACTTAGATATCGAATTGTTATCCAAAACGCACTTATTGTGCCTTTTCGCGCCATAGTTTTCGCGCCATCGTTAAGGGTTCTCGAACACCCGCCTCAGGCCAAATATGGGTGGACTGTTCCAAGTTGTAATTATCAGGGGGTGTAAATATTTTTGTGTGAAAAAAAACTCACAAAAGTCACTCTATTACAGCATAAAGAAACCACACAATAAACAACACTAAACGTCATGGAAAATTCCACTATATGTTGCTAAATTCGCCGGCTTTGTTTACATTTTGAGGCCGCACAAAGTTTATAAACCAACGCGTACTCCCAAGTCTGAGTGCATCCGCCCGTCTCAAATTTCACCTGTTTGGAACAAAGGGCTCTTCATTCGTAAATAACGCCAGATACCCTTTGAGGTGTGCTGAGAAACGGTCGTCTGAAGACAAGATCTTTTTGAAGATACGAAAAATGGACAACCCAGCGCTTCAAGCCGGAGAGGCCGGCAACTACAACGCTACAAACGAACCGGTAAGACTTACTAAGAATTCGCGTGCCCTTTTTTAAGCGGCTCCTTGACTAGTTGTTTTGATTTTACGTTTAGAGCAGACAAAAGTTTTTGTTGATGGTTGGTAATCTTTGCCGACAATTTCCCACGGTCAGGACCAGTAATTTCCCGAACAAAGAAGCTCGCAATCGCCACCGACAACTCAGGGTCAGACTGTGCGCAAATTGTGGGAAAATTTCGGGGATTTTTTTTGCCCTTCGTAAAACCGCCATGTTGCTCTTAAGTCAAACAGGTGTGACCATAACGAATCGTTTCTTAAGCTGTGCAGGTTTAACTCCTTGTTATGCAGTCTTCATCTTAAATCCGTGAAATTAAGACGTAGCGTTAAGAGTGCACAATCCTTGGCAAAACTTACTGGGAAACGTTAAACGCTTGAAAAACTTCGCGGCATTTTGCTGAAAGCCGCATTCTTGTGCCCTGACAAAATCCGACACCTAACACCCGCATACCTGAATCCAGGTAGAACCCATATAGCACTGGTTAGCCCTCCCAGACTTCTTTAACAAGCAAGTTTAGATAACGAAAGCGTTGTTGATTGAACCCCGCAATCTCAGATACGAAGCGGTAGATCATAGATGATAGGAAAATTTGGCGGGTTTGTGGTTTGACCCGCCCTCAGACCGTGATTTCTGCTTACCAGCATTTCACGTGTGTATATAGCCCGCGGGCAGGCGACAAAAAACTGGTCGTTTCACCTGGTAAATCTAGCACAGACACGTCCTATTTCCGTGGACTGCGTCGTAGCAGAGTTTATATATTAACCAGGAGCCGGATTGGCGCGAAGTTTGTCGCAAAAACGTGGCGATGTAGCAATGGCGGGAGGTTACTTTGCTACTTTGTTGTTCTAAAATTCGACCTGGTAACATGATACCTCGGGTCGCCACGCCCGATGTTCGCCTCGCCTTTTATTTACGCTTTTCCCCCGTCTTGAAGTTTTCTGCGCGCCTCGTGTCAGTTTTCCTGCTGCAAATTTGTTTAGAGGTGTAGAAAAAGTTTGCCTGACTACTGGAATTGGTTTTGAGCCAACAAAAACTCGGTAGCAGCACCAAACTGTGGGGGTAAATAGCGTGTTGTGAGCTTAAGGGTGCCCAGGCCACGCCCGTAGTTTCAACAACTACAGAAAAACAAAACTTGAAAACCCTGACGCTTTTGGTTATTTCAACCGTCTGAATCTGACTTGAATATGACACAGATAAAGTTTGCTTCCACACACGTGTTTAAAAAAAAAGTCGCATTGCTGCCTCAAAAAAATGCAACAACAAAAACAACAGGCCTGAAAAGCAACAAAAGCACAAGGTGTTTTCTGCATATTAGGTAAATCCTGTACTTAACCCGTACTTAAGTCCTTCAATCTTCTTCAAGTTCATAGGAGTCTTGCACTTTCTCAGCATGAATGTTGCATCAGATCTTCTGTGTAAGATTAAGTGTGGATAGCTTGGGGCATGCAGGCAGACTGTGCATTTTCCACCATGTTGAACAGATACACTATCCTGGGCGAGGTGAAATGTTACTCCTCAGAATGCGAAAAATCTGCTGACTTGTTTGTTGTTCAAATTCAAGTTACCACGGCGATGACATGTTTTTACAGTCGTCCAGGGACAAAGTTCCAACGCAGCGACTGGTCTGGTAGTACCGAGAATTGCATAATACCATTTTATCTATCGGATAGAAAGAAAAAATTATCAGTTTTTAACCTTCTCCCTAACCTGATAACCAATGCAAATTTGCTGCCAAACAGCTACCTTAGCAGGCTGAAGGTTAAAGATATGCTGGTGTAAAGGAAGAGTTAAGCCTCTGACCATAAACTATTCTTGTCCATTCTTTATTAAAAGAAATTAATACAATATGTAACATTTTTTATCAAAAGTGTGCAATCTGGTATAGGTGCAGTTTTACAGACTGTTCATCCTGTTTAAAATCCATGAACCAAGCAATTGATTTGGTATGGCTTCAGCATGAATGCACCATTTACACATGCATGAGATCAGGCCAGATTATGCACAGCCATTTGGCTAATTAAACTCTCAAAAAGCAGCCTAATCTATTGTGTTTACCGAACTTTTTTTAAAGCAGTGTTTAGATTAACTCTACTAAGTATAAAGGAGGTAATTTGTTGAGTTTATCATTGGGAAATACTGTGATAAACCTGGTCATTAACGAGTGTAAGTCTATTCACACTACAGTGATAATTGTCTGATTTGGCAGTTGGAGGTTTTCTGTCGTGTAATTATGATGAGGGTCTGCATGCCGGTTTTCTGTAGGGCATAGGCAAGCTATTTCAATTTCCCGTAATTCATACTAAAACTAACCAATTCTTGTGATTCGGAGCGAGGTGGCCAAATCCTTTGCTTTCGTCTTCCTGAAGTTAGTATTACACGAAGGCGGTCAACTTGAATTTACCATCAGGCCCCCTATGAAGTAAATCTGGCATAACTGACAGCTCTTTGGGTGCTAATCTAAGAAGCTATTGTTATATTACTTCTAATATAGAAGTAAATTGTTTTTGCTTAAGTGCACTGAATTTTTCTTGGTTCACTCAGCTCAAGACAACTTCTGCGTAATGTTTGGCTCATCTAGAAGTAAGAAAAATGAGTCTATAGGTTCAATAGTATAGAAGCTTTAGTATTTAGAAATGTCCTTGCTAAAGAGACTGAATTTTCCTTGCTTCACACAGTTCAAGACAACTACTAACTAGTTTGGCTCGTCTACAGGTGTTCCAGTGCATCATACTTTACATAAAAGGTGGCTGTGTCATCAAAAGGCATTGACTTCTGTATCTGTATTGTTTATCCGGTACAACAAGCATTGGCAGGTTAACCTTCTCCCTGCTGCCTAACACCGTAACCGGGAGAATTTGGTGCCAAACGGCTACCTTAGCAGGCTTTTCTTATCTGTTTTTAAATGCTTTGAACAGCCGACAGCTTCACAGGCATGCAGCTAGTGTCGTATGGTTATATACACCAAATGACTTGTAGCAACAAGCTTTGTTTAAAACTGCTTGACGAAGAATCCTCTATAGCTTTGGTGATAATGACATTGAAGACATTACTGTGCAATACTACCCCTAAGTAGTGTATAACACAACAGCTTGGTAGCACATGTTATATTACAGTCATTTAACAACCTGTTTTAGTACCCTACAAGACCTGTATTTTTAACTCCAAGTTTTGTATAAGATCATATAAGATGCTTCTACCATAATTAACGATAATTAGTTCAACTTTACTCCCATGTTATGACTCATTTATGACTCCACCCAGTTTTGGCAGTGAAAGCTGTTCCACAACTAAAAAATAGTGGAAGAAATAGCAGCTACGTGTGTTTTGGCCAGTTTTTCATTTGTGCGAGGAATCTGAAAGGATTTAGACTGAGTTTATGATGGCATATTCAAATGTACCAGGCTCGGAGGTATGTAAATTCATAATCTAAGCTCTGTTGTTAAATTGATTTCAGAGTTGGACACTATTGTTGCCACTTTTTGAAAGGTTTAGTGCGTAGGAATTTTATCTTATGATCTTTTGTGTACACTACGTTTTATGCTGGCTGTTCCCTTCTACATTTTTTGTTTGTTAGTACGTGAAGTTTACCTTTGAAGCTTTCAGAGAATCATTTTGGATTTTAGATGTATGTATGAAGTCGTTGTGGTCAGAGCTGTAAAATAACTTGGAAGTTTAGGAATGTGTGTCTCGATCGGACTGTATTCACCCCTGAAACTGGATGCACCTTTCCTTCAGTGGATAGAAAATATTCTTGCTGTCAAACCAACCAGTGAAGTTTAATTCAGACCTAGTACAGACCTAGTACACTCCATGTGTACTTGCTAAAAAATTTCATAGACCAGATTTTCTGAGTCTCTTGAGTGGTCTTCTGGAGCAGTTTTGACTATGTCATGATCTGAGGTGACATTATTGTCACTGTGACAAGCCCATTACATGCCCTACCCACTGGGTGGTACATCATTGTCATCGTTTTAATGGCCGGAAGAAGGTGGGGTGTCATGTGTGTAAGTAGTGACAGTAGTCTGTCAAGATGAGATATTAGATTTGTAAGAACTCATGTGCAAATGTGAACTGCGATCTTACTTTTGTGAAATTCTGCTATCCAGGTGCTACATGCAGAGGTAGAGGTGGAGGTGGTCACTAGTACAGGTTTGACTGTATATCAATAGTTCTTATGCAGAGGTGGTCACTTGTACAGGTCTGACCGTAAAGAGCAAAAACTACTGCTTGCTTCACTGCCTAGACCGCACATTTCATGCCAGTTGTCATCTTAACAAATACAGGTGTGGCCAGGTAGTGCCAGGCAGGTGTGCAAGGCATGACACCTGTTGGCTGGTCTGTTTGTGTTGTCAGCTTGGGTCTAAATGGTCAAGGAAGGACATAGTGCAGCGTCAGTGGTGTCAGTTACATAGTCCGGGAAAAAGGCAATCAGAGATGGCAGTCTTCACTCCCTTACCCATACTACTTTGGGACCCTTCCAGTGTCACACACAAAAATAGCAGCACTGAGAATACATTGTATATATTGGGCATTGTGGAAACACACACACACACACACACACACACACACACACACGCACACACGCACACACACGCACACACACGCACACACATGCACACACACACACACAGACAGACAGACAATCCAAGAAGCAATACTTTTTTTCCCTTTGAAAAGGTAAAAGTTGAGTCTTAAAGATGTAAGTGAAGTCATGCTGCCTTTTTCTGTTGTTTTTTTTTCTCTTTGGAAAGATCCATCATATACTTGGCTATCAAGAGTGATGTTTGTTTACATATGGTCAACCTGGTAGCAAATCTACATTGTCCCAACTAACATTTACTTTATGTAAGGACTACTGAAGTGACCAGCATTGATAAAAAGGGGCGTTTCTCCAAACTGATGCCTCGTTGTAGCGTCCGAAAATGGTCGCAAAGCTCACAAAGTGTTTTACAACATGTTTGTTCAGGGTTGTACTGCCGCTGTGTTGTTCAGTTCCAATGACCTGGAACCACTGGCGCCGCAAAACAGGGTACTCAGGGTCATTCCACCCTGCAAATGACCCAGATACACCCTTTGAATGACCGAATTCAGTCCATGGCAGTTGGGTCAAAAACATCCGACACAAGCAGTTTCTAGGGCTTCAGGTAATAAGCATCAAGATGATGCCTTTGAAAATCTTAAGTTTTAGGAAAGAAAAGAGAAAAGAAAAGGTGCCGTAATGTTTTTAGTGTTGGAACGTGAATGTTTATTTTGTGTTCTAATCTGGGTTCTTACCTTACTGTTGTCGATTCATTTCTAAATGTCTTGAAGAGTAACTTGTCTTGGGTACTGTCGACGTATTAGCCAGGCCTCTACCCATGTTACCACCACAGTAGTCAAAGGTAGACTGAGGTCTGGTAGTTTACGTTAGCCGAATCTATTGGGTTATTTTATAGTACAAGCATGCTTGTACTATAAAATAACTAGTTACGATTATTTGGATCATTCTGCATGGTTTGATATTGTTACTTTGAAAACCAGTACAGAAAAATATTTGAATCTGTTCAAAATAGATCGACCAGTATTATTTTCTTCAGTCCCTGCCTTTGTTTCTGGTTTCTAGACAGTCTGGGATGTTTATGAGTTTATGTAGTTATGGGGGTCAATTCACTATTCAAGCTGCTGGAGAAGCCACAGTGGGGAGTACTTCCTTATTGCTGTTCCCAGGGAACAACTTATCGCTGACTGGTACCTGTACCTGTATCAGTTTATTTTTTGTAGACTAAAATCTTTAAAATGTGAGCAGAGTTTGGATGAAATGAAGGTTAAACTTTACCAACCCTTCTGTCTTTGAAAAGAACTCTGGATTACTATGTATTATGTGGAACAGTGACCCATTTTTCGTCTTTTTCTCCACAAAAAGCTCAGATTCATATCTTAGCCGTTTTTCCACATTTCTGCCCTGAAGCCAGCTGAACTGTGCCTTAAGTACTGACTTCAAAGAAGCCATCTGTCCTGTCCTGAATAACAAAATTGGCCAGATAAACTGAATAATAATAATCAAAGATTCTTTCCCAAGGGCTAAGCACAAGTAACCGGAAAAGGACAAACAAACAATGAAGCAAGATACATAGCAGCAAACAGTACTCTCCAAAGCAAGCAGTGGTTTCAGCTTTTACATGTTTTTTCTGAGGTGTTTTATCGGGCCTTCTGTTTTGTACTGGTATCTTTTTTTTATGCCAGCCAAATGGATACTGCTCTGCCAATTTGATACCGTCTTGCAGCCACAAAAGATCTGCAAACAGCATAACCCAATTTGGATTCATGTAGAGGCTGGTTTACTGACTGCCCTGAAGCCATATGAACTGTCCTGTCCTGTCCATTTTGATGGAGGGTTGATCTGGTATGTGGACCCAGTAGGGGAGTCCATCAATCTCACATAATCAGTCCATAAAGATGTTATCTGCACTGCTTTCCCTCCCACCTCTCAGCCACCTGCTGTGTTAATCTCCAACCAGATCTTTTGGTGGCTACTGGCTACAAGCAAGCCTCACTGCAAGTATCCATTGCACCACCATTTGGCTGGCAAAAAAAAAAAAAAAAGTCGTAAAAAGTCTGATAAAAATGCTGAAGCCTAAACCTCTGCTTGGAGAGTACTGCTGAGTCACTGTCATCAGTCATCGCACTTGCAGGCCAAACCAAGTGTGTTTGTTGTTTCTCGTGTTATTTGTTGTTTCTCGTGTTATTTGTTGTTTCTCGTGTTATTTGTTGTTTCTCGTGTTAATGAGAGAAAAGTCCTTGGGTAGAATTGCATAATTCGTTTTGCATGTTTGTTTTGTGATTTTGTTACCTGACCATACAAAAGTTGAACTTTTTGTTGCATCAATAAAACTTCTTGATTAAACAGCTGAACGGGAGGATCAGCACGAAAAAGTCTGAGGGGAAAGTCTGTACATTGGTCACACAGTTTCAGGGAGTGAATATAGTCAGACTCAAGTTTTCTTCCCATCCCTCTGTTTTAATAAGTGTCATGAGAACCAAGGAACTAAATAAGTATGGCCTATAAAGGTTGCAGGTGAGGATTACCAAGTAGATACCTGGAGTGTATCAAACGGGGAGACTAATAATTATAGAAACTTTTTTAATCTACGTCCCTGCAGACAAAACCGGAATCCAAGCAATGACAATTGTCCTTTTGTTTCAAGTCTTGCTCACCTGAGGGGCTAATTTGCATATCTTAAGTCTTTGCATTTCTTTTGTCCATCATCTGGGAAATGTCATGAGAAAATGATTATGGTGGCTTCTCGGAAATGCAGGAATCTCGAATTAATTTCTTTAGCTTTTCTCAATGAGGTTTACTGTAGAGTTAATACCTTCTAGTAGCATTGTCATTAGCTTGAATGTAAGCAATATTTCAAAGTAACATTGTAGTCACAGAGTTGATACTTTCTACAATTTTAGTTCGTTACCGACGTCTTAATTGAGATTGCTGCAGTGTCATCAGCTTGAATGTAAAGCAGTATTTGAACAGTTAGTCAAACATTAAAACTGCCTCGAGGTGGCAAGATTGATGACTTCTGTGGCTGGATATTGTAAATAACTGCTACGCTCTGGAGAGATTCTGTCGCTCTGTTGTATTTGCAGCCTGGATTTAATGGAGTTTTGCTTGTGTTCTAGAAACGCTTGCTTTGCTAAGGGCACATTTCAGATGCATCCGGGTCGCTACGCTCGGTAGGCGCGTGAATGGGAGCAAACGCTACGAACGGGTGGTCACGAATTGAAGTGTTCGACGTCGTTTTGAGCAGTTTGATTTGGCAGATACGGGTGACCAACTTTACTACAATGATTGTCGAAGCCTTGTTTGATTTCTACCTGGATGTAATGAAAGAAATGCCAGATTGTGATTTTTAATCTTTAATTGGAGCCACAAAGTCTTGTACCTGAGGTGAGGTGTTAACCATGGTGGACATGATTAATTTGAGACAAGAATTCTGGAGATTATTTCTTAGAAATCATCCAAAATCTTTGGTGTCCAATATCTTTTGGGACAATTCTTGTCTTGAAAGTAGTAAAAATGACAGAAAAGCCAAGAAATTCTGTGAAACTTCGTCACAAAGACCTGCAATAAAAACACTGTAACTTGCCCAAGAAATGTGGCTCCCCTAATAAAAGGCTTGTTGATCATACAATAATCTGTGCCCGGAGCTGTATTGGTCGGAAATGAAAGGAATATATGAGCCTGTTGAAGTGGGTTTTATAGCCTTGTGTATTTGTTCTGCCAGAGCCCCTCCCACTTTCCAAACGGAAGTGAAGTTTGGAGTGTTTGCAGAGTCCTAACTTTAAGTTGTTGATGCAATATTTCCTGAATGTTATTGTATCATTTTGATGACATATCCTGATCTGTAGTCTGGTAAAGTTTTAAAGCAAAAGCTTACTGAGTTGTCGTAACAGCATTGTCATCAAAAACCAGTTTGAAACCAGTATACTACAGTTTTGCATGGTCCATTGTTTGGTAAGCCTACCTGGGCATTGGAGGGTTTAGAGTTCATATCCCTGGTGTAAATGTTGTTCAACCAATTCGCATGCCTGACTTATAGAAAAGGTTGTACAGTGTTTAAGATAGGGGTCTACTGTACAGTTGTCCTTTGTCTTTGATGAGAATTAAGTGAGGACTGGTGAATTTTCCCAGGCACAATGAACCTGTATTTACTGTACATAGCATCTGTCTTTGTTATAAACAGTGGAAGATTAGCCTGGGTCCTAGACTGTTGCCAGGGCCAGTCTACAGGCTAGCTCCTCAGTTCCAGGGCTAGCCTGGGTGCCAGACTGTTCCCAGGGGCAGTATACAGGCTGGCTCCAGGGCTAGCCTGGGTGCCAGACTGTTGTAAGGGCCAGTATACACGATTCTAGCTCCTCTGCTCCAGGCCTAGCCTGGGTGCCAGACTGTTCCCAGGGGCAGTATACAGGCTAGCCTGGGTGACAGACTGTTCTCAGGGGCAGTATACAGGCTAGCCTAGCTCCAGGGCTAGCCTGGATGCCAGACTGTTCCCAGGGCCAGTCTACAGGCTAGCTCCTCGGCTCCAGGGCTAGCCTGGGTGCCAGACTGTTGCCAGGGCCAGTATACAGACTAGCTCCTCTGCTCCAGGGCCAACATGTCCCCAAGGAAATTTTACCACAGACCCCCTCAGTTAGACCCTCAGAGTCCAACTGGGGACTGGCCTACGTATTGGCCCTAAGAACAGCCTGGCACCCAGGCTAGCGGAAGATTAGCCTTTTGGTGAAAAGTAAACTTGGTGAAGACAAAATGAAGTTCAAAATGTTGATTGAAGCTAACGTGACAAAAGGAAAACTGCGGTGACTGAGACTCAAACTCGCGCTGCTTACACTAGCGTGGGATTGCTTTGAAACCCAGACAAGCGTGGATGTTGTTTTCGACGCACCCAACCGGTTAGAACTTGCTGGGAACAACAGGTGTCAGGACATTACAGGTAGCGGGCCGTTTCATTGCAAAGAGGGCCATTCAATGTACTGGCCTGGTCCATTTTCTTGTAGGGGTGATGTTCGAAGTTTCAAATTCTTTCTATATTATGCAAATGGTCACACTTTCACAGTAGTTTTACCATAATTAACATAATTATGAACAAGATACTTTTCATTTCAACATAGTTGACTACATTATTTAGATTTTCCCCATAAGGGAAGTTGTGGTCACAGTGTTGTTGCTAAGATCCTAAGCTTTGGGGAATCTGAAACTCAAGGTTTTCTTTCCTTTCCAAAATTAAATTAAGGCCTGCTCCCAGGCATTTGTACTGGCAGTTATAATGGAACGTATCATTTCTCATCAAGTTCATAAGAGCAGAGAGGCCCAATATGCTTAGGAGAGAAAAATCGATAAAAGGAAACCCGAAGCTAAACTTGGGAAGTTGAAAAAGAAATTCCTTTCCAATTATATATGGTTTAAGAAACCAATTATATATGGTTTAAGAAATTCAATGATGATTTCTTTTGAGCTTTTCATTTGTCAATCGGTGCCCAGGAACAACTAATTAACTTGATGTGGCCATAACTCGATAACAACGTATTTCCTGTATCCTTCCTATACATGTTCAAACCGTTAAAAGTAAACAAACCCACGTATGCATGTTGGTGTTGACGATCAGGGAACTTGAGCAGGAGGTCCCTCTGAGCTTTCCCCTAGCAAAACAGGTGTCACAGGTGTTTTCAACATCGCAGAAATGTCTTGGCCGGACCAGAATGACGTCTCCTTGTTAACTGCTGAACGATTGGCAAAGGTGAGACGTGCGTATCTTGCCTACAAGGCGTAAGACGTTCCCACATCTTTGAAAGTGAAAGCAAGTCTGTTGTGCTTTTGTGTGAATGCACTTGGCCCAAGGAAGCAAGCAGACACTGGTCTTGATGATGGTCAATATTTCTACTAGTGCCTCACAGTGTCATGGGTTTGAATGATTGGAAAACTGAAGACTCGCAGCTTGACTGCAAGGTGTAATTAAGATGCCAAAACAACATCTTTGAAAGTGAGAGTAAAGAACTTGATTGATAGACGCAGAGTCTGTGGTGTTTTTTGTAATGTCTTAAGGCTATAATGCGCTTGAACCAAGGAAGCAAGCAGACACTGGTCTTATGGTCGATTATTCTACTAAATGTGTATCACAGGGTCGTAGGTTTGAATCCTGGTCTTTCCTTAAAGAGTTCTAAATTCAATTTGCCACCTAATCTGTCGGGGTCCATGTCCTCTGGAGGTTGCATGAAAGGAGAGCCACACCTTAAGAACACATAACACCAAAGATGTTAACATCCAAACAAATAAACTTGAAAACTTCAGTGCAGATTTCCCCCTAAAGTGCCCCAACAGGGGCTATATGGGGGTGTAGCCGGGACTCAGACAACATCTTAGAGCCCCGGCAAAGATGAAGATGAAGATTCTGAACTTTGATATCATTACCTGAACTCTGTTTTCTAACCTCTGTTTTCTTCATGTAACTTCTGCAGTACACCAACCGCGATGGGACATGGAAAGACAGTTTGTTGTAACAGTTGTAATCACAAATTTTAAGGTTAAAATTCTAACATTTCTTCCATTTTTCCGCAGTACACGAACCGCGATGGGAAATGGAAGGACAGTTTGTTGTATACAGTTAATATAATCACCAATTCTAAGGTTAAAATTCTAACATTTCTTCCTTAATTTTCTGCAGTACACGAACCGTGATGGGAAGTGGAAGGACAGCTACGACCCGGACCCGAACGCCGTCAGCCAGATGGACCTGGTTGAGGACGGGGATGAGAACAAGGAGCGCGGGAACTGGTCCAACAAGGCCGACTACATCCTATCCTGCATCGGCTACGCCGTCGGGCTCGGCAACGTCTGGCGATTCCCCTACCTCGCGTTCGAGAACGGCGGAGGTGAGTTGGAGCAAAATTTGAACCTTGAAGGAGGACATCAGATGATGTAAAATGTCCTTTGTGTCAACTAGGTTCCTTACACACAGTTACAGTGCTAAATCAAGAAATGAATATCATTATCAGATGTTTGTTACAAATTGGCTTGAGTAATGTATTTTGACTTCAACATAACAGTAAGTGCTGGGAGTCAATATATTTTGTACAGTGACAGGGAAGTTTTTCACAAAATATCAGCTATGTGTTGACGTTGTACTTTGAAGTATACTAAACTAAGCTATGTTCCTCACAAGTTGTTTCTCAGTCTGTCAGCCTTTAAACTTTAAGTGCCTCTATCTGGACTAGATTGCTTGTGTCAGCCACGCAGCCACTTTTAACATTTGACATTTGCATCTCCTGGCTTTTGTCTACTGACAAGTCAAGGTTGCATTATAGAGACAAATCCTTGAGAAGACAATTCAGTTGACGTCATGAAGTAAAATTGTTAAATTGTCCATACAAGTTTCAAACCTACCATAATTCAGGTCTTAGAAACAGCTAGCATTCTTGTGGAATGTTAATAACACAATAGTAGTTTCATTTGTCTCTTTAATAGTTTAAAAAGTTTTAAGAATATCGATTTCAGTGCACAGGGCTAATGTGTCAGTGTTGGAATTTTAGCTCATGAATGGTGCAAGACTAAGTGCAAATATTATGCCTGATTCAGACAATGTACTGCACGTTGGTGAACTTTTGACTGATGCCTTCGGGCAACCGGCGTGCAAAACAACCATGCAAAATGACCTTGGGTCGCACGGAGGAATTTAAATTCACTCTGACTCATACTTCTGCTGTGCCCAACCTTGAAATGCTTAGCTGTTGTAAGACTCTTTCAACAACAGTCAGGTTAACGACGAGTTGACAGTTTTTTTCTGAACCTACAAATTTTTAGAGGCATGAAGGAGGTTCAATCAAACAGATACTTTATCGGCTCTTCTTGTTTGAGGTAGAAATTGTAAAAAATGCAAGGAAAAGTTTGGAAGTAATACCGTTAGTTGTTAAGTACTACTTTTTGTAAAGTTAACTCCTAAAATTGGTACACACACACTTTGTGGGGGAGACAACAACTTGAACAAGCAGAGGTGAGCAATCACCTGTGTTGTCTCCCCTTCCATTTTTTAAATGGAGTAGTCAAATAAAGAAATAAAGAAAAAACATCAGAAAGCAATGATGGGCAAGAAAAGGAAAATTACCATTTAGCCTGTAGAATATTCATTGAGCAGTGACAGTTTTGAAAGGTGCTGCTCCAAATTTTACCGAGGTACGTGTTTGCTACCTTTCAAAACAGTCACTGATCGATGAATATTCTACTAACTGTTATCTTACGTGACTTAAATGAACCTCTTCAAGGAAAATTACCATGATTACTTATCCCTTCCACAGGTGCGTTCTTGATCCCGTACATCGTGATGTTGGTGTTCGCCGGCCTTCCCATCTTCTTGCTGGAAACTTCGCTCGGACAGTTCGCCAGCCAGGGACCCATCCGCATCTGGCGCTGCCTGCCGCTCTTCCAGGGTACGGTTTTTCAATTATCAACAGTTTACTGTGTCAGCAGGGCTTAAAATAGCCTGGTTACCGGACCTATTTTAGCTCCTCAGGCTGTGTCCTCTCCGCAAATACTATTTGGTAACCAAGCTAGGCTTAAAATACCTGCCTACAAGTGAAATTTGCAGAAGAAAATTCAACACTGCGAGTAGAAATTATAGATACACAGATATGGATTACATCCAAATAAAAAATTGGATTATATTATTATTAACATTTTTATGCATAATACTGAGTTTGCAGAGTCTGTTAGCCTATAAAGTTGTTTATATAATGTTATATATTCAAACAACAATGTAATTTTGTGGCTTAATTATGTATTGAAAATTTTATTACTTGATTTTGTTTGGATGTGATCATTATCTTATCAGGCTGCAGTACATGTTATGACAGCTAGCGGAATCCAACATTTTTGTTTCTAGTTTCGCAAATACAGATGGGCTTTCGACGTACATTAGCTACATGTGATATGTAATGTGATACATGTATGTCTATCGTTTTTAGGTATCGGTTACACTCAGGTCATTGCATCGGCGCTGGTGGGGATCTACTACAACTGCATCATCGCGTACACCCTGTTCTACCTGTTCTCGTCTTTCACCTCTGACCTCCCCTGGAGACTCTGCGACAACACCTGGAACACTAAGGACTGCGTCGACACAAACTCACTCAAAAGTAAGCAACATGAGTGTTTTTATGAGTCTTTAAAAAAAAATCTTGTACCTTTTTAATATTTTTTGCTTATACTTTTTAAATATTGAGTCAGCAGATAGCTTAAACGTTTATCTATCTATGTTGGTAGAAGTCATTCTGAGACAGGTTTGAACTGCAATTTCCAACACAAAAAATTGGATGAGTGTTTTTTTTATTACCTTTACCTGTTAAAAATGTGTTTGGTAGCATTTGTTTGGTTGTTTGTATGTGGTTTAGCACAATAACTCAAGAACCTATGGATGGACTGTCATGAAATTTGCTAGGTGGGTAGGTCCTGACCTAGAAATGATTAGATATTGGACCACATCGTGTCTCTCCTTGGTGCTGAAGCAGAACTTTTGGACTTGATATCTTTGTCAAGGAATGAGCAATAAACTGCTTATAAGACATCACATTAAGGTGATAGAACACATGACTCCGGGAGCAGTAGATCATATTTTAGTAGCAGAAAGTTTGTGGTTCCCCCCCCCCCTCTGGTCTATGTTGAAGTATGTCTAAAATGCAGTTGTTGATCTGACCTGTTGTCTTTTGCCAGACTGGACCGGGAACATTTCAGACCGTGTCAGCCCAAGTGAAGAGTACTGGGAGTAAGTACACCATTTCCCCCTCAAATTCTAGACTCTACTGTATTTAAATACGGACACACAAGCAAACAAACAGACAAACACACGTAACCAAAAGCTTCGTACATGATAAGTACATGTAATAAGAATTCCTTGTTTTGTTTAAGCTGCTAGTTGTGTGTATTTTTACTGTATACAATACGGAGACACAAGCAAACTAACAAACAAACACACAAAAACAAATCCTACCTACATGAAAATTAATTGTTTGTAATTGTTTTGTAAAAAAACAAACACACAAAAACAAATCCTACCTACATGAAAATTAATTGTTTGTAATTGTTTTCTCGTGTTAAAAGCCGTTACATGCTGACCCGATCCTCTGGCATTGATGAGCCGGTGACCGTTAAGTGGCAGCTGGCGCTTTGTCTCATGCTGGCCTGGATCGTCGTGTACTTCAGTCTCATCAAGGGCATCAAGTCCTCCGGAAAGGTCTGTATGCTTACTGACGAAAAGTAGTGGATACTGCTTGAAACATACAACAGTTTTCACTGAAGAAACATCAGACAGTTTTCAAAATCTAGCTATCCGGTTGCTTAAGTAACTGTTTTCTAGTGTATCTCATTACCTGGATGTCTAAACTTCATTGGCGTCTGTATGCTAAGTAAAAAAACTATGTTGCCACATCCCTCAAGGCTAGCGACTCACACTCCAAGGAATAAATTCTAAATCAATAATCAAACTGTGTATGGAGGGACAATCTCTTCAGGTACAAAACACACTGAGTTTCTTCAACCTTGGGACACAGTGGATAAACACTGTCCCCATGGCCTCTAAAAGGCCATCAGTTATCATTTACCTTACCTAACAACATAGCAAGAAATGATTGATTGATTGATCTATCGATTGATTGATTGATTGATTGATTGATTGATTAATTCCTGGGTTTGCCCATTCCAGGTTGTGTACTTCACGGCTACCTTCCCCTATGTGGTGCTGCTCATTCTGCTGATCCGCGGTGTCACGCTAGAGGGCGCTCTTGAGGGCATCAAGTTCTTCATCGTACCAAAGTGGTCCCAGATAGCAAACGCAAAGGTAGGTTCGCCATAACTTGGCTAATGTTTTTCTACGCCCCCGTGGCGCAATTGATACGTAAGCCGCAGATTTAGAAGAGTAGGGGGCGACATGGGGTGGTTGCTTTTTTTTCTGCAACCATTTTAGATGTACAAATGCATGTCTTAGTGCCTTTATGTGCTGTGTACAGTCTATAAACAACAGGAGGCATTGCTGCATGGTACCTGGGTAAGTGCAATGCACAAACAAATCACTAGAGGTCGCTGCTGCACTGCTAACCTGGTGGTTCCCATGTCTGCAGGTGTGGAAGGATGCGGCCGCCCAGATTTTCTTCTCGCTGTCAGCTGCGTGGGGAGGACTGCTGACTCTCGCCTCCTATAACAAGTTCAAGAACAACACCATTCAGTAAGTATCAACTTTCCTATACTGGAAAGTGAAAGTGATCTCGATGCAGTTTTAGCTCACTGAAGCGCTAATCTCCCACTGGTCGTGACAGAAGACAGATGCTATGCACAGTACAGGTACCGGGGAAATTCCCCTAGCTCTTTTCAACAAGCAAAATGAACGGTGGACCACAGCTTAATGTCCCGTCCTAAGGACTGCAACCCTTAACAGTAGCGTGCATGTCGGGTGAGCTACAACAGCCGGGATTCAAACTCCCAACCTCTTAGTCCAGAGGCAGGATAGTGGTCATAAGTTGCATGATACAATATTAATCCATAACATGATGTAATTCAATCATATAGTTCCAAAACCATTTGTGGATATTCAATTGAATTCCGGAAGTCTGAAATCTCCAATTTCTTGTTTTGTTTTTAGTGATAGCCTGATTGTGGCCTTGACCAACTGTGCAACGAGCGTGTTTGCTGGATTTGTGATTTTCTCCATCCTGGGTCACATGGCCTTCAAACTCAACCTAACTGTCCCGGAAGTCGCGAAATCAGGTGAGGTTTAAAAAAAAATTACAGTCAAACTTGTCTAAGACGACCAAGACAAGTGGTCATGACAACAAGATACTGGACAGAGAAGAAAACCGCAGCAGAATTTCCATCCATTTCACAATGGACTGCCGCATTGATCCAAATGCATTAGACTTGGGGAATGACTTTGAAACTAAAGTATTCTTTGTTTTAAAACCCTAAGTTTGTCCATGCATGTTTCAAGAAGAGAGAAGAGACCTTGTAGATATAGATGTAATATAGTATACTAGTAACTAGTAATTCTTTCTCCTACCCTTATACTTTAGTTATCTAAGCTAGTGCATTTTGCCCATGTAGGGCATGAATATGCAATAAAGTTCATTGTCATTTGTCATTGTCATTGTCTAAAAATCATCTTCAACTTGGTCTTCTTCAGGTTTCGGCCTGGCGTTTGTTGCGTATCCGGAGGCTCTAACCCTGCTGCCAGTTTCACCGCTCTGGGCCATTATCTTCTTCCTCATGCTCTTCACCCTTGGATTGGACAGCCAGGTAAGGACACTTTCAAATCTGTCAACCACAAAGCAGTGCATTGATTTCTAGCCCTCTGATTGGGCAGTCAGGTAAGGACACTTTTAAATTGCCCAATCACAAAGCAGTGCATTGATTTCTAGCCCTCTGATTGGGCAGTCAGGTAAGGACACTTTCAAATCGGCCAATCACAAAGCAGTGCATTGATTCCTAGCCCTTTGATTGGGCAGTCAAGTAAGGACACTTTTAAATCGGCCAATTATAAAGCAGTGCATTGATTCCTGCAAAAACTGGATTGCAATATATATTTCTGAATCTTTTCCTCTCCCTGCAGTTCACCATCGTGGAGACGGTTGCCACGGCGTTCTGTGACGGCTGGCCGACGCTTTTGAGGAAGAAGAAATGGCTGGTGATGCTGGCGATCGCCATTTGCTGCTACCTGCTGGCCTTGCCCTGCCTCACACATGTACGTACACCTTCTAATCTTTTTTTCACGTTTACCTTCGCAGAAGGAAAACGTATTGTTTTTGCAGAGTTTCTCTTTTTCTTCTCCAAACACATAAGGTGTGACCTGGACCAGACAGCTGTCACCATGGCACATGGCACATGTATGTGTAAGAACATAACTGAAACATAAAAATCAGGAGACAATGATCACAAAAACTAAAGGTTGGACACATATAATTATTGTATGAAGCAAGCTATATTGTGCTAACTTTATCTAACTTGTGTGTGGAAAGCATTCAGCACCAAGGACAGGTATATACCAGTACCGGGGATGTTCAAATGTAGAATTGTTTCGCTGCTGTGAAACAGAGACGAAAATGATCACAAAAACTAAAGACTGGACACATGTTTAAACCAATGTATATTGTGCTAACTTTAACTTATGTGTGGAAAGCTTTCAGCACCAAGGATAGGTATATACTGGTATGTTCAAATGTGGAATTGTTTTTTTGTTTTTTTGTTCAGAATTGTAACATGACAATACAAAGTGTGCACTTATAAGGCAGCAAGTATGCTGGTAGCGTGCACACCTAACACATGATACTCATTTACACCTGAGTCAAGTGAGGAAAGTCGTGTAAAGTGCCTTTCCCAAGGGCACAAGGTCGGTGGCATGTCAGGACTCGAACCCGGGACCTCTTGGTTCCGAGTTGAGTACTCTGTCGTTGCGCCACACGACCCCATAATTGTGGAATTGTTTCACTGCTGTGCTGACGCAGTTTTTGTTTCTGTCAATACAGGCTGGAATCTACCATGTTGTGCTGATCGACTCCTATGCCGGTACCTACCCTCTCATCATCGTGGCCATCATGGAGTGCATTGGCATCTCTTACCTCTACGGTATGTGCAACCGAGTTGTTCACAAGAACTTCCGAAACATAACTTGATTACATTAATTTTCTAGTGGACAATGGCATGTCCACTAAGAATGTCTTTTAAGTGGGAAGGTAAAGAGAGAAAAATGCAGAGCACAAAATGACGAATGAAAATCTTCCGTTGCCTACCCCTCTTTCTTCCTCCCTGGACTGTTCCTTGCATGATGGGTTTGGCTAGTCCTGATGACTGTGACACGTGGCCATATCACTTATGTTTTGCTTGATCCACAATTTGAGGTCTCAGTGTATTCTGTTTTGAATCTATTCATGAATGATACACTGATGAAAAATTGTTGCTGACCTTTCCAGGCCTGAGGCGTTTCTGCAAGGACATCGCCATGATGGCTGGATATCAGCCCAACTACTACTGGCAGGCAAACTGGGCCTTCATCACACCGGCCCTGCTTACCGTGAGTTCACTAAATTATCTTTACCTTTGCAGATTAGGAAAACATTTTGTTTTTGCTCAGTTTCTTCCTCTTCTTCTTCTTCTTCTCCAAACAAATATTCTCAGTGACCTGGGCCAGATGTCTGTCACCATGGTAACTGGTGCTGTAGCAGACACACTGTGGTGTTGAGTTACATTATGTAGCAGGACAGAGCTGGGGAGGCTCAAAAAGAGCCCAAAATTGCTTGAGGAATGAATGACTGAAATGCATGTAGAAAACCTGGTTGAATACACCTGCACCAATGATGACTGGTACAAATGTATGAATTGTCATCCTCTACTGGATCAGAATTCATTTCGAATCCATGAATCTCCTTCAGTTTGTGCTGATCTTCAGTTTCATGCTTCACGGAGATACATGCATGTACCTTTAAGAGTCCAAAATTGCCTAATGTACAGCTGCATTGCACATACTAGATAAAACCAATGGCATATGTACCAATGATGACTCGTACAAATGTATGTATACACCCTGTACCGGGACAAAATTGATTTTGAGTTCTGAATTTCTTCCCCGTCCAGTTTGTGCTGATCTTCAGTTTCGTGTTTCACGAGGACGTGTCGTATGCCGACTACAAGTACCCGCTCTGGGCCGTTACCCTTGGCAACCTGATTCTGGTGTTCTGCGCCATCTGGATTCCGGGCGTGGCCATCTTCTGGATCATCGTCACCCCCGGCTCCTTCATGGAGGTAAGGATGATTTTAAAGCTGCATTATGTAACACTAGGATGTAGAACGACATAAAAAGTAAAGTTTCTGATCATTTCTTTACAAAGAAAGTTGAATTAACCCTACTCCATTGCAACAAGGAAGATTCATACTTGTCTGAGGATGATGCGTTAAGTAACCATTCAGGAAGTGGAGGTGCCAAAATATGACGCCTAATACGAGTGTGTTTAAAATTTGCAACACAGCTGTCAGCCACAAATTTTGTTTACATTCTGGAAGTTTGTGATGGTGCCACAAACTGTGTACACCTCATGTTGGCTATTTTAGCGCTAACCATAAATGTCAGAAATGTGAGATGATATCAAACTTTTAATTGAAAAGAATACAATAATTCCCAAAAGGATTTTGCAATAAGCAGTGATCACACTTTGCCTGTTTTCTCCACATAATCTCTACATTTGTTGTTTCCTTTTCCTACAGCGTCTCCGTAAGGTGACTTCTCCGACAGACACGTGGGGCCCGCACCTTCCGCAGCACCGCGACGAGCGATACGCCAACATGGCGAACCCCTCCGCCGGCATCGGCGCCAAGTACACACCCAACGACGGCACGAAACTTTAGACCGTGCAATCGTCACGTAGGCATCGGACTGTGACAGAGTTAAGCTAGCTTCCGACCAGGGTTCTCGCTTGCTCTAGATTCACTTCTGTCTTCTCAATTTCTGCTGGAAACGATTTCTTGTTTCCTGATTTTAACCGAGTTAAATCTATTTCTTGTGATAATAGGTCAAGTTTGCCTGCAAAGAAGAGGAAATGGTCGTAATTTTTGCCTGAATGAAGGACAAAGTTTTGTCACCTGAAGGACTGAGTTATGGTCAGCTCAGAGCTTCAAATACAAAGAAATGGGCTCTTTAAACATGTCGGAAGCTAGTTTAACTCTGCTTTAAAACATAACAAATAAAATTGTTACCTACCAAAAAGAGGTGAAGTTTCGCGCAGATTCCTGCATCTACATAATAATAGTCGTTGCACCTTCGGTCTCTTTGAAACCAGGCATTTGCCAACGTTGGAAATTTCCCTGCTCAGACCAGGCCAAAGTTTTGGCCAATCTTTTAATCCCTATTTTCGGAGCAAAAATCTAAGATTATGCTCATAGAAATTGGAGAAGATCTAAGACTTTGCTCAAACTAGGCCTGGTGAGGAGTTTTTAACGTGAGATTCAAGTCCAATATTGGATAAGACTGTGCAGGACGTGCAAAAGCCCTGTTTTAAAGAGCCAGTGTGACGGTTTCTCTACAGCTGAATACGAACTGTCGTCTCCACTGTTTCTGACAGCATCGTCCTGTGATGACCACTTGCGCCTTAGAAAGCCCAAACGTTGCTGTATGTCGGCAGTTAATTTCCTCTCCAAGGCAGGTCTTCGAAACCAAGCGAAAAATTTGAAAAAAGAAGCTGAGCTTCTTCGAGTTTCGATTGATGATGAGACCTGAAAGCTGAGGTTCACACCCCAAAGTCATCCGTGGTTCAATACATGTATAACAATTTTTGCTCTCAGCCTTTACCACATTGAAAGAAAGACAATGATCTAGTGCCATAGGGATATTTTCCATTCTGAACTTAAAAGAAAACGAAACCTTTTTCCTCCATGTCTGGAAATGACCAAAAAAAAATGTTGCAGGACTCTGCACTAAAGGTAAGTTTTGCTGATGTATGTATTGTATATTTGAAAGATGAATGTTTTTGGGACTGTACTTATTTACAATTCATTTTAACCCTAACCCTGCTGACTTGTGCTGTAACCACTGACTCACCCTTAGCAGGGACAGGTTAAAGTATGATATTGTGTGCCAGTAGGTGCAGGGTTTTAGATACTAGAAAAATTATGTCATATTTTAGTAGATTAGCATAAGGCTCATTCAAAAATCTTATTCAATGTATCATTCCGTTTACCTTAGCAGCAGTCAATTCTTCAAATTCATCATGACATAATGGACCCTATGGTCAGTAACTAATGGAACGGTCTGAAGGCAACAAGTTATAGGAAAACATTACAGACCATACCACTCTCTTGTCTTCATGGGGGTCAGCAGAACAGAGCAAATTAAGTCCTCGTGTAGACACAGATGCTGCTAGGTTAAAGTGCTGTGTATAGAAGTCTTCATTCAGTAGCAATATTGTGCCAGTGTTCATGCCAGACTTGCACATAAAACGAAAATCATGACCAAACTGTTAAAAACTCAGAAACTCTCAAACACCTGGAAACTTAAAGTAGTTAATATCAAGAAAACATTCCTAAAATTTGCTGAACCGAAAACAAGATGTACATATCAGACTGCATTCCCTCTAAAAGCCTTGTCAGTTTGTGGCTGTTGCTGAAATACTAGAGTTTAATGTACAAAGATGCCTAAAAATCACCCAAAAAATCTGCCATATCTGACCAATCAAAAAGTTTGCCATGCAAGAATGGAGACACTCACTATCATAAAAAATGCTTCTAACAGTTATAGAAGATATACTTTCAATACAAGAGTCACTAACGTTAGTGATAGTATTTTTGTACGTTCACTTTCCGTGGCCAAAGCAAGTCTTATTTTTATCGACTTCTCTGGAACATAGCTTTTGCGTATTAGCCCAGCTGCTGTTCTATATATATATATATATGAATATACATATATGGAGGATGTATATTTTTTACTGCAAGTAGGTGAAACAATTTTGCTCGTGTTGATGTTATTTATCGAGTTGTCATCGCCGGTGAATATAACATGTGAGCCTATGAACTATCGTTCCACATACTGAAATATGTCCAATGTGTAGATGTGGTCAATAGTACCCAATGGCAATGCATACATGTAGTTTGACAAGCCAGCCACACAAATAGCTGCATCATCAGTATCTGTGCTGACATCATCGAAACATGTGCACAGCTTTATCACCATCATCAAATGACGTCATGTAAGAGATGTAGATATGTAAACAGGACATTTTTAGAAAAAAAGATGATCAGAAAAATGGGCAAGGCAGGGTGAAAAGAAGATTGTCTCATTTGTGATTTTTTTGTAAGAGACTTTTGTGAGAACATGTTACGTTAAGTTTGCCCGTCTTCGAAAAACGTTGAGAGCAGGAAATGTGAAGTATGAATGTCTTGACAATCAGTAGTAAGTTTGTGTGTCGTAGGATTAAATCTATAGTGGTGTATTAAATCATTAAGGTCCAAACATGAGTATCAGTAGAAGATATTATCTATGCAGCAGGTTTATTGTATGAAACATGATGTAAAATCACACCGTGTGTGCCGATAGCATGTATATTTTCTGCTGCTTCCAATTTTATTCATGCGTTTTTACCCATGTGAACTGGGCATTATATTTGTTAGGGTGCGTTTTTAGCTGAAATAAATGTGCAGAAAATCCATTGGTTTTGTGTAATTATTCAGTGTTAGGATGTATTGTGGAAGACGCTTTATTTGAGAAGTGAAAAAGTACAATAGGTGATTATTTTGTAGGTAGAAGTTCTCTGTGGATGGAGTTCAGCACCAAGGACAGGTGTGTTTATAGCAGTATGAGTGTGTATGTGTGTGTGTGTCCTTGTGTATGTTTGAGTCTGTGTGTGTATAAATTTCCCCTGACGTAACTTTTGGACTGTCCTATTTCTCTTCTATTGGGGTCAAGACGTAAGTACATGTTTTTATTCCACTGTTTCGTGTATACAACTAACCTGTAGCCCCCGACCTTTTTGCACATTTATATAATTGTTACTTTGTTGTTATTATGTTAATTGTTATAGCAAAAGAGGGCAAATCAATCACATACTGTACATCATTTGGTAATTTGTACAGCAAAAGTCAACACCAAATGATATAGACCTTTTTTCTGTATTTAGATATCATCCTATTGCAGTCCATATGACATTGTAAATAAATTCTGAAAACATCTATAAAGATCGCTTATGAGAATATCATATTTTGAGGGGTTTTGACATAATAGTTATTGCCATTTGAAGAATAATCATTCCGAATAAATACAAATAGTCTTACGCTCCAAGTACCCTTATCCCATGCCCATTGATAAATACAAGGTACATTTATATGACTTCTTCCCTGCAGTTTCACCTGTAATCATTTAGGACCCGGGACACACTGTATTTCAAAGAATAAACCGTTTATTCATTACGTTACGCAGAATCCTGCTGTAGGGTCGCCAGGGGGCTGACCTGCAGCAAATGGCGACTGCCCCCTAGCAGCAGAGACAGCAACCTCAGCCGATGATGATGCCTGGCATAGAACCATCTGTAACGAACGAAGAAAAAAAAGGTGTTTCCTTACCGGACACAATCTTCGTTTTTTAAGACACGGCTCTTATTCACATATCTGTTATAGAGCAACTTTTTATACTTAATATATGCGTTTTAGTCATCATTGAACGACACTATATTAAAGATAACAGTCACAACAAATGTGCGTGTCAGCTGCTATGTTATTGCTTCAAAGCTCGTCTTCATCTCAAAAGAAGCTTTAAAAATTTTAAAAGATAACTTACACATTTCCAACCCATTGGTTGGCTAATTTGTCTATTTTTTTCACTTTTATTTTTCGAGCAAACCAAGAAGCCTGGTAGAGACTATGGAAAAGCGCCGCCTACCGGCACATGGGGGATAGCAGATGGCGCAGCCGTTGTCATCAGTGCGGTAAACTGCGCATGTCGTCCAATAGTAGCACGGCATCATGCTGCATCCGTCTGGTTGCTCTGAGAAATAAAACAAAATCAACAAAAATAAAAGCCAAGTTAAAATCTTCGAATTCCCCACACATCTGGGTGTATAGGGCAGCGCCTATCTATACCCCTTGGGCCACACATTTATATTTGGGTAATCAATATACTAGTAGCATGGGGTGAGTCCACTGGTAGTTGTGTGTATGCAACTAGCACTCTTTTTCAGCTGCTCAAAGCTAAGCAGAGAAATTAAGTAGTATGTAAAATCTGTGGCAAATAAAATGAATAAAAGCATACATTTATCTACAAACACAAATAAACGCCTGTTTACGTTTTCACTGACCATTTCTTATTCAAGTGTGGTTTGTCATTGTCTCTGTTGTAACATAAACAAACACAACACACACACACACACACACACACACACACACACACACACACACACACACACACACACACACACACACACACACACACACACACACACACACACACACACACAAACAACAACGCGGCAACACACGACACCGAAAACATTACCTTCTTGGCTAAGATAAAAGATACAAGGATACATGATGTGTGCCCATACTCACGGTAGCAGTCACAGGGATCGCCGACGCAGCCATCCTCGTCCGCCGCCACCCCGAAGGGACAGGGGGCCTGGCCGTAAGGAGAGTCGGGCACCAGGGCACAGGTATGGGGAGGGCAGTCCGGCTGGTCTGGAGGTTAGATTGTGTTTTAGTCCACGTAATTTCATTTTGACTACTTATTTCTATTGTCTGTAAACAGATAAGGGCCCACATGGAAATTTCTCCGGGTTTTTTTTTTCAATGAAGTCTTGTTCACGAAGAACGGTCCGAACTGGAATTCTACAGTTCCTACCGAAGATTCTATTCTATTCTATTCTATTCTATTCTATTCTATTCTATTCTATTCTATTCTATTCTATTCTATTCTATTCTATTCTATCCAATCCTAGTCTGTTCTGCGTGTTTTATCAGCTTTCCTTGTAACGCTGCGATTTACCTGCACATCGGCAGATGTCGCAGTCGTTTTCGTCCTTGGCGAACCCGTCCGGACAAGTCAAAGTGCAAAATGACGTGAACCAGGACTCGCCAAAGGTGCAGACACGCGCATCTAGGGTGCAAACAAAACAAACAAACAAACAAACAAACAAAAAACAAACAAACAAACAAACAAACAAACAGAGATAGGTCATGTTACCATATATAGCCAGACAAAGTTGACAATCGGGAAGCCTGTTTGATGTCGATTATCAAGTCATAACATACCGAACATTTCATAATACCTTTACCAGTACATTACAGTGTTTAAATGTATTTTGTCTAAATTTAGCTAGCGTTTGATTGCAAAATATGAAGGATATAAATAATGTTTAAAATGCTACATAAGGATGCATGTGAGTAAACGCAAATAAATTGTACATAATTAGAAACAAAGACGTACAAGTTCGATCAAAGTCTAAATACTTAGTATCATCATCATCTTCAGAGACTGGCTAAAATGTGGGTATATCTGCATTCAGATCTAACGGTCGAGAACTTTGCCTGGTTATTTTACCTTGCAGGTCACGAGGTGACGCCAAACTCAGCAACGAAAACGCCAGGAAAATGATAGTTATTACCATCTTCGTTCTTGCTATCACCGCTGCAATAGTTATAGTTTTGAATAGTTAACACGCTCTATGTGAAGCCGAACATCTGTGGGTCAAAGGTTACCCTACAGAGCTGCACGATACCTGGTGCGTACCATCGCAAAAGGCATTTGACCTTGGTTTTACAAAATGTGTTTGTTTGCTAAGATAAACTGAGAAGGGCCATGAAATCCATTCTTCGAGCATCTAAGTCTTGAATTGTATTCCTTGGATGAATCATCTCTTTCTTAAATGCTTGAAGCAAGGTTCGATTCAAATAGAGAGGAGGGAACAAAAAATATTAGAATTATAAGAAGTCCGCCATTTTGAAACTTATTTTTTCTAGATAACATTTGTCGGTGAAAAGATTGTGTGAAGGCAGCCTCATTTGAATTAGAAAGTTTTCATCATAAGCAACTGAAGGATATGACATATCGGTTTCCCAATTCGTTCGATTCTAGAATTCTGGAGAATTGTTTTCAAAGTTATTCGTTACGTCAGCCATCCGATGCCCGGGTCGTGCACAGAAGTTGCTGACGTAACTGTAATCAGGTTAGTAGGTATACTTACCTGACAAGAATCGGGTGTAGCATGTTTGGTTTAGAGTTCAAGCGTTTTCGCTACCAAATTCACCCGACTTACACGTTACTCAAAAGGGTTACAGTCCTGAAGATGAAGCGTTAAGACGGAGGTCGCGACTTTGATGAGAGCGACACCTCTTAACACGAACTAGCTTTCTTCTAACAATATGCTAGGTTGTTGGCAACCTGCTTGACTGTGTAGGTAGAAACCTATTGTAGTGTATATTGATTTAACAACTTACGGAGCCGATTTTATTTTTAGATTTTCTTACATAAATCGCCCCGTGCCCTACCTTGACCGTTCACGAGACCCTACAATTGACCTAACTGAGTACATCATAATTGCGTCTTTCCGTCAGCAAATATTAACTCCTCAGCCATCCCACCTCCACTTAATCTAAGGGCAAGGCCATGAAATCCTAGTCTCCACCAGACTAACAACGCGGGTTCAAAAACAGTAAAAATTTAGCCAAATAGGGAGGATAATTGGCCAGGGGAGTTTGGGTCATTATAGAGTTAGAGGGGAAATTAACCCTCCTGCACACTGACTCTCCTGGCCAATCATTTCCCTTTTTTGCCGAATTCTATGATACGTACCCCCTTAGGAAGGCTTGGTGGAGGCTATTGAAATCCATTCCAAGCCCATATTCTGTACACCGATCTACCCGCTACTGTAGGAAGGTTACAGATGCTGTTGCAATCACACATGTACTTATGTAACCCCCGTACATTTCAGGTGGCCTTCGGGTCATGTTAAAAATGGTGATCATTACGTTAAAGTGTACACGTAGGCCAACAAATATTTGTCCGGAGGCTTGGCCTCCTTTACCAGCTCACTCCCCGAGAACAAGGTCTCGCGTGTCGGTTGTTTTGTACGTGCGTTGATAGCTAATATCCAAGCAGATGTTAGCAGGTAAAAAAAGGATAAAGGTAGTCCTATATAGTCTTTTTGAGGCTGTAGGGACAGTGGGGTGTTAATCCACTGTGTCTAGGGCACGGTATTGGAAGGTGTAACCCGTCCCTCTCCTTACACCACATTTTACCTCACCAACCGAAGTCAGGGACGTCCGTCTCTCAAACGCTCACAAAAGTTAACTAACTTAAGATCTTAACGTAAACAAAGGAATTTTGGGGCGGTTCTCATCGTTGTGTTGGAAATGACATCTTAAGCTTTCTTCATAACTTAAAGTTTTTAAAACCCTCGTACCAGAACTTCTGGGGATGTTACATAAGAATTGACTTTGTATGGCCTTACTATGATGATATGACTTTGCTTGCATAACGTTTACAGGGTTAAATTTAGACAGTCGTATTGACGCCCCTTCGTATCTGTCGCCTGAAAGCTGTTGAACTTCTCACGCATCAGCTATATTAGGGCTAAGATTTCTGACTCTCCTCCACACTCATCATACAGCTTCAAGACGCCGATACTGGTAAGTCTACTTGCTTTACTGAGGGATAGTCGTGCATATGTGTGTCCTGCATAAATTCAGCTCTACATGTCTTGTTACGTAAAAGGCTGTCTTATTACAGTATCCTTTTCGGCCGTTGTCTCTACTTCAAAACACTGCGACATGAAAATCGTAAGACGACTTAGGATCTAACACTTTTAAAATTACGAACGGTCACTTGAATTTCAGTGGAACCGTCTTTTAAGGCCCTCTAGTCAGACCATATTGTCCATCTTTCTTTACCTATACTTCCTCTCAAAGCATCATACTACTTTGATCCAGTTAATAAGATAACTCGTCCGTAGGATTTGAAATTTTTCCTCTCAAACCTAGCCAGGTATCATATTTCTCTGCTATCCAATTAATGACGTCATGTTGCGAACACTTTTTTTTCAGTTCAGTTTCTGACATCACCCAACCAACCATGATTCTCTACGTTGTGTTCTTCGTTGCCCTGGCAACTGCTTCTCCAATGAAGAGGTACATACCGAACATTTGTGCACTTTTCACATTTCACAATTCTACTGACTTATTAGTGTCCAACACCTCTAAGTCAGGAGAATTGGGAACATCCTAACCCTGTTTATGTATATGTGTTACCACATGCATAATATGCATGACCAGCTGTCTGTTACCATGGTATTGGAGGTTGTGATTACTGGTTTTCATAGTGACAGAGAATCTTGAGCTCCTATTGGATTGATTTATACTGTGATAAAGAATCCGAAGAGAAGGTGATTCTCATTTTGTAAATCGGGAAAAACGCCTGTCCGGATGGACTCGAGGTACTTCGTGCAAAACGTCGCAAAGATCCAGCTAACAGCGAATCCAGTACCGATGTCCATTGCTCGTCTAGGCAACAAATCGCCAAGACATTTCGGATTAAATGTTCTGATTAATTCGTTCACGAACACGAGGATTTCCACGAGATTTTCTCCTGTCTCGACTTCAACATAATTTATTTCTTAATAATAGCATAATGTTACTAGATCTTTGATTTCTCTTTTCTACGTTTTAAACGCAGGCAGACAGACGACCTGGACACTGACGGGGACGGACATCTGAACATCAATGAAGTGTCGGCCAAACTGAACCTGACGGCAGTCGTGATCGCTCTGGACACTGACGGCAAGTACCACGCGCCACACCTTATTTCAGACGAGCTTGCGCCTTTCAGTACAGGAGTACGTCACATCCGTCCGCCATGTGACGTCACATCCTTCCGTCATGTGACGTCACATCCGTCTGAAACGTGACGTTTGGTGTCTGTGAAAGTGCATGTGAACTTGTTGCCACAAAGTCACATCTCTGGCGAAACGTCCATCCGATAGAATGGAAAAAAATAGAATATGGAAAAAGATAGAATGACATCAAATTTAACCTGGCAATCTGGTTCTTTCACCAATCAGCATGGCGGACGATACTTACGTCATAGTCACGTGAGTGCCAAAATCCTCATAACAAAACTGTTCTTTCTCTGTAGGTGACATGATGTTCACCGTTCAGGAGGCCCTGGAGTATTTCGACCACCACATGATCAACCAGCTCGACACCGACCATGACCACATGTTGAGCTTCCAGGAACTTAGCGACGGCCTGACCGTTGCTGACCTGTTTGCCTACTACGATGAAAACGGTACGTTAAAGCGACAATGGTTCCTACGTAATCCAGACAACGCCCCCCCCCCCAATTCTGTCTACGTCACATGAACAGTTGGGACGTTCATCATTTCAGCCTGATATCCGAACGCGAACATGTAATCTAGAAGCTTGGAACGCGTTCGAACATGTAATCTAGAAGCTTGGCACGTGTTTGAACATGTAGTCTAGGTGCGTCGAACGTGTTCGAATGTTTACGGAAATGACGTACGTTCCCTCTGTGACGAAAGTAGTTTTGGGAGTCTGTTCGAACCCACACCATTGCCAAGCAATTTGTGAGTAGAGCTTTTATTGATTCACCATTAGCTCTAAGATTAGCCCTGAAGTTACCATATTTACCCCTTTATGCCTTCTATGCCTGATGGGAAACTGGGTAACACACATCGCCAAGATGTTTTTTAAATACCACTCTTTGTTTTTTTTAATTACCAGATGATGGCTTCCTGTACGGCACAGAGGCAGACAAAATTTACCAGATGTACGCCGCGCAGCAGAACGCCGCAGCCCCAATGCCGTGATGTGGCAGCAACTAATTAACATTTAATGATAACTTTTAATGTCAATTGACCTGACCTGGTCTGGTTATACCATACCAAGGAGGTTTTAATAGGAATATACTTGCACGACACAGATTAAACGAATTTTTACATGCATTCCGTCTTTGCTCTTGTGTCTTTTTTGCTCTATTTTCTTTGGCCAACTTCTGTAGTTTAGGTAGGAAAGATAATCACTTGCAGCTATTAAAATCTATGCAGCTAAGGACATTATTTTAATAATCGTTAGAAAACTTAATAAAGGTTAACATCATTTGGCGTAGGCATGAGGTCATATAACTCTAGCTTTATTTACATTCCTCCAAGTGTACAAGCTATCGAATAAAACATCTGCCACCGAACAATAAGCATAAACATGTACAAACAACAAACAAACAAACAAACAAGCAAACACTGCAGTTCTAAGGAAAGCCATTAGGGCGTCCATAACCTACCTCAAGCTTCGTATCAAAACTCAGAACCCTACACTGTACAATCCACCATAAAAATTGATAAAAACTCAACAAAATTCCCCCCAAAAAAGGTATTAAAGTTCTTTAACTAATATTAATTTTGGGGTCACTCACCAGCTACCTTGTACGCATGCCCTATAAGGCGCGTCTGACCCCTTTGCCCACAGACGGATACGCCCAAAACAATACCGCATTCATGGAGGTAATAATCAACTACAGATCTGTCCAGAATGTACGTACGGGTATCAGATATGAGCTGTAAATAGTGCAAGGTCTGTTCCGGTGACACACACTCGCCCGTTCGGGTAAAAAAAACCCACGCCCAGAAAACAAGGTCTCGCGTGTTGGTTGATTTGTATGAGCTTTGATAGCTAATCTCCAAGCAGATGTGAGCAGGTGAAAAAAGAATAACGGATGCAATCCCAAAACTCTGATGTACATTCTCAAACCCTTACTTATGGATCCTTGATGATTATGTGTATATGACGAAGTTTAATATCCTAAAACTGGGGAAAAATGAACGCTCATGTCTCAAAAGATCGCGTTGTAAAAGCAAACTAAGTTAATTAAGATCTAAAAAAATTGGGTGATCTCCATCCAAAAGTTGGACATTACATGACCTTATGCCTTTGCCAAATGATGTTAACCTTTACGTCTGAGGTATTATTACATTGTCCATCGATTATTCAAATAAGGACCTTAGTTGCATCACCTAAACCACAGAAGTTGGCCCAAGTAAATAGAGTAAAAAGACACAACAGCAAAGTTGGGATGCATGGAAGAATTTTTATTTAATCTGTGTCGTGCACGTGTATTCCTATTTAACCTCCTTAGTATGGTAGAACCAACTCGGTGTCTACCGTGCCCTTAAAATGACCAGGTCTGGTTGAGGGACTAGGTAGGTAGGTAGGTATGCAAGTTGTGATTAAATGTTGATTAGTTGCTGAAAGTCGCCACATCAGGGCATTGCGGCTGCGGCGTTTAGCTGCGCGGCGTACATCTGGTAGATCTTGTCCGATTCTGCGCCGTACAGGAAGCCGTCATCTGATGATTTGAAAAAACAACAACAAAGAGTGGTATTGAAAAAAATATCTTGGCGATGTGTGTTACCTATTATGCCACCAGGCATAGAAGGCATAAAGGGGTAAGAATAGCAAATGTAAAGCTAATTGGGCGATAAATAAATTACCAATTGCCTGGAGATGGTGTGGGTCAGAACAAACCAGCTCAGACTCCCAAAACATTCGAACGCGTTCGAGGCTTCTATATTACAAGCTCGAACGCGTTCTAAGCTTCTATATTATATGTTCGAACGCGGTGCACGTAGCACAACATGCGTTGTTAGAACGTGTTCGGACTAAAATGGGCAGATTTGGTGGGCCTGAACATGTCCGTTGTCTGGTTTACGTAGCTACAGTTGTCGTTTTAACGTACCGTTGGCATCGTAGTAGGCAAACAGATCAGCAAGGGTCAGGCCGTCCATGAACTCCTGGAAGCTGAGCATGTGGTCATGGTTGGTGTCGAGAACGTTGATCATGTGGTGGTCGAAATACTCAAGAGCCTCCTGAACGGTGAACATCATGTCACCTACAGAGAGAGAGAAGGAGAGTTTTGAAATAAGGATTTTTGCACTCACGTGACTATGACGCGAGTATCGTCCGCCATGCTGGTAGGTGAAAGCAAACATACATTCTATAGGGTGGACTTTTCGCCAGAGATATTAGTAGGGATGTGACTTTATGGCAAGACGTTCATATGCACTTTCACAGACCACCAAGCTTCACATGACGGACGGATGTGACGTCATATGACGGCGGATGTGACGTCACATGATGGATGGATGGATGTGACGTCATATGACGGACGGATTTGACGTTACATGATGGACGGATGTGACGTCCCATGAAGGACGGATGTGACGTCACATGAAGGGCGAATGTAACGTCACATGACGGACGAATGTGACGTCACATGACGGACGGATGTGACGTACTCCTGTCTACAAAGGCGCAAGCTCGTCTGAAATAAGGTGTGGCGCGTGGTACTTACCGTCAGTGTCCAGAGCGTACAGGACTGCCGTAAGGTTCAGTTTGGCAGCCACTTCGTTGATGTTGAGATGTCCGTCTCCGTCAGTGTCCAGATCGTCGGTGACCTGCCTGCGCCGCTGAATCTGCTGGGCCGTGGCCACTGCGTTATAGATGGTGTAGATGCGGTCTGCCTCATCTCCAAACAGGAATCCGTCATCTAATAATGAAAGCAAAAAAGGTAGAAAACCAAGCTAGATACAAGATACAACATGCCTTTATTGGTTTGTCACAGTTAAAAAAACGATCTAAAAACAATGTACAAACGTTTGTGCCTGGCCGTCATGTGGGGTCGATTTTAAAAGATACAGGTCATATTCAAACATTTGGAACATACCATCTCTATCATAGAAGTCAAACAGTTCCTGGATGGTCAGGCCGTCCCGAAGTTCCTGGAAGCTCAGCACATGGTCATTGTCGGTGTCAAGGACATTGAAGTAGTGGTGGTCAACGAACTGCAAGGCCTGGTCAACGGTGAACTGCTGATCCACTACAGGGAGAGGAAGAGTTTGGAAATGAGGACGTTAGCTAGCCTCCTGTGCAGGCCTCCGAGTGGGTGCGAGTTTTGATACTGCGTTTTGGTTAAAGCGTTATTTTGCTATAGGGTAGGCCGGTTGGTTGTACGATGGTTGGCAAAAGAACCCTTTAAGCAATTCTCCAAAACGCAGTATCAAAACTCCCACCCGCTCGGAGGCCTGCACACGAGGCTAGACGGTAGCACTCATGTGACATTTTAGATAGTTAAATCGCGAAATTTTATTTTTAATCGCATATTCTATCGGATGGACCTTTCCACAGAGATCAAACAAAACCAAACGTTTTTGAACGTCCATGTGACTTTGTGGCAAGTCCACATTTTCACAGATCACCAAACTGCCTTGCGTCACATTGCAAAAGGATATGCCGTCTCACAGCGGACGTATGTGACGTCACTAGGCGGGCGGATGTGACGTCACATGGCGGACGGATCTGACGTCAGCAATGTGACGTCGCATCTTTTCTGCAAAAGTGTAAACTCGTCTACAATGTCAACTTGAACTGTAGCGCGTGGTACGTACTGTCCGTGTCCAGGGCTAGCATGGCCTCCTCCAGAGTCATGGCGTTCGTCACTTCGTTGATGTCGATATGTCCGTCACCATTAGCGTCCAGACTGGCGGTCTGCCTGTGTGCAAATCATAAAAACTTCAAACGTCTGGTAAGGTTCTGCTATTTAAGAAATAAACGTTGTAGTCGAGACAGACGAAAGTCTCGTGTAAGTCCTTGTGTTCGTGAACGGACTGTGAAATAGTTAATACGGAATGTCTTTTGTTGGCACGACGAGCCTCAGTACTGAATCATAGTCAGGACTGATCATGATTTCCATAAAAGTACCATAAGGAGCTCTGGATTCTTTGTCACTATCAAAATCAGCCCAGTAGGAGGTCTGGATCCTTTATCACTATGGAAACCAGTCATAATACCGTCGTTCAACACCATGGTGACATGGTGACAGGTTTCACAATGTCTACAATGATTGTTCCATGTTAACACAGATACATAAATCAATAGGATCGGGATGCCCACAATCCTCCTGGCTTAGAGGTGTTGGCCTCTAAGTGAGTAGAATTGTGAAATGTGAAAACTGTACAAAACTTCAATACATACCTCCTCATTGGAGAGGCCGTTGCCAGGGCAACGAAGAGCAGAAGGAAGGGAGTCATGGTTGGTTGGATGATGCCAGGAACTGAACTGAAAAAAGTGGGCATAACATGAACGTTATTGCTCGACAATTGCACATGGTACAATGTATGGCAATAAGTCAACAATACTACAAAACTAATCTCGCAAGACACGGGCACGACTATTCCAAGAATGCCATCAGTTTGCGATCGTACCACGCATGTCAACGGGCCCTAACCGACACAAGCAGCGACAATCTGACGCAACAATGTCAATGAAGTGAGGAACAGCGAAATGCTTGGCAGTGTACAGAGGCCGCAGATATGTAGTACAAAACTCAACAGTCTTCATGGTGACTGAAAAAGTTCCCGCACACCTTTGTCAATGGTTGGTTCTGTTACATATCCTGGCTGAAAATCCCTACAACCTAACAAATCATATCACGAAAGTGACGGCGTTAGTGAATAAAGTGGTCACATATGTCGTAACTCGTCGCACGATTTTGTTGAAGTTGCAGTGTTTCCAAATAGGTTGTGACAGAACCAACCACCGACAAGAACTTTAGACAGCTGAATCTTTCAGGACACATGCACGACTATTCCGAGAATGCCCTCAGTTAAAGATCGTACGACGATCGCACGACGTGTGTGACCGGACAATAAGGCAAGCAGACTTACCAGTATCGTCGTCTTGAAGCTGTATGGTGGGAGAGAAGGGGGCAGGAAGAAAATTTAGCCCTAGTATAGCTCAAGCGTGAGAAGTTCAACAGCTTTCAGGCGACAGATCGATGGAGTGTCAATACGACTGTCTAAATTTAAATCCATTAAGCAAAATTATCGCCAGCCTTGTGATATCATATTAAGGCCGAACAAAGTCAATTCATGTAAAACATCCTCAGGTGATCAACGCCGTGGCGCGAGGGCTTTAAAATCTTTAAGTTATGATCATGAAGAAGTTTCAATTAAGATGCCAATTTCCAACACAAGGTTGGGAGCTACCCAAATTGCTTTATTCAAGTTAAGGTCTTAAGTTAGTTAGTTTTTGTTAGCTTCTGCGATACGTGTGTTCATTGTTTCTACAGTTTCAGGATATCAAACTTTGTCATATGCACATGAGTTACAGTATCCATAGTGAGGATTGAGACCCTGCTAGCCACGTAAGAGTTTTGGGGTTGCATTCGTCTTTTCGGACGGGGACGTAAAGCCGGCGTTCCCATTGTAGGAACGAAAGGAGTCAAACCCCTGTATGTAAAAAAACCCAACACACTTGTCGATCAGAACATGGGTAATCTGTTGTCCTTGTGGTGCCGCGGCATTGCGCTATAAGCTATCGAACAAGCATAAACACTCAAGCATGAGGGATGACGATTTCCAATACCGTGCCCTAAGCACAGTGGATTCTACCGATCCCACATGTACGGCCTCAAAAAGACTATAGGACTACCTTAAAGTTTATCCTTTTTTTTACCTGCTAACATCTGCTTGGAGATTAGCTATCAACGCACGAAGAAAACAACCAACACGCGAGACCTTGTTTCCTAGAAGTGGGTTGGTATTCCTTATTTGGACGTGCTACAAGTTAAAAATATGCGTTATTATTTGTTTTCAATGACGTGTATAGGGTAGGGAAAGGGCGAGTGAGTGTTGCAGGAACTGACCTAGCCCCACCTCTGCACTGTGTAAAGTTGTTCTAAACTCAAATCTAATCTACGTACGTTCGGGGCGTGTCTTTAGTAGATTATTATCTCCGTAAATAAAATAAGGTATATTGTTTTCGTCTGTGTGTTCGTCTGTGAGCAAGGTCAATTATGGGCCTCCTAATGGCTTTCCTTTGAATTGCAGTGGAACTTTCTTTTTTGTATAAAGTGTTGTTTTTTGTGTAAATGATTATACTTAATTTTTGGTGGCAGATAGATTTTTGAGGCCGTGAAGAAGTGGTATAGGTTTGTGCTATTCTTTCACTATGATATATGCAGTTGCACAGCGCTACTATGTCTATGTCTTGTCGATGTTTTACTTGATACCTAGATTTACACGACATCATGCCTTCGCAAAATGATGTTAACCTTTATGTCTGACGTATTAAAAGTTTTTCCATCGATTATACAACTTAAGTCCTTAGCTGCATAGATTATATCAGTTGATGATTTTCTCTACCTAAACTGCGAACGTTCTCTAAAGTAAATAGAACAAAAAGGACACAAAAGAAAATATTTAAAACATGGAAGAATTTTTGTTTAATCTGTGTCGTGCAAGCATACTCCTATTAAACCTGTTGGTATGGTATTACCAACTCGGTGTCTACCGTGTCCTCCCGACGACCAGGTCAAGTCGAGGGACTAGGTAGACAGGTAGGTATGCAAGTTGTGATTGAATGTTAAGCCGCCATATCACTGCAATGGGCCGGCGTTTTGCTGCGCGGCGTACAGCTGGTTGATCTTGTCCGCCTCTACGCCGTACAGGAAGCCGTCACCTGATAATTAAAAACAAACAATAAAGAGTGCTTTAAAAATATCTTGGAGATGTGTGTTACCCAGTGCCCCACCGGGTATAGAAGGCAGAAAGGGTTAAAAATGGTAAATTCAAAGCTAATTGGGCAGTCAATAAATTACCTGGAGATGGTGTGGGTTAGAACAGAGCAGCTCAGACTCCCAAAACAACTTACGTCACAGTACGCCATTTCCAAAAACATTCGAACCCGTTCGAAGCTTCTAAATTACATGTTCGAACGAACGCGTTCGAAGCTTCTAGATTACATGTTCGAACACGTTCGAATGCGGTGCACGTAGCACAACATGCGTTGTTAGAACGCGTTCGGATGTCGGGCTGAAATGAAGAACTGTGACGTAAACAGTTTTGGGGGCCAGTCTATTCTCTAGATTACGTAGCTACAGTTGTCCTTTTAACGTACCATTGGCATCGTAGTAGGAAAACAGGTCAGCAACGGTCAGGACGCTAAATTCCTGGAAGCTCAACATGTGGTCATGGTTGGCGTCGAGCCGGTTGATCAAGTTGTGGTCGAAATACTCCAGGAGCTGGGCAACGGTGAAGTGCATGTCACCTGCAGGGAGGAGAAGAGTTTTGAAATGAGGACTTTTGCACCCACGTGACTATGCAGCCATGCTGATTGGTGAATGCAAGAGTTTGCTAGGAGAAATTTGGTTTGAACATGTGTTGTATCAGGTGAACTTTTCGCCAGAGATAATAGCAAGGGATCAAACAAAATCAAACAAATCTTTTTTGAACGTCTATGTGATTTGTGGCAACACGTTCATGAAAGTACTTACCGTCAGTGTCCAGACCGTACATGACTGCTGTCAGGTTCAGTCCGTTCCTCACTTCATTGATGTTCAGATGTCCGTCTTTGTCAGCGTCCAGATCGCGTGTCTGCCTGCGTTCAAAACATTAAGAGAACATCAAACGTCTGGTAAGATTTTGCTAGTATCAAGAAATGAATTATGTTGTAGTCGAGATAAAAAAATGCATGCTTGTAAGTTCTTGTGTTCGTGAAGGGATTACGATATATTTAATGTCTTTGTAATTTGTTAAGAAGACGAGCATTGGGCGTCAGTACTGAATCCGCTGTTAGCTAGATCTTTGCAAAGTTTTGCAGTACCAGAAGTACCAGATAGGGCGTTTTTCCAGATTTACAAAATGAAAAGCACCAATAGGAGCTCAGGAATTTTTAATCACTATGAAAGTCAGCCCAATAGGAGCTCAAGATTCTCTGTAACAATGGAAACCAGTCATTACAGCCTCCAACAACACACAAAGCAGCCAGTCTGACAATTATTGGTCATGGTAAGACATACGCATAAATCATCAACATTAGGATGTTCACTATCCTCCTGACTGAACTGTGAAATGTGAAAAGTGCACAAATGTTCAGTACGTACCCCCTCATCGGAGTAGCCGTTGCCAGGGCAACGAAGAACACAAGGTAGAGAATCATGGTTGGTTAGGTGATGTCAGGAACTGAACTGAAAAAAGTGGTCGCAACGTCATTAATTGGATAGAAAAATATGATACGTGACACTCGTTATTCTACATGTAGGTTTGGGAACAAAATTTTCGCAAGTCCTACGGACTTTTACTAGAGATAGATAATTAATTGGACCGAAGTAGTTTGGTGACTTGAGAGGAAGTAGAGCAAAGAAATGTACAATTTTGAAAGAAGTAGAGGAAAGAAATGTACAATTTGGTCTTAAATGACGGTTTCACTGAATTTCGTACGACGATTTTGTTGAGTTTTCAAGCAGGCTGTGACAGAACCAACCCCCAAAAGGGATCTAAAGATGATTTTTCCGTAACAAGACTGCAGAATATTTTTTGCCGTCAGTTTACAATCGTACGACGTATCACTGCACGAAGTCCTATCTTACGCACACCTTAAAGCATGCCGAAGGGTGCGCACGCTAGAGAAGGAAGGGAACCTTTACGCATGCTTTAAGGCGTGCTTAAAGAATTGATTTTGTGCAGTGTATGTGGCTGGGCCCTAGGGTAAACAGACTTACCAGTATCAGCGCCTGTATGGTAAGAGTGACGGAGAGAGGCAGAAAGCCTAGCCCTGGTATAGCTGACTCGTGAGCAGTGTAACAGCTTTAAGGCGAAGGGTTTATATGGCAGCACGTCAATAAGACTGTCTAAATTTAACCCCATTATCGTTACGCAAGCAAAACCATCACCGGCCTTATCATACCATAGTACGGCCGAACTAAATCACCCTGTCTCTTTGGGATATGCGACAGAACAACGAGCTAGCAACTTATGTTTAAGTTGCCCATGGTGGCATTTTTGCTGAAAATTACAACGCCATGCGAGGATTTGTAAAATGTGGCAAAAGAAGGTAAACTCGTCATGCTTGAGTGTTAATGCTTCTTCGATAGCTGATAGCGCAATGCTGCGGCACCACAAGCACAACAGATTACCCATGTTCGACAAGTGTGTTGGGCTCTTTTACATGCGGAGGTCTGACTCCTACCGTCCCTACCATGGGAACGCCGGATTTATGTCCCCGTCGTATGTCCCTAGCGAGGTCTCAAACATTCACTCTATGTATCCTGTAACTCATATCTATAAGACAAAGTTTGATATCCTGACACTGTAGAAAAACGAGCGCCCGTATCTCAAAGGCTCACGAAAGCTAACTGACTTAACTGATCTTAACTTGGCTCCCATACTTGTGTTGGAAATCTTAATAAAGTTCTAAATGATCATAACCTAAAGATTTTAAAACACTCATATTGATCTCCTGAGGATGTTATACATAAATTGAGTTTGTTCGATCTTAAGTTACCATGATAAGATAATTTTCTTTGCGTTATAACGTAAATGGTGCTATATTTAGACAGTCGTATTGACGCGCCGCGATATCGCTGTGTCGCCTGAAAGCTGTTGAACTTCTCACGCTTTAGGTATATTAGGGCTTAGCTTTCTGCCTCACTGTCTCCACTCACTCCGACCCTACACGGCACCGATACTGGTAAGTCTGCATACCTTATTGTCCCGTCACATAGGTCCTGCGTCCGTCGTACGATCGTAAACTGAGGGCATTCTTGGGATAGTCGAACGTTGGATAGTCATGCATGTGTCCTGAAAGATTTAGCTGTCTTGTTAGTACGCAAAAGGCTGCCTTATATCCTTTTGGCGGTCGGTTCTGTTACAGTATGCTTGAAAACACTGCGACATAAAAAAATCGTACGACGACATGCGACACACGTGACCACGCCATTGTTTGTGCCGATGCATTCGTGGTACGATTTGTTCGGTTGTAGGGATTTTCAGTGATGATATATGACAGAACCGACCATTGATAAAGCTGTGCGGGAATGTTTTCAGTCATCATGAAGACAGTTGAGTTTTGAAAGATACATATCTGCGGCCTTCTCTCTCTCTGCCTCTCTCTCTGTCTCTCTGTCTCTCTCTCGAAAAAAAATACATCAATTCTCTAAGTCTTTCTTTACCTCTACTCCCTCACCTTACTACTTCAATCCAGTTGATTATGTCCCTTTAGTAAAGGTCCGTAGGATTTGCAAATTTTCCTCCACAACCTAAAATTTCGAGTGTCACGTATCAGGTTTCTTTGCCATCCACTAAATGACGCCATATTACGCCCACTTTATTCAGTTCAGTTCCTGACATCATCCAACCAGCCATGACTCCCTTCCTTCTGCTCTTCGTTGCCCTGGCAACGGCCTCTCCAATGAGGAGGTACGTATTAAAGTTTTGTGCACTTTTCACATTTAATAATTCTACTCACTTAGAGGCCAACACATCTAAGTTAGGAGGATTGTGGACATCCAAACCCTGTTGATTTATGCATATGTGTTACCATGACCACTAATTGTCAAACTGACAGCCGTCTGTTACCATGGTGTCAGAGGCTGTGATGACTGGTTTCCATAGTTACAGAGAATCCTGAGCTCCTATTGGGCTGATTTTCATAGTGATCGAATTCCTGAGCTCCTACTGGTACTTCTCATTTTGTAAAGATACTTCTCAGTTTCGTGTAAGGTCGGGAAAAACGTCCGTCCGGTTGGACTCTCTGGTACTTCGTACAAAACGTCGTAAATATCTAGCAGTGATTCGGTGCAGATACCCAATGCTCGTCGTGTCAATGAATCACAAATACATTCCGGACTAAATATATATTTCACAATCCCTTCACGAACACAAGGAATACAGTATCTATTTCGTAAATATCAGAACCTTACCAGCCGTTTAAAGCTCTATTTATGTTCTGAACACAGGCAGACCCCCGGTCTGGACGCTAATGGTGACGGACACATCGACATCAACGAAGTGACGAACGCCATGACTCTGGAGGAGGCCATGCTAGCCCTGGACACGGACAGTACGTACCAAGCGCTACAGTTCAAGTTGACATTTTTAGACGAGTTTACACTTTTGCAGAAAGGATGTAACGTCACATCGCTGAAGTCACATCCGCCCGCCATATGACGTCACATCCGTCCGCTATGTGACCCAAGCAGTTTGTTGAAAATGTGGGCTTGCCACAAAGTCACATGGACGTTCAAAAACGTTTGGTTTTGTTTGATCTCTGTGGAAAAGTCCCCCCCCCAAATCAAATTTCTCGGTTTAATTACATAACATGGTTGCCAATGGTCATGTGAGTGCTAGCACCCTCATTTCTAAACTCTCTCTTCCTCTCCCTGTAGTGGATCAGCAGTTCACCGTTGAGCAGGCTCTGCAGTTCGTTGACCACCACTACTTCAACCAGCTCGACACCAACCATGACCACATGCTGAGCTTCCAAGAACTTAGGGACGGCCTGACCATCGAGGCACTGTTTGCTTTCTACGATCGCAATGGTACGTTCCGAACGTTTCCGAATATGAAGATGACAGACGGTCATCGAAACGTCGGCCCTTGTTAAAAAAAGTGGTTGTGAATAAAGAACTTTGCTATTCAATCATTCACCAACCTGATGAAATTATTCACGGAAACTTGTTTTTGCCCCTTCTTTGCTTTCATCCAGTATTTCATTCACGTATATCTAAAATATATATCTTTCCGTTAAGTAATAACTATTTGCTAACCCTAGGTAACTTTTTATATCCTTTTTATATTCTTACATGTAAATTAAGAATTGTTTTAATGCAGAAGTTCTCTTCTTGTACAACAAGGCATAATTCAGCCTATGGCTGTCAGTCCTTTGTTTTAACAATAAACCGTTTGATTGGTTTCATGATCAGACGACGGATTCCTGTATGGAGCGGAGGCAGACCGGATCTATCTGATCTGGGACGCGGTGGTGGCGGCTCGTCCCACCTCCCAGCGCAGGCAGGTCACCGACGATCTGGACACTGACGGAGACGGACATCTCAACATCAACGAGGTGGCTGCCAAACTGAACCTGACGGCAGTCCTGTACGCTCTGGACACTGACGGTAAGTACCACACGCTACGCTTGACACTGACATTTTAGACAAGTTTGCGCATTTGCAGACAAGAGTACGACAGCTGGTCTTGTGACGTCATATCCGTCCTTCATTTGACGTCACATTCGTCCGTCACGTGACGTCACATCCGTCCTTCACGTGACGTCACATCCGTCGGTCATGGTGGTCTGTGAAAGTGCATGTGAGCTTGTTGCCACAAAGTCATATCCCCTGCTAATAATATCTCCACCCGATGGAATCCATTTTCAAAGCAAATTTAGCCTGGCAACCTCATGATTTCATCATCCAGCATGGCGACAAAATTGCGTCATAGTCACGTGAGTGAAAAACTTCTCATTTCAAAACTCTTCTCCTCTTTGTAGGTGACATGATGTTCACCGTTCAGGAGGCCCTGGAGTATTTCGACCACCACATGATCAACGTTCTCGACACCAACCATGACCACATGCTCAGCTTCCAGGAGTTCATGGACGGCCTGACCCTTGCTGATCTGTTTGCCTACTACGATGCCAACGGTACGTTAAAACGACAACTGTACCGCATCTGAACGCGTTAGAACTTGTAATCTAGAAGCGTCGAACGTGTTCGAACATGTAATTTAGAAGCTTCGAACGCGTTCGGATGTTAACGGAAATGACGTATGTTCTGACTGTAACGTAGGTAGTTTTGGGAGTCTGAGCTGCTCTATTCTAACCAACAGCCTCACCAGGCAACTGATGAGTAGGGCTAATTCATTGATTGCTCAATTAGCACCATATTTACTATGTTTACCCCTTTGTGCCTTCTATACACGGTGGGCCACTGGGTAACACACATCGCCAAGGTATTTTTTAAATATCACTCTTTGTTTTTTGCAATCATCAGATGACGGCTTCCTGTACGGCGCAGAATCGGACAAGATCTACCAGATGTACGCCGCGCAGCTAAACGCCGCAGGCGCAATGCCCTGATGTGACCGCTTTCGCCTATCAGCAACTAATTAACATTTAATGATAACTTGCATACCTACCTACCTAGTCCCTCGACTTGACCTGGTCGTCGGGAGGACACGGTAGACACCGAGTTGGTTCTACCATACCAACAGGACTTAACTGGCACGACACAGAATAAACCAAAATTTTCCATGCTTTCAATCTTTGTTTTCGTCTCTTTTCTATTTCATTTACTTTGGACAACTTCTGCAGTTTAGGTAGAAAAGGCCATCAGCTGATATTCAACTAAGGACCTAGTTTGCAAACTCGATGAAAAAATTAGTAATACGTCAGACATGAAGGATAATATAATTTGGCGAAGGTAGTGTAACTCTAGCCATCATATGAAACACTGACAAGACATGGACATAGTAGCTCTGCGCTCAAGTACAGCAACTGATACTACAGCGCCATAGTGAGAGAATAATGAGCAAAATGTTGGGGAACAGACTTATACCACTTCTTCGCCCGGCCCCTAAAATCTGTCACCGAACAATAAGCGGAACATGCACAAAACAATACTGAATACAAAAAATATCCTCCAATGCAGCTTTAAGGAAAGGCCCAAATTGACCTTATACGCTTCGTCTTCCCAAGACCTACCCACGTACCAATTCATCCATAGCGTTTTGAGGTATGTTGACCAAAAAGAACGTCAGAAACACAGACAGCAAGTCCGTTTTTTAACATCCTTGCTAACAGACTGGCCTGCCCTAAACGTACGTAGATCAGATATGACTTCAGAACAACTGTAAACAGTACAGAGGTGGGAGCAGGTCAGTTCCGGCGACACACTCGGCCTTCCCCTCACACGTCACTGAAAACACACAATAACGGTTACAAACGCGCATGTTTTTAACTTGTAGCATTTCGACTACAGCGTTCGCATAAGAAACACCATGTGGTCAATTTTTCTCCTGTGTTTGGCGTGGTGCTGCCAGCATGCAGCAGCGGCTGCTGTTCCAGGTGCCTTGCAAGGTGAGTCATAGCCTGGTATCCACCAGGACATTCTATTTGGATACGATGTCCTGACCTCCTATTGGCAGTTACTGGGAATGGTTCTCTAGAATTAGATGTGTATGATCACAGCGACACTAGTGGAGGAGGCCCAATCAGCCCCTGACAGCGAGAGATTGTGTAACATAGGCTAGGAGGCCCAATAAGCCCCTGATAGCGAGAGATTATATAACGCATACAGGCTAAGAAAATTTGCTGTGTGCAGGCCGAACTCCAGAATGACTAAGCTCCAAGCAGATCTTTTGGTGGCTGAAAGACTGTATCAAATTGGTCAGGCTGACAAAAAAAAGATACCAGTACAAAAACGAATGCCTGCTAAAAATGCCCCAAAGCACGTCAAAAATAATCCAAAGCCTAAACCTTTGGTTGGAGAGTACTAAATGATCTCTTTTTCAACGACCTCGCTAAAGGACCTAAAACCTATTCCAACTCCAGTTCGTTGAATGATCATGAGGGTCTGCATGGGGGTGGGGGGTGGTAGTGATTACGAATTACGCAAAATTTTCGCGGCCGATTACGAATTACGTTAAATTCTCAGAGCTGATTACGACTTTAGGCGTTGTGGCTAATGTACCATTTCGAATTACGTTGATTTTTGGGGCGGCTGCCTACGGATTTCGGAGACTAAAAAAGCCTGATTACGCCTTACGTAATTACGCATAGTTGTTGTTGTTGGTTATAGATAGTGCATTTTGAAGGCTGATGGCGGTCGTGCAATTTTCATTGTATGTCAATCCGTTTGTGTCGTTCTCCCAAAAAGTGACTTGAATGAACAATTAAAGAGGTCCATTTTTCGAACACACGCATGCACCAAAATTTGATTCTCTCTGCATCCCTGTGCGCATGACAGCTGTCACGTACACCCCTGCCTCACACAAGGACGTTGCCATGGAAACAGGAGACCCTCAAGTATCGTTTGGGAGTGAGAGGAAGCCGGGAGGGTTCCTGGCCAATATTTGCTGACGGAACCACTCGTTCAGTCATGGTGTACTCTGGGGCAACATTTGGCCTTAGGGACATACAGGACAGGATGCGTGGCTGTCTGAAATTTTCTCTTATAAGATTGGTGCATTTGCTGTAGATGATAATGGCTGAACAGATGGAACTGCTCTCAGAAAAGTACTAAATGATTTCTTAAGATTTCAAGATACATGTTACGTTTCGCTGCGGTGTGATGCGTTCATGTGAGAAATACCCCCAAATCGTACGGGACCCGTACATATTTTTATAAATAGATAAATAAATGAATAAATAAATATTTAAAACAGCACATTTTTGTCTATATTTTAATGTCTCCGTTTCTGCCGTAACGTTACTGTTTGTGTGAAATTCCAACTTTCTTGTATCCTTTTATGTTTCACGTAGCTTGTGTTTTTGAGGCTCATGTAATACCAAACGTAAAGCTTTTAGAAAGTAGACTTTGATACTTTCATCACCTTGTTTTGTATTTTGGTCAACAGGGTCTCAGTACGCATGCCCCGGGGTTATGTGTGCCATGTGGTGTCCCTTCGGTTACGTTCAAGACGCCAATGGATGTGACACTTGCGCCTGTAGCAACGGTAAGTGTCCTGCCACATACGTCACACGTCACATACGTCGTACGTCACATACGTCACATACGTCACACGTCGTACGTCTAAGAACGTTCGAACGCGCTTTGCGCTGACGCGAACCACATTCGATTCGAACGCATCATTTCAAAAACCATTATTCGAACGCGTTCGAATGCTAAGACGGAAATTGCACTGCACTGCACGTATACATATAACTTTATAGCTATCAAGGCAAGTGTAAATGACTACCTAACGTCGGGTAGGGATATAAAAAGTGCACGCGGTGAAAGTAGAGGGGGGAACTCTACGTTTAGTAGTAATCACACGCAACTACAATGGATTATCATATAGCCAGAAGACACCGACCAATCAGAAGGCTCCATTTCCCCCATAACCCAGGTCATTAATATCCTACTCGGTCGTTCATTCGGTGGTCATAGGAACCGACCATGAATTATGACGCCGTATACACCTCAGGGTGGGGCATTAATCCTATATTAACAACCCGCTACTTTTTTTAGAACCTGTGTCGCTGTGCATGCCGGTAATGTGTGAGATGTACTGTGTGAACGGCTGGGCGCAGGATGAGAACGGATGTGACGTCTGCAGCTGCGCCGATGGTAAGTGTCGCGTGACGTCATCGGCACGTCCGCCGCCATCTTGTATTTCAGTGAATGGTTACCCAATTGGCCAAAGCGTTTTCGGAATCCATGCAGTGAATTCCCATGTTACTCTCTTAAACATTTAAAAGATTGTCGATACACACACACACACAAATTGTGGACACATGGCTTAAAATTCACTGAAAGGCAAAGGGTTACGAAATGGCCGACAAAATTCATTGCCTTGACAAACTCATTAATTGGCATCTAAATAAAGGTTATCAGACAAACAAAGCAAAACACCCCCGCCCCCTCCCCCCAAATGACATGATACAACCTAAGAGTTTACAACCATCAAGAAATGAATATCAAATATGAACTCACCGATATCTTGCTTGATCCTACGTCCATCTTCAGAAAGGATGACCCACTCGTTCCAGACACGTGACCTTTCGAACATGTGACGTCAGTTGACATTGATATGTTCCTTCCAGCCGGATCAAAGTGCCCGCCGCTGCCGTGTGACGTCTGGTGCCCCAACGGTCACGTGCAGGACGACAACGGTTGCGACACTTGTATGTGTAACGGTAAGATGCCCCACTTCATCCCATACATTACTAAGGAGGTTCAAAATTACGATTTTGGAAACGGTCAGACGTTTCAGGTAGCATCCACTACCTTTCGTCATTGACACTGGAGAAAAATCCTATTCAGCAGGTTTATAAGCACTAGCTATTGATTGATATGTAAATACGTGAAGACAAATTTTTGATAGTCCAATAGGAAACAACCTGACCTGAAGCTAAGAGCCATTTTTGCAGCCAATTCCAGCAGCCGATTCCAGCTGCAGCAGCCGATTCCAACAGCCGTTTTATTGACGATACGATATAAACTTTTAATGTTTGCAGAGGCACCGGTGTGCCCAGGTGTAATGTGCGCCCTCTGGTGTCCGAACGGATTCCTGCAGGACGAGAATGGCTGCGACACGTGCCGCTGCAACTGTAAGTCTGAACATATCAGCTGTAGTTCTATTACTTCCGGGCACAGAAGTATTGTTTTGGGTGGCTGATCTATGGCGTTTGTGTATCTGTTTGTCGAGACAGAGTAGGTTGACAGTACGTGGGTGGAAGATAGACAGGCATGGATGACAGGCCTAAGAGGTCAAAGGTCTCATAATCTGGTCGGAATCCAGCAGGAATTAGACAGGATGACATGAGGGATTCAGGAAGTCGAGGATTGCGTACAGTACTTCCCGAAAGTCTGAAATCTCTAATTTCCTGTTTCCTGTTCTTTAGACAAAACAATGATCGGCACCGGATCAATTCCCTTAACCCTCTCCCTGCTGTCTAACCCTATAATCAATACAAATTTGGTACCAGACGGTTCCCTTAGCAGGCTGAAGGTTAAGGAAAGAAAATTATTTTCGATGTAAACAATTGAGTCGGTTCTCTCTAGCATATCTTTCTACCACTTTTTCAGCCACCATTCAGGCCAGATAAAAACTAATACTAGAAGTTTTTGATGTTTGTTTTTCCTGAATGTGTTGTATGATTCTCCAGGGGACGGTCTGATGGTCGGGTAAGCTGCGTCACGTGATCGTCGACGTGCGTCACCATGGTGACCAGCACCGGGTTAACGACTTTGATTTCAGCTGAAAACGTCTACGTAATAAACGGTTTATGACTCATATGATGAGATCGTCTGAAATTTATGATTTATTTGTTTATTCGTTGTCTGTCATTTTATATGTGCGTGTGCTTTGTGCGTGCGTGTGTGTTTGTACAGGTGTGTGTGTGTGTGTGCGTGTATGAAAAAGAAGTGTATCAAAATAAATCTCTTCACAGCTCAACAATCCATGCTCTATTGAGAATCCTGCCGATGCCAATGCGCGTAAAGAGGGGGCAGGTGTATCATAGTCCCGAGTCACAGTATGTTGCAACAACACTGAGAGCGTACAAATGTAACAAATTATGTTTGCAACAAAGGAGGGTTCAGCAAGCGAACTTTCCCTCAGGCTACAATTTAAAAATAGGAGATAATTACGAGGTGAACAGAACACGACGTGCTGTGCCCTTGCCCTTGTGCAGGGTTTTCCACTGTCACATTTACTCCCACAGACGACCTTGTCATGGCTTATAACCTGCTAATATTGCTTCTGGTTAGTGTCTACGTCGTCCCGAGTCGGGCCAGGGTAGCGGAGGGTCGCACCTTTAGTGTGTCCGTGCCTGAAACGGCGAAACTTGGGACAGAGATTGTCAGCGCCAGCGTATTGTTGGTCACACAAAAAGCGGAACTTCCGTGTGTGAAAACGGAGGGCGATTTCTACGGCAGGTTCCTTCTGACAGAGGAGTGCGCCCTTGTGGTCGCTAACCCCCTGGACTGGTCAGTACAGTCGGAATACACCGTCAAGGTTCGCGTCGGTGGTCGTCGACATCTAGTCAACGAGGTCGTGAGTGTTTTCATACACGTTGCGGACGTCCCGGGCTATCCTCTCGTGTATAACGAGACGTGTGAAACTCCTATCAACCCCACTGGTAAGGACACTCGAGAATTTCTGTTTAAATTCGTCTTAAACGGAGAAGCTGAGTCAGACAGTGGAGACGTGTTGGTAGGAAGCTACGAATTGAGCAAGCCTCGCAAATCATGGGACAGCCCGTCGGGCCTTACACAGGTACCATGTCCACTGGATGCAGAAAGTAGTACTTGTCGGATGAAGCTAATCTGGCCTATACATGCCCTGAACGATATTGTAATAGCAGAGGAGCTGATGCACTACGGGAAAGTCCGTAAGGTGACTTGTCGTACAGATTTTAGCAGTCATGAACTTTATTTCGAGCTGTTTTATTATGTAATTAATTCACCACATCCAATCAATTCTCTGAAACGCTGTTTGTCTCAGACTGGGAAGTTTATTGGCATGATGAATTTTTCGTTTCCTTCGAAGACCACGTTACGTTACGTCTGTAAAATTCCCAAATTACGAGGACCAGTCAGAATAGACAAGCCTCCAAACCTGACAAGATTTTTACACGCGCAGTCATTAAACATAGACATCCACCTACAAGGCTGTCCTACTGGGAAATATGGCATACTCTGCGATCAAACCTGTATCTGTAAGAACGGCGCCCGCTGCCACGGGTTTAATGGTGCGTGTAAATGTCAACACGGCTGGCAAGGTTTAGCCTGCGACATCCCCAAACCTGACATTTCCGCAACAACGACGCCTGGCGATTCGAGGGAAATCTACATTTCCGCCAACGTGACGATTCACTGCCGTGTGTACCACATTGGAGTCGACTCTTTGTCGTTGCAGTTTCCAAATGCATCTGAGATCACTAGTGAAGGTGTAAATAAATTAGACATAAAGGTTTTTAACGCACAGTTACACGACGAAGGTATCTATACATGCCAAGCCAAAGACAAAGACGGAAAGGTCTACAATGCAACCATTGTGTTAAACGTCAACTGCCCACAAAACAGAAAAGGCGAACTCTGTGAGGAAGTGTGTGATTGCCTACAAGGTGCGAGCTGTGACCGGTGGGCCGGTTGTGTCTGTCCGCCGGGATGGACGGGAACCAGGTGTCAGACACCATGTCCCCATGGCACGTACGGTAAAGACTGTGCAAGGAACTGTACATGTCAAAACGGTGCAAACTGTAGCCCTAGCGACGGTCGGTGTAACTGCACGGCCGGTTGGTACGGATCAAACTGTGCCGGACCCTGTCCCAAATTCAGGTACGGTTGGCGTTGCCGGCAGGTGTGCAGCTGTCAGAACAACGGCACCTGTCACCACGTGGACGGCAGCTGTGCATGTGCGCCACCGTGGGGAGGGAGAAACTGTAACAAGTTTCACGTCACCCAGGCTACATCGCTTGTGGAAATCCTTGTTCCCATGGGCTCCGTACTTCTGGTTGTTACAGCAGTAATAATCGTGGTCTACAAGACTGGCTGTTTCGCGAAAAAGGAAGACAACGAAGCGGAAGTTGTCCGTGAGCTGAGGAGAATGGAGCAGGACCTAGCACAGAGCCTACAGCCGGGCTGGCTCAGACGCTGGCAGAAGAAGATCCACCATCTTACTCCTGGTCCCCTGATTGGGATAGGAAAGTTTGGGCAGGTCATACGAGCGCAGCTTCGCACACCGAAAGGGGACGTGGTCGTGGCCGCCAAGACCGTCCGGGCAGGAGAGGCGCAATCCTACCGAGCCTTTTACCGGGAAGCCGCCATACTAGTTGTCGTGCACGAAGAGAAAGACCACGACGTTCGCACCTCAAACATCGTCCAACTCTTAGGGATGATCACCACGTCGAAACAGAAGTACATCCTGCTAGAATACTCCCCAAAAGGAGACCTCTTGTGGGTCCTTCAGCAGATTCGAGACGATGACGACCGGGGCGTCTTTCTTGGTCTTTTTCTGCGATACGCGGTGCATGTGGCACGGGCGCTGGGAGAACTACAACGTCTGCGCATCGTACATCGCGACGTGGCCGCTAGGAACGTCCTGATCACGGCGGGCGACGTGGCCAAGTTGGCTGACTTCGGGCTGGCGCGAGACGTCTACACCGCAGCTGATTACGTCTCAAGGAGTCACGACAGGTACAACAACTTCCTTCCGCTGAAGTGGATGGCGCTGGAGTCCATCGAGACCGGCAGGTACACCTGTCAGAGTGACGTCTGGTCCTTCGGCGTGCTGCTGTGGGAGATCGCCACGCGGGGGGAAGAACCGCACTACGGCGACCAGATCCATCCGAGTTTTCCCGAGCTAGCTGGGATCCTCCGACGGGGGGTCCGGCTGCCGAGGCCTGCAAGATGTTCGGAGGATCTGCACGGGCTGATGCGGGCATGTTGGCGGGAAGACCCTGCCGCAAGACCGGAGCCGGATGCGTTAGAAAAGTTGCTGTTAGCGCTGATGACGCCGTATGAGATTGTTGAACGAGAGACTGCGGTATAGACTTTCGTGTCCGCGTGGTGTAGTGACCATCGGAACTAACCAAAACAGTCCAAGGAGGAGAAGGAGGGGTAGGCAAAAGATGAGACAAGACTAAGTTATAGAATAAACCGGCACGACACCAAGTGAAACTTTAAGAAGAATAGAAAACCGAAAAGGGTGGAGAAAACTTGTTGTCAGATCGCCCAGGTCTGGAAAAGGGTCGCATCGTCCTTTCGAATGGGGACGTCAAGTCGGCAGCGAAGATCCGCCATCTTCCTTCCGGTCCAGTGAAGTAGTGTCAGAAAGTACTTAAACGTTGGTCGCCCAGCAAAACGAACATTTCCTATTGGACGTTAGACCGATTCGATATGTAGAGAGACTCTGGACTTCGGGGTGACTAAATAATAATGTAATTATAAAATAGATGATAAAAAGTAAAAGAGAAAGAGATCCAAGACTCAGCAGCTGAAATTGGTTCGAATACCAGGCTACATGTACATTTTAGGATTTTTCTGCGTAAACGTTCTATGTTTCCATATTTAAAATCATAATGCCACAGTGATAACTTTTCGCTTAAACAATATATGTATACATGATAATCCACAAGACGAACGATACAAACAAGATACATGTATAGACATGGTAGATGTACGGGTGTAAATGGTACACACACGATACATTTCGGTATGTGTCGAAATAAACCTGTAAAATGTTTTAAAAAGTTTATCGATATCATGTCTCTATTGTTATTTCATCAATAATATATGTCATTGGAAAGGTTATTGATCACGAACTAGCCAATATGGCGGCAGTGACGTGACGTGTCAACAGCCTACCGGGCAAATACCTTTGCCCCACTCTGCGGCTAATGTTATATAATGGTTATGTAACATAAGAGGATATTACTAAGTGCCTAAACAACGGCACCTGCTTCGTGTATTCGCTACCAGAATTATAACACGTGGAGTTGAATTTCAAACAATGCGAGAAACATTTAAACCTTCTTTTTTCTCGGGAAAAAGGGGGTAAAAAATAAAAGTCTCTTGTTTACTTACGTCAACACGCGCACACCACGTGCTCACCCTTCTAGCTGTCTTATCGCCTTTTAAGTAGTTTGCTTGGTGAGAGCGAGTAAATTTACTTAATATGTTTGAACAAACTCTTGGTCTCCAGGTCAACGTTTTACATAGTGTGTTGCAAGACGCCTGGTAAAGCTGTATTCAAAAATACTGAACCACCAATGGGAGCCCAGAATCATCCGTCACCATAGTAACCAGTCACATGATCTGTGCAGATGAAAGGCTGTCAATAATAACCGCCTAGTCTATAGCAATGGACAAGGTTTAACTATAAAGCAATGAGTCACAAACTATTATCCTTGTTTTATAACTCTTATATATCTAGTGATGAGTCATAAACTGCCGGTTACTGTTTATATTTGTTTGATAATACGTCTTTGTTATCTTTATAGTGACGTGAATTAGACCGATCGTATCTAGGACCGGAATCGACGTCGTTGGGTACTGTTGTTTTGGTGCAAAAGTTACTTTAATCCTAAACGTTTTCTTCAATTTATACCTATTTCGCAATGGAAATTCCAGAATCGGTTCTCTCATTGTCAGTAGTAGTACTAGTAAAGAATTAAGGTATTGTTATTGTCACCTTTTCGAAAAACGTATTTGTTGATATTTAGAAGGTCGCCTGGTTTTAAAATCGACAGACAGCATGAAATTCTAGCCTGTCACATTAGCCATCACATCAAATATAGTAGGGTCAGAAAGTAATGAACGTTTACGTTTGTCTATAAGCCAGTTGGTAATACTTTCTGACCCTACTGTACATAGTCAGAATCCCTAGATGTTATACAACAACAGTGTTACCTAACGTTGTACCTGTCGGCCACCGTACTTTTCTTCTTTATCTCTGTGAGTGTCGTTTAGAGGAAGTCGTTATCTCCGATTGTTAGCTGATGCCGCCCTTGTTGAACCGTTTGGCGGGTCTGTTTGGAGGCATGTTGTTTGAAGCTGGAGATTCTCCCACGACTTCTCTACAAAAACGCGACGCTGCCAGCGCGCAGTGTCTTAGTACCTTTTCTTCGTCTCCTGATCAGGTGAGTCTATTCAAAGCTGATATATGATACAGCACCGACAGTACTTTGAACCAGTATTATACCCAGTATCTATCTATATACTTTTACATTTGTGTAGTGTTCGTTGATAATGTTAATTTGGACATACCTGTATTCACTATGTCATTTTTGCAATGAAAACTGTAATGGCGATCATGTTCTATTTTGTTTGGACGTTTTAGTTACTGCATTTTCTAACTCAACCCACTAGCAGTTCGCCTTTATGTTTACAAGGCCTTCAGCTACAAAAGTTTCTGAAAAAAGGTTTATGGTTTTGTTTCTCTACTAAAAGTTGCCTACATGTTGTCGGCATTCCTCAGGTTTTGCAAGTCTTCACCGAATCAACAATGGGACCCTTTCTCCTGTTCTTCGTTGCCATGGCGACAGCCTCTCCGGTCCGAAGGTGCGTACTATGCCGCTATCCACAGTGAGAGGTCAAACAAAGCATAGGTCCATACAAAGAACTCCTAACCACAGTAAAGAAACGAAAACTGAAGTAGCATGGCCACGTGTCATGGTCATCGGGTCTAGCCAAAACCATCATGTAAGGAACAGTCCAGGGAGGAAAAAAGAGTAGGCAACAGAAAGATGGGAGGATAATATCAGAGAATGGACCAGCATGACACTAAGTGAAACGTTAAGAAGAACAGAAAACCCAGAAGGGTGAAGAAAACAAACTGGTTGCCAGATCATTTGTGGTGTCCCAACGGTAAAATGATCAGATAAGGGATAGATGAGGGATAGAGATAATCCTATGTTATATACAGAATTAGACTAAGGGATAGATGATCCTATGTTACATACAGAATTAGACTAAGGCATAGATGATCCTGTGTTACATACAGAATTAGACTTAGGGATAGATGACCCTATGTTACATACAGATTAGACTAAGGAACAGATGATCCTACATGTATGTTACATACAGGCAGAGCCCGTTCAGCCTGATTGACCTTGACGGGGACGGCCGCCTGTCCAAGGACGAGGTGTTGGCCATGATGACCCTGGATCAAGCCATCCTGGCCGTGGACCATGACGGTATTCCAAGATTTATGACCATCCAAACATTACTTTAAAAATATCTCCTTCCACATGGGTTACAAACAACGTCATCACACGAGAAGTTTAAACAAGATCTACTAAAGCACATGAGGGACATGAATAAGTAAAGCACATGCGATGTTACACATATGTCTTTTCTTAATAACTGTTGTAATGTAATTGTATATGTAATCTAATTGTATGTCGATGCATTTTTATGTACTACCCTCTCCTGGATGAATAGATGCCACCGATGGGTAGGCAGCTAAAGGAGAGTTGATCCACAAGAAACCACAATAAAACCTTGTAAAGTAGCCTTTTGACACATGTTCATTAGTTAGTAATACGTGGTTATGCAGCAGAGAGAAAGGTAGATACAAAATAATCTCTCTCTTTCTGTCAATATTGCTGTCTCGCTTTTACTGAATCTTCTACAGAAATAACCAAATAACCAAGCCCTATTTCATGACTTTAACCAGGTTAGTTGACGTCACTATCTTGGTGACGAGGTCAAGTGCCTCTGGCAGTGGACCAAAGGTGCCTGGACCAATGGGTGAAAGGTCGCTGGGAGTATGTAACGCCCTCCTTCGCGGCTGATGGTCTTCACTCTCATTTTTTTCGTGCAGGTGACGGTTTCTTCAGCCCCCTGCAGGTCTTCCAGCTAACCGACGACGCGCAAATCTTCCACCTTCTGGACGCCAACCACGACGGGAAGGTCAGTTATGACGAAGTTCGCGCCGGGACCAACATGGTGCGCATCTTCGACAGGGAGGATGCCAACCGTACGTGCTACCTCTGTATCTATATCTGTATAGTCGGTATAACCGCCCTTCAGCGTAACACACCAGCTTCTGACTTTTACTTACTACCATTGTCAAGTCCGGTACTGTTTACAAAGTTAACATTACCCTACTTTACTGGCATTTACTACCATTGGTAAATCCAACCTTTCGTGCAATGATAAAGATTTCAAAACGGTCTTCTCTCCTCCCTTCGCAGTGGACGGCTATCTGGACGGCCCTGAGGCTGATAAGATTGTGTTCATCTATTCCGAGGTGCTGATCCACGGTCTGGGATTCCTCACCAGGGACCAGATAGACACGGACGGGGACCAGCGTCTGTCCAAAGCCGAGGTGCTGAACGCCATGACTCTGGATCAGATCTTTGCTGCAGCGGATAGCGACAGTAAGATCATGCTGTATCCAGAATCGTGCTTTATCCAGAACCATGCTCACGCAAGGTACTGGATAGTCCACGCGTATCCAGAACCGTGCTTTATCCAGAACCATGCTCAGGCAAGGTACGGGATAGTCCACACGTATCCAGAACCGTGCCTGTGGCAAATCTACCTCCTTAGATACGCGGAGACTATTCAGCGTTTATAGATTTAAAATATTGATATTTTGACGTTTCTAATACTTCCACGCGTCTGTCTTTATATATCTTTTATTCTTGCTGTGCATGCGCAGAAGACGGCCACTTCACCCAGGTGCAGATGGAGGTGACCTTTGACCCAATGACCTTCCAGACGCTCGACGCCAACGCAGACGGCAAGGTCAGCTACGGCGAGTTCCGCAAGGTCATGGACTTGGGAGACGTCTTCGACTTCAACGACAAAGACGGTAATATGATATCTATGTGATCTCGTCATAACGTTACATGACCTTTAATGTCATAGGCTCTATTAGACTGACTGACTATAATGTTGCATAATGCAGCTTTTAACGTCTCTGGTATAACCTGACCAACATAGCCTGAGTGTCAGCCTTTTTAGCTTTCGCTCGCTCCCTACTATCCGCTATCGGCCAAACAGACTTTTGTGGCTGTAGTGGATCGTGGGGAGCGGACGAAAGCTGACACTCAGGCTATGACCACCTCATGCATCTTACTTTTGACGTTCTTAATCTTCCTTTTTTTCGCGGCTATCCTACAGCAAGTGGCTTCTTGGAGGGTGAGGAGCAGAACAGCATCATCGGCGTGTACAACTTGATCGTGAACGTGGGCGCGGCTTTCCCCGCTGACCCGAACCTGGACACCGACGGTGACGGCAAACTGTCCAAGCAGGAAGTGATGAGTGCCATGACTCTGGAGCAGGTCATGGTGGCAAACGATGACGATGGTAAATACTGATATTTCCATTTGAAGGTTAAGACATCCAGGCAGTAACTGTTTTCACACAAGGATTGAGGTGTTCAAAATTTTTTTTCTAGAACTATCGTAGAGTGGAACTCGCTGCCACTAAGTACAGTAGGGGCATCGTCACTAGATAGTTTTAAACAATGTCTAGAGTTAGACGTTCAAAGGTTAGGTGTAACAAGTCGTTCGGTGTAATATAGCCAGCTGCCGCCGCACCGCTTGCCTGAGAATCTAGTGTGTTACGCCGAAGGGCGCTTATACCGGCTATACAGATACAGATACAGAAAAAAGTTACTCAAGCAACTGGATAGATTGTGAAAACCGTTTCAGGTAGCATTCCATGGCTACTATTGGCCAGTCTCTGATGAAAAGTATTGGATGCTCCTTGGGGCGTCTGGCATGGCAGTTTTCAAAACCTATCCAGTTGCCTGTCTGAGTATCTGTTTCCTTGTGTAAATTTTATCATATTATTGATTTGTCAATGGATCCCTCGGAAATCATATATAATATCTGAAGAGCCCACCCAATTCCCAAAAGATATAAAAATAGATATTTGTACGTTAGTGTCACCAAAAGGAGAAGAGGTCGAAAAAAAACATGACATTAAAGAAAGTAACAGAATATGAAGTTCGTCTGAACGTGTGTCATCTCCTGAACGGGATGAGCTGAACTGAACCAAACTTGTTTCTTCAGCTGACGGCCGGTTCTCCGAGATTGACATCTTGAGTTTCTTCGACCGGGACTACTTTGCGCGGATGGATGCCGACGGAGACGGGTGGGTCACCTTCGCAGAGATGCGCGCAGTCATCGACGTGGGGTCATACTTCGACTACTGTGACGCCGATGGTACTTTGAATTTGTTTCTTTGCTTGGCATAACTGTCGTATCCAGAACCGTGCCTATCTAGTTCTATGCCTGAATAGGCCAGGGTTTGGATCAGGCACAGTTTTAAGTAGCCTTCGCGTAGCTTTGCCCCTGGACCGGTTTTGGTTACGCGTGGACTATCCAGAACCGTGGCTGAGCATAGTTTTGGATACAACAATAACCGGTAAACCTCCTTTAAGCGCAACACACAAGTTTTGTACAGATATCATATGGTAACTAAAAGCAAAACAGGACACTACGTACCGATAGGGTCTCGCCTATTGGATACTGTCTGGAGATGTATTCATTATTGCACTCTCGTCCCTTAACCTTCTAACACCATTTATTTTTTTAGGTAACGGCTTCTTGGAGAGCCTGGAACAGTATAAGATCATCGCACTGTACTACCCTGTTGTGATTTACGAGCAAAACAACAATGTCAATACCAACTAAGCTGGCTGGAACGTCATGCAGGTGAGCATGTCACATTTTATCAGCAGGTTTTCTTTTGAGAATGTTTGGCGATACAATTGCTGCCATATATATATATATATATATATATATATATATATATATATATATATATATATATATATATATATATATATATATATAATGGGGTGAACTTGAAGGTCTCAGAATCTGGCTGGGAGCACGGAGGTGAGGGATTCCAGCAGGAATACGCTATTGGAGGTAGACATATGGGGGTAATTTAGGAAATCCAAAAGTTCATGAAATATTAATATTATTCTAACCGTCGTTCTTTTTCACCTACAGTTAGACGATCGATCTTAGCAGCGTGAAGAGCGGAAAACAGTGGAGCCTTCTTCTGCTTCGTTCAAGCAATAAATACTGATGAACTGCAATGTAGTTTTGGGTCTCTTTTCTTGATGTTACCGACAAAGATTTTGTACGCTGAATCAAGGGATTATTTTATACACACACACACACGCACACACACACACACATACACACACACACACACACACACACACACACACACACACACACACGCAAACACACACACACAAACACCTAATATTAGTTTAATGACGAACGGAATACCTGGCAGGCGCCATGATGAACAGGGATGGCTAGCTGGAGAGAGAGGATATTAGACCGATAGACAGATATGATGATCATGATATGACTAGTATTTGGGGTCCAGATGATGCGGATTTTCTTATTTTCATTGTATGTGTGTTTTAGGGTGTTGAAATAAAATAATTGGACACCCCCGTGTAGCACGCGGTGTGGTAGCCTAAATGTTAGGGACTGCTGTGAAAGTGTATTGGTAAACTGTAGGGCTTTACCATGTTTCACCATATGCATGGGGGTGCCTGGCCCATATTTTTCTTTTGTTGACAGCTTAGGTCATTTACCGAGACGCCAGCTGAAGGCAGACCAGTGGAGGTTTCCCAATAGACCGAACCACACTACTTTCAGGAAGGGGGGTTTAGCCTGTATTGTGTACTGGATATAGGGACTTTCGTCTTACACAATCAGTAAGTTCCTCACCTGCTTACGTTTCGATGTCTATCAGAAAAACGTTTCGATGTCTCGAAACGTAAGCAGGTGAGGAACTTACTGGTTGTGTAAGAAGAAAATCCCTATATCCTATGTTCTACCAACCTGACTCTTGTTGAAAGCCACATTTCCCCGACGACAGTGACATGACAGCTATGTGACTGGTGAGGTGAGGACCAACCTGGTGAAATTATTTACTGATGTATTGTGTATTATGATTGTGACATTACCCATCTTTTTCTTTTCGCGTTACTGTTCACATTGCTGTCAATGTGATGTCTGGTAGTTTCAGCAGTTGTTGTTATCATCATGCTTTTATATTTTCTGGAGATTTGGAATATCAGATTATGTTTCCTATTGGACTATCAGAAAATTTGTCTTCACTTTATCTGCATATTAATTTTAATAGTTGGTGGTTCCTAAGAATTCTTCAGTGTCACTGACGAAAGATAGTGGATGCTACCTGAAACGTCTTACTGTTTCCAAAATCATATCCAGTTGCTTGAGTAACTCTGCTTTTGGTTTATCTTATTACCTGGATGTCTAGCCTTCATCGAAATATCAGATTATCTTATTTGTGTACTGGCTACTACTACCTACATTTGAATGATGTATATGATGTATAGGACTTGGTTTCTGAACAGTTTTAGTGATCCATACTTAAGTTCTGAGCAGTGCAGGTAAAATTTGGTGTAAGCAATTATCAATGTTTCCTGCACCAGTGCAGGTATGCAGAAAACGTGTTTCGAGTTATCACACGGAACTTCGTCATCTAGCTAAATTTCACCCAATGGCAGCTCCTGTGCGTTTTGGTAAGGATGAGAGATCCGCTATACCTGTCATTTTAAAGTGATTCTGCTCGGGAAAAAGGTTTAACTTAGTTAATGAATGAATGAGAGACCTAGTTTGTGAATGAAGACCTTTATTGTACATGCATGCCCAATGGGGTAAGTACAGGTCACAAAAATAAATAGGTTGCATATACAATTTACACACTTGCACTATAGTAAATTCGACTTCTCCTCGCATCTCTATGACGGCGAAAAGGTAAGAACAGACATGTTTAGGATCAGAAGTTTGTCGAAACTCATTAGAAATGCGAATTTGTCTGTATCACTTAGGTCAATGAATTAGGGAAACGATATTATCAGTCTACAAAGTTCAACTATCAACACTTAAACGACTTTTGTATTGCTACTACTGGAAAATCTTCAGTCAGGAAACGGGTGCCAGGTGGCGTGAACTGTAATGAAAATGCAAAGATACATTTCATCAGGTCTTGAAATACAGAATTGTACTAACTGTGATTTGCAGACAAAGAAAACAACAACTAAGGATTGCTAGTGACAAATGTAAACAACATTCAAAGTTGCAAGTTTACAAAAAAGGCTCTTTTTACAAACTTCTTTCTACATTTTCATTGTACTGTCGTCCATTTGTAATTGAAATGTTGCTTTTTAGACTTTTTGTGCCCCTCAAAAAAGTTACGATACGCTTGGATATGGTAATAATCGGTCAGAGATATATATCGTTTCAAATGGCAACGACCGTTTATGAGACGGAAACACGAAGAGCCTCCATGGCTGAGCGTATGCGTCAGTTGCTTTCCCAGTATAAGAGGAGTTCAATATCCTTCCTATGATCTACCAACCTGGTTAACGGAAGAAGAGAGCGATACTTACAGTTGGCACCACTCTGGCGGTGTTTAGTGGCTCTAGGCCGCCATAACCATGTCATAGATGAACATCATATTAGCGGCTTCGGCGCCCTCCAAGAACCCGTCACCTGGAAACAGTCAATCAACGGAACGTGAAAAGGCGTCAAAATCCTTTGAAGATGGTTGAAAAAACCATGGAGATTGTCGATAGGTCGTTTAGACCATTACAAGGTCTATGAAAGGACTATGAAAATTAGTCCAATAAGAGCTCAGGATTCTTTGGTTGGTTGGAAAGGCTGCTAGAGGCGTGATGTAGTAAGCCTGGGGGCCTGACCAGTGGAAGAGCTGGAGGCCTGACCAGTGGAAGGCTAGAAGTGTCGTCAGGCTAAGCAACAGCAGTACATACAAATCATACCGTTTTGGTCATTGTAGTTGAAGAGGGTATCCAGGCCGAGGGTGTGCATCTCGCCGAAGCTCAGGATCCCGTCATTGTTGTGGTCCAGCCTGTTGAAGAGAAGCTGGTCTCCAACGTATTGGACGAACTCCTGCTCGTTCAAATGGTTGTCGCCTGCACGGAAAAGATGAGCAAAATGTTTGATAAGATCATGTAAAGAAAGGCCCGCCTATATGTCTTAGGTAAGCCCGCTAGGGTGCCCAGACCAACACCCAAAACAGACGAACGCGCTGTTTTGTCTCTTGAGAAGTCACTAAAGACATGTTTGACTTCATCATCAGGAGAATAGATGTTGATTAAGAATTAGAATTGGAGGGGTCTGAGTTGCCTAGCAGGCTCCGGTGTTGTGCTCTTGCAAAAGGCACTTTACACCTATTTCTAACTCGACTCAGGTGAAAGTACCTAGCTTCGATTAGGGACGTCGTCCCTTAATGCTGGACGTCCCAAATACATGTTAGAGGAGGGCCACACCTCAAGCATCAGGCATATCGAAAGGTAGTATAGGGGCCCATCCCAATGCGAGTGGATCAAACCTTACAGTCCGGTCTTACGTACTGATGTGTTCTGCCTTTAGCCGGTTTACTGGTTATGCAAACAAACTAACAATGCAAACAGTACCGTCTAGGTCTGCGGCATCCAGTGCCTGGTGCGCGGTCATGACGAGTTCCACCTCACCCAGAGAGATTTTGCCGTCACCGTCAGCGTCCAGACCGCCTTGGACGAGGTCAGGGTTGGTCTTGATGGCGCCGTACACGTACAAGATCCCGTCCGCTTCGGTACTATTAAGACTGAGGTAGCCGTCCCCTGCGATCATATGAATACCAAAAATAAGATCTAGATCTGGCCAATTTTTTTTATATACGGCGGTACCATGTACGCCTGTTTGTGCTTAGGCACCACAATTAAGCACCAGGATACTACAACATTTGCCTTTGTGGCTTGTCAAAAGCACAAAGTAGGAAAACGTACCGTTCACGTCGTATATGTTGAAGATGCCTTCCAGGGAGGTTCCGGTCTTGACCTCTTCATAGGACAGTTGGCCGTCCATGTCGGTGTCCAGTAGGTTCACAATAGCCTGGCTGTCATTGCCGAATGCGGGCATCAACTCCTGCACGGTGTGGAAACCGTCTCCTGCATGGAAAAAAACGGGTCAGATTTGATTTGCGATTCCTTCATCAAGCCCACCAAACATAATGATTACTGAACCGGAACGGGGGCCGATACCAACTTCCAAACACAGTTTGTCCATTACTTACGTCATTGGTCGAATAGATGACCAAGTGATTGTGACAATGGGCAAAGGGTGGTTATATCGACTATACAGATTCGGATACAGATACAGAAGCCGGTATGTTTCGCCCGGTAAGGCGGCTGTACAGATGAAGATACAAATGCAAATAGATGTAGCCGTGTTCGTACCGTTCGGATCGAGGGCGACCATGAGCTCATCCAGTGTGAAGGCGCCCAGCACCTCCAGCTTGGAGAGCTTGCCGTCCCCGTTGGCGTCGAGAGCGTTGGTGATAGCAGAGTCGGGGTTCTGGATGGTGTTGTAGATGTAGTTCATTTGGTACGATTCCGAGGTTTCCAGGACTCCGTCGCCTGCACACATGGAACATGATGAATTGAAGTGAACAAAGGAGAAATGTCGAAAACATGCCTAGGACCAAAAAACTCTCCAGCTCATTCCTTAACTGAATCACCTGCTTATGTTTACATCTAGTAGCTTATAAAATTAGATGAGGAAACATAATGATTCCTATTCCGACCCATCCCCCTATACAACTAGATGTAAACACATAATGTCATGTCCTTGTAATCTGTAAAGTATGCCTTTAATCGATTGTAAAAAAAATCTCCATCCAGGCAGTTTCATCTACACTTAACCTCCTAAAGCAATTTCGTATTATCTTGTGTCATAAACCCTCAACTTCTTCATCTAGATATCTATTCAGCGAGTAAAAGACGTACAGGCTTCTCAATTTGCCAGTGGCCGGACTAGCTAGTCATGCTGACAGAGACAATACAGGGCAAGGAATCCAGAGACACTCTAAAAATGAGCACTTTGCTGTGGATAGTGACATCCTCTAGGATGGGATGTAAAGATTGAGGTCCAATGTTTGAGTAGAGGGTTCATCCCGCTGTGAGTAATCCTTCTAGAAATGCGGTACATCTCAACAAATAGACAGAAAACGTACCGTTCTTGTCGAAGAGGTCGAAAAATTCGCCCAGGTTGAGCCCATGCTGAAACTCGCCGATGGTGAGATGGTCGTCGCCGTTGTTGTTCAGCTGGTAAAAAATCGATCCGTCGCCGAAGAGTTCGACAATCTGCGGCAGGTAGAGGAACCCGTCGTCTGTAGGAACAACACGAGTCAAATGAACTGCCCAACATTTGTATAAGATACAGCGTATGGTAACGTCTCTTGAGCTTACCTTAATCTTCCAGCAAGTCAGGTACGAGTCAAACACTACCAGACGTACATGAAATACGGAAATTACTTCCCGACGTTTCGAATCAGTCACTCTTTTTCCGAGTTTTTTCCAGCCTCATGTTCATAAGGGCTAGTTAGTTTTGCAACTTTATTCTAGTGACGCTGAAAGATTCTAATTTGCTTATTAATTTTGTATTACATCAAAATTTTGTGGGTCAACCGTTACAAGCTGTGTCTGCCTGTGCTGACCCAAGTAATGATCCACACTTATCCCGTAATATAATTTGACTAGTCTATAAATTATCTGTCTATATGTAACGGCACGGTCACAAACTCTTCAAGCAGGATGTAACAGAACCAACTGCATCAATGTCTACAAAGATATCCATTTAGGTAACAAGACAGTTGTAATTTGTACGACACGTGCACGACTAGTTTGGGATCGTACAACGATCGTACGACGTATGTGACAATGCCCTGAAATATACATATTGAGGTACCGTCGATGTCCAAGGCGACAAGAGCGTCGTGCAGAGTGATGGCGTTCAGGACTTCCTGTTTGGAGATCAGTCCGTCGCCATTAGCATCCAGCATGCCGGTCTGTCTCCTCATTGGAGAAGCCGTCGCCAGGGCAACGAAGAACAGAAGAAACGGAGCCATGGTTGGTTGGTTGGGTGATGTGAGTAGCTGAAAAAGTGACATGGCGGCCTCGTTAGGGTAAAATTAAAAGATATAAAAGTCATTTTGATTTGGGATAGCCGTGAAAATGTAGAACTATTTTGCTTTTGCGTAAAAACACACAAATAAAATACAGCAAAAATGGTACTCTTACAGTAAGGAAACAGCACAATAAAAATCATGATTGCTAAAATACAAAGAAAAGTAGGATAAGCAACAAGTCAACTCACCAGCCTGTCTTCTGAAATTTCGAGTGGAAACTTGATTGACTGAGGGACGATGTGTGTGGTCTTTTATACGGTTTAACGACCTTCATCTGATTGCTCTGAAGAGTTTCTTATCATCTCTAATGTCTATTCTTAACCTTTCTGTGTATTCCTAGTGTTTTCATAAGATAATATGAAGGATATTCCTGTGCGTCAGCCCAATACAGTAAGCATGCATGTTTGCATATAACCTGTTGATGTCCGGGCAAGGCCGTACTGTGTTTATCTGACAGGACGAAGCGCTAAAATGATAACATTATCTGAATAGTTACGCAAAATAGTAGTTATGCAAGGATTATACAACAAGTTATGTAAAGACAGAAGTTATGTAAGGATGATTCTACTAGTTATGTAAAGACACTAGTTATATATGTGAAAATGTGAATTTGTAAGTGCTGCTTATTGTAATTTCAGTGTAAAATGTAAGTGTAGTGTTTTGCTGTGAAAATTAATGATGTTTCCTTAAAACGATGTTTCCACTTGGAGAGACTTGTGTCTACAAATGACGTCAGACCTGCGTCTGTTGACATGACGTCACAACTGCGATGCCGGTTGGAAGAGTCAAAGCTATAATTTTTTTGTGTATGATGTCATAACCACGTGACTGGGTTACATTACAGATTCCAATTCGCTTTCGTATTACACTATTTATGAAAGGTTTATTACACGTAACATTGTCTTAAAAAATACAGCATCAGAGATGTGACGTCACAAACAATGGCGTCATGTGCAGATACACCCGTGACGTCATGTACAGACATGTCTTTCCTGTTTAAATTTCTCACCCTTCAGAAGGTAAAAAACAGCAATGCATGTCACTAACATTTTTACACAGAAATTGCAATAAACAGTATTTTAAAATCATAACCAACACTTATCAATAAGTTTCCTAAAATCATAACTAGTATTTTTCCATAACTAGCGCTTTTACACAACTAGTACTCTTACATAATTAGTGCTTTACACAACTAGTATCTTAAAGTTTACATAACTAGCGCTTTTACACAACTAGTCTCTTAACATAACTAGCGCCTTTACACATTCAACTAGTCTCTTTACATAACTAGCGTCTTTACACAACTAGTATCCTTCATAATTAGTGCTTTACACAACTATCATTTTTACACAATCAGTATCCTTACATAACTAGTATGTTGACGTAAATAGTATCTTGACGTAAGTAGTATGTTTATATAAAGTTATAATCATAACGTCTCGCACTGTTAGGATAAACACAGATTTAAAAGCACCAAAATTAACATTTTTACACTTAAATTACAATAGACAGTATGATAAAATTAACATCAGTGCATACAAATTGATATCTCTACATAACTAGTGGTATCATCCTTGCATAACTAGTGTGTTTACATAACTAGTTGCATAACCCTTGCATAACTAGTATTTTTACATAAATGCTATCTTATTATTAACCCAGTCACGTGCTAATGACATCATACAAATGGTATCATCCTTGCATAACTAGTGTCTTTACATAACTAGTTGCATAATCCTTGCATAACTAGTATTTTTACATATCATTAACCCAGTCACGTGGTAATGACATCATACACAAGAAAATTTATAGCTCTGACTCTTCCAACCGGTATCGCAGCGCTGTGACGTCAAGTGAACAGACGTAGCTGTGACGTCATTTGTAGACACAAGTCTCTCCAAGTGGAAACATCGTTTTAAAGAAACATCATGAATTTTCACAGCAAAACACTACACTAACATTTTACACTGAAATTACAATAAGCAGCACTTACAAATTCACATTTTCACATAACTAGTGTCTTTACATAACTAGTAGAATCATTCTTACATAACATCTGTCTTTACATATCTTGTTGTATAATCCTTGCATAACTAGTATTTTTGCGTAACTATTATCTTCAGATAATGTTATCATTTTAGCGCATCGTCCTGTCAGGTAAACACAGTACGGCCTTGCCCGGACATCAACAGGTTATATACAAACATGCATGCTTACTGTATTGGGCTGACTCACAAGAATATCCTGCATATTATCTTATGAAAACCTTAGGAATACACAGAAAGGTTAAGAATAGACCTTAGAGATGATAAGAAACTCTTCAGAGCAATCAGAGGAAGGTCGTTAAATCGTATAAAAGACCACACACAGCGTTCCTCTCCCTCAATCAATCAAGCTTCAATCGAGATTCAGACTGGTGAGTTGACTTGTTGCTTATTCTAGCTTTCTTTATATTTTAGAAATCATGACTTTTATTGTGCTGTTTCCTTACTGTAATGGGAATTTGAACCAGATGACAATTAGACAGTACGATTATTGCGCTGTACTTAATTTGTGCCCTTCTGCAATTTTTACGCAACAACAAAATAGTCTTATGCTTGTCTATGCACTCTGTGTTATGCTTTACGAATAAAAAAAAGCAGTCTTGTCGAAGCGTCTTTTCCACAATTTTCCACACAATAGTGAAATGTTTTTCAGTGCTTTCCCAAATCTAAAATGACTTTTATATCTTTTAATTTTACCCTAACGAGGCCGCTATGTGCCTTTTTCAGCTACTGAAATCACCCAACCAACCAACCATGGCTCCGTTTCTTCTGTTCTTCGTTGCCCTGGCGACGGCTTCTCCAATGAGGAGACAGACCGGCATGCTGGATGCTAATGGCGACGGACTGATCTCCAAACAGGAAGTCCTGAACGCCATCACTCTGCACGACGCTCTTGTCGCCTTGGACATCGACGGTACCTCAATATGTATATTTCAGGGTATTGTCACATACGTCGTACGATCGTTGTACGATCCCAAACTAGTCGTGCACGTGTCGTACAAATTACAACTGGCTTGTTACCTAAATGGATATCTTTGTAGACATTGATGCAGTTGGTTCTGTTACATCCTGCTTGAAGAGTTTGTGACCGTGCCGTTACATATAGATAGATAATTTATAGACTAGTCAAATTATATTACGGGATAAGTGTGGATCATTACTTGGGTCAGCACAGGCAGACACAGCTTGTAACGGTTGACCCACAAAATTTTGATGTAATACAAAATTAATAAGCAAATTAGAATCTTTCAGTGTCACTAGAATAAAGTTGCAAAACTAACTAACCCTTATGAACATGAGGCTGGAAAAAACTCTAAAGAAGAGTGATTGATTCGAAACGTCGGGAAGTAATTTCCGTATTTCATGTACGTCTGGTAGTGTTTGACTCGTACCTGACTTGCTGGAAGATTAAAAACTCCGATTTTTTGTCAGGTAAGCTCAAGAGACGTTGCCATACGCTGCATCTTATACAAATGTTGGGAAGTCCATCTGACTCGTGTTGTTCCTACAGACGACGGGTTCCTCTACCTGCCGCAGATTGTCGAACTCTTCGGCGACGGATCGATCTTTTACCAGCTGAACAACAACGGCGACGACCATCTCACCATCGGCGAGTTTCAGCATGGGCTCAACCTGGGCGAATTTTTCGACCTCTTCGACAAGAACGGTACGTTTTCTGTCTGTTTGTTGAGATTTACCACATTTTTGGATGGCTTACTCACAGCGGGATGAACCCTCTACTCTTGTCGATTAGCCTGAGTTTTTTTAGCGTGCCAGGGGAGTGACTCTCTCAAACATTGGACCTCAATCTTTACATCCCATCCTAGAGGATGTCACTACCGTAGCAAAGTGCTCATTTTTACCCGAGCTGAGTGTCTCTGGATTCCTTGCCCTGTATTGTCTCTGTCAGAATGACTAGCTAGTCCGGCCTGTACGTCTTTTACTCGCCGAATAGATATCTAGATGAAGAAGTTGAGGGTTTATGACACAAGATAATACGAAAGTGCTTTAGGAGGTTAAGTGTAGATGAAACTGCCTGGATGGAGATTTTTTTTACAATCGATTAAAGGCATACTTTACAGATTACAAGGACATGACATTATATGTTTACATCTAATTGTATAGGGGGATGGGTCGGAATAGGAATCATTATGTTTACATCTAATTTTATAAGCTACTAGATGTAAACATAAGCAGGTGATTCAGTTAAGGAATGAGCTGGAGAGTTTTTTGGTCCTAGGCATGTTTTCGAGATTTGTCGAAACATCCTCTGTTCACTTCAATTCATCATGTTTCATGTGTGCAGGCGACGGAGTCCTGGAAACCTCGGAATCGTACCAAATGAACTACATCTACAACACCATCCAGAACCCAGACTCTGCTATCACCAACGCTCTCGACGCCAACGGGGACGGCAAGCTCTCCAAGCTGGAGGTGCTGGGCGCCTTCACACTGGATGAGCTCATGGTCGCCCTCGATCCGAACGGTACGAACACGGCTACATCTATTTGCATTTGTATCTGCATCTGCACAGCCGCCTTACCGGGCGAAACATACCGGCTTCTGTATCTGTATCCGGATCTGTATAGTCGATATAACCACCGGCTCTTTGCCCATTGTCACAATCACTTGGTCATCCATTCGACCAATGACGTAAGTAATGGACAAACTGTGTTTGGAAGTTGGTATCGGCCCCCGTTCCAGTTCAGTAATCATTATGTTTGGTGGGCTTGATGAAGGAATCGCAAATCAAATTTGACCCGTTTTTTTCCCATGCAGGGGACGGTTTCCACACCGTGCAGGAGTTGATGCCCGCATTCGGCAATGACAGCCAGGCTATTGTGAACCTACTGGACACCGACATGGACGGCCAGCTGTCCTATGAAGAGGTCAAGACCGGAACCTCCCTGGAAGGCATCTTCAACATATACGACGTGAACGGTACGTTTTCCTACTTTGTGCTTTTGACAAGCCACAAAGGCAAATGCTTTAGTATCCTGGTGCTTAATTGTGATGCCTAAGCACAATACAGGCGTACATGGTACCGCCGTATATAAAAAAAAATCGGCCAGATCTAGATCTTACTTTTGGTATTCATATGATCGCAGGGGACGGCTACCTCAGTCTTAATAGTACCGAAGCGGACGGGATCTTGTACGTGTACGGCGCCATCAAGACCAACCCTGACCTCGTCCAAGGCGGTCTGGACGCTGACGGTGACGGCAAAGTCTCTCTGGGTGAGGTGGAACTCGTCATGACCGCGCACCAGGCACTGGATGCCGCAGACCTAGACGGTACTGTTCGCATTGTTAGTTTGTTTGCATAACCAGTAAACCGGCTAAAGGCAGAACACATCGGTTTTTACAGTACGTAAGACCGGACTGTAAGGTTTGATCCACTCGTATTGGGATCGGCCCCTATACTACCTTTCGATATGTCTGATGCTTGAGGTGTGGCCCTCCTCTAACATGTATTTGGGACGTCCAGCATTAAGGGACGACGTCCCTAATCGAAGCCAGGTACTTTCACCTGAGTCGAGTTAGAAAATAGGTGTAAAGTGCCTTTTGCAAGAGCACAACACCGGAGCCTGCTAGGCAACTCAGACCCCTCCAATTCTAATTCTTAATCAACATCTATTCTCCTGATGATGAAGTCAAACATGTCTTTAGTGACTTCTCAAGAGACAAAACAGCGCGTTCGTCTGTTTTGGGTGTTGGTCTGGGCACCCTAGCGGGCTTACCTAGGACATATAGGCGCGCCTTTCTTTATATGATCTTATCAAACATTTTGCTCATCTTTTTCGTGCAGGCGACAACCACTTGAACGAGCAGGAGTTCGTCCAATACGTTGGAGACCAGCTTCTCTTCAGCAGGCTGGACCACAACAATGACGGGATCCTGAGCTTCGGCGAGATGCACACCCTCGGCCTGGACACCCTCTTCAACTACAATGACCAAAACGGTATGATTTGTATGTACTGCTGTTGCTTAGCCTGACTACATGACACTTCTAGCCTTCCACTGGTCAGGCCTCCAGCTCTTCCACTGGTCAGGCCCCCAGGTTTACTACATCACGCCTTTAGCAGCCTTTCCAACCAACCAAAGAATCCTGAGCTCTTATTGGACTAATTTTTATAGTCCTTTCATAGACCCTGTATCTGTATCTGTATAGCCGATATAATCTTCATTTTCCTTCAAAGGATTTTGACGCCTTTTCACGTTCCGTTGATTGACTGTTTCCAGGTGACGGGTTCTTGGAGGGCGCTGAAGCCGCTAATATGATGTTCATCTATGACATGGTTATGGCGGCCTAGAGCCACTAAAGTCAACTGTAAGTATCACTCTTTTCGCCCGTTAACCAGGTTGGTAGATAATAGGAAGGATATGGGAATTCTCTAATACAGGGACGACATCTGACGCACACGCTGTGCAATGGGGGTTCTGTCTCATATATATATATATAAACGGTCCCTTTGAAACGGTCGATGCCATATCGAGCACGTCGGCAGAACGTACTGCGCCTGTGCGAAACCCGTAATGTATTGTGCATAGCACTTTGGCAGAACGTCTCATATAAGGTCGAATTCGCGTATATAAGGGTGACATCCCGTCTGTAGTTTTCAAATGTTGTGTAGAAAAAGATATGCAACAGGCAAAATTCTGATGCAACGTTGACCAAAAATCCAGCGAAAATTCAGGTTTTGCGCAGGCGCAGTACGTTCTGCCGACGTGCTATCCGAGCGTATCATAACTAGTTAGCTGTTCTGAGGGCCAAAATGTACAAAAAGCAACAATGCAATTACAAATGTACGACAATACCGTGAAAACTTGGCAAAGAAACTGGTTACATGTGCCTTTATTTTGTGAACTTGCACCTTTGTGAGTTGTTTTTGTTTTTACCCGGAATGGTCACTTACATGTACAGTTAGTACAAGTTTGTATTTCAAGACCTGCTGAAATGTATCTTTGCATTTTCATTGCAGTTCACGCAACTGGCACACGTTCCCTGACTGAAGATTCCACAGCAGCAACAATGCAAAAGTCGTTTAAGTGCGGTACACTGATTCACATTTCTAATGAGTTTCGACAAACTTCTGATCCCAAAACATGTCTGTTCTTACCTTTTCGCCGTCATAGAGATGCGAGGAGAAGTCGAATTGACTTAGTAAACTAAATGCTAGTGCCAGCTTGACCACTTGTACATGTATTTACAACCTCTTACGTCGTTGTGCCCTGTACTTAACCCAGTGGAAATGTATGTCTAATAAAGGTCTTCATTCATTCATTCATTCATTAATTCATTTGTTCGTTCTTTCATTTACTCATTAGCTGACATTGTTCTCTAGCAGAATTACGTAAAATGACAGGTGTAGCAGAGCTCTTATTCTAACAAAACCCACAGGAGCTGCCATTGGGTGTAATTTCGCTAGATGGCGCACTTCTGTTTGGGAACTTCGAATACATGCAGGTCTCGAAAAAATAATACTTTTTTTAATATACCTGCACTGGTGCAGGAAACATTGATAATTACCTACACTAAACAAATTTTACCTGCACTGGTCAGAAGTTAGGATGTGTGGATCACGAAAAACTGTTCATAAACCATTGCCATTATTTCTTTTCTACTTCATCCAAAATTTAGGTGGTATCATTCAATACACAAATAAAAATCCACATACACCTATATAAACCCAGTACATAGGCCAGTGCAGGTTACGTGCAAGTAGACATCAGAAACACCTGCTCAGCTGCAATTTTACCTGTCCTAACCTGTATATGAGAGTGGTATTTTGAAGTATTCAATAGTTCTAAATATAAGTCCTTAAAAACAAACAACCGGCCGCTCAGTCACCGGGAGGCGCGTGTGTGCATTAAGTTCTGGGTGTGCCCTGTCGAGTGCCACCTTAGCGCGCGTGTGGCCTTGGCGTTTAGGTCATTGCCCTGTCACACAGCCTGCCATGGCCTTGGCAGGGAGTAGGTCGGGAGTTATGTCATCCGTGGTCGGGAGTCGGTCTTCGCGGTTGCCTACTAGTTTTTAAGAGTCGTCTGTACTGTGCCTGCCGACTTCGCATTTTGAAAAACCAAAGACGGGAAAGCCAAATTCTGCTTGGATGCGGTCAGAGTAGTGGAGCTGGAGTCCAGGCTACTCCCATCCCAGCGCCGTCCTTAGTTGGGGAATGGTCGGAAGTGAGCCGTGGGAAGGTCCAGAATGTGTGACATCATTCAGCTAGCATGCCAAATTCACGTGATGTACGCCTCATCACTGAGGCAAGACACACGGGGTCTCCGCAGGTCATGTTGATTTGGGCATATGGCAGCAATGCCAAGGCCTCTTTAAACAACATCGCAATATGCCAGAAAGCGTTTGATGCTATGCCAACATCTTCACTAATAATATATGACACCTATCTTGATTGACACGACCATTTAAGGTGTTTGTACTCACGTGACTATGAAGCATTTGTCACCTGCCATGCTGGATGGTTAAAACTGGACATTGCCAGTCAACGTTGAACTCGTAAAGTGATGATCTGTAAGAAGATAATTTGAATTATATAATTTGTAAGTTACGATCTGGAACTTGTATATGTAACTCAGACACGTGGTTGTGACATCATACACAAGCAAATGTACAGGTCTAGGCTCTTCAAACCAGCAACGCAGCTGTGACGTCATGTGCAGACGCAGCTGTGACATCATGTGCAGACGCAACTATGATGTCATGTGTAGACCCGGATGTCTTCCCAAGAAAACATCGATTACATTACACACGACCATAAGAAGATATTAAAAAACAGCAAAGCATTACACTAACATTCTTAAACTGCAATTACAATAAACGGTATGATAAAATCAACACCAGCACTTATGAATTAATATCTTTACATAATGTAATGTTAGTTAATCATAACGCAACACTGTGTCAGGATAAAAACAGTACGACCTTGTCCGGGCATCAACAGGTTATACATATATACATACATGCATGTTTATTGTATTGGGCTGACGCACATGAACATCCTGCAAAATATCCTTATGAAAACATTAAGAATAAACAGCAAGTTTAAGAATAGACTTTCGAAATGACAACAAACTCTACAGAGCAATCAGAGGAAGGTCGCTAAACCGTATAAAAGAACACACACAGCGTTCCTCAGTCAATCAATCCCACTCGAGAAGGCAGACTGGTGAGTTTTTTTGTTCCTTATCCTAGCGTTCTTTTTATTTTAGTAATTATGACTTTTATTGTTCTGTTTCCTTACTGTACCGGACATCTAACGAAATTGAGACAGTACGGTTTTTGTGCTGTATTACGTATTTGTGCCCTACACTACAGAAAAATAGTCTTATGCTTATCCTAGGCCTGTTCACGAATAAAAAATGTAGTCTTATTACAACAGTTGAGGCAGTGGATATACTAGTGTTTACTAGACTAATCCATAGGTTTAAAAACCCAGACTGCCTGGTCATTACTAACAGCGATAGTGAGTTATTCGAATTTTTTTTAGTACTTTCCAAAATCTAAAACGACTTTGTCTTTTGAATTTACCCTAACGATGACCCCATGTGATTTTTTCAGCTACTGACATCAACCAACCAACCATGACTCCATTTCTTCTGTTCTTCGTTGCCCTGGCAACGGCTTCTCCAATGAGGAGACAGACCGGCATGCTGGATGCTAATGGCGACGGACTGATCTCCAAACAGGAAGTCCTGAACGCTATCAATCTGCACGACGCTCTTGTCGCCTTGGACATCGATGGTACCTCATATCTATCTATCTATCTATCTAGTATCTATCTATCTATGTACTAGTATACAGATGGATAGGTAGATATAGATGTATATAGATATAGATAGATATTAGGGCTTGGTCACATTCGTCGTACGGTCGTCGTACTAAGGACAATAGTCGTGCACGTGTCGTACAAAATCCAAATGTCTTGTTAGCTAAATGGCTGCCTTCTATCTTTGTTGACAGTTCGTTCTGTGGAGATTACTTCCAGACGTATCGAGTGTTCACTGTTCTTTAGCGTCACTAGAATGAAATGACAGAACTAGTCAACACTTATGTATAAGTGAATGGAAAAAAACGCTGAAGAAGAGTGATTGATGTCCCTTTCCGAAAGTCTGAAGCCTCTGATTTCTTGTTAAGTAAGAGACGTTGACATGCCCTGTATCTTATACAAATGTTGGGCAATTCATTTGACTCGTGCTGTCCCTACAGGCGATGGGTTCCTCTACCTGCCGCAGATTGTTGAAGTCTTCGGTGACTCGTCCATCTTTTACCAGCTGAACAACAACGGCGACGACCATCTCACAATCGGCGAGTTTCAGCATGGGGTCAACCTGGGCGAATTTTTCGACCTCTTCGACAAGAACGGTACATTTTCCGTTTTTTATTGAATTTTACCAACTGTCTAGCAATGAAGTTTACCCATTTTACAATTAGTTCAAAGACCTAAACATTATACAAGGACATTGCACCTATGTTTACATCTAGTCGCCTAAGCTACTAGGTGTAAACATAAGCAGGTGGCCCGGTTTAGGAATGAGCTCGAGAGTCTTTTGGTCCTAGGCATGTTTGTGGGATTCCGCCCCAAAATCTTCTGTTCATTTTATTTCATTATGTTCGATGTATGCAGGGGACGGAGTCCTGGACAACACGGAATCGTACCAAATGAACTACATCTACAACACCATCCAGAACCCAGACGCTGCGCTGACCAACGCTCTCGACGCCAACGGGGACGGCCAGCTGTCCAAGCTGGAGGTGCTGGGCGCCTTCACACTGGAAGAGGCCATGGTCGCCTTGGACACAAACGGTACGAACACAGCTACCATATGATCTATTTGTATTTGTATCTGTATCTGTATAGCCGCCCTTCGGCGCAACACACCAGCTTCTGTATCTGTATAGCCGGTATAACCGCCCTTCGGCGTAACACACCAGAATCTGTATCTGTATAGCCGGTATAACCTCCTTTCGGCGTAACGCACTAACAGCTACCATATGATCTATTTGTATTTGTATCTGTATCTGTATAGCCGCCCTTCGGCGCAACACACCAGCTTCTGTATCTGTATAGCCGGTATAACCTCCTTTCGGCGTAACGCACTAACTTCTGTATCCGTATCTGTATAGTCGGTATAACCGCCATCCAGTCAACCAATCCAGTCGACCAATGACATAAGCAATGAGTGAAACGTGGTTGGAAGTCGGTATCGCCCCCTCCCCCCGTTCTGGTGCAATAATAATTATAGTTGGTATAGGAGTATGGGGTATAGAAATCGCTAATCAAATCTGACCGTTTTTTTTTTCATGCAGGAGACGGCTTCTTCACCGTGGAGGAATTGATGCCCGCATTCGGCAATGATAGCCAGGCCCTTTTCGACCAACTCGACGCCGACGCCGACGGCAGTCTGTCCTCTGATGAGGTCAAGGGCGGAACCTCCCTGGACGCCATCTTTGACTTTTACGACATAGACGGTACGTTTTCCTACGATGTGCATTTGAAAAGGCAAATGTTGTAGTATCCTGTGAATGTATGTAATGGTGATGCTAAGACACTGTTCTGAATATATTTTCATTAAAAAAAATGTAAACAAGGACTATGGCGTACAATAGATTAACATCTTTCCTACTGAATGAAGCTTTATTCACACGTCTTGTGTTGTACACGCTCTAAGGGCTTGTTAGACACCAGGAGTAAATGAGAAATAAATGATGATACATAGTACAGATTAACATAATCAAAACAATACTGCACAAAACGATAGAAAATAAACACAATACAGGCATACATGCAGGGTACTAGCGCGGGTGCCATCCGTATTGTAACGGGGCTACTTTGCACTCGCTACCCCGAAAACGTATTTCTTTTTGGGGTACAAAAACGGATGGCTCCCAGGCTAGTACCATGCATGTACGCCTGTATTGTTTTTATTTTCTATATTTTTGATCTTTTTGACACCATCGTGAGTAAAAAAAAATTGACATCTTACTTTTGGTATTGAAATTGTCGTAGGGGATGGGTACCTCAGTCTTAATACTACGGAAGCCGACGGGGTCTTGTACGTGTACAACGCCATTAAGAACAATCCTGACCTAGTCCACGGTGGTCTGGACGCTGACGGTGACGGCAAAATCTCTCTGGCTGAGGTGGAACTCGTCATGACCGCGCACCAGGCACTGGTGGCCGCAGACCTAGACGGTACTGTTTGTTTGTTTCCATAACCACCTATAGGCACAACATATCAGCACGTAAGGCTGGACTGTAAGATTTGATCCGCTCACATCGGGATGGGCCCCTATCTTTCGATAAGTGTGATGCTTAAGGTGTGGCCCTCCTATAACATGTGCATGGGAAGTACAGCAGTAAGTCCTATCGGAGAGGACGTTACTAATTGAAGCCAGGTACTCAAGTGCCTGTTGCAAGGGCACAAAACCGGGGCCTGCCAGGGAACTCAGAACCTTCTGAGACAAGAGACAAAACGGCGCGTTCGTCTGTTTCTGGTGTGGACCTAGTAGTTTTCTCAGGACCTGTAAGCGCGCCTTTTTTGCATGATCTTAGCATCTTGCTTATCTTGTCCGCGCAGGTGACAACCACTTGATTGAGCACGAGTTCGTCCAGTACGTTGGAGACCAGCTTCTCTTCAACAGGTTAGACCATAACGGTGACGGGACGCTGAGCTTCGGCGAGATGCACACCCTCGGTCTGGACACCCTCTTTAACTACCAGGACACAAACGGTATGATTTCTACTGTATGTATGCACGTACTGTTGTTGCTTAGCCTGGCTACATAACGCTTCTGGCAGCCCTTCCACAGGTCAGGCTCCTATTTATTTATTTATTTATTTATTCAGCTTTGTTACATAGAGTACTATGTAACAGGACAGGGGGAACAGGACATGCCTTTCTCTAGCCCCCTGTCCTGCATCTAGCCTGACTACATCATGCTTCTAGCAGCCCTCCCACTGATCAGGCCCCTAGCCTGACTACATCACACTTCTAACAGCCCTCCCACTGGTCAGGCCCTTAGTCTGACTTCATCACGCTTCTAGCAGCCCTCCCATTGGTTAGGCCTCTAGCCTGCCTGCATCATGCCTCTGGCAGACCTTCCACATGTCAGGTCCCTAGCCTGACTACATCACGCCCTTTTATTGGTCAGACCAATAGCCAATCATCTTGAAATAATTTTAAGCTGTTGATTGACGGTTTGCAGGTGACGGGTTCTTGGAAGGCGCCGAAGCCGATAAGATGACGTATATCTATGACATTGTTATGGCGATGAACGATGGCGCCTAGGGGCAGTAAACACCGCCAGGCCGGTGCCAACTGTAAGTATCTTCGCCCAGGTTGGTACATCATAGTAAGGATATAGAAATTCTCTTATGCAGGAACGACAACTGACGCATACACTGGTCATGGAGGCTCTGTGCGTTTCCGTCTCATAAAAGGTCGTTGCCATATCTCTGACCGGTCTCTGGCATATCCGAGCGAATCGTAAGTTTTTTGAGGGGCAAAAAAAGGATAAAAAGCAACATTTCTATTACAAATGTACGACAGTACCGTGAAAGTTGGTGAAGAAGTAAGTGAAAAAGCGCCATTCTTTATATCATTCTTTATAGTTGATATCATTACTGAGGTTATACCAGCAATTCTATTTTTCCCCCGTAACTTACAGGTTACTATCTTAACATCCGCTGAAATGTTTTTCTTTCCATTTTCATTACAGCTCACCCAACTGGCACCCGTTTCCTGACTAAAGATTCTGCAGTAGCAACAATGCAAAAGTAGATGCTAAAATAAAAACTTGCTAAACACAAATCGAATAAAGCCTTTTGAACATTCCATGTTTTCAAAATTCTTTTTTTCTTCCCTTGCGTTCGTTGTCTTGGTGTCTGTACAGCGATACTTCGGTGGAGTAATTTAGTCAATTGGTATTTGTAGTGTTTGTTTTACATATAATTAACCGGTTAATGTGCTCTGTGCATCCGTCCATAAACGTTATAATCATAACACCTGGCGCCACCTGATTAAGTAAACACAGAACGGCCTTGGCGGTACTTAAAAAAGATGATTATCTATATTTAATGTATTGGGCTGCGCCACAGGAATATGCTTCAAATTATCCTGACATCAAAATATTAAGAATAAAAAGAAAGATTAAGCATAGAGAATGTCTCTATAGCCAAATCTCTGTGTTTTTGTTAAATATTAAAAAGCTTCTCTCATTACCCCTACACCACGATTTATTATTTTATTTATGGCGGAATAAATAACAACACACCGATTGAACATAAATTTGTGAAAAATACGCTGCCTGAGTATTTCCCAACGGTTAAATAAAACAGTAACACTTGGGTGCAGTAATATGTATTAAAATTTGCTGTTCCCGCGAAAAGTTCCTGCAAATGAAAACATGCACTGAAATCTTTTCAAAACCTGTCACGAGAGAACAAGTTAGTTTTCTTCAGAAAACCTGCGATGCACGTATATCGATGAGCGTCCTACCTAAAAAAAGTTTTGAACACTCTTGCACCAGGTTTTGAGTCTCTAGTGGACGTAATACACACAATCTAGTGTGTGCCGCCTCTATGGTATGATAAGGCTGGTAGCGTCATTTGCACCAGTACTAAAATAGAACGTTACGCAGACACAGTATTGACGAAACTTTCTCTATCTACATGCAGAAGCTGCTGTTCTTCCCACAAGATGTGTGCATTAGGAACACGTGCTTTGTTCGTTTTTACCTTTACTTCAAACAAGTTTCTTCTAGCCTGTAACAGTTACTCAAGGAACTCAATTACAGACTGGTAAGTTGGCTTGTTCCTCATGTTAGCTTCTTTTATTGTTCTGTTTCCTCACTGTAACGTTAAGACAGTACGCTTTTTGTGCTGTATTTTGCCCCTTTACAATTTTTCGCAACATCAAAATTAACCTTATGGAAACACATGGGGCAATTACTGTCGTATTAAGACCACTTGAGTTAGTGCCAAATCCAGATCGTAGAGCTGTAGTTAGCGTCTACACACACACACACACACACACACACACACACACACACACACACACACACACACACACACACACACAGAGAGAGAGAGAGAGAGAGAGAGAGAGAGAGAGAGAGAGAGTAGTCGATCCACCAAATACACGTCTAATGATTCACCAAAAAGATAAAATTAATCATTCAACAAATATTTACATCAACAAGACTTCGACTCTTATTTGCTTTATTTACTGCTGTATAAAATTTCTAGGTTACCAGGTCCCCGAAATACTTGTTCTCCAGTATCGCTGGCTCAACATTTCTCATTTTGAAAACGCCACTACTATTGCGCATAGAGTCAAGTTTCCATGTTTCCCATGTTATTTCAATATTTTTTTTGCATATAACATCTGTAATACTTGACTCGCAATATTGAGTTATCCAAAATTTTTGCTGCTTTCCCATGACTAAAATGACTTTAATATGTTTTCATTTTACCCTAACGATGCCACTATGTGACCTTTTTTTCAGCTACTGACATCACCCAACCAATCATGACACCAATCCTCCTGTTCTTCGTTGCCCTGGCGACGGCTTCTCCAATGAGGAGACAGACCGGCATGCTGGATGCTAATGGAGACGGACTGATCTCCAAACAGGAAGTGACGAGCGTCATGACTCTGCATGATGCTCTTGTCGCGTTGGACATAGATGGTACCTCAGTCATACATTTACATGTAGATATTGGATTCATGGGGGAGGGGGATAGTATTCGTGCTAACGGTTATTCTTCGTACGCCATTGTACGATTTTGACATCATAGAATTTTCACGCAGGCGGTTACTGAATCAACCACCGACAAGGATCTAAGACAGTATTTTCTTTAACAAGACAGCTGAATTTTGTACGACACATGCACGACTGTCCCAAGAATTTCCTATGTTTGCGATCGTGCGACGATTGTACGACGATCGTACGAACATATATAACCGATATGATTACAGGACCTGGTCACTAATCTCTCATTGACGATAATGTTAGAAATTTCACATGTGACTCTACACAAGTTTGTTGTCTCATTACAGACTATATATAGCTACAGGGGTTCTTTCAGAACAGACCAGTTTCCTAAAATAGTTAAGTAACAGAATTCGCCATACACTGTGCCTTACAGAGATGTTGGGAAGTTTATTTGACTCGTGGTGTTCTTGCAGGCGACCATTTCCTCTACCTGCCGCAGATCGTCGAACTCTTCGGCGAAGGATCACTCTTTTACCTGCTAAACAGCAACAGCGACGACCATCTCAGCTTCGGGGAGGTGCAGCATGGGCTCACTCTGAGCGAATTTTTCGACCTCTTCGACAAAAACGGTACGTTTTCCGTCATATCTGAATTCCGTGACACTTCTAGCTGCAGGCGTTGTTCAAAGCTATCTAGTTAGGATGCCCCGACTGTACTTAGTTAGGATGCCCCGACTGTACTTAGAAAAATACTACAATCCTGGGTTGAAAACTCTAGTACTTGAATCCTTGAAGCTTGGTTGAAGGCTTGTCTCTGTCAGTAAGGCTAGTCATTTGTAACGTCCACCGGGAAATTGGCCGTCTATACCAGCCGAACCATTGACTAGGAATTTTTATGGCATATGGTACCTAATATGAACTCATAAATAGAATCGGAGTCATGCATATTCAATGTCTGCAGGCGACGGAGTCCTGGACAACACGGAATCGTACCAAATGAACTACATCTACAACACCATCCAGAACCCCGACGCTGCCATCGCCAACGCTCTGGACGCCAACGGGGACGGCAAGCTCTCCAAGCTGGAGGTACTGGGCAGCATGACGCTGGAAGAGTCAATGATCGCCATGGACTCAGACGGTAAGCACACACACTCTAAATTTGATATAGAGAAGCATGCGTAAATCCGATATACAAGCATAACACATACAAGCTAAGCATGCGTAAAGGTACAAGTATAACACATAAACCATGCGTAAAGGTACAGGTATAACACATGAAGCACACGAAAAGGTACACACACAACACGTACAAAGTATGCCTAAAGGTACAAGCATGACGCATAAAGCAAGGAGGTTAAGATTTTTAACCTCCTTGTAAAAAGCATGCGTAAAGATGCAAGCATAACACACAAATCATGTGTAAATGTACAAGCACAACAGATAAAGCATGCGTAAAGGTACAAGCACAACATATTCAGTATGCTTAAAGGTACAATCATAATACGTAAAGCATGCGTAAATAAAGGTACAAATCTGGATGCAGATAGTTTTTTCCCTCCCGAATTGAATCTGACCCGTTTTGTCCATGCAGGGGACGGTTTCTTCACCGTGCAGGAGCTGATGCCCATATTTGGCGTTGCTACCCAGGCTACCTTTGATCAACTGGACACCAACGTGGACGGCCGGCTGTCCTTTGACGAAGTCAAATCCGCGACCTCCCTGGACCGTATCTTCGACTTCTACGACTTGGACGGTACATTTTCTTGCTATCGTTTAAACGTGCTTTCGAAAAAACGTTAGGAAAAATGATGTAGAACCAGTACGACCGTACGCGTGAGTCGACGGAGCGCCCGAAGGCCGAACCCGCGGTCGTGATGGGACCGAGTGTGATGCAGAATAAAAGGTGTTGTATTATTTGTTTGATTATGCCATACGCGTATACATGTATATACCCACCCAAGAAAAGACAAAGATGTGACAAAATAGCGTATGAAAACAGATAAGACAAAATGTCGTAAATAAATGAAATATTTACGAATATAATGTAACCTGTGTCTTTTCTTGTATTTTGTCGTACCCTGACCTCTTCCATCATGACCTCAATGAAAAGCGACCAGCAGGCCGATTTGAGTATTTCATGAATAAGCAAAGGCTCATACTAAGTTAGCATTAAAATGTTGGCAGGTGATGGCTACCTTACTGGTTTAGAAGCGGACGGGATCTACTACGTGTACACCGCCATCGTGAACAACCCCATCCTGGTGCACGGTGGTCTGGACGCTGACGGTGATGGCAAGCTGTCTCTGCCTGAGGTGGAACTCGCCATGAACATACACGATGCACTGCTCGCCTTGGACCAAGACGGTACTGGTCGTCTTTATCTGTATATCCAGTATAAACACCCTTCGAATTCGGCGCAACTAGTAGGGATGTCCCTACTAGCAAGTTCCACTCTACGATAACTCCTAACTGGAACTCTGTTACCAGAAGGCATATCTTTTGGCGGATGGTACAGTCAAGAGACAAAATGGTCACAGTCACTAGTGCTATAGATAGGATTATTAAAGCTTATAATCATTAGGTCAATGTGGCCAAAATGGCTTACACATTGACCATTTTGACCCAAGCAGAGGCGGGCACTTGTACAGGTTTAAATGTGGATACCTCCTTGGGTAGCTTTCGATGTTCCTAGATATGATAATTGAGCTCTCAAGCTCGGGAAGAAGTGGTGTAGGTTTGGGCCCCCTTGCAGCTGTCCCTGGACCTGCACGCGTGATGTTGTTTTTATTGACTTATACTAATATGACATTGTATTCCTTGCAGGTGACAACCACTTAAACGAGCAGGAGTTTATCAACTACGTCGGAGACCAGCTTCTCTTCAACAGGCTGGACCACAACCATGACCAGACACTGAGCTTCGGCGAGATGCACACCCTCGGCTTGGACACTCTCTTCAACCAGTACGACAAAAACGGTATGATTCCCACAGGCTAGGGGGGATTTCACAGGGGGATTTCTGACCATTTGAGTGTCCCCTGAGTATCAAAATAGTGACAGACATGTCAACAGCCTTTCAGTGGTCCCCGATCCCTTTCAGTGATTTTTTCGTGATATCGAAGGCCTTTCAGGGATTTCCAAGTCATTTCAGGGATCTCCTAAGTCTGCCTTAATTATCTTTTAACGATTACAAGGACCCTTTAATGGTCCCAAGTTCTTCCACTATGTCTTGGGCTATTAAGAGACCATCAGACGTCCAAAGTCACAGCGGTCTTTACGTGACATGCCAATGATTTTAACCATTGTTTGATAATGTCCAAGGTCTTTCAATGGCCTAGCAATAATCTTAACAATTTTTCTTAATACGTTATTTCGATGACCTTGCAAAGATGTCAACGATCTTCCAATCATCTCTAAGGTCTTTGAAAGTATCTTAACGCTTTTGATCTCAATGATCTTCTTAATAAACGCCCTTTCACATTCTGTTGATTGTGTCCAGATGACGGTTTCCTGGAGGGCCTGGAAGCGGATACAATGGTGTACGTGTATGACCTGGTTCAGGCGATGAACGTGGCCTAGGGACAGCATCCATTGTCATCAGTCTGATACTGACTGTAAGTATACACGTCTTCTTCCATGAATAGTTTCATGGAGTCAGGATATAAGGGAAAAGACAAAGGGGAGGCAAACAATTGACATGAGGAAAAAACAGTCATGAAAGACCAAATAAATATATATAAACATACAGGAATTTGGGACCGCATCGTAGATACCATTCCCTGTAGCAAATATGTACATACTTTGGGAACGCATCTACAGCAGCCACACCTGTGCTGTGCAATGTGAACCAGTCAGAATTGCCCTGAGGAAGGTGACAGACGGTCAGCAAAACATCAGCTGAATAAAACTCTTGGTTGTGTAAAAAGAGTCTCTTTATTCAGTCATGAGAGAAAGAGTTAAGGTGCGAGAAGGCAAGACAGAAGAGAGTGGAAAGCAGTGGTGGCCTGCATTGTTGACAGATGAGAGCAGCGATGATGATGTTGATAATGATACACTAGTAGAATCGCCTGTACAAATATCATGAGGCTTTTCTTTTCCCCACAGTTGTATCCTGTGGTGACCTGGAGTTTGTTTTCTGAGTCCAGATTCCTCATCAGCAAACAATTAAAAAGTAAAAATGACAAATTTTCACAGCACATGCCTAATAAAACTCCTTCAATCTTTTATATTGTTTTCTTGTCTTGCTTGAATATCTTTGTGTTAAAACAGCAATACTTAGTGGGGTCATCCCACTCATATTGTTTATTTCATATAGGCAATATTAATAATTTACTGCCTTTAGGCGTAACACACAAGTTTTGCACAGTTCAAGCTGTGTAAGACCAGACTGATAGCTTTTATCTACTCACACCAGGATGGTCCTCTACCTTTCTCAACAAGTATGGTAGTCTGGTACTTTAATGTGCTAGGCTCTCCTCAAACACGGATCTAATTTTTTATAATTACGTCCCATCCGAGCAACCATAAATCGTTGTGCAGAATATTGCCCAGATGCATAGGTTTGCACCCTCAACCTCGCAGCTTACATGTACATGCATTAAAGCACATATTGTGCACATTTTTCATAACTGACTGTTCAAAACACAAAACTAGGATTAGAGCCTCTAGCCTTGTGGTGTAGAGATGGGTTGCAAATCAACTACTCAATAATGTCATGCATTTGACATTATTGATAATATTTGGCTTTTAACTATTGTCAATTGAAATTTGAAACTAAGATTTACCTACTACTATTATGTCTACTACTAAATGCAGCATCAGTAATCCCTGAGCACACTTAACATATCCATGTGTTCAAGATATTCAGAAAACTAGGCCTAATTTCTAATATATATAATGGCAGTCTTACATGTAGGGTACCTGGCAGAATTATAAGAGCTGACATTACCTCATCATAATGACTTTTTTTAATCAATACAGTGTGAGCCTGGTGGATCCATCGTAATCGATGATGCTCGGCTCAATTCACACTGCAGCAGCTTCTCTTCTCCCTAAGTCAGAAACATCAAACTTAAAACTTAAAACTGTAACAAATGAAACTGAACTAGCCAACGTCACATGGCGTAATCTCAAAGTTACCTGTACTCATCTCCACAATCCCCTATGACAGCCATAAGGTCCCTGCCCCTGCTGACTACAGTGTGAATCCTGTCCATGTCCTGCTGTGTGAGGTCGAGGGTGAAAGTTCGAAGGTTGTCCTGGATGTGTTCTGCACCTGGCACTCCCAGTCTGCACCCCACAATCACACCTAAGGATGGGAACAAAGTAGTTTAGCTTTTAGCTTCACAACAAGCTTCATAAGAGAGATTTCAAAGATAACTAGGCCCTCCAGATGTTGGATGGCTATATGCTGGCTAATAAGACGTTTTAGCTTGGAGTATTGAATCTGTCTGTCAAATGCTTTTACTTATGGTCAGCTTGTCAGACTTTTAAGTTCCATGCGAAACAGTATTTTTTTTCTGTCCTGTTCGTGTTTCCAAGGCAATTACCCAGCAGAAAGGGACTGTAACAGTTATAGTTAGCTACTCTGCAGTTAATCAGAACAAGTTTTTAGTTTTCCAGAGCCTTAAGGCATAGTTACATTCCTCATGCAACTGAGGATAGTTGTATTTGGGACGGTACAGCCACCACTGTCCCAAGAATGCCCTCAATTTCCATGAAGTTATAGATCTGCCATACATGTATGTGACAGGACCCTTACCACCAACGGCAGGTTGGTCCAAGATGTATTTTGTGGCCACGTTGGCAACACTGACTCCTTGTTCATCTGCTATGGTCTTCAGCACCTGGAAAACGTTGTGCAAGATTGAAACAATTTCGTTGAAAATATTAACAAGTAGTGTTGACCTGGTTGAAGGCTGTCCTTTTAGCGAGTTATGGAACAAATGTCTGTAGAGATATTTCATGCACACACACACACACACTCTCTCTCTCTCTCTCACACACACACACACACACACACACACACACACACACACACACACACACACACACGTGTACACATGCACACACACACACACATGTACACAAGCACACATACACACAAATAATTTACATGCGCACATATACACAAACAAAACAAACATACACACACACACAAACACTGATACACAAACTAAGATACATCTCAGGTGTTCTCATTCTCACCTTGAGTAATTCTTGGTGGAGGTTCCATCCTCCCAAGGCATCCACCATGTTCTTGTACTTCCCCAAGGAGGCTGTGGGAAGGTCACGACGAGACGTGGGTTCCTTGGCCCCAAGATATTTCTCTGTAAGCAGACCACCTCCTGGAAGTAAGGGGTGGGGTGGGGGGCATTTAGTCTTCTGTGTCTTAACAATTTCAGGTTTGGAAAGACTCCAGGAATTTGGACAAAGCTACTTAATTTTGGTTCCTATTACTTGTTACTTCATTTACAGCAAAGTTTTACAACTAACTTGGCTTGCAAGTATTCTTTCTTCTGTATCCATATCATGCTATATTTGTGCATTATATTTTAGTCTGTCTGTGTGATAACATATATCATATACATAGAGACAGAGTGAATTAGAGGAAACTTTTAGTTCATCAGTTCTTTTACAGATTCTTACTTCTTGTTGAGTGAGACTCTGTGGAAATGAAAAAGTAAAAGTAAAAGGAAAGACAGAAGGTACCTAGAGTTCCATATGTAAGGAGCTTTATTCCATGTGCTGTGCAGAATTCTGCCATCTTCTGTCCCGGTCGCCTGTCAATGAGGGAATACTGTACCTAGTGGAAGAAATGGAAAAAAAAACCCCAGAAATGTATGTTGATTGGGCCTTATGATTCTTTTTACCAGTATGATGAAGACGGTTGAGTGCGAGAGATTGGTTGTGGATGGGAGGGGGCACAATGGACAGCAACAGCAACAGACTGTGGAAGACATTGACGACTAGCCTTGGTGCCAATTTGCACTGAAATGTGTTAAAGATGATGATGAAGATAAAAACAGAGGGCTGGGAGGAAAACTTGAACCTGACTACAGGTGCTCCCTGAAACTGTGTGTACCAAGAACAGACTTTTGCTAAATGGTACAGCCAAAGAAATTGTCTTGCAAAATATGTTACAATTTATGCAAGAAGTTAATCTGGAGTCATAGTTGTAACATGTTACCTGATTGGAAGAGATTGGGATGCCTTTTTTAACGATCTCCTCAAGTCGGACTGTGTCGAAATTGGTCAGGGCCAACTCACCTAATATGGACGCAAGGGAAGAAAATTGAGATCAAGCACCTCTTGATCTTAATAGATATATTCTAGACCTACATGAAATCTCTTTTATTTACTCAGTGATCACGACTTAACAAGACCTGAAGTTACAGGTTACATGGTTAGGACTGGACCAGCTGGTCTTCTGTAATCTCTTTGTCATGGATACTTAGTCCTAAGCAGAGAAAGCAGTGTGTATCACTTTTAAAGTCTTTGGAATGATCTGACAGGGGCTTGAACTCACGACGTCCAGGTTTCAAATTGAGCACTCTACCAGATTGAGCCATTGCACAGGCAGTGCTATGTTTATTTGTTGCAGTAGTGAAGTTAAATGACTGATAACTGACCAATCTTGCCCTCTGCCTGTAAGTCTGCCATGTGGCCCAAGGCCTCCAGGTACCGCTTGTCACTGTAGTCCCACCAGTGGAACTGTAAACTGTCCAACCTGTCCACCCCCATCCTCCTAATGGACCGGTCAATGTTTTCTTCAACATCCTGCAAGCAGAGATTGCATTCAATACCAGTTACGTCACTGTATGCATTGTACCTACGCTTTAGAACAGTCCAAAAGGCTTACAAGAGTTTCAATCCCATGGCCAGCTCTGTATATTCAAAATTATGTACTATACTTGCATTTGACTAAGATGCATTTTTCGGTAAAAGCATTTCATGCTACACATATATAGGAGTATATATAATCATAAGAATTGTTGCAACATACTCGTTGCCATACTTTGCACCTGAGTAATGTATAACTGTTGCACAATACAATTCATACACTTTTTTTCACACACACTGAAACACTCACTATCCGTTATTTATTGACATAATATAACCTTTTACCTTCCGGGTCATGGGCCCAGGTCGAGGCACCCACTTGGTTAGACCTTGTACTTTGCCGAGAGCTTCTGCACCTCTCTCAGCTTTCAGCTACAACATGCACACAGGAACAGAGGGTAACAGTGACTATATGAAGATTAAAACTCTGAACTTGGGAAGTTGAAGTTGAACTTGCTTCTCCTTTTTGCTTTCCCTAGAACAAGCACATACAAAAAGATAAGAATGATAATTTGTCTTAAAGAAGCTTCATTATTCTTTAATGGTAGCACCTTGAGTGTACCTTTAATACTACAACTGTACAGTAAGGCCACAGCAATGTTTTCCTTCCTTCTTGGGAAGTTTCAAGTAAAAATTTGCAAGGAAAACTTTCAGGTTGCTTCAGGGTTTATTTACTCCATTGTATGTTTTCATGTTGATCTTCCAGTTCACCCTGTTTTAATAATAAACTAGAAAGGTAACATTTGCAAAGCAAATGCATAATGTTTACCTTCATGTGGTCTAGCCTAACAGTAACAAACAACTGATCTGTTTATTGATTGATGGATTGTTTATTATATGGTGGCCAGCCCCTCCAACTCTGTCCTGCCACTTGCTACATAATGTAACCCAACACAACAGGGTGTCTGCTACAGCACCAGTTACCATGGTTCAGGTCATTGACCTTTTTGTTTGGAGAAAAAGAAACAAAGCAAAAACAATATGAAGGTAAACATTATTATCAATTTAACAAATTGAATTGGTGTGGCCTTACCTTTCTCAGAAAAGCACCGTAGAAATCTTCGGCAGGTCCATAGTGGTCTGCCATGTCAAACGTTGTTAAACCCGCATCCACATAACTCAGCATCTCATTCACTAAAAGAGGATAGTCAGAAAGGAGTAGCATTCAATTTCAGGGCAGAAAGACTGACCAGGGCTCTTGGTGGCACATCCCGACACAACTAAATTTCAGTGTGACATGAAAAATGAATGCCAGGCCCCAAAACAAGAGAGATGGTTTAAAACAGAAGACCTACTTGTCAATGGCAAAATCTGATGGCTAAAAAAAGGATAGCCAAAATTGCCTAATGATGGGCCCAATGTTCAAACAGGTTCATTGGTCTGGGGCTAGTTTTTGTATGTTGTTTTACACATTTTGTCAGTATGATTTTTCCCAACTTACAAAGATATGCAGCAAGGAAAAAGAAGTCTTAAAAATTGTCAAAACCATACATTTTCTTCAAAATCTTGACAGACAATAAGTGAAGTTCTTGGGCCATCAAGAGCAGTGTTCAGTTTCTGCCCTGCTTTTTGGATACCTTTTTGATGAAAGCTCCATATATTTCCTCAGATGGGCCATAAATGTCAGCCAGGTCAAAGCTTGTCAGACTGGAGTCATAGTAGTGCAGCATGGCATCAGCTGGGGGAGGGGGGCACAATATAGTGGATATGATCTTCCCACAAATTTACAGTATGAGGATTTTAGGGGTAAAACCGCCCAAGCAGGTGATTGTGGTCTGGTAAAATCGCTGATTGTACCAGTAGAGATCCCAATCAGAATCTCTGTCGACAAAGCAAGATTGCAATCAGGATGCTACTAGTACTACTACTAGTAGTAGGAATGTATTATGGTGGTCTGATTAAAAATCCTGAGTTTCACGCCATTATGCATTGTTGAAAAGTTCCGTCTTTTACTAGTAAGTGAATATCCATATGCACCGAAAATTCAAATCCCTATCTCTACCAGTAGAATCACCGATGTTACTGACAGAGATCTTGATCGCAATCTGTCAACAGGGACTCTGATTGTGATCTCTACTATCAGATCCGCAAATAATTTCATCAGGTTGGTAACTGATTGAATAGCAAAGTCCTTTCATTCACAACCATTTAAAACTCATGTAAAATAAATGGCTGTGAATAAAAAAACTTTACTGTTCTACTATCAGATTCTGCCTGATTGCAAACTCTGGCATATATATATATATATACTGTACATCCAGCTACATAATTGTTTGTAACTTACCTGCCCTGTGAGGATCGATGGGTCCATGAGCCCCTGACACCTGCCACATGCCATTCAGGATACGTGTAATTTCCAGTCCCCCCCTCAGACGCACTTTTGGTACCCCTGCCATCCTTCAGCTGATTCTAAACAAAGAAACATAATCATCACCAACATAATATTCTTAGTACAAAGCTTAAGTTTATTCCAACACAAAGGGTGTACGCAATGTCAAGGATAAAATTTTCAACGACCACTGTCACCTTCAACAGGATAATTCAGTTAAACTTAGCATGAAAGTTCATCTGTGTTGGTACAAGTCATTATGAAATAGAGACTAAGCTTTAACTTCCAACACTAACTACAAAGAAAATTTGGGGTAAGTCCCAATTCTTTGTAGTTAGTGTTGGAAGTTAAAGCTTAGTCTCTATTTTATAAGGATAAATCAGTGATTGGTCATTATTATCCTGATAAATTCGAAGGCAACAGTACTAGTGGTCCTTAAAAAGTTACTCCTTGGAATGTAAAGCCGTGGCAGCAGCAGCAGTGACCAAGGAGCATATAGTCAGTTCCAGTTCAGCTGTGAGCACTGCGGATGACCCTGCAGATCCAGAATTGGACTCCTGAGCCACATGCGAGTGCACAACAGATGAGAGGATGGATGCACCTAGAAGTCTTCATTGACAAGGATGGACAACCAAGAGAGACCTTGGAACAAAACTGGATTCAGGTACTTCAGGGCAAAAGTATTACCACTTACATAACTATTAGTAATTCCTTCATACCAGTCATAACTTCATAAGTAACACAATATACAGACTGTCACTTACACATGCAACTGCACAATCTAATATTGTACTAAATACACAGACACATTCTATCTGTAATCATTGAAACTAAACAATGATTGGCACTGTCAAAATAAACTAGACTGTTTTGTAGAAAAATATCAATTGCACTCCATTAAATTATTGTAAGTAACTTATATATAAGTTGGTAGATGCCCACGCCGCCGGGCCCACCCCCAATTTTGGTCTTTCAACCAAATTTACGCAATATCAACTACAAAATAATAAGTGCATGGACTTTTATACTTCGGAATATGCCTAGCTGGTGTTTTATCCTACAAAAAGGAATGAAATAGAACGGAGGAGGCCGGTACCTTCTTGGTTCACCACACACCGCACACCATTTCAATGTTGTGTAACTTTACCTTTGACCTATAGCTTAACCTTTGACCCGTAACTTAACCTTTGACCTATTGCGCAATCCTCTTTTGCCGGGTAGACAACAGCGTTATCTAATACAGGCCATGTCACATTTGACCATTTTTGGTAGAATCGGGAAGTTTGGTGGACTCAGCTGGTTCTGGTAAATTCTTACTGTTTTGCAGTGTAAAGGAAGTTTCCGAGTTTGGTAATTTTTGGACGTTAAATGAATGAAGCACAATTGTACGCTTAAAGTAATGGACGATTACCCAGGGGTCAAATGGCCGAACTTAATTTTTCTCCGAAAAGACAAATATTATTTTGGCCGCAAGAGGCGTCTACGATAAAGGAATCATAATTGACTACAATTTCTTAATATGCATCAATTAATACTCTAAGGGTACGGAGGGCCTAACTTAACATGAGAACTTGTTTACATGATTTCGAAAGCACACATTGACAGTCACTGTCACACACACACACACACATACACACACACACACTCACAGTGGCTCTCGCATACACATGAGACGGCGTATCTTAAAACTGAGACCAAATAATGACAGAAACTCTAATATTGAAACCACTTTTTTCCTTTAATTGGTGTGTTTAATAAAAGTTGTTAATCTAGCTGTGACGTTTGCTGCTTACAGAAGAGAAGAAAGGACAGCATCAGGTCACGTGGCGGACGTCTGGATCAGCTGCAAACAAACGGAACATTCCAGGCATCAAGTAATTAAAATACACATATATAGAATAGTTATGTGCTCTTTTCAGATTCATTCAAATCTAACTAATATCTTGTAAAATGATTGGGAAAATGACGACGGGAGAACCAAGAAGAAGGATATATATATATATATATATATATATATATATATATATATATATATATATATATATATATAAAGCTCAAACAATGGAGAAAGCTTCCACGCTAAGGCCACATTTCCAAACTGGGGCCCGGCCGGGCTGTTCGTTTCCACAAGCTGCCCGGCCGGGCCCCGGATACGATAACGTGACCCAAGCATAAGCAGGCCTTTTATGGTGGTAAGCTGCTGAGAAGGCCATACTTACAAAATACAGTGTTTAAGCTGCTGAGAAGGCCATACTTACAAAAATACAGTGTTTGGCGCTGGAGCATCTGTTCCTGGCATTGCAGTCGTTGCCACGACAACGATGGAGTTTTGGATCTCGTTGTAGATGTAGATCATGATGTCTGCCTCCGTAGCATACAGGAAACCATCGCCTGATGATTAGAAATTAAACAAAAAAAAACCCTGTTCAAAACAGCTTGGCGATGTGTGCTACCTAGTGTTCCTGTAGGCATGCAACCATTCCCGGACATATCTGTACGGCTCATGATCAGCTGGGACAAAGTTAGATATGCAGGGCTCACTCAATGAAAAGTGGGAGTCACGAATAGCAATAAATGCACACTTTTCGCACATTGAACGTTTGCGTACCGTTTTCATCATAGAAGTCAAACAAATCCGACAAGGTCGTCCCGGTGAGAATCTCGTTGAAGTCGATCACGTGGTCGTGGTTTTGGTCGAGAGTGTTGAAGTAGTGGTGGTCAATGAACTGCAGGGCATCGTCAACCGTGAACTGCATGTCACCTGGTGGGGGTGGGAAATATGTTTATTTGTTTATTAAAAGTGAACACATGCACATATAGTGGAAGGGGTTTACTCTCGCCCGGTAAAGTAAATACAAGTTCTTGAAAAAAAAATAGCTGCTAACATATATTTTGCTGTCCTGGCGTTTCGACGACTTCACTGCATCAGCGCAAAATGAGCCTTGCCAAGGTCCTTGTTTAGGTGTGACTTAATGACGTTTGGAATGACCATACATTACGTCATAGTTAAAGTTCACTTTGCTCAGATGAAGATGACAGAGATGTCGTTGAAAAATCAGTACAGCAAAAATTATATGGTTGAATGTGGAACTAAGTAACTATGTTACAAAAAATGTCTAGTTTAGGTACCGTTCGTGTCCAGGGCGACCAGGGCCTGTTCCAGAGTAAACGCGTTCAGAACCTCAGGCTTGGAAATATGGGCGTCGTTGTTGGTGTCCAAGACCCGCTGAAGTCCACGGAATCTTAAAAAGACCAAATAATGACAGAGACATTAACATTGAAACCACTTATTTCCTTTAACTGCTATGTTACAAGTCGTAAATCTAGCTGTGATTTTCTCAGCTTTCACACAATTGACAGTCTGGTTTTTAAGTTAATTGAAATGCAGTAGTCATGACTTTTAAAATTCATACAAATCTACTTATTACCGTTATTTTGTAAAGTGTTTGTAACCTTAGCACAAGCCAGCCTGAGATTCAGGAGGATGGAGACGGGTTAGATGAAGGCCATACTTACGGAGCGACAGTATTGGGCGCTGCAGTACCTGGAGCATCTGTTCCTGGCACTGCAGTTGTTGCCACGACAACGATGGAGTTTTGGATCTCGTTGTAGATGTAGATCATGATGTCTGCCTCCGTAGCATACAGGAAACCATCGCCTGATGATAGAACATGAAAAAAAGAAAGCTGTTTTATATGTGCTACCTAGTGTTACAATGGGCATGTGAGATACTATACAAAGTTAGCAAATGAATAACTGTTCTAAAAACTCAGACGTTTCATCCAATAACTTTCATCAGTGACTGACAAATCCAAATCTCAAAAGTCATATTTTTAGATGCGATCAGAGGAGCAGCCATTTCCATCTGCCAGACTTATCTGGGACATAAAGCTTTATATGAAGGGCTCACTCAACAAAAAGTGGGATTTACCAAAAGCACTAAATGACCGCTTTTCGCACATTAAACGTTTGCGTACCGTTTTCATCATAGAAGTCAAACAAATCCGACAAGGTCGTCCCGGTGAGAATCTCGTTGAAGTCGATCACGTGGTCGTGGTTTTGGTCGAGAGTGTTGAAGTAGTGGTGGTCAATGAACTGCAGGGCATCGTCAACCGTGAACTGCATGTCACCTGGGGGAGTGGGAAAAAGAATTGAGAGAACAGATGTTTATATCACTGTTTACAGAACGCATTTAAGAATGCCTTGTTGCTAGTCTATCATTTGTTTATTTAGAACATCAATAGAAGGGAACGTTGTTGTTCCGTATTATATAAGAAAAATGTAAGTAAACAGTTTCTATTTATTTCACTGATTAAAGACACTGGATGGTGTCTGAAACATCTGAATTTCCAGATGCATAGATTTAATAAAAACATTATGTTACAAAAGATGTCTAGTTTAGGTACCGTTTGTGTCCAGTGCGACCAGGGCCTGTTCCAGAGTAAAGGCGTTCAGAACCTCAGGCTTGGAAATATGGGCGTCGTTGTTGGTGTCCAAGACATAGGTACCAAGATGATGATTACGGAAGTTTCCGTGGTGGATTCCGGCAGCGACCATGAGGTCGTAGACGTACAGAACCTTGTCCGCCTCCGCACCCTCAAGGAACCCGTCTCCTGTAGACGTAATTTGTAAACATTAAGAAACTTCATTGTGCCAGGTGGGCTAAGTACTTGCATACAAATACTGGAGCAGTACAATACAGAAGTACATTTAGTAACAGGACTTCTAATTATAATCTCAAAAATGACACTTAATCTACTACATAGATTCAATATCTCCTGTGTCTCTTCGTGGTCTGCTTTTCTGTGAAAGGAAAATCGGGAAACACGGGGGTTTATTTGTGCTTCTAACATTTTCTTTCCTGATCCATTAGATTATATATATCATATTTTTTCAATCAATAATTTCGTGATATAGATATTGATATGGAAAAAATACCGTTGGTGTCGAACCAGTCAAACATGCCGTCCAGGGTGATCGCATGATGCACCTCGCCGAAGCTGAGATGGTCGTCCCCGTTGGTGTTCCACTGCGCGTAGAGAGAAGAGTCTCCGAAGAAGTCGGTGGTCTCTTGCTCGGTGAAGCCGTGGTCGCCTGGTCAGGGGAAACGAGAATGAAAAATACGATATCGATGAAAATGGTCATATGCAATTAGCAGGTAGTCCCATATAACACCTTGCCTTACATTGTCCCCGTTACAATAGAAGAAGAAGAACTTTGTTGCACGACAATTGTACATGATACAATGTATCGGATCCTAGTTACTAAAATAATTTACAATTGTTGTGCAATAGACTTTGTATGTACAACGTAGTGTATGGTAAAGTTAGTACCGTCCGCGTCCAGAGCGACGAGTGCATTCTGCAGACTCATGGCGTTATGGACTTCGGGCCTGGAGATCAGCCCATCTCCGTCGGCGTCCACGCCGGTGGCCTGCCTGCGGTTGTGTCCGTGGCCGTGGACCGCGTCCCAGAGGTATTGGAACGCGTCCGCCTCTGTACCGACCAGGAAACCGTCATCTAACGATGGAAATAGTAGAAGGGTTAAATAATACACTCAATACGCTGCGCCAGCCAACTTTAGATTTTGAAAAATTGAAATTTTGAAAGTCTAATTATTCTCAGATTTGAGCCAGAAGAGGACCGATGTTAGGCTGCTCCCAACCCAGAACCAACTTTGGTTGGAAAGTGTTGGCCAGCACAGTCGTGGGAAAATGTAGCAAGTGTGACAACGGCTTAAAGGTTGTCCACTGTTGTCCACCTGTTGTTGCTTAACTAAATGTCTTGCCTTGTGTAAATGTATGCTGGGCCCCATTGGAAATCAGCTCCTACAAGCTGAATGGGCTACCCAGCCGCTTTGTGATGAAATAAATAGATAAATAAATAAATAAATAACGAAAGGTCAATTGATATTGAAACGTACTGTCGTGATCATAGAAGTTGAACAGGGCGTTAAGGGTGATCCCGCCGGTAATTTCGTCGATGCTCAGGGTGTGGTCGTGGTCGGTGTCGAGTTGGTTGAAGTAATGATGGTCGAGGAAATTCAGGGCCTGGGTCTGGGTGAGCATACCGTCACCTACACATGGAGAGGTAACAAGGTAGTCCGGTGGTTATAGGGTTGTTAGCTTAAACTCTAAAGGTTCTGGGTTCAAATCCCTCTCAGATCCCAATGTCGTTATAACCCTTGGGAAAAGCATTTTACATCTGTTTCCTTACTCGACTCTGGTGAAAATGGGTACCCAGCTTCGGTTAGAGACGTCTTCTCTAAAGGGATTTTCAGCTGGATGTGTCGTGTTTTATAAAACATCCCACATGTTAAAGAACCAACCACATTTATTGATAAGAGTATGGTTTCCTTCGGGTTTGAATGGATCAAACTTTAGAGCCTGATTGTGCGCAGCCGTACAAGCCGTCTTCCTGACGATAATGTTGCTTTAGTGGTCTCCTAATTTCATTTACATGGCAGGTGGGACGTTTAAACTTTCTAAATAACAGCACATGCAGCATAGGGCATGTCAGACGATCAGGACCTCTTGGTTCTTAGTCAACCGCTCTGACCATTATGCCAAACGTTTCCACAAGTGATAGATGATTATTGATAAACAAAGTAAAAGAAGTTGGTACCGTCGGTGTCGATGGCATTAAGGGCCTGGGCGAAGTGAATGCCCTGTGTCGCTTCCTGCTGGGTCACTTGTCCATCTTCGTTGGCATCCAACAAGTGATGCATCCGGAAGTTTCCGTGGTGGATTCCGGCAGCGACCATGAGGTCGTAGACGTACAGAACCTTGTCCGCCTCCGCACCCTCAAGGAACCCGTCTCCTGTAGACGTCATTATAAATCACATTTATTTTTCATTCATGTACTTTCTAAATATGTACATATATACACATAAAAGAGAGTAGTGAATACGCCTTTCCCAGTGCTAGTCATAGATAGACACTCATTCAGAATGTGGAAACATTCCGACAATATGGTAAAAAAGTTTAAGTATTTCTGTGAATACTATATTAAATACAATGTACCATGAACCTTATTCGACCTACAAAGGTACATGCACACACTCTTGTAACGACTGCTTTTCTTCGTGCTTTGAAAAAAAGAAAAATCAGGAAATATAACACTAGTGTTCACTTGTGCTTCCACAGGTTCTGTTCCTAATTCTTCAGATTATAGTTGTGGCGTGCAAGCAATGTTTTGTATATGAATGCGGATATTAATATGGAAAAAATACCGTTGGTGTCGAACCAGTCAAACATGCCGTCCAGGGTGATCGCATGATGCACCTCGCCGAAGCTGAGATGGTCGTCCCCGTTGGTGTTCCACTGCGCGTAGAGAGAAGAGTCTCCGAAGAAGTCGGTGGTCTCTTGCTCGGTGAAGCCGTGGTCGCCTGGTCAGGGGAAACGAGAATGAAAAATACGATATCGATGAAAATGGTCATATGCAATTAGCAGGTAGTCCCATATAACACCTTGCCTTACATTGTCCCCGTTACAATAGAAGAAGAAGAACTTTGTTGCACGACAATTGTACATGATACAATGTATCGGATCCTAGTTACTTAAATAATTTACAATTGTTGTGCAATAGACTTTGTATGTACAACGTAGTGTATGGTAAAAGTTAGTACCGTCCGCGTCCAGAGCGACGAGTGCATTCTGCAGACTCATGGCGTTGTGGACTTCGGGCCTGGAGATTAGTCCATCTCCGTCGGCGTCCACGTCGGCGGCCTGCCTGTGTGTAAAACAAAAACATATAGATGGATCTGAATGTAGGGGTTAGACACCCTAGCACATAATACATGATACAGAGTAAATAAAACAACTGGTTACAGCTTATATTATAACATAAAGAGCTATCAAACTGTCAACAACTGTAGGTCCAATATGTTGTTTGCCAAAAGGCCGCCGAATGTTAAACTCTCGCGAGAGTTGAGCGTATTTTTCGCTCAGTCACATATCAGACAGTGTAGGGCCGATGGCCTTGGCACCTTGACCTTGACATGTTTTCACCACGGTGGGTTAGAACCTTGACCTTGACTATTTTTGTTCTCATCACGGGGGAAACCTTGACCTTGACTGTTGTTGTTTTCACCACGCTCCTGCTGTGTGACGAATCTAGCAGCCCTTCCACTGGTCAGGCTCCTAGCCTGACTACATCACGCTTCTAGCAGCCCTTCCACTGGTCAGGCCGACTACATCACGCTTCTAGTATCCCTTCCAATTGACAGGCCCTTAGCCTGGCTACATCACACTTCTAGCATCACTCCCACTGGTTCAGGCCCCTAGCCTGGCTACATCACACTTCTAGCATCACTTCCACTGGTTCAGGCCCCTAGCCTGGCTACATCACACTGAATTCTAACAGCCCTTCCACTGGTCAGACCCCTAGCCTGACTACATTAGTATAACATATGTATTTACAAGGCCAATATAAACAAAATTCCATTTTTTTTCAAAAATATTCAATCTAAACCATACACTGTTCCATCTTCCATCAAAATGCGAAAAGTTCACCGAAATGTCCTCCAAAAACTTTTTTCAAAGTTCTTTAGCAAATTATAAAGGTCACTCATCGAGAACTGTATGCGCATGGCCTAACTATGGCGGTCCTCCTCTTCAGCGTAGTATAGTGACTTGAACTACAGATGAATGTTCATCACTATGGTGACTAGGTCTAGAGGGAAATGTTCAGTACGTACCTCCTCAATGGCGTAGCAGTTGCCAGGGCAATGAAGAACAGAAGGAAGGGTGCCATGGTTCGTTCTTGGAGTCACAAACTGAAAAAAATGATGACGTAATTGGTAAGTAGAAGGCAAATATGATGGCTAACTATGGTTATTCTAGATTTAAAAGGAAAATTTTGAAAATCTCAGTATAGATTTGTTCATCATGTCGCTGGAACGAAGTTATATACTTGAGATGAGCAAAGAAGATAAATATCCTTATGAAAGAGAAAGGTGTGGCCAAATAAACCCTAACCGTACCTCTCTATAGCGCATTGGTAACACATAACTGTCTGTGCTCCAAGCATATTGTACAGGCAAAAAAGAGAACAAAGACCTGGCTGTCCCAACGTCGAAGTTTAGCGTGGTCAAAGAAAGTAGAAAAGTTAATGTAATGATCAAAGAAATGTAGGTTGTAAGGTTGTAGGTCGTAACGTTTGTCATCCGTTCAATTTACAGCAGCAAGTTGAGAAGAAATTGACATTATCGTGAACAAGTCATAAAAAAGGCAAGTAGACTTACCAGTCTTGACGTCTTGATTCTGTGGGATTCTAGGATACGAATTCGAATGATCCTGAAATCCAAAGTCCTAATATACCAAACGCGTGAGAAGCATAACAGGTTTCAATCGCTAAAATCATATTTTTTGTCAATATAGATGTCTAAATATAATGCCATTAACGTTATGTAAGCAACATGCTCACCAAAATAACGCGGTAAAGGAAGGGGTGAGGGTCGGGGACGTAAGATGGTGTCCGGACAAATATTTGCTCTCCGGCGGCGCGCCCCAGCACGGCGACGGCCTTCAGCGTTAGTCCCTCTAGGCCTTGAAGCGGCGCCGAAAATATGTTTACCTCGTAAGGCTTGAAGATAACCTTTGACCACATGTGTTAGAATTCACATGGAGCTTATACAACCGTCACAAATACCATTACGCGCGTGGTAACGAAGGTGGGGATACGCTTCTTTGGTTCATTTTGCGTCGCTACGGGGTAAAATATCGCCACCTTTTTCGATCATTATTAAATCTGTATGGGAAGATGCGTACAGTTAAAAGAATCTTTAGGAGTACGTGCTTTAAGTTGTGGAAGAACGGTTTATGGGGGGAGGGGCTTGCTCTATAGTAATATGTATATACATGTATCCACTACTGAAAGACTTGAATAAAATGGTCACAGTAGACAGGTAGTCACTATGGACTTGATGATAGTTCGGTCAATGGTAAAAATAATTTAAGGAACCACCAGAAAGTGACCAGAATGGCCAGTTGGTCCTTATGCTGAGGTGGTCAGTACTACAGGTTTGACTGCATATCAATGGCCAGGTGGTCCTTATGTAGAAGTGGTCACTTGTACAGGTTTGACTGTATATCAATAGCCAGGTGGTCTTTATGTAGAGGTGGTCACTAGTATACGTTCGACTGTATATCATTGGCCAGGTCGTCCTTATGTAAAGGTGGTCACGAGTACAGGTTTGACTGTATATCAATGGCAAGGTGGCCTCTATGCTGAGGTGGTCACTAGTATGGGTTTGGAAAGAAAAACCCAAAACGCTTCCAGCCACCTATGACCCAATGCATAAATTCCCATCTCCTGAGCGATTGGGTTAATTTGCGAGTCCAATTTTCTGAGTCAGAGAACAGTTTAATTGTTCCATTGTGTATTTTACCAATTCTGGTAGCTTTCATGCTACCACAAAACGCTAGCACTTGGTTTTAGATGACAGAGCTACAATTCATAACGCTTAACTCCATATATTGATGAAGTTGACCAAGACTAAAACAATGAAGAAAGCAGAAAAGAACATGGAAATCGTTGAAGAATTTTATTTGGCTTGCGTTGACTTTATTTTATTTTGATTTCAGTGTTTATTTTTGCGTTGCTGCCGCTACTGGTGAATCTGCAGTCGGGGCACCACAGGGTCCAACTGTAGGGAAAAGGACATACATGTCAGTAGAATTAGGGCTTCAAATATACACATGCAATCTGCAAAAGAAAGATTGAAAGAAAAATAGAAAGAACCTTTGCAAGCTGAAAGGAATCCAAGCTAACTATAATTAATTTCAACCCTTTAGCAGCATAGAAAAGCCTGGCTTAAGAAAATAAAAAAAAAATTTAAAAAATAGATCTTACGTGCAGTATCATTGTAGTTGTACTCGGTCGACATTTGTATTTTTATATGTAAGATACAGGAAGTAGCCATGTTGTGTGTTTTATACACATCACTCATGGATTATCTAAAGCAAGAATCAAGATTGTAAAAACAGGTACCTTAGCCAGTGATGGGACCAATAACGGTGGCCTGCACTATGTCCCACACAGCGAGGAGTCCGGTCGCCTCTGCATCTTCTAGGTAACCACTACCTGTGAACAGTTAAATACCAAAGGTAAGAGAAGAAAAGAAAATTGACCTTTTTCATTTAATTTTCTTTTGTCTTACTTTTTTGTTATAACATCATGTTCACCAATTTCAACAACTTTCAAATTTAATGAAGCAGGCAGGTGCTGGTATCATTGTTTTGCATTTAAATGCACGGTAACTCAAGTACACGTCATATACGTCATTTCTATTCTTTTTTTAGTTAAATTGGAGTCAAATTTTATCCCTGAACACGCCCCCAACAATGCTGACTTACTCCCGGATGGTTGGCTGGTGTTTTGCTGACTTACGGTCGAAAACAAGCCAACTATGCTCGAACCTCGCGAACGATCCACGAATGTTTTAAACATTTTGATGATAGTCGGCTGGCGCAGCCGAACCTTAGCCGAATTCTCCGACCGCCAGCCGACCTAGCCGACTCTGCGCCGATCCACTCCTAACTACGGTCGGCGAGCGTTCGGGAGGCCAAATTCGTGAATGTGTGACAGGAGCTTAAACGTACGGTCCAGGTCGAGTCTAGTGAAGAGCGTATTCAGGTTGGCGTGGTGGTGGTGGGCCTCGCCCATACCGACAACTCCGTCCCTGTTGTCGTCCTGAGCGTTAATGAAGTCTTGGGTTTGGGAGCCGAGGAGCACGGAAAGCTCATCCGAGGTAAGCCGACTGTTCCCTAAGCATGCAAAATCACCCCATTAGTCAGCCATCGCTTCCTCGTCTATTCAAACCAAATCTGTTAAAGCAAACCCACTAATTTCACATGGGAATGTGTCAACTTCTTTAATGTTTTCAGATTGAAAAGAAATGTACAATAAGTGGGTTTGCTTCGCCAAAATGTGTACATCAATATCCTGCAAAAATTAGAGAACCAAAAAATCAAATATTTCGGCCTACATGAAGAATAAATGTATCTGTTGTATCTAGCACAAACAATGCTCAGAACTATGCCCGGGGCAAATTTACGTTCTTGGATACCCGGAGACTATCCAGAACCGTGCCTGATCCTAGCTACATGTATGGCCCATTCAGGAATAGAACTAGATAGGAACAGTTCTAGATACAATAATAGCTTATTCTCGTATACCGTCAGTGTCCAACGCGGTCAAAATCTCGTCGTAAGTCATGTGGCTCTGCACTTCGAGTCTGGAGATTAGTCCGTCGCCGTTGTTGTCCAAGCCAGGCGCGGGGCTGTTGATGACGCCATAGATGTATTCCAGCTGGTATGCCTCCGCAACGTCCAGAGTCCCGTCAACTGCAGACACAGACCAGTTCGTATTGAAAATATGTACAAATTTCTTTGTGTGCCACACAACGTCTGGTGTAGCCGATGTTAGGCGTTGACTTAAAATGCAACTATATATACTAAATTAAAAAAATATGTTGTCAAAGGTTTACTCAATAATGTCCTAAACAACTGGATATCTGACACATTTGCATGTCTTGTGGAATACCGACTCATTTGGTACATTTCTTAAGATTCACCATTTAAGCGAGGGTCACAACCCGCCGTACTAATGCAACTGCGTGTTGCCTACGTGGGCAACTTTTTGGATCCGTAAGTGGTGACTACCGCCTCTGTACGGAATCCTACGAAATCCAACGGATTTGGGAGCACGCAGATACGGCGTAGCACTTTACGTCCATGCAGAACTTTCTCTGCGTTCGGGCTGCGGATTTGACCCCCGGGCACGGACAAAAAATACGTACAGTGGGTTGTGACCCTCGTTTCAAGGAAATATGGCAGCCTTAGTATACACGGTGGAATTGAAAGGTAACGTTACAGTTGAAGTCGAACTGGTCAAAAAAGTCGCTCAGAGTCATTCCGGCCTCAATCTCAGCGAAGGTGAGATAGGTGTCGTTGTTGGTGTTGAGTAGGTGGAACTGGGTAGAGGTATTCCACAGCTCGATGATCTGAGGCTCGTAGATGAAGCCATCGCCTGCACGCAGAGAAAGGATAATACATTCACGTCCCAAATCCAGATGCTAATTGCAAAAAAATTACAGGATCTTCAAGGTACATGTACCAACCAGAAAGACGATGTCGCAAACGTCGTACGATCGTCGTACGATCGCAAAACTGAATGTGAATATTTGGGCGGAGCTCAAATCATGTAATTAGATGCACGAAGCATAACCCTGACCTCACGTGACCCAGAGGTCATTCCTGTTGTATAAACAAGTAGCGGTGAGTGGTGGATCCTAGCCGAGCAAACCTTTTCCATTTCCACCTTTCTATCGTCATCGCTCTCAACACCATTATGCCCTGAATAGTCATGGACTTAAGTACATGCAGAGGAGCCGTTTAAACCTGTCTAGCGAGGGGAACTGTCCCAGATCGTGCGCCCAGCTGCAGAATCCAAGCATTCACGTGGCAGATCGCCCATGCCAGCGGCGCCATATCATATGCGTGCCCGGCTGCTCACTGGAGACCCAGACTGTGGACTAATGCAGTGCACGCTTCACATCGTTCACCTTGATCCTGACCGCGTGAACAACCAAACAACGTGAGTACGGACTGGTTTAAAGTTTTACTTGTATACTCCACAGCTTTCGGTTTTGTCCGCCTGACCATGGAGTAAGAAAACAGATGGCCTGACATTCTGAGTTCATCTTCGTCCCGTCGGACACGATTCCTTTGTTTACTCGGACAAGTTACCCAACAACTCCTTTGCGGGATTACGTCACGAAGTTCCATGTTTGAAGGAATTCAGATTATCGTTCGATACAAAAATCTGCTCTGTGATCTGACAATGCAAGCGGGCCACCCACCTAGCTGTCCAGATGGCGAGTTCCGCTCTCATCCCACACGCATCCTTGTCCACGTGTCGGCACCCCGCTAGGCCCACGGCGCCGGGGTCAAGCGACCAGACGGGCGGTTGCCCTGGAAACGGGAGCGGCCGGGATTGTGTCTTCGAGCAGGCCCCCTTGTTTACGTTCTCTGCGGGCACGGATCGTTCCAACAGGGAGTTAGTGGACGTCAGAGTCTCCACGGTGGAGTCTCACGAACATTAGTACGCACAAGTTATGCTCCGGACATCGAGCTCCTTCACACGACGATTCATCGACAAACAGTAGCAACATGCTCTCAGCTACACCAGACCAGACGCCGCCTGTGGTAGGTCCTGCGGACAAATTTAGCGTATACGCTTTCACAGTGTAAATGAGACACGCCCGTTCCCTGTGTTTTTTATTCGTTTCACATTGATCAAAGGGCGCCCCGTCACGCTCCTGGTCACCATATAGGTTTCCTCCGGTTCGGATGCCGGCACACGTCACTCGGGTCGTACGTTCTGTGCCTATATGCTTGCCGGTGCACCACGACAACATCAAGACTATGGTTACATCCCAGATACTGACTCCTCGAGCTCCGCCGCCGTCCACGTGACCACGTCCACTTTCTGTGCGTGAGGACTCGTTGTCATTGCATTTTAGCACCTTGTCTTGTGAGAACTTGTTATGATTATATGGTAGCACCTTGTTTCGTGGGGACTTGTTTCCATTTGTTATGATTGTCTTGCAGTACCTGGACTAGTGAGGCCTTATTATACTTATCTTGTTGCATCCTGTCTTGCAAAGAATTGTTATGATTACATTGTAGCAACTTAACTTGATCTTCAGAAGACTCGTTATCATTATAGCGTAGCACTTTGACTGGTCAGGACTTATCATTATATTGTAGCGCCCGGTCATTACGATGTATCCTGTAGCACGCTACACCTGGACTTGTAAGGACTTGTTATATTCCTATTGTAGCACCTTGACCCGTGAGGACTTGTTATAATCATATTGTAGGACCTTGAGTTGTACGGCCTGTTGTACTTACGTTCTCGACCGCGACATGTGAGGACTTCTACAATAGAATCTCGGCTTCATTTGGGATTCGCGTATATTCTATGTATAGTCATACACATGTCCTACGAAATTCTGCTATCTAGTTTTGGGAAAGGCTGTCTGAGATCATTGTTGGTGAGCGGTTGGTTCTGTCACAGCCCGCTTGATAATTCTACCACATCAAAATCGTACGACGACTCTGACCACGCCGTTAAGCGGGAGATTTGCTTACCATCACTATCCAGGGCCGTAAGAGCCTGCTGCAGGGTCATGGCGTTCAGAACTTCATCCTTGGAGATCAGTCCGTCCCCGTTGGCATCTAGGCCGACGTCGATTTCCTGCCTGTATGCAAAAACGCGATGAAAACTTGAAGACACGTTTGAGACCGCAACATCTACATGCAGTGCGAAGTCGGTGAGGTTGCCAAAGGACGCTCCCAAATGTTGGCTAGGTAATACGTATTTGTTGTGTTGAAGACACCTTTTACCATTTTCTAGTATACTTTTGATTTTCACAACTTAACCACATAGGATAATAACCAGCCTGCAGAACCAATATGGTACGTCGAAGCGAGGCTATAGCAGTCGACCAATTCAGATTCATGTTGCTGCAGATTAAAAAAAAGAAATGCAGGGTAACTGAGTTAAGGTAGATTATGATAAATTAAGCTACTTAATTAAGGTAGATATTCAGCACGTACCTCTTCACAGGAGATGCTGTTACCAAGGCAACAAACAGCAGAAGAAAGGGAGTCATGGTTGAGGTATAGCGCTGAAACGAGACCGCCACACACAATTGTTAGAATAAAACTCAAACACAAATAACCTGCAGCTCTTATAATTCCGTAGAAAAAGAAATTCGACAAAAAGACGGTAAAGTGAATGGGACTGTACTATAGACTTACCAATCCTGACGACTTCAAGATCTGGATGTGAATGGTTCGGAGACCTGAGGCCCTAAAATACCATATGTGTGAGAAGGTGAACAGGTTTCCACCGACAAAGAGATGTTTATGTCAATATGAACGTCTAAATATAACCTAATGGATGTTGATGAAGTCCCATGTTACACATAGCCGACCTTGGCATCCAGACCTTCTCCAGGCCATGGTTGGGAGTTAGTCGTAAGCAAGGTCATCCGTGGTTGGGAGTTGGCCGGTGAGGTTGCTTACTAGTCTTTAAAACTTAATAATAAAAGTCGTTTGCTTCAGCTGAACATAACTGTTGAAAAATCAGTCGGGAAAGTCATATTATGCTTGTAGGCGATTCAGCAAAACCGGAGGTAGAATAGGATGGGTTCTAGCTAGGTTTCTTCCAACCGACCAGCGACCTTGGTTGGGAGCAAAGTCGTGGGAAGGTCGTACGACAGCAATTGCTGATGTGTCGTAGAGCTTCTTAAATGCGTGCTTGCAACAACCTTTGACCCATTGCGAACATCACACGTAAATAAAGTTACATCTACTGGGTCAGTTAGCTGAAGAAGACTGAGTGATTTCGATTGGCGAGCCTAATTTTCTGAGTTGAAGAACAGTTTAATTGTTTCATAGTGTATTTAACAACTCAGATAACATGCTCAAACACAACGCTAGCACTAGTAGCACGAGTAACAATACATTCACGATAACTCCATATGTGTATGAAATCTAGTAAGACGGAAACAGTTAGAAAGGAGAAAAGAACATTGAAATCGCTGAAAAATTTTATTTGGCTTGTCTTTACTGAATTTTATTTTAATTTCAGTTTTTATTTTTTCCTTGCTGCCGCTACTGGTGAATCTGCAGTCTGGTCACCACAGGGCCCAACTGTAGGGAAAAGGACATTCATGTCAATAACATCAGGGATACATTGCAATCTGCAAAAGGAAGATCACATGAAAAAAAGTAAAAGGAAACTTTACACGCTGAAGGAAATTCAAGCTAACTATTACTAATTTGAACCTAGTAGCAGCATAGTTAAACTTTTCCAATGAGTCACTGGTGGCTTTTCAAGAAAAGAAATAGACCTTACGTGCAGAATCATTGTGCTTGAATGTCATTTTCTTTACTTTATAGCCATACTTGGCCCTTAACAACATACATGGAAAATTCCCAACATAAAATTAAAACAATTAGTCTAGTTATGAAGTTCAAATAAACAAGAAACAGTCATATTAGGTTAAACATAAGGTACATTAATATGATATATATTTAATAAAATTACTATATAGTCGAATGATGAAGACTATGTACCACTGACCAACAAAGTTTATTATAATTCAAGAAGAAAATCAGAACCATGGTATGATAATAAAAATGTAATTGTACTTGCTGTGTGTTTTATGCATACCACCTATATATAGATATATAAAGAATCAATTCAAGATTATAGAAACAGACACCTTAGCCAGTGATGGGACCAGAGGCCAGGAATATGTTCCACACAGTGTAGAGTGGGGCCGACTCATCAGCTTCTAGGTAGGTACTCCCTGTGAACAGTTTAATACCAAAGGTAAGTAAAGAAAAAATTGACCTTTTTCATTGCTTACTTTTTTTTATAACATCATGTTCATTAATTTCAATCACTTTCCAGTCCAATGAAGCGGGCAAGTGCTGACTACGATGCTAGGAACTTTTCCTACTAGGATTAAATTATCCGGATCGAGTCGAATTGATTCCCTTTGATCCGGCTTCCATCCGGCTCGAAGCGGGATCAGAGCCAATCAGTTCGGCTCGATCCGGATAATTTTATCCTAGTGCACTAGTGGTAATGGGGCCTTAGTGGCATAGATTTGAATGTATATGCTTAGGTATACGAAGCATATTTGTGTTTTGTGTTTACTAAGCATTCTTCTGTTTTTCTCTTCTTTGAGCCATACATGCATGATAAGGCGTGATTTGAAAAGGTCAGACGATCTCGGAATGTACGAAAACTCTTAGCTACAGTTCACAGAAATGCAAATATCTGAGACATAGTTCAAACCTTTATTTACTGTACACGTAGATTCTCGTAATTGATAGATCACCAACTTGTTTGTACTCATTTTTCTTTTACCCACTTTGTAATTATGTATTTTGTCATTGTGTTTTACTCTTGTTTTATATTTGTGTTTTTGAGTAGAAGGCGTCATATAAGCAACTGTGCTTCCTGCCTAATACTCATTAGATATATGTGAATAATAAAGAAAATAGCTGTAAAGTAAACTTACCGTCCTGGTCGAGTCTATCAAAGAAATTATCCAGGTTGCCGTGGTTGTCGTGGGCCTCGCCAAAACTGACCACGCCGTCCTTGTTGTCGTCCTGGTCGTGAATGTAGTCTTGGGTTTCGGAGCCGAGGAGCACGGAAAGCTCATCCGAGGTAAGCCGATGGTTTCCTGCACATACAAAATTAGTAATCGGCGACCTCGAGACTCTGATTAGAATCAGTCATGGCTTCCCAGTCTACCCAAAACCACAACATCTGACAGAGAAAAACCTATTAATTCCACGTGGTTGAAGTTTTCTTGTTCTTTCAGATTAAAGAAAGGGTGACACCTTCACATTTGGAACAAGTGGGTTTGCTTCGGCAGATGATTCAAATTTGAGTCTCGAAAGGTTTGATTGGACAGGGGGAAAATGTGTACATCCATGTCCTGTGAAAATTCGAGAACCAACAAATGAAATGCATTTCTTGTATCCGGAACCATGCTTTATACAGATAAATGTTCAGTCACGGTTCTGGAAAGCCCACGTCTATCCACAACCGTACCTGGGTCAAATCTATGTTCTTGGATACCCGGAGACGATCCAGACCTGTGCCTGATCCTAGCTCTAATCCATTCAGGCAAAGGACTTGATAGGCACGGTTCTGGATACTATGGTATCTGTTTTCTTACCGTCAGTGTCCAAGACATTCAAAACCTCGTCATAAGTCATGTGACTCAGCACTTCGAGGCTAGAGAGCCTCCCATCTCCGTCCGCATCCAGGGGGTTGTCGGGCGCGGGGGGGTTGTTGTTGTTGATGGTCTCGTAGATGTAGTTCAGCTGGTAGGCCTCCGGAACGTTCAGAACCCCGTCAGCTGCACGCATAGGTTAGTTTCTATTGAAAGTCTGTATGCATTGATGTTTGTTTCTTTGTTTGTTTGTTGCTCCTACTTGTCTGAGACGAATAGATTGGCGACCGGCTTCGATCCGGCCAACATTACCTCAGTGGGAACTCTCCCGATCCTGCTCGGTTCGACTTGGTACGGCTTGCGAGGGGGGTCTTTACTGAGCCTGATCCCGAACGAGCAGGTTCAGGAGCGTTCACACTGCGGTTAAGTTGACCAGACCGAAGCCGGTCGCCAATCTATTCGGCTCGATCCGGGTAATTTTATCCTAGTGGGAAAGGGGCTATGTTTGTTGTTGCTGATTAAAATGTCTGAAAGGCATAGCGCGGGTGTGCCTGACATCATCTTGTGTAGCCAATGATAGGCATTGACTTAGAATGCAACCATTCATACTTAATCAAAAAACAAGGACATCTAGAAAAAATGTTGTTAAAGGTCTTAACAAAAAATGTAACGAAGAACCGTATATCTGACATTTGCATGTCTTGTGGAATACTGATTCATTTGGCACATATCTGTAGATTCACTATTTAAGGAAATATGGCAGTTTTAGTGTACACGGTCTAATGGAGAATTAAAGTTACCGTTGAAGTCAAACTGGTCGTAAAAGTCGCTCAGAGTCATTCCGTTCTCAATCTCCCTGAAGGTGAGATGGTCGTCATCGTCGACGTTAAGTAGGTAGAACTGGTCTCCAACTCCCCACAGCTCGATGATCTGCGCCAGGTAAATGAATCCGTCGCCTGTATGCAGAGAATGGATAATAGATTCACGGCTTGGATCACGAGGCTACCAATTACAAGAAGTAACATAGGCTCTTCCAGGTACCGACCAGTTAGATGACTGAAAAATCAAATTCAAACAACAGGCGACACTTTAAATCCGGAACAACACTTTAAATCCGGACAACTTTGATTATTAAGACATAATCATAAGTGTGAGAAGGAAACTTAATATTCTAGATTATCACATACTACATGATAACAATTACGTCTACTAGGTAACATTGGTAGGTCCCGGTGGACTAGGTCAGTTCTGCAGAATTCTGCTCTCGTAACCCGTCGGCCGCCGCCGCCACCAGCCGACAAAACCCGAGTCGGTCCCGAGGATCGAAAAGTTGGACCCGCCGGTTCCCTGCATCTGACACCACGATCTTCCCCTGCTTGTCCACTCCTACGCCACGTGGGCGCTCCAGACGACCTAGCCACTTACCCCTGCCACCAATCCGCGTTTTGAAGCCACTGTTGAGGTCGTACACTTTGACACAGTGGTCGTACCAACACGACACTAAGATCTCACCACGACCGTTACAGGCAACTTCGTTAGCGATCGGTCCAACATGGCCGGCTAACATAATGTCTCCGCTTCTGCGTTCTCCTTTCGCTGAAAAGATCCTTACTCCCAGCTGATCTGAAACCGCCACGACTCCGTACGTTCTATCAACAGCGATACTAGCTGGTCTTTCGAAACCGGTGTCTTCACCGAAGTGACCGGTAAATCTGCCTTTCAAGTCGAACATATTGACAGCGTTGTTGACTGGATCGGTCACAAGAAACATGTTGCCAACAACCGCAATGCCTGTCGGACAGGACTGCGTGTATCCGTTAATTCTCGTGGTAAATGAGCGGAGGAACACCCCGCTGTTGTCGAAGACCTGTATATATATATTGAAATGAAAAAAAAGTACGGTATGTAAGCTAAATGTATATTTAGCGTCCTTGCTTTAAATCGATAATGCAATATGATATGTGTTCATAAAAATTATGGGAATCAAGTGTACATGTGTACATAAAAATCATTTACATGTCCGGTAACGTTTAACATTTGTTCCGGATTTAAAGTGTTGTTCCGGATTTAAAGTGTCGCCTGTTAAACTCTATTGATTTGTGGCCATTGTTCTCTTTATTAGTACGTTCTGGAAGGAAAAAACATCATATAACGTTACAAGTAGCAAACCCTGTACGATAAATAGATACGGGGAAACTGTCACAAATCAACGATCGCAAAACGATTACATTTTATGGATAGTCATACACGTGCCCTACAACATTCTGCTGTCTAGTTATGGAAAAAACTATCTTAGACCCTTGTCGGCGGTTCGTTCTCTCACAGACTGCTTGACAATTCTACCACATCAAAATCGTACAACGACCTACAAAGAATGTGATCGCGTCGTTAAGCTGCAGTTTGCTTACCATCTCTATCCAGGGCCGTAAGAGCATCGTGCAGTGACATGGCGTTGAGAACTTCATTCTTGGAGACCAGTCCGTCCCCGTTGGCATCTAGGCCACTGGTTTGCCTGTATGCAACAACGCGAAGAAAACTTGTAGACATGACCGCGACATCTAGCTGTAGTGCTTTAGTAAAACCAGTCAGTAGGGTTGTGGAAGGACACTCCAAAATGTTGTCTAGGTAATAAGTCTTTGTTGTGTTAAAGACACATGTTACCCTTTTTTTGTTGTATACTTTGGATTGTCACAACTCAACCACATGGGACTTGGTCGCTAAATGGTTTAGATGCGATAAATCGTTCGCTGGGATGTTAACCAGCAGTCTGCAGAACCAGTGTGTTACGTCGAAGCGAGGCGAGAAGCAGTTGACCAATTCTGATCCAGTTGCTGCAGATTGTAAATTGATTAAGGAAGATTGTGGTGAATTAAGCTACGGAATAAAGGTTTGCCGGAGACGTATTAAGGTTCCACATACCTCTTCACCGGAGACGCTGTTGCCAAGGCAATGAACAGCAGAAGGAAGGGAGTCATGGTTGATGTAAAGCGCTGAAACGAGATCGCCAAACACCATTGTTAGAAAAAAACTCAAAGTCTCACAATACCGTACGACACTTTACGGCGGCCACCAAGAAAAGGAATTCGAAAAAAAGACGGTAAGGCGGACGTGGCTTTATTAGACTCACCACTTCTGATGACTTCAAGATCTGGGTGTGAATGGTTCTGAGACCTAATATACCATATGCGGGAGAAGATAACTGATAAATCGGGTTATGTCTATATAACCCTCTAAATATAACCCAATTGACGTCGATGAAGCAACATCCATAGCAAAATAACTCAGTGAGGCAATGTCAAGGATTAGTAAGGACTTCTGTGTGTGTGTGTGTGTGTGTGTGTGTGTGTGTGCGCGCGCGCACGTGTTTGTGTGGGAGGGGAAGGGTTGAGTGTCGTTTCACTGTATTTTGTGTTCATTTTTTTAGTCAAATCATGATTGAAAAGTTTTCTCTCCTTGTTTTAGTTTTGCGGATACATCGCATTGGAGTTATCGACAGGGTAAATCCCCTGTCACACATTGCTATGGCATCCCGACCTTCTCCAGACCATGGTGGGAAGGTCGTACGACAGCAAATGCTGATGCGTCTTATAAATTCTCAAAGTAATGAGTCTTTGAACTTTGAACTTTGAACTTTATTCATCACCTTCACATTGGTGGCACAGACGGTCATAATGCCGTGTGCAGAATTACAAAAGTCAAAGGTTGTTGGAAGCCTGACAACCTTTGACCCATTGCTGACGTCACACGTAAATAAAGTCTCCTCGGGCACATCACTAAAATTGATTTTCTGAGTAAAGTCTAAAGTCTCAAGCTAAAGAATACTGTGTGTTCCAATTGGGGAATCCAGTTATCTTAGCTGGTGAACAGTTAGTTCAATTGTCTCAGAATGTAATTTTTATGCTGACACACAACGCCAGCACTTGTTTTTAGATGGCTTAGAACTACTATACATAACGATTAGCTCCATAACGTTGATGACGTTGACTAAATAAGAAAAGCAGAAAAGAACATTGAAACTGTTGAAGAATTTTATTTGGCTTGTGTTAACCGTATTTTATTTTAATTTCAGTTGTTTGTTTTGCCTTACTGACTGACTGGTGAATCTGCAGTCGGGTCATCGCAGTGTCAATAAGATCCAGATTCCAAATGAATATACATCTGTAATCTGCAACAAAAAAAAACTTGGAGGAAGAAAGAAAGAAACAAACAAGCTGAGAGAAATTCAAGCTATTACAAATTTGAACCTGGTAGCAGCACAGTAAAGCCTGAGTCACTAGTGGTTTTTCAAGAAAAATACATTCCACGTGCAGAATCATTGTGATTATATATATATACTTTATTGGCATTTGTACTTGCATATGTAAGATCCAGGAAGTAGCCATGCTGTGTGTTTTTATGCACACCACTCATAGATATATAAAGAAAAAAATCCAGATTCAAGTAAAAACAGACACCTTAGCCATTGACGGGACCATTGCTGCTGGAAGCCAGGATGTTGTCCCACACAGCGTAGAATCCATCTTCTAGGTAGTTATTGATCTATTTCATTGAGCATTTTGTTTACTTTTTTCTGATTATGCCATTTAAAATTCAGAGCGTTTTCTATCACTTGAAGCAGGCAGGTGTTGGCCAACATTCTGATGTTCTTGATTTACATTTTGAATGGACGGTTGTTCAAGTGTACATAGGATCTTTGTTGTTTGTTTTTTGTGTGTTTACTAAGCATTCTTCTGGTTTTCTCTTCTTTGAGCCATACATGCTTGATAAGGCGTGATTTGAAAAGGTCAGACGATCTCGGAATGTACGAAAACGCTTAGCTACAATTAACTGAAATGCAAGTCAAGTTATATGTATGTAAGTATGTATATGTCATATTTTGTTCAACGTGGTGCCCGACATCAACTGGGGCTGTCTGGGTAGCCACTGTATTGTACTTGTCGCAATTCCAAATAGATTAAAGTAAAGTAAAGTAAACTGAAATGCAAATAGCTGCAATTGCCTTCATGTTCGTGCCCTATAACCTGACGAGGAAGCGCCAAGTAAACGTACCGTTCTGGTCGAGGTCATCAAAGAGATGATCCAGGTCCATATGGTGGCCGTGGGCCTCGCCAAAACTGACAAAATCGTCCTTGTTTTCGTCTTGGTCCTCAACAAAGCCTGCCGTTTCGGAGCCGAGCAGCACGACCAGCTCAGTCCAGGAAAGCAGCTGGTCTCCTGCACATGCAAAATCGCCCCGTCTCATCAACTCCTTCGCAACTCTCTCAGATTCGAATCTGCCATCGCTTCCTGGTCTACCCAAACCACGACATTTGACAAAGCAAACCCACTGATTCCATGCGGGAAGGTATCAGCTTTTTCAGATATTTTTAAAGTGGCAGCTTCACGTATGTAGAATTTATGGGTTTGCCTCGCCAGATGTTTTGACTAAAATCTGAGTCTAGAAGATATTGATTAGACGGGATGAAAATATGGGCATCAATATCCTGCAAAAATTGGAGAACCGACAAAATCGTTTTTACCTACATGAAGAATAAATGTGTCTGTTGTATTCAGAACAGTGCTTTATCCTGAACTATGCTCAGGCACGGCTCTGGATAGTCCACGCATATCCAGAGCCGTGCCAATCTACGTTCTTTGATACGTGGAGACTATCCAATCTCAATTTCAAGAACCGTCTCTGATCCTAGCTGTATCCCATTCGGGCATAGAACTAGATATATACCGTCGGTTTTGGATACAATAGTATACTTTTCGTACCGTCTGCGTCCAGTGCAATCAAAACCTCGTTATAAGTCATGAGGCTCAGCACTTCCAGTTTGGAGAGTTTCCCGTCCCCGTTGGCATCCAGGGGGTTGCCGAAAGTCGGGTTATTGATGGTGTCGTAGATGTAGTTCAGCTGGTAGGCCTCCGCGCAACGTCCAAAGTCCCGTCACCTGTGCGAGACATAGATCACTTTGTATTGAAAGGCTGTATGCATTTATATTTGTTCTTTGTTTGTTTGTTTGCTTGTTTCTTTGTTTGTTTGTTTGTTTGTTGTTTCTAACTAAAAATGTCTAACAGGCATTGCGTGGGTATGCCTGAGACCTTGTCTAGTGTAACCAATAATAGGCATTGACTTGGAAAGTAATTTAAAAAAAACAAGCACATCTAAAGAAACATATGTTGTTAAAGGTCTGCAAAATAATGTCTTAAACAACTGGAAAGCTGGCATTTGCATGTCTTGTGGAATACTGACGCTACATTCATTTGGCAGATCTCTTTAGATTCCCCATCAATTTAAGGAAATATGGCAGTCCTAGTGTACACGTTGGAATTGAGAGTTAACGTTACCATTGAAATCGAACTGGTTGAAAAAGTCGGTCAGAGACATCCCATTCTCAATCTCCCTGAAGGTGAGGTGGTCGTCGCCGTCGACGTTAAGTAGGTAGAACTGGTCTCCAACTCCCCACAGCTCGATGATCTGAGTCAGGTAAATAAACCCGTCGCCTGCACGCAGAGTAAGGATAATGGATAAATTAATGAATGAATGAATGGATGGATGGATGGATGAATGAATGAATGAATGAATGAATGAATGGATGAATGAAGTCCTTTATTGTACATACATATATACCAATTGGGTACAGGTCAAAACAAAGAAATAGCTTGACTGTATATACAGTCATGTATACATACACATGATACATTCGACTCGCTTCTTCGTGATGGTGAAAAGGTAAGAAAAGACATAATTTAGGTAACAGAGGTTTATCTAAGCTCATTAGAAATGTGAATTCGTCTGTATTACTAAGGTGTATGAAGCAGGGAAACATTGATGTTATTAGTTTAAAAAGTTGTATTCTCTCATTGTTTTCAAACTACACTACAAAATGATGTTCATATTCTATTCTATCGAGAATACGATCATGTCCCGGGGGTTAAATACAAGAAATAACATAGGCCATTCCAGGTTCTATTGACTTTGTAGCTTCTGTTCACTTTGGTACGTCATGGAAGGAAAACACCATCTATATAGCAAACCATGTATGTTACAAACCCTCATAGATAGATACCAACGGGTAAACTGTCTACTTTACCCGTAGGCCGGTCACAAACGTCGTACGATCGTCATACGATCACAAATAAAGCTGAGAACATTCTATGGATAGCCCTGCATGTGCCCTGCAAACGCCAGTTGTCTAGTTATGGAAAAACCTGTCTGAGACCCATGTCGCCGGTTGGCTCTGTCAGAGCCTGCTTTTAAAATTCTACAACATCAAAATCGTGCGACGACCTATGACGAATGTGACAGTGTCGTTAAGCGGTAGTTTACTTACCATCCCTGTCCAGGGCCTAAAGTGCCTCGTGCAGAGACATGGCGGCGAACACTTCATCCCTGGAGATCAGTCCGTCCCCGTTGGCACCCAGGCCGGTTGTCTGCCTGCATGGAACAATGTCAAGAGAACTTGTGACTTAGTTTGGATGTCTAGATTTTTACTTCACTTCAACCAGGTGGATAAGTTTGAAGCCGGTTTGCCTGTATGCAAGAACGCGCAGAAAACTTGTAGACACGTTTGGGACCATGACATCTAGCTGTAGTACGAAGGTTGCCGAAGGACGCTTCCAAATGTTGGCTAGGTACAAGTCTTTGTTGTGTTAAAGACACAACTCACAACTCAAGCACATAGGACTTAGTCGTCAAATGATTTAGGCGCGATAAATCGTTCGCTGGGATATTTATCAGTCTGCAGAACCAGTGTGTTACGTCGAAGCGAGGCAAAAGCAGCTAACCAATTCTGATTCATGTTGCTGCAAATTTTAAATTTATTACTGAGGAAGATTGTGGTGAATTAAAGTACGGAATAAAGTAGACGCCCAGCACATACCTCTTCACAGGAGACGCTGTTGCCAAGGCAACGAACAGCAGAATGAAAGGAGTCATGACTGACTTCTAGAGCTAGACCGAGACAGCATTTTTATAGTAAAACTCAAACCATTTTTTAAACATAAGTAATCTTTAACTCTCATGATTCGGCAAGACACTTTGCGACGGCCACCAAGAAAAGAAATTCGACAACAGTCGGTAAGAAGAATGTGACTTACCACTCCTGACGACTTCAAGGTCTAGATGTGAACGATCAGGAGACCTGTGGCCCTAATATACCCCATGTGTGAGAAGCTCAGCAGGTTTCAACGGAAAAATCGATGTTTATGTCAATATGAACGTCTAAATATAACCCAATTGATGATGTAATATCCATACCAAATAACTCAGTGAGGCAATGTCAATAAGAACTGAACGTTTAATTGGAGGTTGGGGGCGCTTCCAGTGTATTTTGTGTTCATTTTTTAAAATATTTATTGAAAATATTTCTCTCGATCGTTGCTTTAGTTTTACGAATACCACGCATCGGCACGTGTAAGTCCCCTATCACACACAGCCGAACATGGCATCCCGACCTTCGCCAGACCATGGTTGGGAGTTATAATGTAGTCGTGAGCAGGGTCATCTGTGGTTGGGAGTTGGTTGGCAAGGTTGCTTACTAGTCTTTATAAGTCGTTTGCGCCGAGTCACACTATGCTTGGAGGCGATCCAGCGAACTGGAACTAGAATAGGATGAATTCCAGGTTTCTCCTAACCAACCGCCGACTTTGGCTGGAAGAAGCTGGGGGAAAAGTCGTGTGAAGGTCTTGAAAACGTCGTACGGCAACAAATGCTGACGTGTCATAGAACTTCTCAAATGTATGCTTGCAACAACCTTTCACCCATTGCTGACGTCACATGAAAACAGTCACATCCCCTGATCGACTGGGAAGACTGAGCGAATTCGATTGGTGAGTCCAATTTTGTGAGTTGGAGAACAGTTACATTGTTCCATAGTGTGTGTATTCATGTCCTTGCATAGTGTATTTTACCAACCCAGATAACATGCTAAAATACAACGCTGGCACTGGGTTTTAGATGGCAGAGCTACAATTCACTTAACTCCATATGTTGATGAAGTTGAGTAAGACTAAAACAATGAGAAAAGCAGAAAAGAACATGAAAATCGTTGAAGAATTTTATTTTGCTTGGTTGACTGTATTCTATTTTATTTCTGCCTTGCTGCCGCTACTGGTGAATCTGCAGTCGGGACACCACAGGTTCCAGCTGTAGGGAAAAGGAAATCAATAAGATCAGATTGCAGGAAAAATAGAAACTAGATAAAAGAAATTCAAGCTAACTATTGCTAATTTGAATCTTTTAGCAGCACATTAAAGCCTGAGTCACTTTTGAGTGGCTTTTTAAAGAAGGCAAAAAGAAAAAAATAGATCCTACGTACAGAATCATTGTGGTTGTACTTTGTTGACATTTGTATCTTTATATGTAAGATGCAGGAAGCAGCCATGTTTTGTTTTTATGCATACCACTCCTAGATACCTAAAGAATGAATAAAGATGGTAAAAACAGGCACCTTAGCCAGTGACGGGAGCCGTGTTGCCGGAGGCCAGGATGATGTCCCACACAGTGTAGAATCCGGCCCCCTCTCCATCTTCTAGGTAGTTACTATCTGTAAAAAGTTGAACACCAAAGGTAAGTGAAGAAAAAATTCTATTTCATTTAATTTTTTGCTTGTTTTACTTTTTTCTGGTAACGCCATTTAAAATACAGAGCGTTTTCTATCACTTTCAAGTTTAAAGAAGAAAATCGGTACTGACCAACATGCTAGTGTCCTTGCTTTACATTTGAATATACATTAGCTCAAGTGTACATAGCATCTTTGTATTTTGTATTTCTAAGTATTCTTCTGGTTTTCTATTCTTTGAGCCATACACGCTTAATGGAGCTTTCAGTTTATTCAAGAGGGTCAGGCGATCTCGAGAAGTCTGAAAAACGTTAGGTACAATTCACTGAATAGCTGTAAAGTAAACGTACCGTTTTGGTCGAGTCTGTCGAAGAGCCTATCCAGGTTCATACGGTGGCCGTGGGCCTCGCCAAAATCGAGATATCCGTTTTCATCTTCGTCCAGATGGTTCAGGAATTCTATCATTTCGGAGCCGAGCAGCACAAATAGCTCCACCGAGGTAAGTAGTTGGTCTCCTGCACAAGCAAAATCACCCCGTCTGATCAACCCCTTCGAGTCACCCATCGCTTCTTTAGCCCTTTTCCCAATAGGATTGTCCGAATCGAGCCGAATAGATTGGCTTCGATCCGGCTTCAATCCGGATCGAAGCCGGATAGAAGCGAATCTACTCTCCTCGATCCGGGCAATTTTATCGTAGTGGCAAAAGGGCCCTAGTCTACCCAAATCACAACATCAGGCAAAGGAAACCGACTTATTCCACATGGGAAGGTGCCAGCTTTTTAAGTTTGTTTTTAAGATTAAATAAAAGGGACACCTTCACAAGTGGGTTTGCTTCGCCAGATGTTGTGATTCAAATTTGGGTCTCCGAACCACCAAATCAAACTGGTTTGGCCTACATGAAGAATAGATTATCTGTTGTATCCAGAACAGTCCACACGTATCCAGAACCGTGCCTAGTGCAAATCTACGTTCTTGGATACGCGGAGACAATCCAGAACCGTGCCTAGCTCTAACCCATTCAGGCGCTAGGCATAGAACTAGATAGAAATGGTTCTGGATACAATAGTATCTTTTTTCGTACCGTCAGCATCCAAGGCAGTCAAAACCTGGTCATAAGTCATGTGGCTCTGCACTTCTAGGTTGGAGAGTCTTCCGTCTCCGTCGGCATCCAGGGGGTTAAACGGGTTGTTGATGACGTCATAGATGTAGTGCAGGTAGTAGGCCTCCGGAACGTCCAGAGACCCGTCCTCTACAGACACATATCAGTTTGTATTGAAAAGCTGAAAGGATTTATGTTTGTCTGTTGTTCTTACTTAAAATCTCTGAAAGGCATCGCACGTGTATGGCAAACATTGTCTAGTGTAGCTAATGATATGCAACTGTAGAGTAATTAAAAACAAATAGTCAAGCACATCTAAAAAGATGATGTCAAAAGTCTGCTCAAGAATGTCTTGAACGACTGAATTGCTGACATGTGTATATCTTGTGGAATACCGATGTTACACTCATTAGGTAGACCTCTTTAGAGTCACCATTTAAGGAAATATGACAGTCCTAGGGTGCACGGTGGTATTTAGAGTGAAAGAAAGTTACTGTTATGGTCGAACTGGTCGTAAAAGTCGCTCAGAGACATTCCGTTCTCAATCTCCCTGAAGGTGAGGTGTGTGTCATTGTCGGTGTTGAGGATGTTAAACTGGTTTTCACTTCCCCACAGCTCGATGATCTGAGGCTTGTAGATAAACCCGTCGCCTGCAAGTAAGGGATAATACTTAGTACATTTCCCGAAAGCTAATTATAAGAAACAACAATGTCTCTTCCTGGTTCAGTAGACGGACTTGGAAACTTGCTGATCGATGCACCAGCTAAGACACAGTAGGAATCAAGGTCTAAGGTAATCTTTTTCAAGTTCAACCCACCAGTAAGACGGTTGTGACACCAACGTCAAGCTTTTTTTACTTTGTAGCCAAACTCTACATGGTATAAACCTTATATGTAGATAGATAGCAATGTCGAGTCAACAGTAGTTTGCTTACCATCTCTGTCCAGAGCCACAAGAGCCTCGTGCAGAGACATGGCGGCGAACACCTCGTCCTTGGAGACCAGCCCGTCCCCGTTGGCATCTAGACCGACGTCGATTGCCTGCCTGTATGCAAAAACGCGAAGAAAACTTGTAGACACGTTTGGGACCGCGCGACATTTAGCTGCAATGCTAGTATAATTCTGATTTTCACATTCAAAACCAGTTCGTTACGTCGAAGTGAAGCTATAGCAGTTGGCTAATTCAGATTCATGTTGCTGTAGATTGTACGATAAAAAAAGAAATGAATTAAGGTAGCTTATGGTGAATCAAGGTAAGGAATTAAAGTAGTTGGTCTATCTGCACGTACCTCTTCACTGGAGACGCTGTTGCCAAGGCAACGAACAGTAGAAGGAAGGGAGTCATGGTTGATTTATAGAGCTGAAAAGTAAGTGAAAGTAAGGAACATAAGTAACCTTCAACTCTCATAAGGCACCTTACGACCGCAACAAAGAAACAAAGACAAAGTTCGACAAAAAGATGGAACGAAGAACGTGACTGTACTATAGACTTACCACTCCTGACGACTTCAAGATCTGGATGTGAATGGTTCGGAGACCTGAGGCCCTAATATACCATATGTGTGAGAAGGTGAACAGGTTTCAACCGACAAATTGACGTCTATCAGTCAATATCATCGTCTAAATATAACCCAATTGACGTAGATGAAGCAACACCCATAGCAATATAACTCAGTGAGGTAATGCCAATGATAAGTAAGAACTGAACATTTTATTTAAAGGTTAAGGTCTTTAAAAGTCGTTTGAGCCAGCCGAACATGACTGTTCAAGTGGGGAAAGTCTTATTATTTTCAGAGGCGATAAAGCGAACTGGAGCTGAATTCCAAGTTCCTTCCAGCATTGGTTGGGGAGAGTTTGCGAGCAAAGTCGTGGGAAGGTCTTGAAAACGTCGTACGACAGCAACTGCTGTTGTGTGGTAGAACTGCTCAAATGCATGTCGGGTGAAGGCCAGCGGGGAAATGTCGCTTCCAGACTAATGTTTACTCGCCGTTGGCGCGTCCAATGACGTCAAAGACCTTTTCGCGTTTGTTCCTGAAGGCCTTGAAGTGGCGCCAAACTCAGCAAGAACTCAACAAAAATATTTGTACCCCATAAACCTTGAAGATAAATTTTAACCTTATATGTTAGAATTCAGATAGATCTTATTTCATAAATATTGCTACGCGCGTGCTGAAAAATAGAACCAAGGTCGGCGCCCGTTGGAAGTAGACTGGAATCTATCCTACTCTAGCCCCAGTTAGCTCCTTTTTTATATTTCAAAATTCATGTTCCGCTGGCTCAAAAGACTCCTACAGACTAGTTAGTAACCTCGCCTTTCTCCGACCAAAGTCTGGAGAAGGTCGGGAGGCCATGGTCGGCTAAGTGTGAAGGGGACTTCATACGTCTGTATCGATGCATCAATGTGTGGTCTTCGCAAAACTGACGCAACCAAGGAAAGCTCATTAAACATGATTTAACTGAAAAAAACATTGGCAAAAGCTACATTGGACTCTCCCCTCCCCAAAAAGTTTAGTACTGATACATTCTTGACTTTGGTCTTACTAGGTTAATTTGGTGACCTTGCATCTTAAAAGTCAATGGGATTATATTTAGACGTTCATATTGACATAAACATCAATTTGAACAGTTGAAACCTCTACACCTTCTCACTCATCTGGTATATCAGGGATTGAGATCACAGGATCTTAGGATCATTCGCATCCAGCAACTTCTAGTCGGTAAGTCTAGCACAGTCACATTTGTCAAACAATCGTTTGTCAAAGTTTTGTCTCTTTTTTTAACATGACGGTCTTAGGTCTACAGTGCGAAGATTATGGCCCACACGTGTCACAAGTTTGCGTCACGTTTTTACATACGGGCAGGCCGGCGGCCTAAATGCTGAAGAGATGTGAATTTACCACTAAAGCAGCTCCAGTAATCCACGAGGTATGCAGACTTCAGATACCCAGTTGTTCAGGATTTTGTTAAAATGGTCTTATGGTACCCGAGGGAATTATGAGTTGAGGTTACATTACATACTTATGTATTTCATTTCATTTTATATGTTGATGAAAGTGAATAAGACTAAGACAATGAAAAAAGAAGGTTTGCGTTGACTGTAAGGTTTTATTTCAGAATTCATTTTTGCCTGGCTGCCGCTACTGGTAAATCTCCGGGACACCACAGGGCCATCTGTAGAAAAAATGACATTAAAATCGATAAAATCAAGGCTTCAAATACACACCTGCGAACATAAAAAAATGCAAGCTGGAAAGGAATTCAAGCTAACTGCCATTATCCTAGTAGTAACAGAGGCAGTAGGTCATTGGTGGGTTGTGCAGACCGGCAAAAGAAAAATACAACAAACCACCTTAGGTTTGTTTCATATGCAGAATTGTGTTGTATTTGGTGAACACTTTTTATATGTGGGATCCATACTGAGAAGACATGTAGTCTGTTTTATGCACAGCACCCATAAATATCTAAAGAAAGTATAAAGATTGTAAAAACAGATACCTTATCCAGTGATGGGATTGGTACTGCCGGAGGTCAGGATTGTGTCCCACACAGTGTAGAATCCTGCCCCTTCTCCATCTTCTAGGTAGCCACTCTCTGTGAACAGTTCAACAGCAAATATAAGTAAAGAAAACCATTGATTTATTTCATGCCCGAATGGGACGTGAAAAGAATACTTTCCTGGAAACCTACAAAGACAAGACAAGCTTGCAGGCGAGGGAAAAGATGGCTAGTAATGGTGAAAACAAGAAGAGAAAAACCAAACTTCCAAGCCAATGACATGTCTACGAACAGAGCTATTTTAAGAGCCTTAAAACAGGCGTCAGGATGAGAAGGTAAAAAGAATCAAGTAAACCTTGATGAATAAATGAATGAATGGTTTATTGTACAAACAAAAAGCATTTTGCAGCCTATTGGCTGAATTGCACGCTCCTTTCACATCATTCCAATCACCATAACGGGGTTGAAGACTGACTCAGTGGTAATACAGTTGAATTCAGCTATAAAGTATAGAAATTGCTTTAAAGGTAATTTCCTGACATAGAAAAAACACTAAAAACCTACTGTCCAAGTCGAGCAAGTCGATGACCTTCCGCAGACTCATGCCGTGGCTGTGCGCCTCCTGGAAGCTGACATGCCCGTCGTCGTTGTTGTCCTGGTCGTTCATATATTCTCCGGTCTGGCCGCCAAGCAGCACCCTCAGCTCAGGTGGGTCCAGGAACTGGTCTCCTGCACGAGAAAAATGTGTCGGAAACAATTCATTCTTGAGTCTTTTTTTTTTAATCGTTTATTGTACATTTTCAGCTTAATAACAATGATTCAAGTAAATAAAGACATTGTACATCGCAGCACAACACATTTACGCAATGTAACAGGGAGTCTTGAGTCTTTTCTACTACATGAAACAATGGCCAGTCCGTGTAACACACATCCTTGCTGTCCGGATCCCTTTCTATTGCTAGACTAGTCCGCTAGGAGTGGTGTCTGTTTAACTGCCAAGGGTCTTACTGGTATGACCCGACCGGGTTTGGACCAGTGACCGCCCGGATGCAAGGATAACACTCTTACAGTATTGTACAACAATTCATTATATCTTACCGTTTACATCCAAGGCTCTCAGAACCTCGCCGTAGGTCATGTGGCTTGTAATTTCAAGCCTGGAGAGTCTCCCGTCCCGTTGGTCACAACATTGTTGTTTATGACGCTGTACATGTAGTTCAACTGGTACGCTTCGGTAGCGCTCAGAACTCCGTCACCTGGAGACAGAAAATAACATTGAGACTGTATTGGGATCAAGCTACTCTTCCTGTGGTCCTTAACATATATAAATACATCAATACAAAATCTCACAGTACTGCCAAACAATAACACCGGGTAACTACAGAGCACTATACTTAACATACATGGTATACTTTCTCATCGTCTACCAGCTTAGCATCACCAAAAACAGGCTGCACGTGTTTTTATTTACAGCAGACAAACTGAAATGAACAAAACAGAATAAAATATGCACCGTTGAAGTCAAACTGGTCGTAGAAATCGCTCATGGTCATGAAATTTTCGATTTCGACGAAGGTGAGGTGGTCGTCTCCGTTGGTGTTGAGTTGGTGGAACATGTCCGCGGATCCCCACAGCTCAATGATCTGGGGCAGGTAGATGAAGCCATCGCCTGCAGGCAGAAGATAAAGCGTTCAGTTCCCGAAGTAAAGGAGGGATATATGTCAGGGTAGAAACTCCGATCCGGTAGCATCGGATATCGGTATAGATCCCGATCTGAGTCTCTGTCAACAGAAACTCCGATCGGCGATTTTACCGCTAGAGATCCCGATCGGAGTTTCTGTTGACAAAGACGCCGATTAAGATCTCTACCGATAGAATCGCCGATTCTAGCGGATATGACTCTCTACTCTGACATATATAAATTGAGAGGTCCACTACAGTACCAAAAAAGTTGCTTGAAGGCCCATAATGGAACATGTCCTTGACCTTACCCAGATACCAAATATCAGAAAAATTCAGATGTGTTATGGTGTTCACAAAAAAAAGCTTTGTACAAAAATGTGTACGATTCATCTGTGAAAGTTTGTAATAATGCTATTTCCTCTAGTAAAACTGTCTTACGACATGTGTAACGTCTACAACAAGCCATGTAGATTACATACCATTGTATTATTGTATTTTTAAACAATGTAAGTATATATTATTGTACTAATTTATATAACTGTATATCTTTTTAGGATGTAACTCATGTAACTATGTAATATGTATTCCCGTGTATGTCTAACGATTCTTTTCCCCAGGGTGTTCCTTAATAATAGTCTTCGACTAGTTGGGACACCCTGGCTTCTTTGTAAGCCAAACAAATAAATAAATAAATACCATCGCCATAGATATAGACCAACAGGGGACCACGATTTAACCTGTGACTTTAACTTTATTGAAATTGCTGAAAGACAATACGACGTGGTCACTAGGCAGCTAACAAGCTGGTATTGTGACTGCATTTAACTTTTAAGCTGTAATTCGTGCTTACCATCCCTGTCCAGGGAATCAAGTGCCTCGTGCAGAGTCATAGCGATGAGAACCTCATCCTTGGACACCAGTCCGTCCCCGTTGGCATCTAGGCCAGTGGCCTGCCTGCATGCAAAAACAAGCAAACTTCTTCATCATAGTTCTAATGTCCACATTTTCCAACGCTTCAAGCATGTGGATACATATAAAAGGCCTTGAACACAGGAGAGTTAAACAGCAAAAAAAAGGCTAGAGAATGTAAAGCATACTGCAACAAATGGAATGTATGTTGTACATTAACAGACCTACAAGGTCTTTTGGAATAAAGACTAAATGCATATCAACCAGCTACCGACTCGTACCAGTGACACTATACCGGTATTGCGTTAGAACACGTGTACAGCAATCATACTGGATGGCGACGTCAGATGTTAGAATAAAATCTAAAAATATCGACCCAAAAAATATCAACATATTTTACATGAACTTTCAGCACATACCTCTTCACTGGAGACGCCATTGCCAAGGCAACAAACAGCAGAAGGAAGGGAGTCATAGTTGACGTAAAAATCTGAAAGTTAAAACTCAAAAATAAGTATTACTGGTAGACTTAGCATTCACACATAGCCCCAATAACAAATAGGTTTCCGATTAAAAGAAAGGCTACGGTGTAGCAAAGTAAGGAAAGGAGGAAGAGTTCTGAGCCTTTAGAGAATAAGTGGGCTAACCAGGCTGTTCCTGTCCGGTCACTACGATACGTCAAGTCGTGTGAAGTCTGAGACAGTGTCGGAGTCAGAAACACTCGATCCTAATATATAGACGTCTTGTGGGAAGTTTCTAAGCTTTTAATCAATATATCACCAGGTTTGTCAATACAACTTTCGCAAAGCTATTGATTTTACAGTTGGATTATGACGCCGGTACAAGCTTGTACCCAGAACGTATTGCAAGTACAAATGTATGCCGTCAGTTTATGACGTTATTGTCAGGTTGTACAAAGCACGTATTGCACAATGGGTGTTTGTTCATTAGTCCGACAGCCAGTTATCAATGTTACAGTCGGGTTATGACGTCGGTGCTAGCTTGTACCCAGAACGTATTACACCTACGTTATCTGAATGTCCGCTTGAAATTCTTTTTTTTTCGCAAAGCTAACAATTAACAGTTGGGTTATGACGTCCGTACCGCTAATTTCTGTCTCGTAAACGGTTGTTGCTATTTGAACCGGTCGATGCAAATTTCAGATACCCGCGCCAAATTTTGCAAGTCATTTACAAATCCTTTATTCGACCGTCTTTGGAATATGCAGATGTTGTGTGGCATAGTTGTTCTGTTTCAGACTTTAGACTTATCGAGCGGGTTCAGTATGAATGTTCCCTTACGGTGTCTGGCGCCGTCAGGGGATCATCGTATTCTTCTCTTTTACATGAGCTTGGGTGGGAAAACTTATCCGACAGACGTTATGTCCACTCTCTAGTTTTATTTCATAAAATTGTCCATGGCCAAGCTCGGAAGTACTTAACTGACTTAATCCCGGCCGTGATCTCTGAATCAACATCTTACAATGTTCGCATCAAAGGCAATTTCCAAGCACCAGTCTGTAATACTTCATGTTTTCAGAAATCTTATATACCGAATTCAATCCAGTTATGGAACAGTCTTGACACCAGTGTTCGCTTGTTGAGCACTTCTTTGTTCAAAACATATTTGGTTAAATCTGTTCGACCTAAAGTTAAAACATATTTTAGTTCGGGACCTAGATACGCCTGTGCTCTTCTAACGCGCCTTCGGATTGGAACCTGCAGCCTAAATCATAGTTTGTTTATCCGTAAACTTGTAACAAGTCCTTCTTGTAGCTGCGGTTTCCGATGCGAAAGCATTTCTCATTTTTTACTTCACTGCCCTATTTATACTCATCATCGTGTACGCCTCCTTGACAGACTTTTACAATTGAATATTCCTTTTTTAGATATTAATAACTTATCCGATAGTGCTATTGTATATCTATTACTTAATGGGTTTACTTTCACCTAAAGTTAACTCCCAAATACTAATTGTTACCCAGTTATATCTCTCTGAAACCAAGCGATTTAATATTTGATTTATAGTTCTGTATTATTTTGTAATATTTCAATAGCTTAACTCTGTGTACTTGTTATCTGAACGATACCCATGTGACTTTGCTTTGTCTTGTGATGTAATTTTAATTTTAAGTCCAGTGGTGACGTGAATATAAGCATGTTGCTTGAGTGCGTCACCACTACGTATTTTACTTTCTTTTGTATGTTGTAATAATAAAAAAAAAGATACCCAGTCGTTCAAGACAGTCATGAACATGCAGGCCTTTTTAAATGGTCTTATGGTACGCGAGGGAATTATGAGTTAGATTACTTATTTTATGTATTTTATTTCATTTTATATGTTGATGAAAATGAATAAGACTACGACAATGAGAAAAGAATGTTTGTGTTGACTGATAGATTTTATTCCAGTTATTCCATTATTTTTGCCTTACTGCCGGCACTGGTGAATCTGCAGTCGGGACACCACAGGGTCCAGCTGTAGGGAAAAGGAAATTCATGTCAATAAAATCAAAGCTACAAATATACACCTGCAATTTGCAAAATGGGGATTGCAGGAAGAAAATTGCAAGTTGGAAAGAACATCACGCTAACTATTATCAAGTTAACCTAGTAGCAACAGAGTCTAGGCCACTGGTGGCTTGTGCAGACGGGCAAAAGAACAAATCACCTTGAGGTTGCCTTCGTGCAGAATCATTGTGGTTGTATTTGATTAACAGTTATGGTTTTTGTATGTAGGATCCATAAGGGGACAACCGGTTTGTTTTTGCACAACGCCCATAGATATCTAAAGAAAGTAGAAGGTTGTAAAAACAGATACCTTATCCAGTGATGGGATCATTGATGCCGGAGGTCAGGATTGTGTTCCACACAGTGTAGATTCCTGCCCCTTCTCCATTTTCTAGGTAGGTACTATCTGTGAATAGTTGAACAGCAGAGATAAGTGAAGATAAAAAAATTTCGTTTATTTAATTTCATCTTGTTTTGTATCCTTTTGTCGTTTTCAGTAACTTTCCAATTCAATGAAATGAGAGATGGCTAGACCAAATAATGGTGAAAACAAGTGTAAAACTAAACTTCCAAGGACATGGTGGAGGACAGAACTGTGTGGAGAGTGTTCATAACAAGGCTGACAACTTACAGGTCATTGACTTAAGCGCCCCAGGGTGAGAAGGTGAGAAGAAGCAAGGAAACTATCGCATCCAGAACCGTGGATATCTAGGTCTATGCCTGACTGGGTTAGGATTAGGATATCAGGCACGACTCTGGATAGTATCCAAAAGATTTGCCACCAAGCACGGTTCTGGATACACGTGGACTATCCCGAACCGTGCCTGAGCATGGTTCGGGATAAAGCACGGTTCTGGATACAACAGAAACCTACTGTCCAAGTCGAGTCTTTCGATGATCCTCCGCAGGCTCATATTGTGGCTGCGCGCCTCCCGGAAGCTCACATGCCCATTTTGGTCGTTGTCCTGGTCGGTAACGAACTGTCCGGTCTGGCCGCCGAGAAGAACCCTCAGCTCATCGGGTTCGAGTTGCTGGTCACCTGCACGAGCAAAAATTTGTCGGGAAAATGTATTCTTTAGTCTTTACTACGACATGACAACTTTGAAAAATGGCCAGTCTGTGTAATACATATTTACTGTCTAGGTAAATGTAACAGCAACAAGCTACACGCATGGGAGCAGCTGGTAGAAAGGGTCCAGGACCGCATGATATGGAGGAAACCAGTACGTGGCCTATGCCCAAGGATTGGGAATATGATTATAATAAGTAAGTAAGTGCTGCCCAGGGCTCTGTGGAGACCTCCCCGCCAAAGGTTTATCCAGTGCGTGGCTGCTAGAAGAGTGATTTGGTCGAGCTAAAATAAGGGCATGTCACAGTAAAACGTTTTTAAAAACCTTGCTAGACATTTAAGTGTGTAGAGATGGTGGCCATTCACTAGCTATAGACTGTACCTTTCCATTGGTAGACTAGGCCACTGGCAGTGGTGTGTGTTTAAATGCGAAGGGTCATACCCTTGAATATGTAAGTACAAGTGCCAAGAAAGGTGTGTACAATTTTTGAACTGTATGACATTAGTATGACCAGACCGGATCTAGACCCGTGAATTCCTGGATGCGTGGCAAGCGCTCTAGCCGGCCTATTAAAGGCATCCAATGCATTTTTTTAGGGCTTGAAAACAAGATTTTTCAAAGTCAATATTCTAGTCACTTATCTACATACTGAGTTGAAACAACACCTTCCCGGTGTAAATTGACATTCATGGAGCAAAAATGCCCCAAATTCTGACGAAAAACGGTTAATTGAAGGACCCTAAGCTGATTTTAGCGTACCACCCAGGAAATAAAGGACACGTCTTGGGGCTTGTTTCTGCAGTTTTAAAAACCGCAAAGTATGAAGTACTGATTCAAATGTCCTAATGTGGGACAATATGTGTCAATATACAGATTGCCTAATTCAGAAAATTTCCAGTTTATCTGTCCTGAAATTGCACTGGATGCCTTTAAACAGCAATGACACAAATATGTTACCGTTTACGTCCAAGGCTCTCAGAACCTGGCCATAGCCCATGTGGCTTGTAATTTCAAGCTTGGAGAGTCGCCCGTCCCCGTTGGAATCCAGAGGGTCGCTGGTGTCCAGGTTGTGAAGGACGCTGTAGATGTAGTTCAAGTGGTACGCTTCGGTAGCGGTCAGAATTCCGTTATCTGCAGAAGGAAAATATCAATTCTTGGCTTTGTATTTTCCTTTTTGTACTGCTAAAATGCTAGTAAATAGCTCCTATGTATGATCGTCTGAAATTATATATGCTAAAATGGTAGTAGCATGGTAGTCGTAGCTATTTGAGTTTCCTATATATGCTTTACTTAAGTATGATAGAAGATTCTAATTTTAAGACATAAAATGTCATTTTAAGACCTAAAATAAACTCTAACAGCCCTGACTATGCGAATTATATTTGTCATAATATCTATATATGCATATATCGTCTTCCAACTTAACATAAACAGGAACCGGGTGTACGTCTTTTACAGTAGACAAAAATGAAATTAACTAAATAGACTGGAAACAAGATAAAATATGTACTGTCGCGGTCAAACTGGTCGTAGAAGTCACTCATGGTCATGAAATTTTCGATTTCCATGAAGGTGAGATGTTCGTCGCTGTTGGTGTTGAGTTGGTTGAACATGTCCGCTTTTCCCCATAGCTCGAGGATTTGCTCCTCGTAAATGAACCCATCGCCTGCCGTACAGGATAATATAGTCAGTTCCCTAATTATATTAAAAGATATGTAAATTGAACGCTCCGCTTAAGTACCAAAAAATGCCAATAACCGAACCTGCCATTCATTTTGCCAACATCTACCCAATATCACATCAACATCATCTCATGTTATGCTATTCACAAAACCTTTTTTTGGTATAAAGATGATTTTAGACGATGCTTCCGCGAAAGTTCCCTAGAATGGTCACGATGCACTGTCATGAAGCCAGTCATTCGAACCCAGAACCTTCAGATTCTGAGTCAACAACCCTAAGCACAAGACGACCTTTCCAATTGACATATTACGACATATGTAACAGTGTCTACAACAAATCCTGTATGTTACAAACCTCGACATAGATATATACCAACGGGGAAACAGTCTATTTATTATATTATTATAAGTTGCAGTTTGCTTACTATCTCTGTCCAGGGCCACAAGAGCCTCGTGCAGAGTCATGGCATTGAGAACTTCATCCTTGGAAATCAGTCCGTCCATGTTGGCATCCAGACCAATTGCCTGCCTGCATGCATGCAAAAAAAATAAAAATAAAAATTGTGACCTCTTCATCATAGTTTTAATGTCCACTTTTTCACTACACTTCAACCAATTAAAAAATCTCAAGCACAGAGGATTTAAACAGCAAAAGAAAAGGTCTAGGGAGCTAGAATGCAAAGCATACTGCAACAAATGGTATAAAGACTAAATGTATGTTTATTAGGGTGCTGTGTTAAACAAACAGCAATCATACCGGCTGGCGAAGACAGATTCGGGCTCATGTTAAAATGAATCGACCCCAAAATATCAAACGTTAATGTTCAGCACGTACCTCTTCATTGGAGACGCTGTTGCCAAGGGCAAGGCAACGAACAGCAGAAGGAAAGGAATCATAGCTGACGTAAAGACCTAAAAAGGGACCGACAGGGTCCATTGTTAGAGCAAAACTCAACTATAAGTATCACGGGTAGGCTTAGCATTCACACGGGTAGGCTTAGATTCTTTGGATAAGCACGCGTGTGTCCTGCAAAAATCAGCTGTTAAGCAGTCTGTCTTCAATTGTCGTCAGCCGTTGGTTTTGTCACAGACTGCTTGAAAATTCGTACGACAGCCTACGACGAATGTGACCGCGCCGTTACACCCATAACGTTTTTACTGTCAGCAATAAAGAATATTTTCCATCTCTTAAATAGTACGTTCTGAAGGTTCTATTATAGCCAAGAAGAAGAAGATCGTACGACAAGTATCATCAGTCAAAAGTGGAATTCAAAGAAGCTACATGTGGATTGGAGAATAATTAGACTCACCAGGCTGTTCCTGTCCGGACGCTACAAGACACTGAGTCGTGTGAAGTCTGAGACAGTGTCGGAGACAGAAACAGTCGATCCTAAAATACCGATCTTGTGGGAAGTTTAACAGCTTTCAATCAAGATATCCCCTGGTTTGTCAATACAAATGTCACATTTTTTCGCAAAGCTGTCAATAATAAACTAGCCGCGCGCGGCCTCACGAGTTTGGTTTCCAAGGTAACATGATCCTAATATACCAGTCGTTTGGGAAGTTCGACAGGTTTCAATCAGGTTCCCCACGTTTGTCAAGACAAATGGCCGTTTGAAATTCTTTTTTTTTTAAAGATATCAATTCTACAGTCGGCGTATGACGTCGGTGTCAGCATGAACCCAGCAAGCATTGCACGTACGTCATGGATGTTTGTTTATTTAGCCTGACTACAGCATTTTTACACAGCTGTCAATGTTCCAGTCAGTTTATGACGTCGGCGCCAGCTTGTACCCAGAACTAATTGCACTTATGTCATCTGAAGAATGTTTGTTTATCAGCCCCAATACAAGACGCTTGTACTACGTTGTAGCAGGCTTTGAACACTTACTTACTTAGTATACTTATCCTTTGTTGTTTTATCTAACAAGGTGATGAGACTAAATATTGCAATGAGACAAGCAGAAAAGGCGACAGTCATTGAAGAATTTTATTTAGTTTGTGTTGACTTTTGCTTGGCTACCTGGCAGACCTTTGCCTAACACTAACAGTCTTATTGTTGCCTTGCTGCCGCTACTGGTGAATCTGCAGTAGGGGCACCACAGGGTCCAGCTGTAGGGAAAAGGACAATGTCAATAAGTCAAGGCTACAAAAACACGTGTAAATTGCAAAGGGAGGGGGGTGTCAGGAAAAAATTGAAACAAATGTTGCAAGCTGAAAATTAATTCAAGCTATCATTAGCTTACTGGTAGCAGCATAAATTAACAGCCTGATTTACTAGTACCTCGTAGAAACTAGCAAAATAGGAATGTTAAGATACAACAAGCCACCTTAGTTTTTCCTATGTGCAGAATCATTGTAGTTGTGCTTGGTTGACAGTTGTATTTTTATATGTAGGGTCCAGAAGTCATGTTGTCTGTATTACAATCATTCATATCTAAAGAAAGTATCGAGGTTGTAAAAACAGGCACCTTATCCACGTCTATGTGTTCAACGTCCTCCGGTGTTGGTCAGGTGGGTGACCCAAACAGTGTAGAATCCTGCACCTTTGCCATCATCTAGGTAGCTGTTATCTGTTAACAGTTGAACACCAAATTTTTTCGCAAAGCTATTGATTTTACAGTTGGGTTATAACGCCGGTACACGCTTGTACCCAGTACGCATTGCAAGTATGCCGTCAGTTTGTGACGTTATTGTCAGGTTGTACAAAGCACGTATTGCACTCACCTCATCTGATGCGAATAATGGGTGTTTGTTCATTAGCCCGACAGTTATCAATGTTACAGCCGGGTTCTGACGTCGGTGCTAGCTTGTACCCACAACGTATTTCATCTACGTTATCTGAATGTCCGCTTCAAATTCTATTTTTTTTTCACAAAGCTATCAATCAACAGTTGGGTTATGACGTCCGTGCCGCTAATTTCCGTCTCGTAAACGCTTGTTGCTATTTGAACCGGTCGATGCAAATTTCAGGTACCCAGTTGTTCAAGACATTCATGAACATGCAGGCCTTTTTAAATGGTTTTATGGTACGTGAGGGAATTATGAGTTGAAGCTAGATTACTTATTTATGTATTTCATTTCATTTTATATGTTGATGAAAATGAATAAGACCACGACAATGAGGAAAGAATGTTTGCGTTGACTGTTAGATAATTCTATTCCAGTCTTTATTTTTGCGTTGCTGCCGCTACTGGTGAATCTGCAGTCGGGACACCACAGAGCCCAGCTGTAGGGAAAAGAAAATTTATGTCAATAAAATCAAAGCTACAAATACACACTTGCAATTTGCAAAATGAGGATTGCAGGAAGAAAATTGCAAGTTACAAAGAACATCACGCTAACTGTTATCAAGCTAACCTAGTAGCAGCAGAGTCTAGGTCACTAGTACCTTGTGCAGACGAGCAAAAGAAACAAACCACTTCAGGTTTGCCCTCTTGCAGAATCACTGTGGTTGTACTTAATTAACAGTTGTGTTTTTTATATGTAGGATTCATAAAGAAGACAACCGGTTTTTTTTTTACACAACGCCCGGGCCCATAGATATCTAAAAAGAGTAGAAGGTTGTAAAAACAGATACCTTATCCAGTGATGGGATCATTGATGCCGGAGGTCAGAATTGTGTTCCACACAATGTAGAATCCTGCCTCTTCTGCATCTTCTAGGTAGCCACTATCTGTGAACAGTTGAACAGCAGAGATAAGTGAAGATAGAACATTTAGTTCAGTTTATTTAATTTCATCTTGTTTTGTATCCTTTTTTCGTTTTCAGTAACTTTCCAATTCAATGAAATAAGAGATGGCTAAACCAAATCATGGTGAAAACAAGTGTAAAACCAAACTTCCAAGGACATGGTGGAGGACAGAACTGTGTGGAGAGTGTTCATAACAAGGCTGACAACTTACAGGTCATTGACCTAAGCGCGCCAGGGTGAGAAGGTGAGAAGAAGCAAGGAAACTATCGCATCCAGAACCGTGGATATCTAGGTCTATGCCTGACTTGGTTAGGATTAGGATATCAGGCACGACTCTGGATAGTATCCAAAAAGATTTGCCACCAAGCACGGTTCTGGATACATGTGGACTATCCCGAACCGTGCCTGAGCATGGTTCGGGATAAAGCACGGTTCTGGATACAACAGAAACCTACTGTCCAAGTCGAGTCTTTCGACGATCCTCCTCAGGCCCATATTGTGGTTGCGCGCCTCCCGGAAGCTCACATACCCATTTTGGTCGTTGTCCTGGTCGGTAACGAACTGTCCGGTCTGGCCGCCGAGAAGAACCCTCAGCTCATCGGGTTCGAGTTGCTGGTCACCTGCACGAGCAAAAATTTGTCGGGAAAATGTCTTCTTTAGTCTTTACTACGACATGACAACTTTGAAAAATGGCCAGTCTGTGTAATACATATTTACTGTCTAGGTAAATGTAACAGCAACAAGCTACACGCATGGGAGCAGCTGGTAGAAAGGGTCCAGGACCGCATGATATGGAGGAAACCAGTACGTGGCCTATGCCCAAGGATTGGGAATATGATTATAATAAGTAAGTAAGTGCTGCCCAGGGCTCTGTGGAGACCTCCCCGCCAAAGGTTTATCCAGTGCGTGGCTGCTAGAAGAGTGATTTGGTCGAGCTAGAATAAGGGCATGTCACAGTAAAACGTTTTTAAAAACCTTGCTAGACATTTAAGTGTGTAGGGATGGTGGCCATTCACTAAGTATAGACTGTACCTTTCCATTGGTAGACTAGGCCACTGGCAGTGGTGTGTGTTTAAATGCGAAGGGTCATACCCTTGAATATGTAAGTACAAGTGCCAAGAAAGGTGTGTACAATTTTTGAACTGTATGACATTAGTATGACCAGACCGGATCTAGACCCGTGAATTCCTGGATGCGTGGCAAGCGCTCTAGCCGGCCTATTAAAGGCATCCAATGCATATGTTTTTAGGGCTTGAAAACAAGATTTTTCAAAGTCAATATTCTAGTCACTTATCTACATACTGAGTTGAAACAACACCTTCCCGGTGTAAATTGACATTCATGGAGCAAAAATGCCCCAAATTCTGACGAAAAACGGTTAATTGAAGGACCCTAAGCTGATTTTAGCGTACCACCCAGGAAATAAAGGACACGTCTTGGGGCTTGTTTCTGCAGTTTTAAAAACCGCAAAGTATGAAGTACTGATTCAAATGTCCTAATGTGGGACAATATGTGTCAATATACAGATTGCCTAATTCAGAAAATTTCCAGTTTATCTGTCCTGAAATTGCACTCGATGCCTTTAAACAGCAATGACACAAATATGTTACCGTTTACGTCCAAGGCTCTCAGAACCTGGCCATAGCCCATGTGGCTTGTAATTTCAAGCTTGGAGAGTCGCCCGTCCCCGTCGGAATCCAGAGGGTCGCTGGTGTCCAGGTTGTGAAGGACGCTGTAGATGTAGTTCAACTGGTACGCTTCGGTAGCGGTCAGAATTCCGTTATCTGCAGAAGGAAAATATCAATTCTTGGCTTTGTATTTTCCTTTTTGTACGATAAATCTGCTAAAATGCTAGTAAATAGCTCCTATGTATGATCGTCTGAAATTATATATGCTAAAATGGTAGTAGCATGGTAGTCGTAGCTATTTGAGTTTCCTATATATGCTTTACTTAAGTATGATAGAAGATTCCAATTTTAAGACATAAAATGTCATTTTAAGACCTAAAATAAACTCTAACAGCCCTGACTATGCGAATTATATTTGTCATAATATCTATATATGCATATATCGTCTTCCAACTTAACATTAACAGGAACCGGGTGTACGTCTTTTACAGTAGACAAAAATGAAATTAACTAAATAGACTGGAAACAAGATAAAATATGTACTGTCGCGGTCAAACTGGTCGTAGAAGTCACTCATGGTCATGAAATTTTCGATTTCCATGAAGGTGAGATGGTCGTCGCTGTTGGTGTTGAGTTGGTTGAACATGTCCGCTTTTCCCCATAGCTCGAGGATTTGCTCCTCGTAAATGAACCCATCGCCTGCCGTACAGGATAATATAGTCAGTTCCCTAATTATATTAAAAGATATGTAAATTGAACGCTCCGCTTAAGTACCAAAAAATGCCAATAACCGAACCTGCCATTCATTTTGCCAACATCTACCCAATATCACATCAACATCATCTTATGTTATGCTATTCACAAAACCTTTTTTTGGTATAAAGATGATTTTAGACGATGCTTCCGCGAAAGTTCCCTAGAATGGTCACAATGCACTGTCATGAAGCCAGTCATTCGAACCCAGAACCTTCAGATTCTGAGTCAACAACCCTAAGCACAAGACGACCTTTCCAATTGACATATTACGACATATGTAACAGTGTCTACGACAAATCCTGTATGTTACAAACCTCGACATAGATATATACCAACGGGGAAACAGTCTATTTATTATATTATTATAAGTTGCAGTTTGCTTACTATCTCTGTCCAGGGCCACAAGAGCCTCGTGCAGAGTCATGGCATTGAGAACTTCATCCTTGGAAATCAGTCCGTCCATGTTGGCATCCAGACCAATTGCCTGCCTGCATGCATGCAAAAAAAAATAAAAATAAAAATTGTGACCTCTTCATCATAGTTTTAATGTCCACATTTTCACTACACTTCAACCAATTAAAAAATCTCAAGCACAGAGGATTTAAACAGCAAAAGAAAAGGTCTAGGGAGCTAGAATGCAAAGCATACTGCAACAAATGGTATAAAGACTAAATGTATGTTTATTAGGGTGCTGTGTTAAACAAACAGCAATCATACCGGCTGGCGAAGACAGATTCGGGCTCATGTTAAAATGAATCGACCCCAAAATATCAAACGTTAATGTTCAGCACGTACCTCTTCATTGGAGACGCTGTTGCCAAGGGTAAGGCAACGAACAGCAGAAGGAAAGGAATCATAGCTGACGTAAAGACCTAAAAAGGGACCGACAGGGTCCATTGTTAGAGCAAAACTCAACTACAAGTATCACGGGTAGGCTTAGCATTCACACATATCACCAATAACAAATAGGCTTTTGATTGAAAGAATCAAAAGGCTATATTTTGCGACAGTATACCAAAATAAGGAGGAAGACTTCCAGGCCTTTAGAGCCAATCACATACACTGTACGTCGTACACTAGTCAGTACGATCACAAATTGAATGGATTCTTTGGATAAGCACGCGTGTGTCCTGCAAAAATCAGCTGTTAAGCAGTCTGTCTTCAATTGTCGTCAGCCGTTGGTTTTGTCACAGACTGCTTGAAAATTCGTACGACAGCCTACGACGAATGTGACCGCGCCGTTACACCCATAACGTTTTTACTGTCAGCAATAAAGAATATTTTCCATCTCTTAGATAGTACGTTCTGAAGGTTCTATTATAGCCAAGAAGAAGAAGATCGTACGACAAGTATCATCAGTCAAAAGTGGAATTCAAAGAAGCTACATGTGGATTGGAGAATAATTAGACTCACCAGGCTGTTCCTGTCCGGACGCTACAAGACACTGAGTCGTGTGAAGTCTGAGACAGTGTCGGAGACAGAAACAGTCGATCCTAAAATACCGATCTTGTGGGAAGTTTAACAGCTTTCAACCAAGATATCCCCTGGTTTGTCAATACAAATGTCACATTTTTTCGCAAAGCTGTCAATAATAAACTAGCCGCGCGCGGCCTCACGAGTTTGGTTTCCAAGGTAACATGATCCTAATATACCAGTCGTTTGGGAAGTTCGACAGGTTTCAATCAGGTTCCCCACGTTTGTCAAGACAAATGGCCGTTTGAAATTCTTTTTTTTTTAAAGATATCAATTCTACAGTCGGCGTATGACGTCGATGCCAGCATGAACCCAGCAAGCATTGCACGCACGTCATGGATGTTTGTTTATTTAGCCTGACTACAGCATTTTTGCACAGCTGTCAATGTTCCAGTCAGTTTATGACGTCGGCGCCAGCTTGTACCCAGAACTAATTGCACTTAGGCCACAGCAAGTAATTTTTATGGATGACATCAGCGCGCGCATTGATTTTCGCCCGATTTCGGAAAAAACAAACAAGAAATTTTGATGCCCACCTACTGTGGTCAACATGCCAAAAATATGTCATAAACGGCCATGGGCAAGGCAAGGCTCTGATTTTTTTTTACTTTGATACAGTATTTCAAGTGATGTTGTCAATGAATCAAAACCATTTGTACAAAGATTGAAAGCTTTTATTTAGTCATTTACTTTTTTTTCAAAATTGTTTCAGAGACAAATTGACGTTGTCATAGTTGGCACAATATAAGTAGAGTATGGCTTTCCGAACAGTTCAGTTTATAATTCAAATCTGTCAGTTATTGAGCCCCAGTTTCTGGTAGGCAGTGTCTAATCTCAGAGACCATCATGATCAGGAATCCAACAAACTTAATTGAGGCACAATTACTTACGTTTGATGGCAACCGTTTACAGTTAAGTTGTTACATTGCAAACAAATACCCAGTGTAGTAGCTACCTATGATGGTACGACAAGCTCTTTTCTACAATTGTTCTTGTTCATTGAGATTTATACATATGTGCAAGGACAGGTAATACTGTTAGATATAGGAATAATAGGCTTGTTGGTTATGATATCATGTTTTGTTGCCACAATTCTTGTTTAACAAGGTTTGCGATTTCAAAATTTGAAAATATATAAATCTTGTTTTTTTTGCCTGCCTTGTTTTTTTTTCGCCCTCTCGCATTAGATTTGGAGTCTGGGGAGGATGTCATCCATAAAATTTACTTGCTATGGCCTTATGTCATCTGAAGAATGTTTACTTAGTATACTTATTATTTGTTAAATTTATCTAACAAGGTGACGAGACTAAATATTGCAATGAGACAAGCAGAAAAGGCGACAGTCATTGAAGAATTTTATTTAGTTTGTGTTGACTTTTGCTTGGCTACCTGGCAGACTTTTGCCTAACAGTCTTATTGTTGCCTTGTTGCCGCTACTGGTGAATCTGCAGTAGGGGCACCACAGGGTCCAACTGTAGGGAAAAGGACATTCATGCCAATAAGTCAAGGCTACAAAAACACCTGTAAATTGCAAAGGGGGGGGGGTGTCAGGAAAAAATTGAAACAAATGTTGCAAGCTGAAAATTAATTCAAGCTATCATTAGCTTACTGGTAGCAGCATGAATTAACAGCCTGATTTACTAGTACCTCGTAGAAACTAGCAAAAGAAGAAGGTTAAGATACAACAAGCCACCTTAGTTTTTCCTATGTGCAGAATCATTGTAATTGTACTTGGTTGACAGTTGTATTTTTATATGTAGGATCCAGGACATAGCGATGTTGTGTGTATTAGTATCATACATCTCTAAAGAAAGTATCGAGGTTGTTAACACAGGCACCTTATCCACGTCTATGTGTTCAACGTCCTCCGGTGTTGATCAGGTGGGTGACCCAAACAGTATAGAATCCGGCCCCTTCTCCCTCGTCTAGGTAGTTATTATCTGCAAACAGTTAAACGAAAACAGTAGGCTGACAAAGACAAAACACATATTGATCTGTTTTAGTTACTTTGCTTTCCTTTTGTTTCCTTTCCTCTTTTTACAACACCATCTAAGCTATAGCGCATCTCTTTCCATGAACGAATGAAGAAAGCAGGTGCTGACCACATGTTTGTGTCCTTGGTTTGCATTTCAATGGACGGTAGCGCGAGGGTTCACTGAATGCTTGTATTTCATCCGCAAGTCTTCCTCTGGAGGTCTCTTCCCTGGGTAACGTACGCGTAATACTATTAGAATGATGATGTTATTTTAGGCTCGATCGTGAGATCTCTGGATGTCACAAAACACTTGAGCTACACTGAAATTCAATTAGCCTCGTGTTTGCGTCCATATGACGTCATGTGAAAATGGTCTATGAAGTAAACGTAGCGTTGCATCCAGAATCGTACTTCATCCAGAACCATGCTCAGACACGGTGCTGGATAGCCCACACGTATCCAGAACCGTACCTGGGGTAAAGCTACGTTCTTGGATACTCGGAGGCCATCCAAAACAGGGTCCTAAATCTATCCCACTCAGGCACAGACTAGCTAGCCACAGTTTTGGAGACGATACGTACCGTCCAAGTCGAGTCTGTCGAAGATCCTTCCGAGGCTCATACGGTGGCTGTGCGCCTCCTGGGTGTCGACGAAGCCGTTGTCATCATTGTCCTGGTCGTTCATGAACTCGGCGGTTTCGGAGCCCATCAGCACATTCACCTCAGTCGCACTGCACGAGCAAAATGTTTCTTTACTGATACATGAAAACTTATGGCCAGCCTGTGTGAAACACACCTTTACTGTCCGGGGTTCTATGGAGACCTCCCCGCCCACCAGAGGCTTGACCAGTGGCTAGAAGCGTGATTTGGTCAAGGTAAAATAAGGGCAAGTCACAAAACGTTAAAATGCTTCCCACACCCATAACTAGACTAGTCCACTGGAAATTGTTTCTTTTTAGCTGTCAAAGGTCATACACTTGAATATGTAAGTGGAAATAGTTTCTGTTTGGTTGAGAGCCAAGGAGGCAGTGTACGATATTTGTATGGAATGATCTTGGTACAGACCGACAGGGGTTTCAACTTTGGACCCGCAAACTTATGAATGCCATGAATATTTTGAAGTATACACCTTACCGTCGGCGTCCAAGACTCGCAGAACCTCGTTGTAGGTGATGTGGCTGAGGACTTCGAGCTTGGAGAGTCTTCCGTCTCCGTTAGAATCCAGTGGGTTGCCGAGCGCCGGGTTGTAGAACGTCATAGACGTAGTTCATCTGGTACGCTTCTGCAGGGTCCAGAGTCCCGTCACCTGTTGACATATGCATAGAATAGCTCCTTTTTAAAAGCTTTGTACTTTTCTATTTGTATGCTTGATCGTCTGACTAGCAAAAAGAAAAGCATCACATAGATAGCAGTCAAACAAAAAGGACTAAATAGATACAAATAGATCGAAGAAAGTTCAAATATATACCGTTGAAATCGAACTGGTCGTAAAAGTCACCCAGAGTCATTCCGTTCTCAATCTCCCTGAAGGTGAGGTGGTCGTCTCCGTCAGTGTTGAGTTCGTAAAACTTGTCTCCGTATCCCCACAGCTCGATGATCTGAGGCAGGTAGATGAAACCATCGCCTACACGCAGTGGATAAAAAAAGCTATAAGCATTGGAAGCTACGCTAGCTACAGTATCAAAGGAAGTCGCTAGGAGGCCCATAACAAACTTCATTTTGTCGAAAAGATCCATCTACAGCTCCGTGTGTTATACTGTTCATAAAGGCATTTTGTACAAATTACAAAATGATTTTGGACGATGCATCCGTGAATTTCAAAGTTCCCAAGAATGGCCATTATTTGCTGTCATAATTCTATCTTACCACCTAATGTGACAGGGTCCTTCAAAAAGGGTCCTTCCTGTCGAGTTAGTTAAAAGTCTGTATGTATATGTGAATTACAGTTCTTCCAGATTAAACCAACCCGTTTGGCGAATGTTACGTCGCCTGCGACAACACTACAACGCATCCTGTATGCTAGAAACCCTCGACATAGATATTTATTTATTTCAACTTCATTACACGTATATAAATGTAAATGGTTAAGGGCAAACAGGATGTTCCTTTCTAATCTCCCTAACCAGAATAAAAACAATTAAAAAAGTATTGTTTCCCTTCCCTACCGATAGATGCCAACGGGGAAACTGTCGACTTATGCTGTGGAAGTTTGCTTACCATCCCTGTCCAGAGCCACAAGAGCCTCGTGCAGAGACATGACGTTGGCAACTTCATCCTTAGAGACCATCCCGTCCCCGTTGGCATCGAGGGCAGATATCTGCCTGCATGGAAAAATGTCAAGAGAACTTGTGACTTCATCTCTTTTATAATTCTAATATCCATACTTTCTTACACTTCAACCAGATAGATACATTCGAAGCAGACCTCAAGCACAGAAGGCAAAGTGCTCCTTAAACAGCAAACTCATAGAGCGCAGGTTATGGAGCTTGCAAGTATCAAGAATTCACAGATCAGCCGTGTGGCAGCGATTTTAGGGTGCTACCTTGAATAGCAGCAGTCCTACCGGTTGGCGAACTAAGATTCGAGTTCATGTTGCAGTAGATCGTACGTACCCCCAACCCTAGAATAAGGAAAATTTAAAAAAAAGTTTAACGTAGTATTAAAATGAATATTCAGCACGTACCTCTTCATTGGAGACGCTGTTGCCAAGGCAACAAACAGCAGAAGGAAGGGAGTCATGATGGTTGATTTAAAGATCTGAAAGTGACCGTCAAAGGACAAACTCAGACACAGGTAACAGGTCTTAAGTCCTGATGGTTGCATTATAGCCAAGAAGCAGAACAAAACGAGGCAATGGAACAAAGCTACAGTAAATTGGAGAATAAATACACTCATCAGGTGGTTGCTATCAGGACACTACACGTTGAGTCGTGTGAAGTCTGAGACAGTGTCAGAGTCAGAAACACGCGATCCTAATATACCAGTCTTGTGGGAAGTGCATCATCCTTCAAACAAGACCTCACCAGGTTTGTCAACACAAATGTCTGTTTGAAATTCAATTTTTCGCACAGCTATCAATGTTACAGTGGGGATATGACGTCGGTGCCAGTTTGTACCCAGCATGTATTGCAGGTGCGTCATCTAATGGATGTTTATTAACAGTCCATATAGCCTTTAAAGAGAGCTGCCCATGCAGCTTCAGCAATCCCCGTGATATGCAAATTTCAGATACCATATTCTTGAATATGCGGTCTTGACAACACCTTTTTTAATTGGGAAGACATGGTGACGTGGGAAATTATTAGAGTTGAAGCTACATGTATATTACCTACGTATTCATTTCATGTTGTTATTTACAAGTCGATGAAACTGAGTGAGACTAAGACATTGAGAATAGTAGAAAAGAAGATTGAAGCCATTTGAAAACTTTATTTGGTTTGCGTTGACTGTAAGATTGTATTCAGTCTTTAGTTTTTTCATTGCTGCCGCTACTGGTGAATCTGCAGTCGGGTCATCTCAGGACTCAGCTGTAGGGAAAATGACTTTAATGTTAAAAATATTAGGGCTAGAAAATATACACATGCAAGTTGCAAAAAGAAGGTGGAAAACTTTGCAGGGAAAATGAAAACAATTTTGCAAGCTGAAAAGGAATTCAAGCTAACTATCATTAAGTTAGCCTGGTAGTAGCATGATTAAGCCTGAGTCACTAGCACCTTGTAAAGACTAGCAAAAGAAGCATAGAACAAGCCATTTTAGTTTTTCCTACGTGCAGAATCATTGTGGCAATATTCGGTTTGGAGTTGTAGGATTCATTAAGAAGCAATGTGGTTTGCTTTATAGTTTTCTGCACTAAATGCCAAGATTTTAAAAACCACACCTTAGCCAGTGACGGGATCTGTGCTGTCGCCGGTGTTGGTCACGTGGGTGACATAAACAGCGTAGAATCCGGCCCCTTCTCCATCGTTTAGGTAGTTATTATCTACAGACAGTTTAACACCAAATGTAAGACAGTTAATTTTCTTTTCTTTTTGTCCAGTACTTTCCTTTCTTTACAACAGCATTTAATCTATATTGCCTCTCATTCCATTTCAACGAAGAATGCAGGTGCTGATGACCACATGTTTGTGTCCTAAAATTTGCAATTCAGTGGACACCAGCTCGGCTCAAGTGTACATGTTTGTAAATGTTTGTATTTATCAGCAATCTTCTTCTGGCAATCTCATCTCTGTGTAACATACGCTTAATATAGAATTAATATAGAAACGCGTTTATTGCAAGTAAACGTAGTGTTGCATCCAGAACAGTGCTCAGGCACGGTTGTTCTAGACTGTCAAACCACATGTATCGGAGACTATCAAGAACCGTGCCTGATCCTAACCCTCACACAAGCAGGCATAGAGCTAGATAGGGACGGTTCTGGATACAATAGAGACTATCACGAACCGTGCCTGATCCGCAATCCTAACCCATTCAGGCATGTAACTAGATAGACACGGTTCTGGATACAATAGAGACTATCCAGAACCGTGCCTGATCCGCAATCCTAACCCATTTAGGCAAAGACCTAGCTAGCCACCGTTCTGGAGACGATACGTACCGTCCAAGTCGAGTCTGTCAAAGATCTTTCCCAGGTTCATACGGTGGCTGTGAGCCTCGCCATAGGTGACGAATCCGTTGTCATCATTGTCCTGGTCGTTCATGAACTCGTTGGTTTCGGAGCCCATCAGCACATTCACCTCATCCCTGCTCAGTCGTTGGTCGCCTGCACGAGCAAAAATGTGTCTTCACTGCTACATGACAACTTAGAGACAATGGCAAGTCTGTGTAACGCACACCCCTTTGCCCAGGGCTCTATGGAGACCTCTTTGCCCAACAGACGCTTGACCAGTGACTAGAAGCGGGATTTGGCCAAGCTAAAATCACGGCAGGAAATCCTATCTTTAAGTATGCCTTAAAGCATGCGCGTGCGTAAAGGTACACACGGGAGAAAAACAGAGCCTTTATGCGTGCTTTAAGGTGTGTGTAAAGAATGGATTTTGTGCATTGAATAAGGACATGTTACAAAAAGTTCAAATGCCTCCCACGCCCTTAGCTAGACAAGTCCACTGGTAATATACATAGTGTCTGTTAAACGCCTAAGGGTCACACTCTTGAGTATGGAAGTCATGAGATGTTGTTATTGAGAGTCAAGAAAGCAGTGTACGATATTTGAATGGAAGACCTTTCACTGCACAAGATCCCTACTTTACACACACCTTAAACCATGCATAAAGGCTCTATTTCTTCTCCCGTGTGTACCTTTACGCATGCTTTAAGGCATACTTAGCTAAAGGCTAACTAAAGACATACTTTAAGGCTAAAGATAGGATCTTGTGCAGTGTTTGGTACGGACCGACCGGGGTTTAGACCCACGACTTCATGAATGCAAGGCCCTGATTTGAAAACAGATACCTTACCGTCGGCGTCCAGGGCTAACAGAACCTCGTCGTAGGTGATGTGGCTCAGAACTTCGAGCTTGGAGAGTCTTCCGTCACCGTTAGCATCGAGTGCCGCCGCGAGTGGGTCGATGGTGGGGTCGGGGGTCGGGTTGTTGGGGTCGGGGGTCGGGGCCGGGGGGTGGAGAACGTCATGGATGTAGTGCATCTGGTACGCTTCTGGAGCGTCCAGAGTACCGTCACCTGTTGACATAGACATAGAATAGCTTCTAGATAAGGATGTAAAAGATCAGGCAAAGGAGAATGGAACTCGCTGGGCACTGCGTGAGACAGGAATCAACCCAGGGCAAACGGAACCCAGGCAGAAGGCGTAAGACATTCATCGACGTCCTCAAGAGAGATGCTAGTCTCAACCGACCCAGCAACACAGCTGAGCTTTGATAAACAATGGAGACAACGAAGGAATGGAGCAAGAGGATCCATACAGCTTCCCGAGATGGTCTGTGATGCCCTCGCTGATGATGAAAATCTTTGTACTTTTCTATTTGTATGATTGATCACTAGATAGTTTTAAACAATGTGTAACAGGTCGTTCGGTGTAATGTAGCCAGCTGTCACCGCGCCGCGTGCCTGCAAAGCTGGTGTGTTACGCCGAAGGGTGGTTATAACGGCTATTCAAATGCAGGTACAGATTTTCTAACAAAATACTAGGAAGTTATTAGACAGGATTTACAGCAGTCAAAACAAATGAACTATGTAGATATAAATTAATCAAAAAAAGCTAATATATATGTACCGTTGAAGTCAAACTGGTCGTAAAAGTCGCTCAGAGTCATTCCGTTCTCAATCTCCCTGAAGGTGAGATGGTCGTCTCCGTCAGTGTTGAGTTCGTAAAACTTGTCTCCGGATCCCCACAGCTCGATGATCTGAGGCAGGTAGATGAATCCGTCACCTGCAATCGTAGAATATCTCTATTTCTTGAAGGCTAATTACAAGAAAAGTTATAACTGCATGTTCTGCCCCAGTACCGACGAAGGCTGCTAGGAGGCTCATCACCGAACTTGTCAGAAAGATCTAGCTACAGCTTTTTGGTTGATACACAGTTGTACACTTTGCTGTACAAAGATGATTTTGGTCGATATATCCGTAAAACTCCCAAGAATGCTCATAATTTGCTGTCGTAAAGGTATCGTATGACATGTGTGACCAGGTCCTTAGAAAACTGGTTCAAACTTTTTATGTACATTACAGCCGCTTAATAGGTCTTCTCGCTTAAACCAACAAGTATGGCGGCTGGTGACAATACTTCAAACACCCTACAACAAACCCTTATGTGACAAGCTCTCGACATAGATAGAGAATAACTTGGAAACTGTCGACTTATGCTGTGAACGTCTGCTTACCATCCCTGTCCAGAGCCACAAGAGCCTCGTGCAGAGACATGGCGGCGAACACCTCATCCTTGGAGACCAGCCCGTCCCCGTTGTCATCGAGTACTTCTTGTTGGCCAGTGGCCTGCCTGCATGGAAAAATGTCAAGAGAACTTGTGACTCTCAAAGCTTTGGCAAGATGTAAGGCACTGTGGAACAACCTGTACAAAGAATGTATCCATCCAGTGGAAATGGGGTCTTATGTAAATAAGCTACTGCCGCGTGCCAGCGATTCTAGGATGCTATTTTGCCGTCTCCGTTGGCATCGAGGCCAGATGTCTGCCTGCAAGGAAAAATGTCAAAAGAAATTGTGACTTACGCCAAAAAGTAGTTACTCAAGCAACTGGATATGATTTTCGAAAAGGTGCGACGTTTCAGGTAGCATCTACTACCTTTCGTCAGTGACTTTGGAGACAAATCGACTTCATCAGTTTTGTAAGCACGAACTGTTGATTGATATGCAAATAAACGAAGACAGAAATTGTGACTTCTTCGTTAGATGTATAATTGGATGTCTAATGGATGGTCTTAAGTTTTCTTACACTTCAACCAGATGGATAAATTTGAAGCAGACCTGAAGCACAGAAGGCAAAGTGCAAACTCCGTCAGCTATGGCAAGCGAGCTTACAAGATGCAAAGGATTGCATGACTGTATTCATCCAGAGAAAATTGGGCCTGATATAAATCAGCTACCACAGCGTTCCAGCAATTTTAGGCAACTTTGAAAAAAAGGCATACTGGTTTGCCAACTCAGATTCAGTTTATGTTGCAGTAGATTGTACGTATACCCACCAACTAAGGAAAATAATGAAAATATCAAAATACCAAGACGAACGTTCGGCACGTACCTCTTCATTGGAGACGCTGTTGCCAAGGCAACGAACAGCAGAAGGAAGGGAGTCATGGTTGATGCAAAGATCTAAAAAAAAAAGACCGTCACGGGGCATTGTTAGAGTAAAATTCAAACATAAGTAACAAATCTAAAATCCTGAAGGTTCCATCATAGTCAAAAAGCAGAACAAAACGAGAAGATTAAAAGAAGTTACAGTGGAGTTGAGTTGAGTTGAGTTGAGTTGAGAAAAAGTAGACTTACCAGTCGATTTCTGTCCGGACACTGCAAGACAAGTCGTGTGAAGTCTGAGACAGTATCGGAGTCAGAAACACTCGATCCTAATATACCAGTTTTGTGGGACGTCCAACAGATTTTAGTCAATACCTCCCCAGGTTTGTCAATACAAACGTCCGTTTGAAATTCTATCTTAAGCCTCTACCGGCATCAATGACGTCTTTGGGGTCATAATGTCAGGGCCAGCTCGTACTCAGAACCTATTGCACGACCGAACGGTATCTTATGGATGTTTGGTCAAGATAGCATTAGAGTAACGGACGTAGCGAACACATTCTCGGAGTCTTCGTGCAGTTTGTTCCGATTCCTACACGCCTCGCTATTCTTAACGTACTGATAAGGATGTTTTGCAGGATACTCCTGGTGCCAGGCTCATGCAGCTTGATACAGTCAATATATTAATCTATTAATAACCTGTTTTTATGCACGAATGACACGCGTGTAATGTTACGCTAAGGTGGCGCGTGTAATGTTATGTAAGTATACAGACCACAATATTGGGCCATGGGTCCAAGGCCCTGTTCAGGCGCAAGTGTTGGAAGCACATTCGATCTGGATTCCACCGAAGCAGGATTCGTGTGGCCCCATCTGAACGCGCCAAATCGCATTAAAAGCGCCTCGATCCCAAACCCCATTAGTTTCGAACCGGCTTCAACGCATTCCGACTTCAGTCTAAACGCAATGTGACTTTACCGGTTTACTTTACATATTGACCAGGTCATGGATTACGGGGTGATATTTCTTTATTCATATGCAATACCAGCAGCAACATTCTAGGACGAGCTACACCGCGTCTGGCGGGACCACGTCGGCATTCGGCCGAGGTACACTGGGAGGGGGCATCAGCTAGGAGGTCGTTGACCTCTGACAGTGATACGACGCCACCTTGCGTCTTTTCATCAAACTACGAAGATTTCTAGCTTAACCGGTTTGTTCTTGGGAACGGGTTGGAAGGAACGTGTGGCACGTGGACCAGACGCGAGGAATGCGATTTACCCGAATCGCGATTCCAGCGGTTTCGTCTGAACACGGCCAAAGTTCGCCTGTGTTAGTATAGTAGTTCAATAGAACAGAGCTATGAACTTTGTTCAAACAAAGAACATCGTTCGGACAACCAGCCAAAGAACGCACCAAAATGTACCGTTTTCTCCTAAGAAATAAACAAACAATGAACAGTGTGAGTTATGGAAAGACTGACTGAGTTTGTAAGAGATTTTCTTACAACCATTGAGTTATACTGGTTAATTTTAGAGGCATCGTCGACAGCAAACTCCTTAAAAATAAGTAGTAATGTCTTTTCTATTTATCAGGAACAGGGAGTACATGTAAGTGAGTGATTTAGAGCTTCTAAATCACTCATCAGAGTTTATCAGAGACTGAGTGAGGGATCCGGAGTTTCTCTTGCATCTATTTTCAATGGTGCATTTTCATTTTGATACCTTGATCGACTCTTAGTTTCCATATTTTTGACATAAAACAAGGCACTTCTCAATGACCTTAATTAAATGAACAACAATTCAGCATTTTTGACTGTAAGATTTTATTTCAGTCTATATTTTTGCGTTGCTGCCGCTACTGGTGAATCTGCAGTCGGGACACCACAGGGTCCAGCTGTAGGGAAAATGACATTTATGTCACACGTGAAATGTCAATAGAGGCTTCAAATATATGTACCTCTAATTTGCAAAAAAAGGACTACGGGGGAAAATAGAAACAAGTGTTGCTAGCTACAAAGAATCAAGCTAACTTTCATTAAAATCCTAGTATCAGCATATATATAGCCTGGGTCGTTAGTGGCTTGTGACCAAGGTTGTCAAAACAGAGACCTTAATGAGCTTACTCTGTGATATGTTAGGTGATCAGTTGCCAGCGTTGGTGGCTGCGATAGTCATATACACAGTGTAGAATCCGGCACCTTCCCCCATCTCTAGGTAGTTACTATCTGTAAACAGTTGAACAGCAAAGATCAGTTGAAGAAGAACAAAAACAACATCGATCAATCCACAGTTTTTCTGTTCTTTTCCTTTTTTTCTTACAGTACCGTTTGATGACAAAAAACAGTTTAATGAAGCAAAAAACTTATGGTTGTCAAACTCCCATGGCAAATTATTACTTTCCCCAAACCCACGTTGTTAGTCTGGGGGCGGGAGGGCAGACAGTACTATTACATTTGGCCATAGAAACCTATGGTTAAATACACTAAAACAAGGACTCATAAAAGTTCTTTCCCACATATCAATCTCAAACTTCTGCACCAAAAAGACACAAGGGTCTGCCTCCCAAATATACAAAGAAAACAGGAGATTGACCAGCTCAAACTCCGACAACAGCTGACAACAGTAAACAAACCCTACTTTTGACCTAATTTTCTTATGTATCCATCCCCTCTGGGCTGGCAAGACCTCATCACTCTCTCTCTCACTACGGCCACTAAACTGGTGAAATAAACAAAACTTGACCAAAGTAGGAAAGTTTAGACCCGATCTGCCCCTCCTAGCCCAAAGGTCTCCAAACTGGACCAACATTTTCTAGAGTAAAAAGGATTTTCAAAGATATTAACTACTAAAGGACTACAATCGTGTTCCCCTTTTGGAGCCTCTACTGCGCAACGCAATGGCGACGTTAATTATTAATATGTTTTACAGTGTAATGTGTAACTATATGACTCCGGGAAGAGTGTGTATACATTGTACTCACTAATGGAGATCTGTCAAACAAACAAACAAACAAACAAACTTCTGCCATGGAGACTAAAGTAAACTTACCGTCCAAGTCGAGTCTGTCGAAGACCCTTCCCAGGCTCATGCGGTGGCTGTGTGCCTCGCCAAAGGAGACGAATCCGTCGTCATCATTGTCCTGGTCGTTCATGAACTCCGCGGTTTCGGAGCCCATCAGCACCATCAGCTCATCCCTGCTCAGCATTTGGTCACCTGCACCAGCAAAATGTGTCGGAAAAATGTATTCTTTAGGCCCCTGTCATACATAGCCGAATATGGCCTCCCGAAACACTGCCGAACTTCCCCCCAACCATGGTTAGAAGTAGGTCGGGAGCAAGGTCGGCTGGGTCGGCTACTGTTCGGCTGCGCCAGCGGAATGTTTCAAAATGTAGAAAGCATGCATTCGGGTTGAAAACATTCGGGGGATTTGGCCATGGTTAGCTGATGGTTGGCTGGTGTTCGGGAGTAGGTCTTGTTGGCAGTCAAATTTAACTCGATTCGATTCGTATCGAAAGGTAGGCGTGGCCTAAATATCTTGTCATACTGTTAGGATACTATCTGGATACGCGTGAACTATCCAGAACCTATGCCAGCGCATGGTTCTGGATAAAGTACGGTTCTGGATAACGGGAATGGCTCTATCTTACCATCAGTGTCCAAGGCCATGAGAACCTCGTCATAGGTCATGTGGCTGAGAACTTCGAGCCTGGAGAGCCTGCCGTCTCCGTTGGAATCCAGAGGATCGTCCAGCGTAGGGTCGTTGAGAACGTCGTAGATGAAGTTCAGTTGGTAAGCTTCAGCAACATCCAGGGTTCCGTCCACTGTGGGCATATAGTTAGAGTTTGCATGAAAGCTCATCTGTGTGGTTACAATTCCATAATGATCAGACTGTTCCTCACCTCGACTTTTCAGTTGCACATCCATCGACTTCACTCCTGAAGAAGGTCGACGGATGTGCGACTGAAAATTCGAGGTGAGGAACAGTCTGATTGTGTTGACGAAAGTACTAACTTCATTATAGTTAGAGTTTATTGAGATATACTAGCTTGACAACTTTCATTGTATCTATTCTTCCAGTGATCCCTATCGCACACAACTACTGGACATTGCACAAAACTACATTACACACTAGACATTATACAAATACGTACTGTTGAAGTCGAACTGGTCGTAAAAGTCGCCCAGAGACATCCCATTCTCAATCTCCCTGAAGGTGAGATGGTCGTCGCCGTCGACGTTAAGTAGGTAGAACTGGTCTCCAACTCCCCACAGCTCGATGATCTGAGGCAGGTAGATGAAGCCATCGCCTGCAATGAGAGAGAACAACACGTTTACTTTCCGAAGGCTAGCTACAAGGAAGAGATAGAAAAATTTCAAGCGTGTTCTGCTACAGTAATGAAAAACGTCGCTAGGAGGTGCATGACAGGTCTTGTCCGCCATTTTGCAGAAAAAAAACTAGCTAGACAACATGATTGACCGGATCAGAATGACTATCCCAGACCTGCTGAAATGATTCCTCCCGTAATTTTGAAATCTTTATTATTATGTATATCTACAAATGTTTAATTGATTTCTGTAATTTTAAAATTGCGAATTTGTAAATGATGTCAATGTAACTGAATATTTCTCTTAGGTTTTTAATCCTCCGTAAAATTTGATATTGTATTTGTAAATTGGCGACAATTCAGATTTTTCGTGAGTCTGTCAATGCTAATAAACCTTTCTTATGTCTTAAAAAAAGCTACAGCAGTACGACGAAAAACTCTGCCTTGTCCCTCCCCCCTCCGACGACTCGGTCGGGCAATTGACCGCTAGGTAGGTAGGTAGGTATCGCTTACCATCCCTGTCCAGGGCCATCAGAGCCTCATGCAGAGACATGGCAGCGAACACTTCGTCCTTAGAGACCAGCCCGTCCATGTTGGCATCAAGGCCGCTCATGGTCTGCCTGTGGGCAAAAAAGATAAAGACAGATATATTCTCCCTTCATTTTGCAACTTTATGTACAGTTTTGTTACAATTCTATTGGGAAAGTTTGCCAGAATTGTATTTGAGTCCCAATTACTAATGTTGTGAAAGTAGTGTGCAGTCTGAGGCTATTAAGTAGCTCGTTAAGTAACACTGCAGGGCTGCAGTTTGTTAGTACTTAAGTAGAACCTGTGTATATCTGTTTATTATCAATGTATCAATTATATTTAAGTGGCATGCATGCCCCAAGTTACAAATGCACAGTTTAAAAAAAAGACATATCGTGACTTCTTTGTCATAGATTTAACCCTAAACAGTACACCTGGGGTCCGCGCGGACCCCAGCACTATATATTCTGTAATATTTTTTTTGTTTCTAAAGATTTTTTTTCTGAAATTTTAGGTAGTTGTCACCCACAAAGTTGTGCCTCAACACAGTGCAGAAAATTCCGTTTCCCCCATTTTTTTTAAATTTTGTATCTGATTTTCTTTTGGGGTCCACGCGGACCCCAGCCGGCTTTCGATCGTAATAGATACACTGGCGTTCTTACACTTTACTTTTTTTCTTATACTTTACTATATTTTCAGGCTTTTATGATAAGTGACACATGCTTTCTAACATTAATAACATTTTATATAATTTAATGTGATTTTTATTAATAATTTATGCTAATTTAATTACGTCATTGGTCAAAACCAAGATCCAAGATGGCGGATAATTAAATATGTATGACGTCATTGTATGACGTCACTGGTGTTGCTAAGGGCAACATAAGCTTTAGCAGACCTTATCATTTTATCATAAACACTTTTTGTTAAAGTTGCGTTGTATACCATTAAGTTTTAAGAGAATCTATTTATAACGGTTTTAGCCATTAAAATCATATGAATGACGTCATAATGACGTCATACTACGTCATAACGACATCACAATTGTTGTATTGATTAATTTTTACTAGTACACCATCTTCTGAAAATTTGGTGGCCATATGGTATACCGTTTCCGAGTTCTGAGGGGGGCAATAAGCCCCCTCCCCCAATCCCACGAACCTCCAAAGCTTTAAAAACTTTTAAAAAACGGGTATTTCTTGATTCCTTCTTTTCTTCACCAAAAAATTGGAAAAGGTACAAATGTATGATTTTACGTAATGTGGACTCAGAGGTTCACACATCGATTCAGCAAAACAGTTGAGCTGGTAGCATACTGATAATTTCTAAAAATTAGGAAAAAACTGTTTTGGGGTCCGTGCGGACCCCAGGTGGACAGATTAATCAGTCCGGGAAGGTGTACTGTTGAGGGTTAATGTCCAGATATCATTACACAAATCCAAGAGAAGGCCACACTCAGGTGTAAGGACTAACATCATAGTCGGAAAACCTGTATCTGTACATAAATCTGTATCTTATTGCAAAGAAAGATCTCGAGTGATTGCCAAGAAGAAAACCATTACACACAGACAACCTTCCCTGTGGCTTTACAGCGTTTTGTGTTCTCCTCTCACCTTTCCGACAAGAAGGTTGTCAGTTTAAACTTTTCATGCAAAACAAGGCGAATTGTGGGAAATCAAAGATAAAGGCCTCTAACTTAGAAACAGTTCAAGTCTGGACCATACAATCCGATAAATACATTCAAAACAGACATACACCACAAAGGGCTAGGTGCTCCTTAAACAGCAAAAATACTGACTGTAGCAAATTCAATAAAGACTAAATTCAGCCACTCAATGGAAAATGAAGCCTTATGTTAACCAGCTATCGCCTTGTACCAGCGACACAAGGGTGCTACTTTGAATAAAAGCACTCATTCTGGCCTGTCAAGTCAGATTCCGACGTTGAGATAGATCGGCTCAAAAATATAAACATAATTATTGAAATTTTCGGCACGTACCTCTTCATGGGAGAGGCTGTTGCCAGGGCAACGAACATCAGAAGGAAGGGAGTCATGGTTCTGAAAGGTAACGGGATTTGTTAGAGTATAGGTCAAACATAAGTAATACTGGTGGATTAAGATTCAGATTTATTGCAATCAACTTGCATGTTAACATGAAATCTGTTGACAGTTACATGGAAATCATTACAAACATAGTATCAAGATCACAAGCAATTACACATATTACGAGTTTACACACAAGTTAAAACCAGTTAGAAAGAAATTAAAAGAAAGGCTATATTTAACGACAGTGTAGCGAAGTAACGAAAGAGGGAAGACTTTTAGGCATAAACAGCAACCAAATGGCCTTAAAGTTTTATCTCACAAATCGTGCGTCATGTTCCATTATATTATACCAAAGAAGAAGAACAAAAAAGTCATCAAAGAAGCTACAGTAAAGTACAGAATCATCAGACTCACCAGTTTTTTTCTTGTCAGGACACTACAAGCCGTTGAGTCGGTGTGAAGATTGAGGTGGAGTCGGAGCCAGTCCACCCTTATATACCCGTCTTGTGGGAATTTGGACAGATTTTAATCAGGACATCCCAAGGTGTGCCAATACCTGTGTCCGCTTGAAATTCTATTTTTTGGACAGATGGCCCAGTTTGGGTTCTATAATGTCAGGGCCAGTACGTGTAATGGTCAGCTTTGCATTAAAAGAACGGGCTTTGCACACGATACCTCGATGGACACAGTTGTACGAAAACCACAGACGGGATATCATCGTTATACATATACGGTATACGGGAACACGACCGTATATACTTATATCTCTTGACATGCTATTACGTTACATGCTACCAACGCAAAGCAAACTTCACTTCTAAAACAAACGTATTCTTGTGGATGAAAAACGACAATTTGGCTTCGCTACATAATATTGTATCAATTTCAGATCTAACCTTGCTAGAACTGTCTTTATTGGCAAGGTCACCAAATGCAGTATGTGTACTCTTAATTACGTTAATTCCCCTGCTAAATATGTGCAGTTTGTTCCGATTCCTACGCAATTGACTGTTGTCGTTCTGATAATGATGTTTTGCAGGATCCACTTTGGGTTCGGCTCATCCTGATACGGTCCAGATATAAACATTTACATTAAGCTGTTATCATACAACGACTCTGTATGTATAACCTAATTTGCACGAAGGACACGCGTGTTATATGTTGTGTAAGCTACGGTGACGTCATGCAAAATACACCAATGATAACCGTCTTTCGGACAACCAGCCAGCTACCGGACAACGCACAAGAGCATACCATTTTATTATTATAAAGACATTATATATTTATAAGCATTAGTATTATTTATTGTCTTGGGGTGATGGGACTTCGGTGCACTGTTAGTCAACTCACTGTTTTTATATCTTAATTGTATTTTGTTTTGTGGCGCTCTTAAAATAAGTTTAAAACTTGAGTTTAGCTTCACACTGAACTTGTTATTGTGTTGTTGATGAATAAAAAACCGTACCATTTTCTATGACGAAATCAACTCACAGTGAGCAGAATGAGTGAGTAACTGAGTTAGTGAGAGAGTTTCTGTTGTTTTCTAACTACCATTCCAAATGTTGTTCTGAAAAAGACATCGTGGCAACGTTTTAATGAAACGTTGACCAAGCATCCAGCGAAAACCGTGAAAAATCCGGGTTTCGTGTAGACTGTTACTGCCGTGGTGCTCTCTTTCCAAATGCAAACCAGCAATCAAACACCATCACTTCTCAATGACCTCACACACAAAACACCATGTCTTTAATATTCATCTGCTGTACAGACATATCCAGGCAGGGCTGCCAAACTAGCCCCTGTTTCTAACCAAGAGTTCGCCCTGACAAAGATAATACAGGTAGATTCCAGGTCACTCAACCAACATCGATAACATCAACCAAGTCCAGTCATTAAACACATCGTATTGTATATCTCTCGTATATGACATCAAAAATACAACATTGTGTATGACAGGCACAGCGTACTAAGTTCAAATTTTGTGTTAAATGTCTGGACTTAGCTTTACAATAGTATAACATTGACGAGTATATACACAGGTTATATACGCAGTTAATAATATATATAGTATATATAGATATATTTGTGCACATTATACAGTTTATACAAATAACATGGCTTTCCTCCTATGTGGCTATAGCTATTCTAAGTTACGAGCGAAGTGATTTTTATAAAGTCAATCTCATAAAAAGATATCAACAACAATGTATCTAGCTTTGAAAGAGACTTACAACCCCCTAAAATGCTCATACTGTCGTACAACCCGATGATGACGTCAAACGAGCACGAGCCGAGCAATGTACGAAAATGTACGAAATGGCCAGTCAACGACGTCACAACTTCGCGAACGTTTGCCGAACATTTACGAATATACGTGACGTGGCCTACACAGGGTTACCAATCCCTTATTTGAGAGATTCGTTCACCTCGTTGGTCCTTGGGTTTCAGTATTATTTCTTCTAAAATCCTTGAACCAACGAAAGGAACTGAGGTGCTCTAAGCTGTACCTAATTACGGTAAATACATATGTTACATGTACATGGTATAGATATATGTACATAGCATATATCTATACCATGAGGCACCAATAAGGAGCCACGAAATACCTAATACATGTACATAGAAACTGTGACTTTCCCTCGACCTCTTCTATACATACAACTGTAAAACGCGTCTGCCGAATGCCACCAAACAGCCTGACAAGAGTGGCTCTACGGTGGGCACCGCAAGGGAAAATGTCAAGAGGCCGTCCAAAAGAAACTGAGGAGAACTATGGAAAGAGAAACGAGGGGACGGGGTCTCTCTCGATGAAGCTACCAGGGTAGCTGCAAAACCAGACCAGGTTAAGGAACTTCGTGATGCCCCAAGAGCCACTTGGCACAGAGGAGGGTGAGTGAGTTACTTGTTGTTATAAAACGTGTCCATCATATCTAGGAACTCTTCGAAAGTCACCACTTCGACTTTTCCTGTGGATGGAAAAACAAAACAAACGTGTCAGAGACGCCACTAGATCTAGACGCCCTAGGAGTTGTCAATTGAGGTGGCTGAAGGCAGCGCATACAAACATGCGAGTTAAGAAACGAGTTTGGCGAAGGTAAGGAAAGATAACCGTCAAGGAGCTCATGAGAGCTTAGCCTGCTCGCAGAGAAAAATACACAGAGCAACGAAGTGAAGAAAGACTGATTGCAATCAGTGCTGCAGAGCGCAGTGCATCATCATCAAGTAAAGTCAGTGGGTTATGTGTGTCCAGTCTGCAGCTAGTAGGTGTTGTCCGTTGTGCAAATGTGTATTCAGAGGGTCCCCTCCTACAGTTAGTCGAAGCATGCGTCTCCTCTTCACATCGCCTTGTCACCCTGGAAACTTAGGCTTGATACCATGGAAAGGCAAGTCTCAAGATCGACAGTCTTTGCCCCTGGAGTGTGTACAGAGAATCAGAACACAATCAGGGTAAGTGAGGTTAGTATAGCATGGGTTAGTATATAGTTTGGGTAGCGGTTAGACGTTAGGTCATTATATTTCGGTTCTGCAGTTTGAGTAGAGGTTGGATATCAAAGATGGAGGTGCTGTTAGGTCTGCTAAATGTGAGGAGTTGTTACCTTGTAATGTATTGTTAGCAGGAATTTAGCAGAGGAACACACAGAGAAGTTAAAGTACAGAGGGTGTGGGCAAGACGATTCATATCTGTTGAGATCCATCATTTGTCGGTGAATAAATGTAAAATTTTAAAGACCACCTAGCAGCTGGCATCAACAGCACATGTGCATTTCAAAGTCATAAGTCATCCTAAATAAATGCCAAAGTTCAAAAATCACTATTTGAATCCACAGCCTGTGTGAGTGTCAAAGTTTAGGCGTCATCCCTTCCGTTTTAAATCTCGGTCTAAATACATGTCAAGATTAAAAATCACTATTTGAATTCACAGCCTGTGTGCATGTCAAAGTTGAGAAATCATCCGTACAGTTTGAACTAAGTCTAACTACAGTTCAAAGTTTACTGTTTGCATCCACAGTGCATGTCAAAGTTCAGAGGTCATATCCTTACCGTTGGTGTCCACGACCCTCATCATCTCCTTGACCTCTGCGGGTGAAGGTCGGTACCCGACCCTGACCAGGATCTTCCTGACGTCAGCAAGGTTGATCAGTCCGTCCCCGTCCACGTCCGTCATCTCAAACTGCTCCTTAAACTCTGGAGGGCAAGACGTTTGTTCGTTTGTTTGTTTGTTTGTTTGTTTCGCATAAACAGTTTATAAGCTAACCCTAACCCATAACCCTAACCCATAACCCTAACCCTAACCCATGACCCTAACCCATAACCAGTTTGTAACCTAACCCTAACCCTAACCCCAACCCTAACCCATAACCCTAACCCATGACCCTAACAATAACCCATAACCAGTTTGTAACCAAACCCTAATCCATAACCTGTAAACCGCCTTGAGGCGTAACACACCAGAACATTAGAAGTTTGTTTGTTTGTTTGTTTGTTTGTTTGTTTGTTAAGTTTTTATGTTTGTTTGTTTGTTGGTTGATTTATTTCACCATGGCCTACTGGCGTTTTTAAATGTGCCCTGAGGGACTCAAACCCCAAACATAGAAGATGCAAATATTTGACCGACGTGCAGACACTCTTTCATTGGTCGAACCGCTAATTGTCATGTCATCATTGGCTGAACTGATAATTGTGATAGACAGTCAGGAACGGTTCATTTAGCATTGCGCACCATGAACTGTAAGCTAGCTTATCCTGCCCTACCTTGCACTTGTTCTGCAGTGAGCCTGCCGTGGCCGTTGCCCTGTGGGCTGTCCTGGCCCTCCTGCCCGCCTATGGTGGTCTCCACGGTGGAGGTCCGGATGTAGGTGGTCTTGCCGGTGTTCGGGTCGTAACTCTCCTCCATCTCGTGTGCCACACGCTCCTCCACAAACACCCCGGCCTGACCGTCGGTAGACTCTGGGAGAAAATGACAGAAACGAAGAATGAACGACTTTTACGTCAATGAAGGTTAGACATCCGGGTAATGAGATACACAAAAAAAATAGTTACTCAAGCAACTGGATAGAATTCGAAAACTTTTAGACGTTTAAAGTAGCATCCACTATTTTGTCAGTCAGTGACTGAAGAACTTTTAAACATTGTGTCACTATATGTTTTAGGAAAGAGATAGCAAACGTAAATTCCTTACTGTGTATATTTTAATAAGTATATGTGTACTAATGACTATAACGTGACGTGAATGTGTTTTACGTTTAGTCGCTGCGAATGTTAGATTACCCTGCTCACCCGTACCAATAGAGGAGTAAGTAAACGAAAGGAATGAATAAATAATTGAAAGCGACGGAGTCAAGTAAACTAATGGGTTGATGAACGTATTGATGAATGAATGAAATTGAATAGATTTTCTTTTTTTCCATATTTGTTGCTTTTGTAAACATTTGTCTCACCTTCGTCGTCCGTGTCCACGTCGGAGTCCTCGCTATCGTAGTGTCCGTCCTCCCGCGGCTGGGACGACTTCCTCTGCCACACCATGATGGAGGTGTCCATCCCTCCTGTAAATGTGCATCATAAGTCGTCTTAGCCTGGGTGTATAACACTGACAGGGTCCGATTGGGTCCCCTGCCCTGAGAGCGTGTGGCCAGGAGCCATGTATAGTTTAAAAAAATGAGAACTGCCAATAGGAACTCCGTATTCTTTATCATTACGAAAATCAGGCCAATAGGAGATCAGAGTTCTTTGTCATTACGAAGATCAGTCGTCCGATAGGAGCTCGGGAATCCAATATTTTCTATGCGTATGTTACTTTCTTTCATTAATTCTGATAGTTATTCTGAAATTTTATGCAATGTAGCAAGATGGCATTGTCAATGTTTTTTTTGAGTTTTCATTAGTTGAATACTTTTCATTGTGTATTGTGTAAATAGAAACTCAGGTGAGCCTCACTCCACTCTAAACCTCCCACCTGCTGACACCAGGTAAGTGTCGTCATACGTCCATCGCACGTTCGCCACGTGACTGCTGTGCCCCACGTACTTCTTACAGATCGCGTGCTTGCCCTGAAAAATTAGATAGAACCAAGGAATGATGAAAATGGAATGAAGGAACCATGGCATAGGTTGCAACTTGCAAGAAAATTAAAACACTTAAATGAACGGAAACATTTGAATGATGATTATATGCAGATCATGCAATCTATATTTTTTCAGTCCAATAGATATAGATCATATGATGTAAGTTAATCGAGTATTACACTATTTCCTTCAAGCGCGTACTGGTTCATCTTGTTATATTCTGTATGACTCTTCCGTCATTAACTCAACGAAAAGCGGCCAGCAGGCTGATTTGAGTATTTCATGAATAAACAAAGGCCCAAACAAACAAACACCCACATTTTTTTCCTTCTGTGTGCATCTGTCTACTTCTGTAGAAGTTGTCTTGGTTTTTACTTGGTTTAGTTGTGCCCCCATGTGTTTAGTTTCTGTACATTTATTGTAATTTCCTTCTAAATAAAGCAATAAAGAGAAAAAAAAGATTAGTCTTCGAAATGAAAAAAAAAACACCCTGAAGTAACCAGCTTACCGTTGCCGGGTAGTTGAAGAGCTTGACGAATCCATTGTCGTCCCCTGTGGCCAGCAGCGTCTTGTCCGCCGACAGGCACGTGGCGTTTACGTCCGTGACGTCACTGTACCACGGCCACACCCCCTCCACTTCCGGTCCGAGAACGGAAGTCCAGGTGGCCCACGTGATGCGCTCCAGCTCGGAGCTGGGGATGTTGACCCGCTTGCACCGCGGCACCTCGTAGAACAGCCGCTCCTTGGCACCCGAGTTGGTCTGCAGCAGACGACCTGAGCATAAAAAAAGTCAATAAATGGTATCATAAACAATGGAAATGTATAGCATGGATCATATTCCAGGCTACTGAAAGGTAATATTAAGGTAATAAAAAAGCCAAATAGCAAATAGCGTGAATAAAACATTTGTTACACAATCTCTCGCTCTTTGAGAAAGGCATATTCTTCTTTGATGCGATTAGAGGAGCGACAGGAGCTAGAATAGGATGGATTCCAGGCTACCCCCAACCCAGCACCGACCTTGGTTGGGCAGTGGCTGGAAGTAAAGTTGTGGGAAGGAACTGAATGTGTGACAGGGGCTTTGTGTTTGTTTGTTTGTTTGTTTGTTTGTTTACGTACCGCTGACGTCCCAGTCCACGTGCGTGATGTAGCTGGAGGAGCCCCTGCATGTGCCGGTCCGCTTCATCTTGTACACGTTATACACGTCCACAAAGTTGTCATGGGAACCGACCGCGATGTACTTCCCATCTGTGCAGGTAAAACAAGACGAGAAGTGTCAAACGTTTGATTAAAAAGATGTAAAAGCACTCATGATACACGTCGATGAAGGTTAGACATCCAGGTAATAATTAAAAATAAGACACACAAGAAAACTGTCAGACGTTCCAACCTAAGTAGCATCCACTACTTTTCGTCAGTGACAGAGTCAGAGTAGTGGATGCTGCTTAAAACGTCTGACAGTTTTAAAATCTATCCAGCTGGTTGTCATGAGTAACTGTTTTTCTGTGCACTCATGTCACTAATTCTTTACTGACTCTTTCAACAAAAAGACACTAAGGGATAAGAATAAAACAGTTACATATTGAATGCAAGAAATATGCGTTTCTACGAAAAACAACAAATATACAGAAATAATTCGGAACGTGACAACTATGCTGTTGCTGTAGATCGCAGGCCCAGCCTTCCCTACACAACCATGACTGTACTAGAGCGTACCTGGTGAAAACTTGACGTCAGAAATTTTCTCTTTCCGGTGTCTAAACTGGGGTGAAGCCGCCTCTAAATTCCCGCAGTGAAACATCACAAATCCGCCTGCACAAGTGGAAGAAGGGGCGTGAATAACTTACGTACGTGTAGGTGAAAGGAAAATAAGGCTCTTGTTGACTAACTTATTTATTTCATCTTGACACAATCGTGTAGCCCCTTCAGCGTCTGAAACTTAGTTTCAAGGGGCACAAATTTAAGAACTGTGTCAATCGTCATCTCAATGATGCTAGACAGCGCCCGACAAGGGACAGTTGCTAAGCTAAGTCATTATGAAGTAAAGACTAAACTTTAACTCCAACACAAGAGTGAATTGAGAGCAGAACAAGGTTGACGGAGTCAGCCGAAAATTTGGGTAAGTCCCAATTCATTCTTGTGTTGGAGTTAAAGTTTAGTGTTTACTTCATAATGACTTGTACCGACACAGATGAACTTTCATGCTAAGCTAAGACATGGTATATGGCATAAAAAAAGTATATATAGTTGGTATGTTCTATAATCCTTGAAACCCTTACCGTCGATCATGCCCACTGCGATGAGCTCTCCGTCAGGTGAGAAGGCGCAGGTGCGCGCACCTGTCCGCAGCTTCCTGGCGCGCGTCAGCTGGTTCTGGTCCGCCGCCAGGTCCCACACACGCAGCGTCTTGTCTTCGCTCACCGTCACGCACAGGTGTTTCTTAGGGTGCGTGTCAAGACCCCAGACCTCGTTCTCAAGGTGAGTTCCCGTATGGCCCTGGGAGGGATGGAGAGAGAGAAAGAATGAATGAATGAATGACTGAATGGATGAATGGAGGAATGAAGGAAGGATGGACAGGGAGGAAGGAATGGGGGAATGAACAGAGGAAGGATGGAATTAAGAAATAAATGGAAGGAATAAATGGAGAAAGGAAGGAAGAAAGGAAGAAAGGAAGAAATGAATGAATGAATGAATGAAGGAAAAATGAACAGACAAGGAAACATCTGGTATATATATTCTTTAGATGTGTGTCAAAACTCTTAACTTCGTTCCAAAAGTGCTACATTTCATTTCTTTTCATGGGCTTAACGAACATGAATGGAGATGGACAGATGGACATGAACAGCACTTTATCCTCTGTATGGAGTGGAACGGGCTTAACGAATATCATGAAAGACAGAGGCACTTTGAGAAGCAGAGTGGACTAGATTCGGGAAAGTAGTCCGACATGATAATGAGGACAATTCCTCCTTACCTGCACGAGAATAGAGAAGAGCCCGTTGCTGAGGTCGATCTCCAGGACCTCCCCGTTCCGGGTGCCGGCCAGGATGCGGCCGTCGGCGGGGAGGACCGCTCGGACCGGCGGGCGATCGTCCAGCAGCACGCCGCGGGAGTCGCGCGTCTCCGAGAACCGGTCGATGTTGTACTTCTTCAGGAACCGCTCGAAGTTGTCGTTCCACTGCAGGATGGACCCGTCCTTTCCGCCAGTCACAACAACACCCTGTAGATGAAAAATCACTTATTACATAAACGTGTACAAGGTACAAAGTATGGCAACTAAAGCTCCATAGGGCAAATCTACCTAATGCCAGAGTGTGTAGTAGTAGTTGGTTTCTTAACTATCGTAACAATTCATTATTGCTCTGTGAACCAACACAAAGGAAGCCTGGTATCGTGGATTGAGCAGCGCTCTTCGGGGTTGTTCCTACCAGGTGCCCAGTTCAGTCTGTAGCCCCGAAGAGTTACTGTCCAATTCACGATAGATTTTACATCAGGCTTACACAGAGAAACTGCTACCTAAAAGGGAGGCTAGTGACCATTTTAGCTGATTTAAAGTGAACTATGATCTTTATTAACGACACAGTTATCTATTGTCAGATTCCGATTAATGAAAAATAAATGGAAACTTAATGGTGTTAAGGGTTACTTTATGCGATTAAAAAAAAAGAGGATTTTTGTATGAACGACATAGTCATCTATTTTCCGATGTCGATTGACGAAAAATAAATGGAAACATTCAGTAACCTTCTCTGGGACAAACTTAATGGGAGTTCCTTTATGCGATTCAAGAGAAGAGGATTTTTGCACGAACGACATAGTTATCTATTGCCATATTTCAATAGACGAAAAATGAATGGAAACATAAATAACCTTCTCTGGGACAAACTTGATGGTGTTAAGCGGCCCGTTGTGCGCCTCCACTTCCTTAAGGAGTTTGTTCCCACTCCAGACGTAGATGTCACCATTGGCTCCCCCGCTGAAGACGTCATCCTCCGTCCGGCCGAACTCCGCGCAAAGCATGGTGGTCATTTTCCCCACCTTGCCGAAGATTCCCCGCCTGGACTTGAACGTGTTTCCTGGAATTATAATCAACACACAAGTTTAAGCTTTTTTTCTATCAAGACCTCGAGAAATAAAAACAGGAACATTACACAGGCAAAATTAGACAGTGTAACTAATATTGAAGTATTTGACATATTCTGTCAAGTTTGATGGATTTTTATTTACGAGTAAGTTTCGAAAATGACGAATTATTGTAATGAATGTAAACCTTCGATCACCAAGAAGCATAAGATACATTCTCTTATCTTTAAGTTAAATTTTCGTTGAGAACGATAGATATGAAATTTGTGACAATTTTACATCAGTATGTATGAGTTTGTTCATTCATTTCAATTTCTGGCATTACCAGAAATCACCGCCAAGCTATAAATAGGCTGTTGTAATTATCATATCATATTCAATGCAGAATTGTTGTGATCTCTATTCTCACCTGATCTTGTCCAGAAGTTGATATGTTTCTTGCCGACCGTCACCAGTTTGTCGGAGTTATGCGGGTTGAACCGGATCTCAAACAGCAGGTCCTTACTCCCCCTGGAGTCACGTCAAACATACGCGCGCTTTCAGTTAGATATATTGTTTTCTCTGTCAACTGTATACCATAGATGCAGCACGCTACTGGTAGGAGGCGCAACTACGGGGGTACGGATCGTAGAATTTGGTAAAAAAGGGAAATAGTTTGCCAGGAGTGTCAGTCCACGGGAGGGTTAATTTCCCCCTTCTGAAGGGGGTAAATGAACTCTACAGTGGCTAAACTCCCCTAGTTAGTTACTGGCTAAATTTTACTTTTTTCGAACCCGCGTTGTTAGTCTAGTGGAGACTACAACTCGGTAAGCCTGTGGTCTGAGGGAGGTGCAGTTTCTCTATGTTTTGCCAGAGAGCGTTTTTGATACGTACATCTGTGATGGAGGTTCCGTGTTTTCGGAATACCACACCTCGAACACGCTAAAGAACCCACGTACAACATTAGCACTTAATGTACGAGAATCGAATAAGAAAATAGTTGGCTTATTAAACAGTTGAACTTCTACATGTTGGTGGCTATGGGTCGAACTTGACCTTGAACTAAATAACACTTCAGAAATTTAAATTTCGAGATATGTTTTACCTTGTGGTGGCGAGAGGAACGCCGTCCTTCCAGTGCCACAGCACGATGGTGTGGTCGTTATCGAGTCCCACACTCGCCAGAAGTTTGCCGTCTCCTACAATAATCATAACAAAATGGCATTTAATTCCTTTTCCTTCCTTCCAGCGGTGCCTTGAACGGCCTTCTGCTGCTGTTATGCCAAAGTCGTCATTGTACTCTACGGTTTTCAGCAATGCTAAGAGAGAACCATCTGTCGACAATTGTCTATGGCAACTCGTTTGTTTGACACACCCGTGACTATTAGCCTCCTGTGCAGGCCTCCGAGTCGTGGCGGGTTTGACCTACTCTGGCTGGCGGGTTGTGCGATGGCCGGCAAAAGAACGCTTTAAACAATTCTACAAAACGCAGTATCAAAACTCCCGCCCACTCGGAGGCCTGCACAAGAGGCTACGTGACTGTCCTAAGTTTAATGTTTACTAGTATTCCCACCACCTCTATATGTCCAACAAAGAGAGGCCCGAACGCGAAGTCAACTGAAATGCTAACAGTATTGAGCAATATGGCGTCGGACGCTTCGAACAATGTCACGTGATTATGTTTAAATGTGGTCAGCTGACCTGAGAAGTCCAATGCGGTGACGCCGCGCTGATGCTGACCCTGCAGGGTGATTAGCGTGTTGAGGTCGCTTCCGTCCCAAACATGGATAGCCGGGTCCTTCCCAACCTGGGGAACAGGACAAGAACATGTTACAAACAGGACAACAACAGGTTACAAACAGGATAGAACAAGGCACGTGACAGGTGCACGTTGTACTGTGGTTAGGTTTATTTACCTTGAAGTGGTTAGGGCTATTTACTTAGAATCTAAAGGTTCTAGGTTCGAATTCATAGCAGGCCCCAATGTTGTGCCCTTGGGAAAAGCACTTTACGCCAACCTATTTCCTCACTTGACTCGGGTGAAAATGAGAACCTAGCTTCGGGTTGGGAAGTAAAGCCGGATGAGAAACAAACATACCGTGTTCCTCCCACCCATACATTATCAACATGTCAGAAAAAGTAGTCCATCAAAACATGCAGCCAAGCTAACTGTATATATGTGCGAGAGCAAATTTTTCTTTACACACAAATCTCACAGTTTCTCTAGAGTGCGTCATGTTTAATGTAACGTTCTTGATCAACGCCTTAGACGGTTGCATATTGTAGATACAGAATATGTTTTCTACCTGTCCTGTGGCGAAGATGTCTTGTTGGGGGTACTTGGCCATGGAGATGATGTCGTCCGTGTGTTGCAGGTAAAAGCGCTGCAGGTGATTCGTCTTGTCGTACAGGATCGCCACGGCGGCCACGTGATACACGATTTCCCCACGACTAGTGCAGAACAGGTTATTCCGGCAGTCGTGCGCACGGTAGCTAAAGGGTGGATGGTAAGATATTTGTTGTGAGAGTGAAATAAAATGGCCTCGAACCAGTTAAGCTCACTGATGAGAGCTACTGTAGGGCACAATGGAAGAGACGATGACAGACGTGTGCACCCTCTTGTTGCCTGCTACAACCGAACTTACTGACACTGTCGTCTGTCTTCTTGGCATGTAAAAAATTACAGATATGGTCTGTGCTGACGCTGGCTGTGGCAATCTGTGGATAACTTCCTGTTCCTCTAAAACACATTGCTACAGTCGTCCCATCTCACAAGTTGTTCGTGACAGAGAAGACAGAGTCTGACGCAATAATCAAATTCAATATTTAAAGGTTCACTGTACGAGGAAAATACTCCATACTCTTTTCGACAAGTGCAAATGAACAGTGGACCATGACTCAACGTCACATCCTCAGGACTGCAACATTTTCCAGTAGAGAAGACCATCCAGAAAACCGCGCCTGGCCCTAAGACCTAAGCTAACCCATTCATACGTACGGTTCTGGCTAGGATACCTACCCATGTACGAAGACCAGCTCGAGGCTGTCGGCAGGGGGCGCTTTTCGGTCCACCGTTTTGGTTTTCCTCTTCTTGGTGCGCTTCATCTCGGTGACGTCATCGCGGTACACCGGCCGCTGGTACACCATTTCCCCCTCGCGTTCGATGTCGGAATCGCAGTCTTCGTCGTCCGAGGCTTCGGAGTCGCTGTCGTCATCGTCCTCCGATTCAAAAGCTATCGAAAAAACAATCAATCAATCAATCAATCAAAAAAGTCAATCGATCAATGGAATATATATCTATATCTATAAATCAATAATGATCTATATGTATCTACATTAGGATAAAAGATAACTTAAAGGGACCAAAAAGTGGCCACAGAGGCCAGGTGAACTAGTGCAGGTTCACTAGGACTGTATTGTTTTTATAAAAAAACAACATTTCATCAAGGAAAAACGTAAAACAAACTAAAAATGAAGATTGTTAGAACTGAAAATCAAACACAAAACACGCCAGTGCAACAATACACACTTCGAAAACACGACACAACAACAAGATGAAGTGAATGAATGAATGAACGAAATGATAGACAACAGCACTGCACTGCATAACACACCGTCTCCTGTGCCAGCACCTGGTATGTCGTCATCACCCTTCCCGGCATCCCCTCCGACCACCGCCCACTGGAAAATGGCGTGGTCTCCTCCCCCGATGGAGATAAGCCGCCGGTGGTCGCCCGTGAACCTCACGTTCGTCACGTGGGCAGAGTGACCTCCGTACTTCTTGAACTTTGCCCCTAGAATTCGGTACAAAGGTCAATGTCAACCTGACCTTATGCATATTTTTAAGTTAGCACGTTTACTTTTACAAGCAGGATACTTTTTAGAAGTTGGTGAGTAAAGTTCCACAGATTACGATATACATTAGAGTTAAATGATGCGGTACTTCTAGACGTTCGAGGTAGTATTACTGATATGCAAATATGTACACCATCATGGCGGAAGGGGCCGTGATGATGTCACGTAACTGTGTTCTACGTGACGTCAGAGCCGCGCGCCATGCTGGTTGGTTGAACATGGGAGAGTCAGACTACGACACGTGTCTTCACGTGACTTTAGATCGACTTACATATACAAAGTCAACCATACCTGTAAACCCCAGCACGTCGGCAGAACGTACTGCGCCTGCGCAAAACCCTGCTTTTTCACGTTTTTTGTTGGATGTTTGGTCAACGTTGCATCAAAATTTTGCCTGTTGCAGACGATATCTTTTCCTATTCAACATCTGAAAACTACAGACAGGCTGCCAACCTTATATGCCCTTATACAACCTTATATGAGACGTTCTGCCAAAGTGCTATGCACAATACATTACGGGCTTCGCGCAGGTGCAGTGCGTTCTGCCGACGTGCTGTAAACAAACCCCAAGGTTTAATTATCCAGTATGGTGGACAATGCTGACGTCATTGTCACGTGAGTGCAAACATGTCTGTGACCTGTAGTTACCTTTCTTGGTGCAGGGGAAGCGCATGAGTTTGACGAGCCCGGAGTCGTCGCCGGTAGCGATGAGGTTGTCATGGAAGCTGACGTCAGCGGCGTTGACGTCAGTCTTGTCGGCGTACTTCGGCCAGATGCCGTTGACCTCTGACCCGAGCACGCCGGTCCACGTTTCCAGCGAGATGGACTTGATCTCGTCCGACTTGGTCACGTGATCCCCGGCTGTACAAGAGGGAACAACTCATTAGGATAAAAATACATGTTCTTTCAGGGTCTTTCAGGTGACTCATCAGTATCAGCATCAGCATCATTAGACGACTCCAAATACGGTAAAGAAGCATCTGAAATCAGAAACACCTTCGAACCGTTGTGTTCTGACAGGTCACGTGCTCTGACCCCCTGTTATCGTGAAGACCACAGGACTGGTCGAAAAATACAACTTGTCTAAACCTGTTGTGGACAGGTGTAGTTGTCTCTGCATCCCTCGTTTTTAGGTAGACGAGCTCAAGGTCAAGCTCACTTCATCTACAATCATACTTCGTCTGCCTGACAACCAACAGAAGGGAATGCAGAAGACAACTAGATGTATGAGCCCACAAAGATCCCCTTTTCCACATGTGTACAGATATTTCTTGTATCACAAAGTTTGTTTTTTACTTACCGTCGCTGCCGGCCGCCCTGTAGTAGAGCCTCTCCCCGGAGCCATCGTTTGTGACGATGTACTGGCTGTCTGTGGACCAGTCCAGGTGGGTGATGTAGCTGGACGACTTTCGGCACTCACCGATCTGTGGGGAAGGTGTTATTCTATTTGTTGATTCTTATACTATTCATTTGATCTCCATTAGTATGCGTGCCTTGTACCCTCGACGACCACGTCAGATAGAGGGACTAGGTAGGTAGGTAGGTAGGTAGGGTTAAGGGTTAGGGATAGGGTTAGGGATAGGGTTAGGGTTGGGGTTGGGGTTGGGGTTGGGGTTAGAGTTAGGGTTAGGGTTAGGTAGGTAGGTAGTAAGCAGGAAGTTTGCCCACATACATCACTAGTCAGGGCCTGGTCACATTCGTCGTTCGATTGCAAATTAGGGGGATTTCTTGGGACAGTCGTGCGCATGTCGTATGTCTCCGTATGGAGGGGATTATTGGATCCTTCTCGACGGTTGGATCTGTCACAACTTGCTTGAAAATTCTACGATATGGAGAACTGTACAACAGCCTACGACGAATGTGACCGTGCCGCCATGCTTCAATGATTGTCAAACCAACGAGGTTAATTGAGAATTGAACCTCCTCGGTTAAACGTAACACACCAACATTGCGCATACAGTACACAATACCTAAACTTATATCTAACATTGATGACAAGGAATATCATATGTCATTAGCGCTACCTGAACAGAGACGGGGGGCGACACAAGTTATCTGGTACGTACGTATGACCCACTATTACGGTCACGTGTCTCTGACTTCACGCTCCAGGAGTAGGTCCATTCCGTAAACAAGTTGGGGAAGTCCCAATTCATTATTGTGTTGTTGTTAAAGTTTAGTCTTTACTTCATAATGACTTGTACCAACACAGATGAACTTTCATGCTAAGAAATATTTGTGTGGAATCAAAGTTTCTACCCACCTTATTGTACCCGTCCTCGACGTCATAGATGTCCACCCGGTTGTCGTTTGACCCCACCGCCAGCCGCTCGCCGTTGGGGGAATACTTCAGGTCGTGGATGACCTCTTTTCCCGCCTGAAGACGCTGTTTCTCTGACAGGTTACTATGGAGGCAAACATGGCGACTTTTAGTACATTCCGCCTATTGAGTCAGTTAGTCAAGCTTGCCTAAGCTTGATGTTTCTGACTTTGGGAGAAGAGATGCAATGAGCGTTAGTTCAGTGCCCAGAAGTGGTCCATGTGGCCTTGCATTGACCAAACTCGTTACAAAAATTAGAAAAACAACGCATTCTTCACACAACGTTTTGCTGAGTTTAGATAAAGGGAAAACTACTTACACTCCGTCCAGAATCATGACGCTTCCATCTTCAAACCCGACCGCAACATGGCTGCCGTCCTTGTTGAAGGCGACGGAACGCATAGGCTGGTCCAGCTCCTTCGTTAGCTTTAGTTTTCGGTCTTTCGTGTCCCAGATTCTGTGAAATTCAAGTTTAACCGTGTGAATACCTTTGAGCTATTACCAGAGTCACATCTTTTCATGATTATGTGATTGCCATGATGGGCCAATCTCCCTGACGAAAGGTGAAGTCTCAAGTTCGATGTGAAAGGCTAGGTGTGACAGGTCGTTCAGTGTAATACAATTAGCTGCCGTCCGGCGGCGTGCCTGCGATACTGGCGGTTATACCGGCTATACAGATACAGAAGCTGGTGTGTTACGCCGAAGGGCGGTTATACCGGCTACAAAGATACAGAAGCTAGTATCTATGTTACACCGTAGGTACGTCACTGACCTTACGGTTTTGTCGTCGCTTGCAGTGGCGAAGAGGGACCGTTTGGGATGCGTGGCCAGGCCCCACATCTCCCCCTCGGCGTGCCCGCGCATCAACGCGTCGGTGCTGCTGACGGTCGGCCCGTCCACCCGGAACTCGAAGATCTGGTTGTCCTGAGTTCCCGCCAGGACGTTCTTACCCTGCCAGCACACGCTGCGCAGCGTCGTGTCTTTGGGTGGGAAAAAGAGGGTGATATCATAAAAATTCACGAAGAAATTATATTTTGGGTTGTGATTTGATTTGATTTGATTTTGATTTATTCTTTCTGTTCTATGAAAACATACAGCCAGGCACATATAAAAGCACAAGACCTAGGTGCTATACTTTGTGCGTAGATTATACAAAGCAATATGTCATTCTGGCGATGTTATGATAACTCAAGAAGTTATAAATGGATTGTCATGATGTTCAGTATGTAGTCAGAACTCATGTGAAGTGGCAATCCTAGCAGGTTTCATACTAGGGATCCGATCTAAAAACTCTGAGATACCTTCTTTGCCGTACTCCTTTCCCTCCCTAAGTTCCTGGATGTCGCTGATGACGTTGAGGTCGGTGTCCCAAAGCCTGATGGTCCCGTCACGTGACGCCGTGGCCAGGCCGTCCTCCCCGAGGTACATGGAAATGATGGCGGCCTGAAAGATCAATTTATCAATATTTAGATAGATCGATCGATCGATAAATAGACAGATGAACATATGGATCGATAACTCCATGTTCGACTTGTCGCCACTATACATGTCCTTGGTATGAGAGAGTAGCTTTTCAACATTGTTGATTGTACATGATTTTCAGATAATGGAATTTCTTATACACTCAGCTTTGGCAGGTAAGGTGAACCGTGTTGCATACAACAAACTTCAATATCCTGTGATCTACAAAACTCACATTTTTTTCTTTATATGGCACCGCTGCATGTGTGAATGAAATAATTGAATCTACGCAGAGTAACGTTTTAGAATTTTTGTTTAGTTATGTTTTGTTTTATCTAAATAGTGTTGACTTACAGCAAAAATCGATACTTAGGTGAAAACCAACATGTAGTGGACGAAGATGGGAAAGCACGTGGCTTTGAGTAAACCAATAGTCAAACAAACAAACAAACAAACAAACAAAACTCACGGTATGCCCCTCCACTGTTCTCTCGAGATTGTTCCCGCGCCAGATGAGGATATGGCCGCTGACGGTTCCGCTGAAGGTCAGGCCGTCCTTAAAAGGCGCCACAGTCAAGATAGTGGTCACCTCCTCCTGTCCGAACACACCTGTGGAAACGTCACGGAACAAGATGTATACGTCATCGAATGTTGTGTAACGTTACACTTGGTAAGTGTCACGGAACACATAAGTAGTTCACACTTGGAGTATAATGTCGTCCAACAATGTGCACACATATTGTAACGTCATCGAATAACGTGCAAACTAGTAAAATGTCAGAAAACAAACAACATACAGCTTTAGAGGCGTCATAAAACGGGTTACTACGAGTATATCAACTACTACAACAAATACTACTAACTGGAAGTTGGTGATTCACTACAAATCACCTAGATGGAGGCCTGGCGAACCTCGGTCTCTTATAAGCCACATGGTGATTTACATCACCACCAGGACTCCAGGAAGAATAGTGTGAATGTCACACTATTTAATAGAGATCCTTATCAACCAAACACACAACACAAACAATCTTTACAATATATATCATTTCAGATACAGTTTCGAATCCTCACCGTTGTTGCTGGACAGTGAAGTGTCCTGAAGCTCCCAGAACTTGATATGTTTGACTCCACAGCTCACCAGTTGGGCGTTCCCTTCACTGTATGGGTTAAACCTCATCTCGAACACCTGAAAAACAGATATGTATCAAATCTTCAAAATATGACTCAGCCCGTCGAAGTAACGTCTTGTAAACGAAGTGCAATTATTATACTATACCTGTATGTACATCATGGGCTCACCTTCTGCGTGTGTCCCCTGGCGCTGGCCACCAGCTTGCCGGACTGCCACTCCCACACGTTCACCTGGTTGTAGTTGTCCATCCCCACTGACACCAGATGCTGCACAGTATACATAGTAACATCGATGAAAATAACGTTCTTGTGACCTAGTTTCGGACAACACATGTATCTTATTTTTACCCATATCTGCATGGATATGTATATGTCAAGGTACTGGACTCCGATCTGGTAGAATCGCCGATTCTACGGTGGAGATCCCGATCGGAGTCTCTGTCAACAGAAACTGCGATCGGGATCTCTGCAGGTAAAATTTTACCGGCTGAGCTTTCTTAGCATTGCCCAACATATCCTAAAGTTCAAACATTCAATCACATTTACTGATATCATTTAACTAGTTTGTGCTTGCCATAAAACCTAAATATCTTTGAATGCTGTACGTGTATGATATTAAACATGAATCTCTTGTTGAAATGTTTGAATACATGCAACAGTAAATAGTTCAAAGCTTTCTAATGAAGCACAATATCGTGCTATTTATCACTGAGAGTTAAATTTTTCACCTTTCCTTCCCCGTCGAAGTTGAGGGACGAGATGCCGTGAGTGTGCCCCCCTCCCTTCAGTATGGAGACCGTCTCCAAGTTCCGGGTGTCCCAGACACAGATGTACGGGTCCTTCCCGATCTGACCTGTAGCCACCAGCTGCTTCTCAGGGTGGATCGCCAGACTAAGGTGGAAGAGAGTATATCGATGAAGGTTAGATTATCCAGGTAAAACATTAAAAGCCCACAGTAAAAGTGTAGATTTCCAATGGCGAGGGAGTCCTCATACACATTGCTTTCGGAATTTACTGTTATCAATTGGTTAATCCGACTACTAGTCATATCTTTTTAGAATAGACTAGTATTATTGTATTGATTGTATTGTCATTGTTGCCATACATTGTACCGTGCACAACTGTCGAGCAATAAAGTTCATTCATTCTCTTCACAGCCAGGGAAATTGTGTATCCAGTAGTAGAGCTCGAGTTTGAACTGTCTATGCGTATCGTTTAAGCCCATGCCACGCATTTAGAACGACTACTTCCCCCGACTACTATGGCCAAAATTCCCGTTCAAACAGGAATGTTTTAAACATTTTGAAACATTCGGCTGGCGCAGCCGAACAGTAGCCGACCTCGCCGAACATCAACTGACCCAGCTTCTGACCTACTCCTAACAATGGTTTGGGAGAGTTCGGCAGTGTTCGGGAGGCCGCATTCTTTAGCATGATTGTTTTTTTTTCTTTTTATTCATAAATCTCTACGCCTTTTTTCTAGCAATTCTTATCATTTCTAAACACCCCTTCAGCTGAAATGGTGCATCCCAGTTCCTACCTTACAATGTCGTCACTGTGGCCGAAGAACACCTTCTGCGCATGCTTGTTCGGGTCGTACACCACGCCGACTCCCGCCACGAAGTAGACGACCTCCTTGCCGGCCGTATAGAACAGGTTGTTACGACACTGGTTGCCACGGTAACCGTACACCCACTCCAGCTTCAGCTGATGAGGCGGAGGCGTCTTATCTGCGTTCGGGTCCTTCTTCGTCTCCTGTAAGGGAGGAAAACGACGACAAATCGTCGATAAATTTGCAAACTGGGACCCTAAAAGTAAAGGCAGCCTCGTAACCTTTTTTAGGCCGTAGAGGCAGTGAGTTGATAATTCGCTGTGTCGAGGGCACGGTATTGGAAAGCGGATCCCTCTCCTTCCACCGCCTTCCACCTGGGCAGAGTGAGGAAAGTCGTGTAAAGTGCCTTTCCCAAAGACACAACGCCGCCTAGCCAAGAATGCAGGGAATCAAACCCGTGACCTTTCGATCTCTGTTCGCTCGCCTACCCACTCGGCCATTCGAGGCCACACAAACTGACACCCTCACCAGCTCAAATGTGCAGTCGGTCAAGAGCAGTATGCAGCAGTATGCACCACTGACATGAACAAACTCTCGTTAAAGAACGAAAGCAGCATACATAGCAATGGCTTTCAAAAATATGGATAATGCTAAGGTTACAGTTCCAAGCTGGGGGCCCGACCGGGCAATTTTCAGGAAAATATGGTATAAAAGACAACAAACGCCCAAAAGAGTTTTAAAAAAAAAGAGAAAATAATGAGCTCTTACCGTTCTGGCCCTTGAGGCCTTGCGCTTAGCGGGTGCGTATGTGATGGTCCTGCGGGCGGCCGGCTCCTCCCGCCGCGTGCGGTGCCCGTCCGACCGGTGGGTCTCCTGCTTACGGTGCGGCTCCTCGCGGGGGCTCTCCTTGTTCTTCCGAGCGTAGCCATCCTTCTTCTGCTTCTGCCGGAACTCCAGAGGTGGCAGCTCACTGCAGGGGAACGTCGTTTGGTTATTTCTAACATATAATATCTTCACTGTGAACCACAATGTAATAGAAAAATATAAATATAAAACACAGCATAGTTTCCCTATTACTTATTTGTTGCTAACTTGCCTGCGAAGCTGGTGTGTTACGCCGAAGGGCAGTTATACCGGCTATACAGATACAGAAACTTACTGCATTTAGCTCCAATATGGGGGATGAATATGCAATTAACTTCATTGTCATTATTATCCTACTTCTGTGCGCCCAATTAAACTACTTGCCTCGTAGGCAAACTAAAGTCTCAACGGCGTATCAGGATAGCATTTGTATAAAACAAGATGTCATTCTTACTTATTTTCTCTGAAGAACCGTTCACATGCACCGTACGATGAAACTACTGCACCTGTTTCTTCTCAAATCTACGAATTTAGATACGATCGATCTTCGCGGAGAGCCCTTCATCGTAAGTACATCGGACAATGTATATGACTAAGGATTAAACTTACCAAAATCGACATGAGTTTACATAAAATCAACAATTTTTTTTCAATCCTATTTAGCTTGCATCTTTTATTTCTTTTCTGAGACATGAAAGCACATCACCACTTCACAAATCAGAGAAACGTACTTGTTCCTCTTGGTGGATGAGTAGAAGGTCTGTTTGGGCGCCTGGCCGTACTCCAGTCGCTTCAGCCCTTCGTTCCCCACGGCAACGTAGTACGAGTCGTGCTGGATGTCCCCTACGTCCCGGACTGGCTTCCCGTCTAAACGATACAATCTAGGAATAAGGAGATATAGATGATTCGGATTGAGCTTTACTTATATTTACTTGGCACGGCAATGAAATTCTGAAGAAGAAGAAGATTAATACAATCGATCTATCGATTGATTTTCAGTTTCCCTCCTGATGACCCCTAAGTCCATTGGCACCTTTTCCTGTGCAATTTCCCACTCATCATGGAATTTCGAAAAACTTTTATCTTAATTGAACGAGAGATCGATTTATCAGCTGATGAATCGATCTAATGATTGATTGATAGCTAATTATTGATTGATTGATTGATAGCTTACTTCCTGATGGCTCCTGAGTCGAGTGACACCTTCTCCTGCACCATCTCCAGCAGGACGTCCCACGTGCACTTGTTCTGCAGCCACGCTTTCTTAAACAGCAGCTTGGACGGGGGAGTCAGCGTGTCGCCGTTACGGAATATGCTGGAAAATGGAAGAGAAAAACCTTTTCAGACCCTCTGGACAAACCCTGGCAAATTTGTCGTATATGAAACAGCAATCCTGCTTAAAAATGCAAGAGAAAACCTTCTCAGACCCTCTGGCCATAGCTTGGCAAATTTGCCGTATATCAAACAGCAATCATGCTTAAAATAAAATGCAACAGAAAAACCCTTTCAGACCCTCTGACCAAAACCTTGGCAAATTTGCTATATTGTTTTCAGCTGAAACAGCAAACCTGAGCTAAAAAAAAATGAGAGAAAAATGTTTAGGTCTTCTGGATGAAACTAAAAAAGAACATGTCGTCTTTTCAAGCGGCTAGTAGCTTGGGTGGTGGTGTCGATCAGAGCATCGCCACTCTGGAATATACTAAATAGAAGAGACCCTCACCAAACCTTATCAAATATATTTCCTTGTCTTTTTTAACAGCAGCTAATTTATATCATGCATGTTTTACTGTTATTTATACATGTATGTAAATGTCTAATTATGTCAGAAGACACCCGACATCAGCGGCGCTGCATGGGTGGCTGTTGCAATTTCAATAAAATGAAAATAAGTAAAATAAAATTAGACAAAAAATACACCCCGACAAGCGACATTTAATGGTTTACCCCTCCCTGTCACACACACAGCCTATCTGCGAGAAGGACATATTTGGGCAAAGCGTAATTACGCCTGCACAAAGCCGCCACCGATCCATTCTCCTCCTCCTCCTGCGATCTTCATTAACTCCGCGGATTAGCTCTTCTTCATCGGATAGTCGCCTAGCAACAGGGGCGTTGCCTAGCAACGGCGACAACAGTCTCTGACATCATGATCTTGTTTTCGTGGAGATGCTCATCAACAAGTCGACCGTATTGTCGATAACATACAGCCGTGCCAGCAACAGATGGTTGAATAATATATGAATATACCAGACAACAAAGAGTAAAGACTAACAAGTCATCAGCCTTGTGAGGTAAAGGTGAATGTAGAACCGTTCTACGTATACATGTGAAGCAAATTGATATCTAGAATTAATCAAAACGGGAAATTGCACCTTGAATTTCCAAGCCAATTTCCTCTGGATTTTAGGCAACAAGACAGCAGACTTCACCATTTTACTATGCATACACACACGCACGCACGCAGATACAGGCACACACACACACACACACACACACAGGCACGGATACAGACAATCCAAAAACAACGATTAACTTTCAACAAAGAAAGCGTCGCCACTTACTGTATGATACAGATGTCCTGGTCGACCTTCCGCCATTTTGCTGACACCTGAATCTTTCTCCTGACGATTGGCTTCGAATCCTGAGTCTGAAAAAAAAAAGAGATTAGAAACTAAATACGCCATTTTCTTACCCCACATCTGTAGCTATATATCTATCATCCAAATTCTGGGCTCCAGGGCAAGTAGATCACCGAATAGATCGCGTAATTTTGATTCAATGCATATTGAGGTGCCAAAATATTTACAATTAAAGAGGCCGATCAGTTTGACGTCCTCCGTGCGCGCACAGAAATTACAGGGACTGAATATGACAAAACCCTAACTAAATATCATTTTACAGTAACAGTAATAGTCTATACTCAAGTAACAAAGGTATCGCGTTATTTTGTCAAAGAAAAGAAAAAGATAGACAAAACGTTCTATCAAAAATATTGCCACATCAAATGGAGAGAGTAGAGAGAACGTATAGCGTCGTAGCAGAGATATAATGCTCGAAGCAGTGAAAAACAAAATGGATTCTGCTCCAACGGAAAAAAAAATTACATCCAAATCCAACAGCTTTTCACCTGATCTTTTCCCCGTGCCATGTCGTTCCCAGTGAATTTTTACCGTCGAGAAACTGCAACAGACATCCGGCGCTTTTCCCACTCCCGGAGGAATGACTAAACACGTCCAGACCCAACCTGCGCTGTGCGATAATCAGCTCTTACTGACTGTTCACACTTCGCGCTGATTAACCAATGCTAGCCTCCGTTGCAGTAGCCTGGAAACCAGGCTGTCTCCAGGGCCTTCACAAGCCAGCTCGTTGGCTTCAGGGCCAACATGCCTCCAAGGAAACTTTTCTTAGACACTCCTGAATAAAGCTTTGCTGAAGTCTGAATTTCTCATCTGCTTAGACATAACCAGAACCCGGTAACGAGTAGAAAACTGCGCGTGGTTGAAAAGAAATCGCACGGTGGAGTCTGCAACGGAGGCTAAGCCAGCGCTGCCGCTTGTTTCTGATTCATGTTGACAGCGGTGTGGCCTGGCGTCGGTAACAGGCTTCACGGATGGCGCTTCTAATATTGCGCGGTGAACACTCCTCGTAGGTCGTCGTACAATTTTGATGTAGTAGGATTTTAAAGCAGACTGTGACAGAACCAACCGCCGACAAGGATCTAAAGCACCATTTTCCGTAACAAGACAGCTAAATTTCGTACGACACATGCACGACTATCCTAAGATGCCCCCAGTTTGCGATCGTACGACGATAGTACGACGTAAATGACCAGGCACTTTGTCAGTATTCATTCACGAAGAAAGCTAAAGAAAGCCAACAGACCAACCAAAGCCTGTTCTCCAGACGGGGCCCCCTGTGAACATGGTGCTTGTTGTGCCTGTACTGATTTTTTTTTTCATACTCAAGACAACGAGTAACGAGTGACGTCTGTGCCTACATGCCACACCAGTGACAGACCAGTTTAACACACGTGCATGTGCACCAGAGGCAGACAATTCAAGCCACTGGACGTTATAAAAGCTTGGTGTATAACCTGTGGAATGGTGTTCTTCACGATCACACCAATATCGTGCTGTTGACAACATTACCAACCAGGCCAGCGTGCTGAGTCTGAATGATCTTCTAGCAGATGTCATTTTCGTATGTCTTTTTTTGGCTTATTCTGTACGTCTCTCAACTGGACTTTTTTTTCATTGCATACCCTTCCATAGCATGGGTACCATACTCATCCGTGTACGCTTGCTCCCTTTGTACGTCGTTGAGAGTGTGCAAGGGGAGCGACCGTAAAATAGGGATGGCACCCAGGCTACCAACTCTCCAATTACAAATACAAACGACACCTGAATATTTCCTAATAAGGTATACTGATCTACCCTTTCTTCGGTGCGTTTGTTTTCAGTTTTCAGAAAAGTCGTCCAATTCAAAGATGGCTATGACTTTTTTAATGTAAAAAAAACGTACGAAACGTATAAAAAAAGAAGTACAAAACGAGGCAAAGCCACACATCTGCTAGTAGATAATTCCAGACTGTTAACTTATGTTGAAGCAACATTTTCTCAGAAAACAGCAGCTCTTACCTCCATGAAACTCAGCCCTTCGACAGGATCAGACTTTAGCGGGGAAAAGTTGAAGGAATAAGGTTTCAGTTCAGAACGCCCCTTAACGTCCAGCGGTCGCAACTCCGACTTAGGTGGAGGCATGGAGGTCACATTCGCCGTAAGATTATCTTTAGAGTATGAGTTTCAGCAAGGCTATCAAAAGAGTCTAAGTCAACGTGTTTTTTTAGTTACAAAACAGCTGAATGTCGTATGACACATACACAACTGTCCCAAAAATACACTCAATTTCCTGTCGTAAGCCTATCGCACGACGTTTTCTTCCGTTACAAGACAGCTGAATGTTGTACGACACATACACGACTGTCCCAAAACGTCCCCAGTTTGTTGTAAACCTATCGCAAGACGAATGTGACTTGGCCCAAAGAGAAGAAGGTTTTCTCGGCTACAGGCTGGTTGATTCTCCGTGTTTGATACTCCAACTGCAAACACGGGGTGGGTTTTTCTCCGCAGCACATGCACCACTTCTATTCAGCTTCACCTGTCACTTTTGCTACTCGGCGTGTGTCTAATTAACGCAACATCGCCGGTGACAAAAGTGGCAATTTCGATGTGGCAACACTGTTTGTGTCTAACAGTCCTTGTTGCCAACCCACAGGACTGTAGAGTTATCATATAAGCACACATGACAATAAGGCAAGATTGACTGGAATTACCGGCGCACACTTAGACACAAAGAGCGTCGTTACGTTAGAGTACGGCGTGTGGTACGATAACGGTTTCTATGGAAACGTGACGTGTGTATCACCATGGTTACGTACCTTGCTGTGCTGAAGCTGAGCTCGAACGCGGAAATACTCGCCATAACTGGAATGACAACAAAAAAGAAACTTAATTGGTTTATGGTCGTGCGACGTAAACAATCGGTTATGCTTCTGGGCTGGTTCATTTCTAGTGTCTATGGGACCCAATCCGACCCATAGTCTATGCTATAAATTGATTTATTGGAAAAGAAATTGCAGCACAGAGCTGAGGGTTTTTTTTTTTACATTGCGAGTCATTATCTAAAAATATTCAACACTTTATGAGCGTTTAAGTCACGTGAAGTAAAAGAATTCCACCCTATGTGTTTGAAAAATCGGTGTGAATGTGATAGATGTGAGGTTAGTTCTAAACTCTTACGAGTAATAGTAATGCACACAGCCTCTGGGCTGTCACCGAAACCACAGGATAGATGATAAAGTGTTTTGTTGAACAAACAAATGCCAACATTTCTATAAATATAAATCCTCATGATCAGGACAACACTGACTAGTTTTTCAGTGAATTTTGGCTATGTAATAAAGAACTGTTTTATTCATCCATTTATTGGCTTCATGACACATCGAATGATAGAATATCACATACCGATATTCACTAAGTGATATACTTGGACCACTCAGATAATTGACAAGTTTTAAGTCCACTTTGCTAAGTTTCAAGGTTATAGCTCACATTAAAAATGGCGGACCGAACGGGTCAAAGTTCACGGTCGCCGCTGGTGGCCATGTCAACATGGGCGCGTCTACTTACTTTACAGGCTTGAAGCGTTCCTTCCCCGCGGCCACGTAGACTCCTCCCGCCTCCAAGTCCTCTAGCGTCTTCACCCTGTGGCCCTCCTTAGGCGTGTGGAGCTTCCTGACTGGCCCGAAGGGTGTCGTTCCCAGGTCAGTCGACACATAGTTCAAGAACGTGTCCAGGTCTTTAACGACCCTCTCGTTGACGACGAACTTGCGACCGGGGTCGAACGCGTCGCCGTTCTTATGGATCACCACCGCCTTGGCCCGCTCCGCAGCTGCGATCGCTACGGCAAGGGACATATCAAAACATTTTCATCGGTCAACAGCTATGAAAAATACTGTATAACTCTAATGTCTTCAACCAAGCAGCCTGGCGTGACTACACTGTCAAGAAAAAGGACACAGTATCCGCGCGCTTTTTTATTCCGATGACTAAAGTTCGGTAATTTATATCCTGGGGGTGAAACTTTGCACCGGGTTTTGCGTGTCTCCCGGGGAACGGTGTTTGGAGCCACCACAATGGCGCAGCCGTGTAACTTTCCAGCGCTTCTTTTCAAAAGACACGGTCACATTCGCCGTGAAGGTCTTTTTGTGGTAGGATTTTCAGCGAAGACATGACAGAACCGACCCTCTACAAGGATTCAAGACACCATTTTCTGTCAAGAAACAGCTGAATTTTGTAAGATACATCTTAAACAGTGACAAGAATGTCCCTGTCGTAAAGCTGTAGTATGGCCGGTTCTTTTGTATGTCACAATTGTTTTACGCTTGGGACTGCATTGTCACAGTAACATCTAGCTTTAGTGCACAATGAACCAGTAACACCTAGCTCCAGTACACAGTAAACCAGTCATATTAGCCCCGATGAAGATGACAAACGGTCATCGAAACGTCGATTCTTGTTTTAAAAAAGGGGGTTGTGAATAAAAAAACTTTGCTATTCAGGTTCTTTTGTTGCGCGTGTTTTTTCTGTGGATACCCGACCCGTGTGTAGAGACAACGTGGTGTAAATGTTTAGGCAGGTTTCTAAGTGTGCATTGACACGCCCCTTGTACTACAGTGTACAGTTTACATGCGGCCTTTTGTCGCCTATTCAAGGGTGTTGACTTTGAGGACAAGAAAGTGGTATCGTCCGCGGAGGGCTCTCCAGAACAAACTTGGTGCACAATCTTTACCATACATTTCATTTTTAATACATGACATAACATAATATAACATTACGTAATGATATGGATAAGACGCAGTAAATTGCCTATAAGATCCGCTTCTTAAGCTAAAAAGCTATAAAAAAACATTTTATAACATGACACAACATAACATAACGTAATTCTCGGATAAGAAGCAGTAAATTGCCTATGAGATCCGCTTCTTAAGCTAGTGTCCAAAGTTTCTGACGCTTGTACCCAGAGTTTCTTAAGCTAGTGCCCAGAGTTCTTCATCTTCATCATAATGATTATAAATCCTTCTAATCTAAAGATAACGTTTGGCCTCCAATATACTGGAAGGACTGGTGGAGGCTCTAAGCACTCACGCAGTGGCATAACGTTGCCAAACAAGCGTAACTGTGTTTACGGAAGGTTGCACGGTGGATTCTCTTCTGATAAACAAGTTTCTTCGCTCGGATAGAAAGAAAAGAGGAAAAGAAACGATCCATCAAATCGGGGATAAAGGCGTGTTAACACAGAGAAAACAGTCTATAAAGTTTCATAACAAAGAAGCTTAAACAAATATTACAACTTCACATAATTTGCTTGTCTTGTAGAACTCAGAATTAGCTACGCAAGGTCTTTGCTAAGCGTTTTTTTCACTATGAAAATAATCATTTTAAGGCCAAAAAAGATCGTCTATAGAAACCTCTTCCATCTGATCTTCCATTGCCATGAAATAGAAGTTTTCACAAAGGCGATATTTTAAAATTATAAGTTATTTCTAGATTCCAGATATACTGTATTAATACGAATTGAAACACTCGCCCTGGGCCTTATAAAAATATACCAAATCTGGTTTCCAGACCCCTCCAAACCCTCCCATTGACACAATAATTAACTCGTTCTACAACTTAAAATGTATTATATCCGGTTTCATGTGCTCCCCCAACACGCCCTCCCATTGACACAATAATCAACTCGTCGTAGACATTAATATGTATTACATCCGGTTTCCTGTGATCCCCTACCACGCCCTCCCGTTGACACAAAAATTAGCTTGTCCCCTAGGATCGTTGAACATTCGCGTGGGTTGAAGTGGGGCTTCCGCCGCACGCAAATCGCTTGTCGTCAACACTACGCCTTGTCCCATACAAGCCTACACGCTTGTCTCGTGAATTATACATGAAGTATTATTCCAGGAAAGCCCTGCTGGATATACACAAGCCGGCTTGAGACGGAAGTGAATTACAGTGATTTCGGCGATAAGCTTTACTCTCCAAGCAGAGGTTTAGGCTTCGGCTTCTTTTTGACGTGTTTTAGGCGTTTTTATCGGGCTTTGTTTTTTGTACCGGTGTCTTTTTTTTACGCCAGCCAAATGGGTGGCGTATTGGATACTGTCTGGCATATGGGTACCGCCTGGCCAATTTGATACTATCTTTGCAGCCATCAAAAGATCTGCTTGGAGATTATTAGATTAATATAGTTGAGATCGGATTACTCAGCTAAATCTCTAGGGAATATCCACTCGCTGACTGAGAAGATCAAATAAGAAAGAGTAAATCCGTCTAAGAGTGACAGATGAATGTAAATCAACACCGTTGAGAATAGAAATACTGGCGAGTTTTGGCAATTTGTAAACCTTGCAAAAGATTATAAACTGGAGTAAAAAAAGGGCAAATGCACAAACATATCTATCAGTTATCAATCAATCAATCAATCTATCAATTAATTAATTTGTTATTTATTTATCACACATGCACTTAGTAACATCTATTTATTGCTTATTCATGAAAACACTGCGGTTATTATCTGATTTACAGTCGCCAATCTTTAAAAAAAAATTTCTAAGAAAAGAACTTGGAATTCAAATCAATCATCCTAAAACTGATCCATTACTGTGCTACAAGAGTTGAAAGAACTCTCGAGTTCGCCAAGGTCATTGTTCGCCAAGGTCACTGTTCAATCTCGTCCATCTTTGTTGACGTTTGTTGTTAGCAACGGTTGTCAAGCGAAGATGACATCGTGTTGCATTTATCGCGTAGGTAGAAGATCATGGTCTAATCTCAATGGTGACAATGCCTGTTTGGTTTCTACGATTATATCTTCTATTTCTTTAGACAGTTATTGCAGAAAAAAATTGCACAAGAGGTATGATAAAAATACGTTCATGTACAAAGAAGATTGAAGATACACACTGCTGAACATAATGTCAGACCAAAACTCTATACTTCATTTTCGAATGAAAGCTCATCTGTGTTGGTAGAATCCAGAGTTTAAGCTTTGTTCCAGCACAAGAAAGGAACTTACCATGCATGAATTGTAAGTCGATTTCAGTATATTTCATATTCATACACGCTCTATACTATTAAAGCGACTAGTGACCTAAAACGGGGACTATTCACTATAGAAACACAGACCGCATGCGAATGCCTAATAGATAAAGTACTGTACACAGAAAAGAACCGTCCTCTAGGTCGGTCACATATCTATTGGTATTGATTATATACAAGACACGCTGCCTCGTGTTTTATGTCGAGACGGCACGGTGGTAGTGTGTCCAGAAATAAGGTCAAACCTCAGCTGCCCTTCAGTTCAATTTAGATTCTATTGATTTCTGTTGGGAAGTTTTATAGAGAAGATCATGAGTGAAAGATCTCTAGAACAGGAATATAGAAGCTTAAATGGAAAGACGGCAAAATGTACTCTTCAAGCAGAGGTTTAGGCTTCGGCTTATTTTTGACGTGTTTTGGACGTTTTTATCGAGCTTTATTTTTTGTACTGGTGTCATTTTTTACACGTATTGGATACTGTCTGGCAAATGGGTACCGCCTGGTCAATTTGCAGCCACCAAAAGATCGCCTTGGAGATTAGGCAAAATGACAAAATTTCATTCCAACAGACTGAAAACATTGATATTACCCAGTGGATAAGCGGTTTCTCACCACCTGGCCACATAAAGCACATGAACACCAAAGTAAGGCCGCTGTTGCTAAAAATACGCAAAGAGAGGTCCTCCATACAGACGCTGGGGTCACTTAAGGGCAGATGTTTGTTTCTGAAGGAGCTTGTTGGGAACGTTAAGCAGTCGGCCCTGCGTTTAAGAACGTTAAAGAACCCACCACACCTATTAATAAGAGTAGGGGTCCATCCCGGCCAAAAACAATCAGACATTACTATGGGTGAATGGCAGCAACCTTTTTTTTTTTTGCTTAACTAAATGTAATCGTGTCTTGTCTTGTGTAAATGTATGCTGGGCCCCATTGGATCATGGAAAGCAGCTCCTACCAGCTGAATGGGCTGCCCAGCCGTTTTATGATGAAATAAATAAATAAATAAACCTCCCCCAATCTGTGACTTTTATAGATGGAAATAAGTTTCATATTAACAGCAGTTGAGTATATATATGGCTGTATTTGCGAATTTTATGTCTTGCGAAAGACTAGTGGATATCTGAACAAAGTACCAATGTTTCAAAGAATGAAATACAAATCCCCCCTCCCCTACCCCCAAAAATTCCTACTGAAACAGTTGGGGTACTTGTTCTACGTGCTGCTAGACAGGAGGGCAGGACCTTATTACTGTTTCAAAAGGGCGCTATACACACAATACAGACAAAGGCCGCGATATAGTAGTAACTCAAGAAGGCGTAGAACAAGGACCCTACAGGACGGGAAGTGTGCCCTCCGGCTCTGGAGGGTCAGGAAAGATTTGTGATCAGCGGCTTCTGGGTTCTGTCATAGTGTGACCGACACAAAAGCTGGACGATTTCTAATTGTGACAGATTTAAGAATTAACCCTATCTAGACCGGGGGGGGGGGGGGGCTAAAAGTGCCCGCGCCAACTTTGACGTCGGATAACGTCTGAACGGCTTGCGCTAGAACCACCAAACTTGGTGACTTTTCCTAAAATATAGTTGGCAACAATTTCGTATCAGTGTGATAAGTTTATGATTTTTTGTGTTGCCATGGCAACGGGTTTCTGACAGGCATTTTTTGCGAAATTCAGTAATTTTCCTTTTAACAATAGACTTTTCAGGGTTTTATGTCAAGTTACACATGCTTTCTAATATTAATAACATTTAATGTAATTGTATGTAATTCTTATTAATAAAAGTGCATAAATTATGCTAATTTGATGACGTCATTGGTCAAAATCCAAGATGGCGGACCATATCATTACATTAGGTATATAAGGGTAATTTTCCTTAAATTTTCATCACTACTTCGATTTTTTCTTACAAAAAAGGTTCATATGAACGTCATTAGTCTATTTCCAATGTATTTTTAGACTTTATCTTGAAAAAAAACTATTTTTCAAATTTCAAGATTTATGATCCAAAATGGCCGCCAGCTGAAATATGCATGACGTCATTTTATGACGTCACCGGTGTTGCTATGGGCAACATACGTCTCAGTACACCCTAATATTCTATCATAAACACTTTTTGTTCAAGTCATGTTGTGTACCGTTGCGTTTTAAGAGAATAACCTATCTAGACGGTTTTGGCCATTAAAATCACATTAATGACGTCATAATGACGTCATATGACGTCATAACGGCATGAAAATTGTCATTATGATTCATTTTTAGGAGCACACCATCCTCTGAAAATTTGGTGATCATACGATATACCGTTCATGAGTTCTGAGGGGGGGGGCCGAATAAGCCCCCCCCCCGGCCCCACGAATGCCAAAAAAGCCCGGTCTAGATAGGGTTAAAGCGCTGTTACATACGTCGTAGGCCGTCATACAATTTTGATGTCGTAGAATTTAAGCACGCTGTGACAGAACCAACCACCGACATGGATCTAAGACAGTCTGTTCCGTAACAAGACAGATGAGTTTTGCATGACACATGCACGTTGCGGTTGTACGACGATCGTACGACGCTTGTGACCCGTATCTTAGTGTACATGTACGGCCGCCGTACGACTGTTTTTTCTGTATTTTTAAAGACTATATATGACAGAAGCGACCCTCGACAATTTAAGAATCTACGATAACCGTTTAAATCACAAGACAGTCAGTGAATTTTGTACATCACATTCAAGACTGTCCTAGATCCTAAGCGTGTCCTCAATTTGTCTTAACCCTATCGTACAACGTGTGTGAAGGGGACTTAAACCAACTGTGGCACGCTACAATTGTCTTCTAAGGAGTTGGAAGTATTCTTTAGCATCGCTCTCCTTAAAGAAGGGACTGGCACCTTAAGATGAACGACGTCCCTTGTCAAGGAGACCAACTCCTTCTAACGGTGTCCAAATCGGGATTTAGAACAATGCCGACGAGCTTTGTATCTGAACACCTAACCTTACGTACTAAAGTGATATTTCCAACAACAAGGCGGTACACATTTCTAACGAATCATCAGAGTGGCCAGAATGATACGCAGCTTTGAAATAATGATTCGTTCTAGCTAACTAGAAAACTGCGCGTGATTGAAAAACAACACGTCCAGTGGGTCCGCATGGGAGCCTTTGTGAAACCAAGTTGGTGAAACCATTGCCTTTCAAGTTGCGTAACGAGGTTCAAATGGGTTGTAATTGAAGTTCGGCCTCCCCTATTATCCCATTTACTCCGTTCTGAAGAGCCCAGTTTAGGTTACTCGATCCCCTGTACCTCCGTTATGATGTAAGTATAATCGATATGTCAATGGCAATGTTATATGGAGACTGTTACAGAGGCTGAGGCAGCTGGTTTAGGATTCACGTCTTCCTAATAATTCACATAAGAGAATACATTAACACAGAGAGAGAGAGAGAGAGAGAGAGAGAGAGATACAAACACACGAAAGATAAATGTTTTCAGGGGTTATAAAGAAGATGACTGATCACGAATGTGTAATTTTAAAGGAATGTTAGATTCTTGCAGATTCATAGCTGAGCTGTGTACATTCTGCAATTTGAAAAAGAAATACTGTTTTTTCTGCAGTTTTTAAAACACCACCGGTAGACTGCTAAAGAAACCATACTCCCTCCTAATTAATTCATTTAAGACAGCATTGTCAATAGAACAAAACTCATTTTCCCTTGCATTAGAAAGCGATAAAAGGCAAATCCTCTACATCTTTCTGTTGTCTTACAATTTTGTACGTTTAGGCTTGTAAATGCCTGCAGATTTGGATACAAAATAGTCTATATTTAGTACTTATTGGGTCATAGTAAGGCGTAGTAAATGTATTGGATATACTGGCATGGTCAACAGTATATACGCGTTATCACGGCCGTATCTCGATGGCTTGGATATTGGATACGAATAGCCTCTCACCAACCATGCATGGAATACACAACAAGGCTGTTACAATCTGCTGAACGCGTTCCTGATATCGTTACATGTAGTCACATCCTCTCAACTACGGCAGTTTGTATATAATGTAGCAGCCGTTTACGTATATGTATTCAGCACCAAATTGATAAATGGTGTAGTACGCCCCAACGTGTTAGAATAGAGGGCGGTGAAGACACGATTACATACGTTACACGATTTGTGTATGGTTTTCAGCGCGGCTGTGGCAGAAAATACCATCGGTAAGAATCTACGACAACATTTTTCGCCACAAGACAGCAGCATTTTGCACGACAGATCCACGACAGTTCCACGAATGTCTCCAACCTGCTCAGAGTACTAGTAACTATCGTTCGACGTGTGCGGTATGCCTAAATACCTCAACCGCCCTCAACCTCCCTCAACCGCCCTCAACCCCCCACTTCCTGGGCTAATATGCAGTGAACATGTGCTAAGAACCCTTTTTAACGCTCTGGATACATTGCCTATGCAATTATAAGTAGGAAAATCACTGTAACTCTGACGTTTTACCAGTTTTTTTTACGGTGCGCCGTGCGCCCGAGGAACAGGGTCCGCCATCTTGTTTGTTTGCGTCGAGCCGCCAGAACGCATCGTGCCGTAAGTTTCAAGTCAAAATAAGGAAAGTGAAAAAGCTTGTGCAGCACGGAAACTCAGCAGATATAGAGGGAAACCTCTTTAAACATCATGTTTATGGTGGTGGATTTTAGCGCTCAATACTTTAGGACGGATATTTTGCGGGGTGTATCACTCCCTAAAGACGGTAACTCCACTTATGATATATTAAAAGTTATAACTTGAAAAAACTCGCAAATACTTAGACGTTACTATGTGATTTTTATTTATAATCGTATAGACAATGTATACAGAGTGTAAACAAGGGTTCTTAGCACATGTACACTGCATATTAGCCCAGGAAGTGGGGGGTTGAGGGCGGTTGAGGGGGGTTGAGGGCGGTTGAGGTATTTAGGCATACCCGACGTGTGTGGCAGGCCTTAAAACACACGGCGCATCTTGAACAATGTTTACAAAGCCGAGGACACAAGAAGACATCTACAAGCAACCCAGCCTAACCTGCTCGTCTTCTAGTTGTCTTAAACCAACCGTTGTTCCAAACTCTTACACGCAGCACACGTGAATCTTTCTAACCGAAACGTGAGACAAGATACAAGATGGCGGAATGCAGCTGCGGGTATGATAGTGGGGGAGGGGGGCGTGCTTACCGAGTGACATCCTGGCGTTAGCGAAGCTTTTAAGGATGCGCCTTGAAGCGATGACAGCTCCGATGAAATCACTGCTGCATTTCCGCTGCCTGGCACGCTTTCTGAATACAAATTAGCTGCAATGGGAGGCAGTGATTTCTAGTGAATAATCCAGCCGCTCCTCTAGAAACTGTTTCCCGGGTTCAGCACAGGTGTGACTTGTGAGTATGAGTGGTGAGAACGCACGGCCGACTCGTGTCACTAACCCGGTCAGAATGGCCCGGGGATATTTGGGTGAAATGGCATCCGCGTCGCTAGGCAACGGCCATAATGAGATGGGACAGGTGAGCCCCGGTCGCAATTCGCGTGAAAGCAAGCATGTGACGTCACTCACGGTTGATTAAACCAGGTAAATGAAGGTGTAAAACGTGCGAACAAAACGGGTCTACGCAGTTAGAACGCGGTAAAGACGGGGTTTGTTCGTATGAAAGAGTGAATGGTATGTAAATAAACAGAGGTGCAACTGTACACTATACGCGCTAGCTGGCGTGTCACTAAAGACCCCGCGGTAGAAAGTATAAACAACGAATTCACCTGTCAACACCACATGTCACTCAGTGGTAACTCAGTCAACACTGCAAAAATAGTCTCACAGACACAAAAATAACCTATTTGCAGAACATCTAAAGCTAGTGTGTTACGCCGAAGGGCGGTTATACCGGTTATACAGATACAAACACATAATGCATATATCTATAATCGTAGAACGGATACGACCAAGGTTTTTCACGTACTTTGGCGCGAAGAGGCCGAGACTGGCGAGAGATGACCAAAGTTATAAGTTACTCCGTATTTTCAAAGGGGTTTCAACCTCCTTGTTATTTTCCTCGATTCTTTTCAATAAAAAACCCTTATGCTGTGCCTTTGAAGGTTTTTTTATAAGACGTTTTCAACAAAAAAGGGTTAAGTGACGTCACAGGACCACGCCCAGTTCAGATCTTGTAATGTGTCCAGATTTGGGATAATTACCATAATTACCCGAACTCTTTGTTGTCTGGATAATTTCTCGTCTGACTGGGCCACTTTCCACCTTAGAGAGCTTTCCACACAGTAGAGACTTTCATAAAACCGTAACAAGTACAACTGTCTGCAGGATTTGGGTGGATTCGGGCGGACAGCACTGCTTGGGAATTTGAAATTTGCTTAAAACATTTCAACAGAACCTTGTTAAAACGTCTGCAGTTCAACATACACTTATGTGTGCATGTAATCTTATAATGTCGTTCTATCGGGGAGGGGTATCATCATCTTTATCCCATTGAAATCAAACACAGTTACATGTTATAATATGCACACAATTACAACATGTTTTCTACAATTACAACGTGTTTTCTACACTTACAACGTGTTTTCTACATACACTTAAATGTTTTTCAGTATTTTTCTTACGACGACCATAGACATGTTTCGTTTATATGGCCTGATTCCACTCTCCAATTGTACGTGAAAAGAAAAAAAATGCAAAGCAATTTTTTTTGAATTGATTCAAAATTTGCAGTGGTAGCCCTCAGGACACACTCAGTAAAAGAAAATGGCAATATCAAAATGGCGGTCGTTGGTGGATGTCGTTTGTTTGTCTCCATAGATACGGAAAAACATCCCCTATAAAAGTACTAAATTACAACGACAGATTAGAACATGTTTCTTTCGTGTCAACACATCATTACATCGTTTCCCTTGGGTGCGTCTACGAAATGTACCGATCTCGTACGAACTTCCACGAACATTGGCGAAGTTGGGTCCGAAGAAACGCCACCACAGACAAGTTTCGGTACTGCAGTTACAATACGTTTCCGTTATGCTATTAATCTCATTATGTCTATAGACACAAACCGCTAAGAACACCAACAAGCTGTCCAACTGTATGTATGGTCTGACAAACGCGTCCAAAGGTTGCTCTGATGGTGGTTCATAGCCTCCACCAGGCCTTTCTGTACATAGCTCAATGTCTTTACTTTTTAGATGTCTTTGTGTTATGTCACGTTTCTGTTTTATATGGACCGCTGTGTCTGAAATAAACAATAAACTAACATAAACTGAAGGTAGAATTCGGTAAAATAGGGTCAGTAATTGGCCAGGAGAGTCTATGCCTGAATGGGTTAGGGTTAGGATCAGGCACAGTTCAATGCAGTTATGGATAGTCTCCGCGGATCCAAGAACGTAGATTTGCCCCAGGAACGGTTCTGGATACACGTGGACTATCCACAACCGTACCTGAGCATGGTTCTGGATAAAGCACGGTTCTGGATTCAACAATTACCCATACTGCGGGCTTACTAATATAGGCACGGTTCTGGGTACGATAGTAGCGATTCTCATTGCTCAGGCAAATGAAACCCTACGGCGATGGCTAAACTCCCCTGGCCAAGTATTCTCCCTATCTGGCTAAATTTTGCGATTTTTTAGCCCGCATTGTTAGTCAGGTCGAGACTAGGCCGCTCAGCAAGTATTTGCGCCCGGGCTTGCAGAGAAAGACAGCTAGCTTTATAAAATAGCTTCGACAAGAAAACCCTCAAGTTTCAATCATTAACCCTACTATCAGTATGCCCGGATCTGACCCATATAAATTTGTAACGTCCTGAGGGTTAGAAGGGCGTGTCTTATTACCAGTTACTGGACTTTCTGTGAAGACAGTAATAAGGCGCGCGCAAAGTCTTAAAGTCATGCCTGTGGAAGAAAGTTCTCCAGAAGATCCTAGAAGTGAGAAGGGCGGGTTCAGACGCCCCCGATGGCGAGTTGTTCTGGTTGCGTCGTGTGTCGTGGCGGCGGTTCTGCTGGTTATCATCGTGCCGACCGCCGTGGTGCTGACCAGGACGGACCGGCTCGACCCCGTGTGCCCCGCCACGGACGGGCGGGAGAGGGTCGACTGTCACCCCGAGGGGAAGCCCACCAGAGACCGGTGCGAGGCCCGGGGCTGCTGCTGGAGCCCGGCGGCCACTCAGGGCCAGCCCAGCTGCTTCTACCCGACGAACCACGGCTACGAGGTGGACGGGGAGGTCGTGAAGACGGCTGCGGGATACAGGGCCAGGCTGCGCCGACTAAACACCCCGACCATGTACGGTGCCGATGTGAAGACCGTCGAGGTGCTGGTAGAAATGCAGGAACAGCACAGACTGCACGTGAAGGTTTGTACTTTTCGTTAGTTACGACGCAGCCAAATTTGTGGTACGAAGTCGTACGATTTTTGATGTCACAGTATTTTAAGCAGGCTGTGTCAGAACCGACCGCCCACAAGAATTACAGACAGTTTTCTCATGAAACATGACTGCTGGTTTTTGTACGACACATGCTCGACTATCCGAAAAGTGATCCCAGTTTGCGATTGTACGACGATCGTACGGCCATCGTACGACGTATGTGACCGGGCCCTTACTGGTGATTAACATCCTATCTTTGCAATAATGACCGAATCACATTGCTGTGTCTTTGGAAACACGATATATAAACACTTTGAACAAGAGAAATCTGTACGATCTTCAACAATCTAGTTAATATTTCACACACTAACCTGTTTGCTTTTAGATTATCAACGCGGGTTTCTTATTCCAATATTTACTAGCGTTGAGTGAGTGTACTGGTGGTAGACCCCTAGTTTACTTTATACGTTACATCACGGACTATGTGGACATTCTCTGTTGATATTCTCTTGTTGTGTTTACCTTATCACATGCATATGTAGAGGCATTCTTTGATGAATATTTATGTTGACAAACGTTATAAATTGTAGGGTTTTGGTTGTTTTTCGATCACATAAAATTACCACAATCTAGCACAGATCTCAGACACTTCGACCACAGAAAAATACAAATGAGACATCATGATTCATACACATACAGCTACCCCATGTTGTTGCCATTTCTCTTATGTCACAAATCTAGGGCCCTATCTGATTCTGCGGTTTATTTTCACTACTGCATCCCTCCAGATTTTAAGTTGTCTGACATGGTTTCCCCCAAAAAACTTGCAACCTTTGAAAATCAAATGTTCGTTGGCTTCACTGACTTTCAGTGAGTGTTGGATGCTATTATATCTATGACTGTTAACTGTGTGTACCTTTTAAGCAAACTATTTTTAAAACCGCGCAATTCAGATGGAGGGAGATAGTGAACCAAGTCATGGTGCCCCAACGACCACCAACGAGGTCAAGGGATAGGTGAGGTGAGGTGAATTCAGATATTGTTCTGCGAGACCGTTGCTTACAACTTGTTCTTGCCAAATAAACACCATTATCAAGACATGCCCCGAAATATTAACACCGCGGCCGTTTCTTACCTGGATGTTTCTCCCCAGATCTTGGACCCAGCCGAGGCCCGGTACGAGGTGCCCGAGGCGGCCCTGAGGGTGCCGAGACCCGGGGAGGCGGCGGACAACCCCATATATGGCGTCACCTTCACACACCGGCCCTTCAGCATCAAGGTCACCAGGAGAAGCACGGGGGCCACCATGTCAGTCATGACGTCATTGTTCTGTGGATACTGGTGGAAACACGGCTAACTCACAAAGTCCAAATGCAATTCTCGATGTCCAATGCCTTAAGCAAGAAATGGAAGAATCATTTGAATTGGGAACTTCTTGAATAATTTAGAGTTGTTGTGAATGTCTTGCTTCTTTCAATATTTCAAGATTCATTAAATTAATATTATTGTGAATTTCTCACTGATTCTGTGCATATTCCACTGTCACTTCCTTCCAGCCTGCGGGGAGCCCATTTTGACCTCTGATTCGACCTTCCTGTCAGTCTGTGGTTATACCATTAATTTCCCCCTCACTTCCTGTGTCTCTACCGTATTTAAATAACTGCGGACACACAAGCAATTTAGGTACATGCAACAATACCTTCACAGATTCGACAGTTCTGTGGGTAAGCTGACGTTCGCTGACCAGTTCCTGTCTGTGTCCACCCGGCTGGCCAGTTCTAACCTGTACGGACTGGGGGAGCACGTCCACAGGCGCTACAGGCACGACCTCAACTGGAAAACATGGCCCATCTTCGCCAGTGGAGCCAACCCTTTTGGGGTGAGTTTTACCAAAGTATAACACAGGGGACCGATTTTTGTATATAATATATATGCAAGCGCATTCTTGCGTGAACGTTTCGCTATAGGCACCTGTTGGATTTTGCTAGCCTGGAATCCAGCCGTGAAAGCTACAGCCGCTGCGAACTATCCACGCTCTGCCTTCACAAAAGTACAGATCAGAGTGGATTTGGCTTTCAGGCTAGGCAATCACACAAGAAAGTGAAGGGTTTCTTAAAATTCCTTGATGACAACTTTTGCTTACAGAACTACGAGAACCTGTACGGCCACCATCCGTTCTACATGTGCTTGGAGGATGACGGGAAGGCAAATGGCGTCATGCTCCTCAACAGTAACGCCATGGGTACGTCATCTCCAAGCAGATTTGTTTGTTTGTCTCCTTGCGTTCATATGATATCCCGTATTCAAATTTCATAATTTCACATCAAGACTGCATCGTGATCATCGCCTTCAGCTACGTTATAGTACATAGAAATGGTAGTACTTGTTGTATAAAAGAAATTGATCTGGAGAATTTGGTTCTCAACCTATGTGTTGATGATTGACGTTTTTCAGATGTAACGCTACAGCCGGGCGCTCCTGACTCCGCCCCCATCGTGACGTACCGCGTGATTGGCGGGGTGTTGGATTTCTACATGTTCCTCGGACCCTCCCCGGAAAACGTCGTGCAGCAGTACACTGAGGTGAGCCTTTCTCAGGTAACATACTGTGACAGATACAGCGTGGCGACTTTTCACGTCATGAACGTCATCATTTGACTGCCCAGTTTAAAACGTCATCACGCTGACACACGACGTAAACTTGTCACTACGATAGCCCAGAACGACAACATGAGAGAGCGGCGTCATAGAATTTCTACACTGACGTCATACAAACGAAAGCACACCTGTGTGCTCCGATCCTTTCTTCCTCATATAGCCCTACTAATGTCTATACCCTGGCTTGACACGATTCCATGTGTTAGAGCATCTATTCTTACAATAATTGTTCAGCAAAATGCAAACTTGTCACTACGAAAGCCCACTGCGACATAACCTTATATCCATTTCAGCTGATCGGGCGACCCGTGATACCGGCGTACTGGGGCCTGGGGTTCCAGCTGTGCCGGTGGAACTACACCAACACCGCAGGGCTGCGTGACGTCATAGAGCGGAACCGGGCTACTGGCATTCCTTACGTAAGGCTGACGTTTCTCTGTTGTCTTAATAGTTCACTGCACGAAAGTTGGATTTACCAATGGTAGTAAATGCCAGTAAAGTCGGGTAATGTTTACTTTGTAGACTGTACCGGACTTAACAATGGTAGTAAATAAAAGTCAAGTCCGGTAATGTCGGATTTTAAGAATGGTAGTACATTGTAAATGAAATTACCAGACATGGATTTTATTTACTACCATTGCTAAGTCCGGTACTGTTTACTACCATTGGCAAATCCAACTCTTCGTGCAGTGGTATCATTAGAGCTGTAGCCTTATTTAAGTACAGCTATAGGAACAGGTACAGACCCGGGCCTAAAATTTGGCTAATTATCTGTAAGGTAGACCTGTACATGTAGCCATTTGTGATTTTTCGGGGTAAATTGTGTCTTTGTAATGAGGGTTTACGTATTTGAATCCAAAACGAGAATACCTTTTAGAGAGTTTTCCTGATCTTCAAGTGCTAAATTGGGGTTAGAAAACATTTATCAAATGCGGAAACTTAACGTTTTTATAGGACGTCCAATATGGCGACATCGATTACATGGAAGACAGAAAGGACTTCACGTATGACTCGGACTTGTACCAGGGGCTTCCGGATCTCGTGCAGAATCTTCATGATCATGGACAGAAGTACATCATTATTCTGGTAAGAATAGATCTCATTACGCACCTTGCTAAGGCAAAAGAAACACAACTTTAGTATATGTTGTCCTCTCGTACAAGGTATTCATGATCATAGACAGAAATGCATTATTCTTGTAAGATCTGATGATGATTTGGTATCTAACTGTACCAAAATACTGTCAGTCTGTACTCAGCAATGGTTACACTGTTACACACGACTAAGTTCAGCTTGCACAGAAGATGTAAAAATCCATCTAAAGCTTCTTGAGTTATCGTGCTAAACCACATATATATATATACATACATACAAACGCTGGGGAAAACATAACCTGCTTAGCGAAAGTAATATACAGACGACTAAAGTTCCGCTTTCAAAAGGCATCCTCCATCTTTCTTTAGCTCTAAAAATGTATGGACGAGACGGGGTGTTGTAGGTGGGTGGGGGCGTGTCAGTGCCGATCTTGGTCGCGGTTTAAGGATGGGGAGAGGGATCTGATGTGTACTGCGTCTTTACCTTTGCCGCTGTGTGCCGTGCAGGACCCCGCCATCACCAACCAGAACCGGCGGGACGGGTCGCCCTACCAGCCGTACGAGTCCGGGCTGCGGGACGGTGTCTTCGTCAAGGCAGCAGACGGGGAGACCAACCTCATCGGAGAGGTGAGACGCACAAACAAGCTCAGTATTGAGCTCCGTACGCGTTAAGTGATGCATTTATCACACACGCATTGCAGTTTAGCAAGAAAGTTCAACGGATTTGGTACAGAACATCTCGGAAAACTAATTTTCCATGGCGTACAGCGAATGTTGCGGCCTATCCGAACTTCCTCTGGTCTTCTTCAGGAAAACTGACCAGATTTTTAAAAACACGTGACCAAAGAGAAATGTGATATCTGCCCTGGGCCAAAGGTCACTGTATGAAATTCGATCGAAAAGTACACTTTAGGGAATGCGTAAAGATTATGTTTTTCTTTCACTCGAGTAAAAATGGAACCTTTAAGTATGCTTTAATGTAGGCTTCAAGATCGGATTTTGAGTAGTGGGTGCTTGGAAGTCGGCATCGTGCCTCGTATGCAAGTTTGGTCAATGAATATCAATGTATGTTAATTTTTGGAACTTCGTGATACCGATTATTTACTGATTTATTCCCATTGGAAAGGTTTGGCCCGGGACCACGTTGTTTCCAGACTACACCAACCCGAGCACAACAGAGTGGTGGAGCGAACACTGTCAGCAGTTCCACAACGTCATTCCGTTTGATGGCCTGTGGATCGTAAGTACATTTGTTTGCAATGTTTGCATTCATTGATTAGTCTATCAGATGATGATTACTAGTACCACTTAACGTGACTCTACCTTTAACGTAACATTCGTTGGAGTTATGAGGATTCAATAACAGCCTATTTTCTGAAAAATTGCATAGAATTAGTGTCGTACAGACAGAAAGAAGAAAATTTGAAAAATGCATAGATTTTGCAAGAATCAACTGGTTCTAGATTTTCTTCAACGTCAAAGACAACGCTGCAAATAGTTGTGCATTCTTTTTACTGCTTGATACGTTCAAAGGCCACGCACAATCACGCGTGACTTGGATTCTGGGAACGTTGTTGCAGGACATGAATGAGCCAAAGAGTTTCATGAACGGGTCCAACAACGGATGTGAGAGCAACAAGTGGAACTATCCTCCTTACAAACCTGGTACGCTATGCTCCTACTTCACTACTTTTTGGACGTATAGAAAAGAATGTTAAAGTGAAATAGTTTGTATCAGTGTAAGGCATGAAAAAAACTTAAGTTTATAATGTATTGACTATGACTTCAACGGTATGTATATGGGCATGCGATTTCAGGAAAGCGTCAAAGATGCCAGAAACCCTGTATATGTTTGATATTATACTGATGTAAACTTGTACTGTATTTCAGCGATTGTAGGCCCAATCATGTACGACCTGACGCTTTGTATGGACGCCCAACAGTCCTGGGGAAAACACTATGACGTCCACAGTCTGTACGGACACAGCATGGCCATCGCTACCCGCTCGTAAGTGAAGTATTGCAGTCATTGATCCTTTCGATCAATTAAAAAAATGCAGTCTTCTGCCAAAGCTACCTACAACATTTCTAGTGATGTCTTAAGACATAGAATCAGAATTGAAAGGTAATGGAGAGACAATATGTGAAATAAGAATACATTTATTGAACTGGAGATGACAGTTGTTATGATGTAGCATCTTTGGCAAAGACATTAGCATGTTGTTGTTGTACTAGCATTTGTCAGATGCAGCCTGCACCCACAACTGCATTGTATGAACTCATGGGACAAGAGCGTATGAGTATGAGATACACTGGCTGTACATGACAAGGATCTTTACACTGAATCATTTACGTTGCCTATTGCACAGGGCGATGTCGAGAGTTTTTCCTACGAAACGCGGCGTGATCATCACCCGGTCCAGTTTCCCCGGGACCGGGAACTATGCCGGGCACTGGCTGGGCAGCAACAAGGCCGCCTGGGAGGACATGGCCTGGTCTATCCCAGGTAAGGGCACGGTCACTTCGTAGTCTCCACTAATGTCCAAGCAGATCATTTGGTGGCTGCAAGTACAGTATCAAATTGGCCAAGCTGTATCCATTTGCCAGGCACAAAAAAAAGAAAGCCCGATAAAAACGCCTGAAAACACGTCAAAATAAGCCAAAGTTTTCTAAACTGGTTCCACAAAGGAGAAGTAAAGTCTGACTATATTTGTACGTTTTATTATTGTAGACATTGGCGCTCTCAGGAATTCTTATTTTCTCATTTTCAGGGTTGTTCGAGCTCAACTTGTTTGGGATTCCCTATGTACGTATTGGTCGTTTAGTTAGTAAATTTATTATGTATTGAGCACATGTGCGTGAATTGATACAAAAAAGGAGGTATTCACTTGAACATGTTGTAAACTTTTTATGCATCAATTGATAATGCATCTGATGCAGTTATGAAGAAAAAAGCATTTCATTTCATTTCATTTATTGGTGATGCGAACAGTGCATTCTAAATAAGTATTCTTTCTGCATATCTTGGTCAGATCGGAGCCGACATCTGCGGTTTTCTGTGGGACACGACTGAGCAGCTTTGCCAGCGGTGGATGCAGCTCGGCGCCTTCTATCCGTTTTCTAGAAACCACAACCACAGGAACTACAAGGTATTAAAGGCAAAAAAAAAAAAAACTGGTGAAAGGTGCAACTGACAGAGATAGATGAAGCCTGAAGGCGAACTTGAGCTTGGTTTCTAAAAAAGAGTGTCTTGCGTCTGAATTGAGTGGACTTACTGTTAATTATATTTTTTACCAGTTACGGATAAAGTAGCTGATGAATTGAAGCATGAACTTAGAATCTTTGAGCTAAAAAAAGAAAAAATTCAGCCTCTCTACTTTTCGTCTCGATTGAATTGCAGTTATTGGTAAAGGTGCAGGTTTCTTGCATGTTGTGGTCGCATGTGTGGACTGGGCTAACCGTGTCCTGTAAAGCTCACCCTACGCATTCGACTTTTTCTGGTATTCTACAGCTTTAAGACTCATCAAACCAAGTTCTTCTCTTTCACTACAGGACCAGGACCCGGCTGTGTTCAGTCAGGCCATGATCGACTCTACCCGTGACGTCATGATGACGCGCTACACCCTGCTGCCCTACCTGTACACGCTGTTCTACCACGCCCACGTTACCGGGGCAACGGTCGTCAGGCCACTCCTACACGAGTAAGACACATTGTTGAAAATGTTTTCCCGTACATTTGTTTTTATTTCTTAACTATAAGCATCTCAATTAGGTGAGTACACAGTGTCAGCTATGCTGACATGGTACTTTGTAGTTATATATACACATTGAGTAGGTACAACATTACTTTATCAGGTAGATAAATCAATGGTTAATGATTAGTTCTGTGCACACATCCAAATAAACATTGGATACGAGTGGACTAGCATGGATCTGGATAAAGCACGGTTCTGGATACAACAATGTGGTCCCGAGCAAACGTAGATTTCGAAGAGTTAAACATACAACCTACGGTAATCTACATTGTTTTCTTCAGGTTCCCTACCGACTCCAACACGTGGGACGTTGATAGGCAGTTTCTATGGGGCAGCGGGCTGCTCATCTCACCTGTACTAACACCGGTAGGAGACCATTATGCATCTTTAAAAGGCTGGTGTAAGTTTTAGGCTTTAAACTAGGATGTAAAAGGGGTCGAGAATGGTTACGAATTACAGTTATGACTAAGGGGATAGTTTTACTAGACATTGAAGTTGAGTTATCAAATCAAAAGACATTTTACTGGCACCATTGAAGGTATGACTTTAAGATGACAGATTTTCGACACTTCAGAATCTTACATAGATCTGAAGGATGCAGTAGTTGCAGAAGCCTTTAGGTGACATTTTACAGGAAAAATCTTGATAGAATGGCAAACAGAAGCAACTAAATGCCCGTCATGAGTCAGCGCCAGTCCCATTGGACTGGTCAGTCCGTGTTTCTCCTCTGTCAGGACGTGCCTGATAAACGCACCGTCCCGGCTGAACAGGGAAACGCGATGGTTGCCGCGGTCAGCCACGATGATGCTGTCCTCGCTGTCCGTGATGACACAGTAGGGCCAGTAGAGGTCACCTGATAGCGAACCAAGCGACCCGCATGTGAAGAGATGGCGACCGGTGGGGTCAAATATCTTCAGGTTGTGGTTGTCACAGTCACTGATGATGATCTGGTTGCTGCAGTTGACGGCCGCGCGGAGATCGGAACTAAACAGCTGCTGACCTTGACCTTTGTCTCCGAACATCAGCATGACGTCACTGCTGGAACTGAGGACGAAAACCTGGTGTCCGATAGTGACGATGATGCGTCCCGAACCGTCAACAGCGACGCCTTTCGTAGTTGCATCTGTCTCTGCAGCCCCTGTCACCTGGATGACACGTGACTTCCTTCCCTGTTTGTCCAGAACGTGAATCTTGTGCCCGTCTCCTGTCACCAACAGCTCACCGTTTGTCAGTGCCGCCACACACCGTGGCCAGAACCCCATGTCGACCTTCTTCTTAAAAGAGCCATTTTTGTCCAAAAATTGCAGGCGTGAGTTGTCATGATCAGTCACGACAATGTCCCCCTCTACGGTGACAGCGAGCGAGGTCGGAAATTTAAACTGTCCATCTCCCTTGCCCCTGTCCCCAACAGTTTCGATCTCGCCGCCAGTATCCACCACCGCCATATTTGGCCGCACCTGCGTAGTGACAGGTGAAGATAACATCGGCACAGTTGTTTCCTTTTTCCCACCGACAACTTGAGACACTCCGTGCTCCATGTTGCTTGCTGGAGGGTCAAAGAACAAGTCTTTGGTCATTTTAACCTTGCGAGCCTTCTTCTCGTTCGCGGTTTGCTCCAACCGTAGTTTGCCAGCGAGGAAGGTGGACTTTATGCCCTTGACGCCATTCTGGGGGAGCTGCACGTTCTGTCGGCATGTCGGACAGTCCAGTTTCCCTACCGGCTCTGCGGCCAGGAGCTTCTCCAAACACGGCTGGCAGAAGGTGTGAAGACACGGCAGCATCTTAGGCTGCTTGAAGACCTCCAAACAGACCTGGCAGACCAGAAATTCGTCGGCAATGTCGCTGAATGCCTTGGACGCCATCTTTGCCCAGGGGATTATTTGCATATAAACTTTGGGAAACTTACTAAACACCTATGATCGTTTCATTGATTTTTACCTTGTGACTGTTTATGGGGATTCCATTTGCGATAGGTCCGAGGGGATTCACATGTGTAACGTTGGGACGTTCCATTTGTCAATGTTGGTTCGGAGGGGGTGTAGAGACTGTAGACATGTTTTGATGAATGCAAACGTCAAGAAAACATTTAAGTGTTGGCAAGGAAAGGAAATTTTCTACTTTTCTGCCCGTTTGGTCGACTTTTATTGATCTTATTCTTTTCAAAACAAATCAGAATTGAAGTCTAAACTCAAATTACAATGTACAGTAATTTTCATTTTGTACGCGACGCCCTTCTGAAAGAAAAGGCATCGCTTCCAAAGTAATGACCACAATTATTAAAGTTTCCTGTAAGTATTCTGCTTAACTGGTTAGTATATTAAAAAACCATGTTATTTTGACACAACCCTTTTGTTACAGAACACCACCACAGTGTCTGCCTACTTTCCCGACACTCCATGGTACGACTACTACACGGTAGGTTGGCACTGTCGTACTTTGGGACTGTTGAGACTTTGAAAGTCTATTGTAAAATAGCATTTAAGTATAAGACCGACAAATGTGTACAAAGTTTTTAATTTACAGGGCATGTACACATGTTAAGTCGTTTTAAACATGTCAACAAGGCGTAATCTTTCAATGATATCGAAAATCTGCAAAAATATTTTCTTGTGAACAAAAAATATCAATGATGTACTAGCATAGTCACTCACGTACGTCCTGAAGGTACGTGACTTTCGAACGACTTGCTATGTTTATATTTTAATTGGCATTGTTAACAGGGTCTAGAGGTCGAAGGTCAGTACAGAGGTCAGACTGTGATCCTGGATGCCCCATTGAACAAGATTAACGTCCATGTACGAGGTGGAACGATTCTGCCGACTCAGCAACCTGCCAACACTACTGTGTACAGGTATGTGGATATAGTCATATATCTATTTGTTACAGTAAATTAATGAAAGAATTGATTAATTGATTGATTGATTGATTGATTGATTGATTGATTGATTGATTGATTGATTGATTGATTGATTGATTGATTGATTGATTGATTGATTGATTGGTTGGTTGGTTGGTTGGTTGGTTGGTTGGTTGGAACAAAAGAAATCCCCAATCCTCTGCTCTGTTTCCTGTCCAGTCGGAAGAACCCCATGGGTCTGCTGGTTGCCATAGACGACTCATCTGCAGCATCCGGGACATTGTTCTGGGACGACGGAGAGGCCGTAGATTCAATTGAACGAAGCGATTACTTGTTCGTGAACTTCAGTGCGTCCTCGGTAAGACTGCCTTCTTGTCTTTTTTTCTTACCGGAAAACATATTCTTCTTAAGAAAGGGAAGTGTCATATGTCATATGAGCGCAGTAGACGTTTCATTTTGATGCCACTCTCTTTATAGATGTAACGAATTACCCCTGACATCATTGCCTTTCCAGACTGAGTTGGTCTGTGATGTCGTGGCTTTACCACTGGGCGGACCGACCACTGGCCACTGGGCCACTCTCCGGTACGGCACCGTGTCTGTCTACGGGCTCGACCTCGGCACGGGGACGCCTACGGTCCGAGCAGGTCGGGTGAACGGCCCGCTACAGACAGTCGCCGCAAGCAGAGTGCAGTACGATAGAGACAACAAGGTAACTTTCTTCTCCGTTTAGTATTTTATCATAGCTGAGTGCTATAGAAAAACTCTGCCGTTCCTACGTTGAATGTACTGATGTTATGCTGAGGTCACATTTCCAACCTGTTTCGATTAACGAAAAATCAACAATTTATATCATGAATATACGCAAATAGTTCCCATTATTATTTTTTCAACTTTTTTGTGCTTTTTCCATAAGACTGCCTAGACAGGACCCGGTTTGGACATGTCACCCCAGCATTTCTAGGGTTACAGCTAGCGTTGGGTAGGATTGACAACTCAACTACTCCATGATTGATGAAGCATGTATTCACAAGGAGGTTCTATATGATGCGCTGAACATGATCCTTTAACAATATATAGACATATGGGTTGTTTTGTACAATGCCGTCCGTCAGTATATTTTACTGTGTCAAAACTTGTAACAACAGACGTTGAGACGTCCATAAGCAGTAAGGAATTATCAACCCCTCGCCTCTTATTTCTAAAGGTCCTTCGCCTGAGTGACTTGCAGGCCATGGACCTCCCTATCACCGAGAGTTTGCGGTTCAACTGGGCTTAGATGGACACAACGTAAACCGCAATTTTACCTGACGATCTTCACTGCTGCGATTCATACTAGTCACTCTCACCTCATCTCACCTGAACTAGTCTATACTCTCACTGAGTACCTGTAGCACCGTTTGGGCATCACCGTATCAGTATAAGAGCCATTTGAGAATTCCTTATTGAATCTTCATTTTGTATCTGTCGACAACTTGCGTTGTGAGAAGTTTGTCTTTGTCTGATATTTCAGACGAATTATGTGTTAACAGTATGTGACTAATACGTAGTAAGTTCTAAAAGACACAACACACAAACGACCTGGAGTTTTATGACGTTACACAGTTTTGTATAGAAATGCAACTGAGCAATGTAATACCAGCTCTAGCAACCAGTGTTATCGCCCTATTTTACAAAACGAAACATTGAACAAACCGAACAAAACAAACCAATTGCTGACGTCACATATGCGTAAGGTCACGTGACGTAGCGATTGGTCATCAGTATCTGATGAAGGCTACAGGACGAAAAGTTAGAGTTGTTTTGTATGTAGGAATAAAGTTAGATGTCCAATAAAACAAACTTGTGTAGCTGTTCTTTGAGTAGACTGACCCGAGAATATGCGTGATGACGTCGCTCCTGTTGTTCTTTTGACCCCATGTTGACCCCCTGACCTTACCCTCGTCCTACTTGTTTATTTGCTGGTGACCTTTACCTCCAGGTGACCCGTAGACTGGAAGTGATCTTCAGGCCCATGTCATTGAGGTCAGTCAAGAGAAGAACCTGAAAAAAAGTCAAATATAAGTCACTTCGACAAAAGGAAAAACCGTTTCCAGATCTTTCAAACTGAGAACGTAATGGTATACATGGAATGAATGTCTATGTTGTCTAGAAACCACATTGGCAGAGACAGTTTACAAGGTATACAAATAACATTATCAGATGGTTCTTCACCTCTTGCTCGAGGAAATTTTGAAACTATACTTACGGCATTTGTTGTGTACGCAGAAACGTTTAGTGGCATATACAAAGACACATTCTTCCATCAAATTCTCTAATTCTAAAACAATGACCTGGGGGCCGAAAAATTCAATCAAAAAATGTTGAATCTATTCATTACTTCGTTGACTACGTTCTTACCTGGTTATCTCGATCGTACTGAACTCTGCTTGCGGCGACTGTCTGTAGCGGGCCGTTCACACGGCCTGCTTGGACCGTAGGCGCCCCTGTGCCGAGGGCGAGCCCGTAGACAGACACGGTACCGTACCGCAGATCGGCCCAATGGCCAGTGGTCGGTCCACCCAGGGGGACATTCACAACCTCACACAGTAACTCAGTCTGTGTTGGTAAAAGAAGGGTTTGGTGAGTCAGGCGGTTTTCCAATGTTTTTCTTTAACCTTCCCCCTGCTGCAGTAGCCTTTTGGCACCAAATTTGCATTGATTACAGGGTTAGGCAGCAGGGAGTAGGTTAAATCGTGAATTCAGACACGTACTGGAGCATTTTTGGATGCTGCATTTGCGATAAACATTGAGAGAAGGAAGCGCAAACTGGACTCACCGATGATGCGTTAAAGTTGACGAAGACGTAGTCGCGACGCTCTACAGAATCTGTTAGTATAAATCATACAGAAAGTCGTGAACATGCCGAAGAAGGTACACGTCACAATAGTAAGAGAACGACACAAACACTGCAAATAAGATAAAGGAGATCCTTGATGGTTTATAATTCTCTGTTATTCAAAAAAATGGTTAAAATTACTTGACATTACCAATGGCCTCTCCGTCGTCCCAGAACAATGTCCCGGATGCTGCAGACGAGTCGTCCATGGTAACCAGCAGACCCATGGGGTTCTTCCGGCTGAGGGGGGGGGCGATATAATCGATATTTTTAATTTTTCTTGTTTATTTTTAATCAATATCGGCTGGAAAATCGACCAACATGGCAGGAAGACCATTCGCGTGGTTAGTGGTGAATGAGCAATTCTTCCCAGAGAGATGCAATACCGTCCTTTCATTTAATGTCATGATGTGGTCTGTATTCGGTGGCGCTTTCATGATGCGCATTTTGTATGCATGCTTTTCACATCTTAGTCGTATACAAAACGGCGAAGTACGCATCGAAGCGGTTTACCGGGTATGTCATACAAACACGTACCTGTACACTGTAGTGTTGGCAGGTTGCTGAGTCGGCAGAATCGTTCCACCTCGTACATGCACGTTGATCTTGTTCAGTGGGGCATCCAGGGTCACCGTCTGACCTCTATACTGACCTTCGACCTGATGACCCTGGTTTGACAATATTACGAATGTTTATGATACTAATAGTCTTACTTTGTTCCATACACGGTGTCGATGTTGGCAGGCAACAGAGCCTTTCGTTACAAATATGTGTACGTTGAGAAAGTAAAGAAATATATCAAAACGCAAATTCGAAAGTCTTATACTAACTATACAATATTTCCGGTTGATATTTGTGTAACCAGGTTTTGGAGTCAACGAGGGTCAAGGTCCAGGATGTTCAAGTTAGGACTTGTTGTGTTTGACGTTCGAGTTCTTCAGTTCTTAGTTAGAGCGTGCACGTTTGTACTAGTCAGGTTCGAGTTGACATCTTAGTCAGCAGTTACAAGCCTAAGACCTACGAGTCAAGGTAAAGGTGAGATCGATTTCACTTGTTACAGTTGCAATACATTTGATTCCACACTCATATGCATGCTTACCGTGAAATAATCGTACCAGGGAGTGTCCGGGAAGTAAGCGTCCACAGTGGTGGTATCCTATAGGGGTAGTAGAGTTCCTGAATTCAAACGCCTTACAGCCTTAAGTAACGACCATACAATACAACATTTGATGTGCATGCCCCAAATGTATAAAAAGATTTGTGATTTAGCAGACTCTACTATTTCCCTTGAACATTCTGGTAACCATGAACGACTGAATTGACCATATGAAAGAGAAATGAAAATTGGTCTCATACCGGTGTAAGAACAGGTGAGATGAGCAGCCCGCTGCCCCATAGAAACTGTCTGTCAACGTCCCACGTGTTGGAGTCGGTAGGGAACCTGGACAAGAAGTGATGAAGGTATGCAGAAAAATGTCGTTGATGGCTTAGCTTATCTACCTTTGTCTATAATGAAATTAGCGATAGAATAGACAAAGATTCCAAGAAAGTACTTAAAACTCGTAATTGTTAAAGTTGGACTTTTGACCAAATAAAAGAACAACAAGAAAGGTTACTATGGATTCGAAGGTTGGGAAACATATCCAAACGCCGAAAGGGGACAGAAAAATATTGTTAAGGGTGGGGCTATAAGAGTACAGGTCTGCTTTACTCGTGTAGGAGTGGCCTGACGACCGTTGCCCCGGTAACGTGGGCGTGGTAGAACAGCGTGTACAGGTAGGGCAGCAGGGTGTAGCGCGTCATCATGGCGTCACGGGTAGAGTCAATCATGGCCTGACTGAAGACAGCCGGGTCCTGGTCCTGGGTTTGGGGAACAATGATCCAGTTTCAGAAAACCACGCAGATACAATAAACTATTGGCAAACTCAACTAACGCCGTGTACGATCACAGACCAAGGGCACTCTTAATTGCCTATTCGTGCATGTGTCGTACAAAATTCAGCTGTCTTGTTGCTGACACGGCTGCCTTAGATCCTTGTCGGCGACTGGTTCTGTCACAACCTGCTTGAGAATTCTACAGCATCAAAATCATGCGACGACCTACGAAATGTGACTGCAACCATACAAATACACGCACGCACGAACTAACAAGGGAGGAAAAACGTACTATGAAGTCGTTGTGGTTGTGGTTTCGTGAGTACGGATAGAAAGCTCCGAGCTGCATCCACCGCTGACATAGCTGCTCTGTCGTGTCCAGGAGAAAACCGCAGATATCCGCTCCGATCTGGAGTACAGAATGTTCAGATACAAACACTTACTGGGAGGGGGGGGGCAAATGTATATCTTATTTATTGCACAAACAAAACATATTTAGTGTAACGATCAACACTGTTCATTAAAAATTCAACGGAAAGGACACTTACGTAGGGGATACCAAACAGTCCAAACTCTAGCATTCCTGCAACAAAATAAGACAAGAACATGTTTATAGGCCTGTTAAACTCAGCTGTTCCTTTCAACAAGACGGACTTTGGACACGACAACTTCAAACTAAAGTCGTTACAAGAAACTCTATGACAAAATTCTTAGGACAGTAATACACAACAAGGGGTTGTACCAGTGATGGACCATTCCATGTCCTCCCAGGCTGACTTGTTATCGCCCAGCCAGTGCCCGGAGTACTGCCCGGTCCCCACGAAGTTCGCGCGAGTGATGATGACGCCACGCTTGTCTGAAAACACCCTTGTCATGGCGCTGCAAGTACGACATTTATTTATCAATTATTCTTACTAACTAGACTAAGATGTTGTTTATAGTAGAGTGGTTTCATGGAACGAACCATGTAACAGGTCAGGGCGATCCGAATGCAATGTAACTGACCTGAGGGCAATATGCACTGGAAAAGGTATATAAGTGAGAAATTCATGTACGTGTGTCATTTAGCCTCTGTACACTTGAAGAAGCCGGGTCTTTCCACACACGAGTAATTTACATATCATGCTAAGGCGGCCATCACCTTTCTTTTCTTTTTATTTTTCACACATTGCACCTTGCACAATTAGTAAATTTTTGATACACTTTTGCATTTTGTTACGAGCACCTCCACCACGGCCGTCATTAGCCGCGCACCGAGACCTTCCCTGAACGTGATGCCCGAAAGGGTCTTGTTCAGTATTCATAAGAAGAAGAAGAAGCCACACAGGGCGAAACCGGTCGTGACGGGCTGAATAAAAGTTCTAAACGGGAACTATGCGCTCCAGATGTCGCACTGAGGGACGCCTGCGTGTGCGAGATGTCATTTATCTATCCATCATCTTTCCTATCTGGTAATCCACAGTCCAGAGACAAAAAATTCTGAAAAAAAATATCCCGAACGTCGTTTTGTGATTTTTCAATGATCCGCAAGGTCTTCCAGTGATTTCTCTAAGACATTTCGAAGATCTCTTTTGCAGGGCCCCACTGTAAAGCAGAGCCATGCTACTGCGACGGGCCAATCTGGCTAAATAAAACAGAAATACGTAAATGAATTCCTCAATGATTTTCGGTTCCTCATCCCATTGCCAATGTTAGGATCACTACAGTCGACTAGTGCAGATTATGACGCAGTTTTACTCACGAGCGTGTAGCGATGGCCATACTGTGTCCGTACAGACTGTGCACGTCATAGTGCCTGCCCCAGTACTGTAGCGTGTCCATACACAACGTGCGCTCGTACATCAGCTTTCCTTTGATCGCTGTAACACATATCGCACATCACAACTCAGTCTTAATACCCTTGTCATACGGCAAGAAAACCGCGAGCTCAAATTAACAGTATCCAGTCATACGCCTGGTGCTCTCTCGATCATCGCACAATTTCTAGTGAGTGGAAGGAAGTTAGGAAAGGAGGGATTGAGGGAAGGAAGGAAGGAAGGAAGGAATACCTTTATCGCACAATTTGCCCCATTTTGACGGCCTTAAAGTTGACGTTAGAACGTTCCTTACCTGGCACGTAGGGAGGATAGTTCCACCTGTCGTCTCCACAGCCCGTCAGGGAGCCGTTCTTAAAGGTCTTCGGCTCGTTCATGTCCTGAAAACATGATCATATCTGTATCTGTATAGACGGCATAACTCTGAGAATCTACCAGTAAGATCTAGAAATGTCGACGCTACTGGTTGAAGATTTACAAAGAAGAAGATGTACTCACAATCCACAGTCCGTCGTACGGTATGACCCGGTGGAAACTCTCGCAGTGGTCTCCCCACCACTGTACAGTACTCGGTTTGGTGAAGTCCGGGAACACCGTAGTACCAGGCCAGACCTGAGGAGAAGAAGCGGTAAGTGTACTCTTTTACGTCTCAAGAAAGGTGGTCAGACTTCCTTTAAAACTATCGTCTCGGGTCAAATCTGGAACTTAAGAAAATGCTGTAAATATATTGTGGAAAGTCACACACTTTTGAAGAGTATTCGTGTAGTAAAATTGTTCCTAAACCACTGTCCTACCTCCCCAATCAGGTCAGTTTCCCCGTCGGAGTTCTTGACGAACACATCGGCTTGTAGCCCGGACTCGTACGGCAGGTAAGGCGACCCGTCCCGCCGGTTCGTGTTGCCGATAGCCGGGTCCTTTCAAATGCAAAAGATTCAATATGTAATGCTGTTACCGTAGTGTTACATCATTATGTTCTTATGCAAACTCTTATGCACGATTAGGGTCTATCAACAAAACTTCACCTTTTGTCTTCACAAACCTATTCCAGGCATTACTCCTTATTTTATGATGCCTTCAAGTTTTTTTTTGGCAAACATAGAATACTAGTAGACGACAACATATACTAAGATCAGTATCTCTTTCCCCATGGCAAGGTGCTTAGTGAAAGCTGTTCTCACCAGAATAATGATGTACTTCTGTCCATGATCATGAAGATTCTGCACGAGGTCCGGAAGGCCCTGGTACAGGTCCGAGTCATACGTGAAGTCTTTCGTGTCTTCCATATAGTCGATGTCGCCATATTGGACGTCCTGAGTGAATGAAGACATACATCAGCTTTTTGGCTTGTCTCAACCTCATGGCCACAACAAGGTAAAACACAATATCTAAGACTATATCTAAGCTTAGTAAGACTCATTAATGAATTTCATACGATGCAGCCGTCATGTTGGAGGACCACATGGATCCAAGACGGCGACCGATATATCATCTGAAACACACAGACATATTGATATTGGATACAAGATATTGACTCTATCCTTCTCAGTAGCTGACGAAAGATGACGGCTGCTATATGGAAGCTTCTTTGCGTGAATCTTAAGTTGTGCGGTCTTAAGTTGTGGCTTTACCAGACATGCGATATCATGATAGAAACGATCAGTTGCAATGTCAACTATTCGTGGGCAGAACTTCATACGTACGTAAGGGATGCCTGTGTCTCGAGTCCGCTGCACCACCCGCCTCAGCTTGTCGATGTTGGTGTAGTTCCATCTGCTCAGCTGGAACCCCAGGCCCCAGTACGCCGGCATGATGGCCCGGCCGATCAGCTGAGAGGAAAACAGAGTTATGTCGCTCTGGGCTTTCGTAGTCACATGTTTGCGAATTAAATTTTGCAGTAGATCAATTGAGAGGGATACAATGTTATGTCCCTGTGGGCTTTTGTAGTCACAAGTTTGCGAGCACAATCGCTACCTCTGTGTACTGCTGCACGACGTTTTCCGGGGAGGGTCCGAGGAACATGTAAAAGTCCAGTACCCCGCCAATCACGCGGTACGTCACGGTTGGCATGGCAACCCTCTCCATGTCCAGGATGTCATCACGGATCTGGGAGTTCACTGACGTCACAGGGGGTTGCAACGTCACCTCTGGGAAGGTGAAAGAAGCCCTCGTTCGTAAAGAAGTGATTTTAGTTTTGAAAGATCCGATGCAAGTTCAGGACGGCAAAACAAAACAAAAATATTCGGGATGAGGACATCTCTCTGATATTGGCATTTACTGCTATTTCTTACCATTTTTTCGTCATCATTTCATATTCGAAGTGTTTGAAATAGCCCCCAAACAGGAGAGAAAAGGTGAGAGATAGAATGTCACAAAGACGAAAGGAGAAAGAGGGGGAAAGAGGCAGTTGATTACATCAAATACACATCCACTCATGACCAGGTATGTATTTGTTCATTACATTGACTACGGCATACCTACCCATAGCGTTACTGTTGAGGAGGAAGACTCCGTTCGCGTTGCCGTCTGCGTCCTCCAGACACATGTAGAACGGGTGGTGGCCGTACAGGTTATCAAAGTTCTGGGAGGACAAAAAAATGACATGTTCACAGTTGGATTGGTCTGCCACCACGACATGTATGTATCATATAGTTATAGCATTAGATGTTGTATATGATGCATGCAGAGGTACTAAGTTTTGTTCTAAGACCCCGTGGAAAAGAAGTCCACGATTTTTTTTCCTTTTTAAATCCAGGTTCACTGATTACTTAAAGGCAAGAATTGTTGCTTTTAGCTTGTTTGTCTGGGTTGGGGGTCGTCTATGTTTCTTCTATTCCCCAAACACACACTGTAGCGTTGCTTCACATCCTCAGTGCTGCTATATTTCTTTGTTGTACTGGCAAGGTCACAAAGCAGTATGGGAAAAGGCGGTGAAGTCTGTCATCTATTGTTGCCTTTTTTTAATGTTTCACTGTTCCCTATCTTCATGTCTGTCTGTCTGTCTGTCTGTCTGCCAGTCTGTCTGTCTGTCTGTCTGTCTGTCAGCCTGTCTGTTAGTCTAACAAGTAGGATAAACTGCGTGCCCACCCCTTTAGGAGACGCCCCTCTGCTGAAGATGGGCCATGTTTTCCAGTTGAGGTCGTGCCTGTAGCGCCTGTGGACGTGCTCCCCCAGTCCGTACAGGTTAGAACTGGCCAGCCGGGTGGACACAGACAGGAACTGGTCAGCGAACGTCAGCTTACCCACAGAACTGTCGAATCTGTGAGGGTATCCATAACCATAGATTGCTTAGTTGCTTAGTTATTTGAATACAGTATGGTCACAAGAAGTGGGGGGATGGTCACCGTGTAACAGCAGACTGACAGGAAGGTCGAATCAGAGGTCAAAAAGGTCTCCATGCAGGCTGCGAGGAGGCGACAGTGGAATATGTACAGAATTAGCGAGAAATTCTCATAATGAAAGAAGCAAGATATTCACCACCACTCTAAATTATTCATGAAGTTCCCCATTCAAATATTTGTTTGATTTCTTGTTTAAGGCATTGGACATCGAGGATTGCATTTGGACTGTGTGAGTTAGCCGTGTTTCCACCAGTATCTACAGAACAATGACGTCATGACTGACATGGTGGCCCCCGTGCTTCTCCTGGTGACCTTGATGCTGAAGGGCCGGTGTGTGAAGGTGACGCCATATATGGGGTTGTCCGCCGCCTCCCCGGGTCTCGGCACCCTCAGGGCCGCCTCGGGCACCTCGTACCGGGTCTCGGCTGGGTCCAAGATCTGGGGAGAAGTATCGAGGTAAGAAACTTCGGTGTTAAGCCTTGTCCTGCTGCCATTCTGTGCATTACCGGCTCCCTGTGCTGGGGATTTCAGACCCTCTTGGAATGAGGGGTACTGTTTTTGTTTTACCAGTCGGCAAAATGTCGTTTTAAAGCTCCTTGGTTTAATATATATCAGAAACTTCTTGTTGTTGGAAACTATACATTTGGCTGCATAACAAAAGGTCATCAGAAGTATATGTAACTTATTAAGTAAACAAAGGGTTTGCCACGAGTATACAATCATGCTAACATTTGTAAATATCTAAGTGGCAAAGTGCCATGATTATATCTTCGAACCATGTGTAAATATTTAAGGAAGTCAGCGTATCTCATACAATCCGATCAAATTGTCCTGATAGTTTACACACCTTAATTTTACATGGAACAATACGAAGCTAGACGGGTGGCACGAGGGATTACAAACCTTCACGTGCAGTCTGTGCCGTTCCTGCATTTCTACCACGACCTCAAGCGTCTCGACATCGCCACCGTACGGGGTGGGCGGACTCTTTAGTCGGCGCAGCCTGGCCCTGTAGCCCGCAGCCGTCTTCAAGACCTCCCCGTCCACCTCGTAGCCGTGGTTCGTCGGGTAGAAGCAGCTGGGCGGGCCCTGAGTGGCCGCCGGGCTCCAGCAGCAGCCCCGCACCTCGCATCGGTCTCTTGTGGGCTTCCCTTCGGGGTGACAGTCGACCCTCTCCCGCCCGTCCGTGGCGGGGCACACGGGGTCGAGCCGGTCCGTCCTGGTCAGCACCACGGCGGTCGGCACGATGATAACCAGCAGAACCGCCGCCACGACACACGACGCGATCAGAACAACTCGCCATCGGGGGCGTCTGAACACGCCCTTCTCACTTCTAGGGTCTTCTACCGACTTCCCTGCAGAACTTTCTTCGCCAGGCATGACTTAAAGACGTCTTGTTACTGTCTTCACACACTTTCTTTAACCTCCTTGGTCCAACAGTTCCAAGGAGACCCCCACTCGACAAGCACCAACCTCCGGACGTTATACAGTTCATTAGGTCAGACCCGGGATAGGTTACCGATAGTTTGCTTAAAAATTACAGCTAGTTTGGTTAATGATTAAATGTATGTAAACGCAGCGGTTAACCTGGCTAGCTGGCTGTAAATTGGTGACTACAATCTTTGCCTCCCGACCTTCTTCGAGGAGAAAATCGTGAGCTGGGTTATCTGTGGCTGAGAGTTGATCGGTGAAGTTGCCTACTGGTCTTTAAAAGTTGTCTGCGGCAGACGACTTCAAATTTTGAAAAATCAAAGTCATATTCTGCTTGGATACAATCAGAGGAGCAAACTGGAGCTAGGATAGGATAGATTCCAGGCTGCTCCCCACCTAGTGTTGGTTGGGGAGTGGTCGGGAGCAAAGTCGTGAAAAGATCCTGAATGTGTGTAAGAAAATCTACTCACCTGTTATATACGCACCAGACAGAAACAAATTTTAAATCAAAGTTATATGCTGCTCGGATGTGACCAAAAGAGTAAACTGGAGCTAGAATAGGATGGATTCCAGGCTACTCCCAATCTAGCGCCGACCTTGGTTGTGGAGTGGTCGGGGGCAAAGTCGTGACAAGATCCTGAATGTGCGAACGAAACTTTACACACCTGTCATATACGCACCTGTCAGAGTTTATTACCTCTAGACCAGGTGCTTTTGTCTGCGTATCGCTCACTTGCGCCACCGCAAATAGTTTCACGTTGCTCTCCAAATTGTTATCCTTCCCAAAACGTGTCAACATTTCCAAGATGAAGTTGAAGAACTAAAAAAAGAACTGAGCGCAGTGTCAACAAAACTAAAACCTTATGAAGACAAACAGGAGAAGTTAGACAAGGGTAAGGTAACAACCCAGTATAAACAAGTGCACCTTGAGGCTCAATCAATAGTTTCACTCTAGATCTGTACCGCAAAAGTATGAGTCTGGATGCCAAACCCACAGCACAGGATGCGATACCGGTCCCTTCGGCTATACCCTTGGGGGACAGAAACATACAAGACTTTGAGACTTTATTCAGAAAACCCACTAGTCTTTCTGGACTTCTCGGCAATAACAATACCATACATAGAACATAGAACTGTTATATCAATATAGAACTGTAAGTATTATTAGATAAGTATTAGCAATATCAACTTTATATGTATATGAAAATGTTGCCATATGTTGTACCCGCTACAATTGTTGTGCAATAAAGTTCTTCTTCTACATGTACAGTACATTTATCAAATATTTACACGTACAAACATAACACTAGTACCGTTACATTACAATCAGTGCTATTGCACAGTTTTTAAATATTAAATTGCTACTGAAACAGTCGAGACATATGTCCCTAGCCAGCTCAGGGGGCAATTTCCTTGGGGGCCCTGGAGCCGGCGAGCTTGCCTGTGTAGGCCCAGGAAACCGTCTGGCCCCTAGGCTACAAAAACGCGCGACTTATTAATTTTTTTTTTTCGTGGGAACTTGAGCAGACCCGCGCCGCCAAAGATTAAAGCACGTACGCTCCAGACAACCTGGTATTGCTTTTTTTTATTATGATGATCATTTTGCATGCCGACAGAGCGAGAGGTACAGCGAGTGGAGTTATTCTGCCTGCTCTGCTGATGTACATGCAGCCACAGGTGTGGGTGTCCATTTAGCCAGGGACTGTTTCTGATAAGGAACTAGCCAGTGAGCTTGGAGGTAAGACTAAACGACCCCGGTCATTGCTTTTCTTGTCGGGGAATGTGGTGGGTTGTGTAGTGCCCGGAAAATACGTCGTACGATAGTCGTACAGTGGCAAACGGGAAGCATTCTTGAGACAGTCGTTCGTGTGTCGTACGTACAAACTTCAGCTGTCTTGTTGCCGAAAACGCTGTCTTTAGTGACGGCGGTTGGTTCTGTCACGGCCGGCTTGAAAATTCTACGAAAATCGTGGGACGGTGTACATGGATTGTGATAAGAGCCGTTACCTGATCACGGTGTGGCCCGAATAGAACACCCAGGACTGAAAGTGTAACGTCCTTTCCGAAGGACTGCAACCCGTACCAGTAGAGTGCAGGTTTATATCCGTCTTGTTTTGGGACTCGAAAACGCGATCTTTCGTAGAGTCAGTCCCGCAACGACCATGGCTTACGAGCAGGCAGCGCTAGTCAAAAATCCTCGGTGCCTGATCGAGACCCGCTCGGCCGAGGCGCCAGCCGGGCTCCGGCTAGCCTCAAACTGCGCGTACGAGGTCTCGGAACCGGTGAGGCTGCACGTCCGGAACTTTGTTCAGCCAGGCGCAACTTCAAGTTCAACAGCGATCTCTGAAACTCGCTTTTGGTGTGCCTCGGGTTCTGTCTGTGACAAAACACAAACAGTTGACCGGCGGAATTCGGACAACTTCGCCTACCAGCCTGACGGGAGCTCCGACGGACCACCGCAGACCCTGAGCATTGCGGGCGGGGCCCGTTGGGGGTCGGCTCCGGCTGTGTTCCCACCGCGAGCCGTTTACCTTCACCAGGCGGATACGGAACCCCACCCGCCGCCGCCCGATGTTCAGGTGGACTCGGTTCGCATAGCAAAAGTCCGTCCACAGCCGCGAAGCGTCCACGAGGGCCGTGCGGACGGGGTCGGGACGGCGGCCCGCCTGATCCCCGAAGCTCGCCCGCCGCAAGACGTTCTCGCTGATGAAGCAGCTAGAGGGCCAGCCATTGGACTTCGTCGTCCTCCGGGTGAAGAAACAAACGAGCTAGACCCAGCTGACCCTGGACCCTGTATTGCCCTGGGCAGCGGTAACCAGGAGCGACCCGCACGCGTTTTGCGTGGCAACCGACCGGCTTCAGGTTAGTTATACACACACACACACACACACACACACACACATATATATACATATTAGATAGATAGATAGATAGATGTTATGCTGAGGTCACATCTCCAAACCAGGAAAAATCAACAATTTATGTCAGGAACATACGCAAATAGTTCCCATTATTAATTTTTCCAACGTTTTTGTGCTTTGTTGTCTTTATATCATACTTTTCGGTCCATAAGACTGCCCGGCCGGGCCCCGGTTTGGAAATGTGACCTCAGCATGAGGGTAGAGACTCCGATCTGGAAGAGATCCCCATTGGAGTCTGTAAATTTCAAGATATTCGTTTAAAAGATTCTACCAGATAGCAATCTGTACTTTTTGTTTAGGGGCTACCGAATTTTCTCAAATTTTGGCACATTTCGCACTGAAATGTGTGTTTTCTTGGGTGGGTATGACATGAATAAAATACAACACGGTGTATTCCGCATCACCCTCGGTCCCTCGGATGATATGGAATATACGGTGTACAATTCAAACGTGATATACCGCGTGGTATTCTATATTATCTAACAGAGGACAGAGTAGAAGAGGTCGGTTTTTGGGATCAAATGCTACGTCATCTGAGGTCACGACCCCTGCGGATGTGCCTAGCCGTCACGGCCGTTGCCATGGTGATCCTGATGACGTCAACCATCGTCCTCGTGACATTCACCATGACCGGACTGTCTGCTGACTCGACAGTAAGACTTTCTCAATTATTTCATGTCGACTTAGACCTAAGAATAAGACCTTGTCACATGCACAGAATTCAACATTGAATCCTTGTTAATTTGGTGAAAGCCGCTGCAATAGTAAAGTAATAAGCTATTTCAGTATGTTAAAGGCTTACCCTCTACTAAAAAAATAGTAGAAATTGGCCAAATATACTGAATAATATGCCAAAGAAGTTAGCCTGCCAGGGGCGTGCAATGGACCTTTACTGACTGTCCATCACAATTATCAGTTCAACCAATTATTATTATTATTATTATTATTATTATCATCATCCTTGTTATCATTGTTATCATTGTTATCATTGTTATTATTATTAGACTAGTTTATTTGCAAACACATACCATTGCAGCCTTACATGGCTGAATTGGGGCATGAGACACTTAAAATTCATCATGAATCATTTAACAACTCAACAATAAAAGGTAAAACACTAATCTTAAATCTAGACGTTCTATATAGGATCTGCAGCTGAACTGCTTTAAACATTATGATAACATGGGTGTGGAGTGAGTGAGTGAGTGAGTGAGTGAGGGGTGAGGGGTGTTTGCCTGATTAATACGTCTGTTTACAGAATAACATTTTTACCCCACAGCCGGGAACTACGACGGTCACCATCAACATCTCCACCCAGTCTGACTGGCGGTCTTCCGGGTATCGAGACTTCCTGGTAGGCGTTTAATCATTCTGGGTTGTTTGTACTCACGTGACTGTGACGTAAGTGTATGTTGTCCGCCATGATGAATGGTTAAACCCAGAAGCCGCCAGGTAAACTGGAATTTCTTTGTTTTATTTCACTAGGGGATACATATCGCCTGAGGGCGCTTTTCAATGTGCCCTGGGGAATTAATTTGAACATGTAATAATTACAGTAACGTATATGCAATCAGGACATTATACATATGGAATTTATTTATAGTTCTGGGTCTTGTTGGCTGTGGCGTCATCCAAACACATCTTTATCCTCTCGATAGCAACTTATTTTTCCACAAGAGAAACACATAGCCACTGATGTTGATATTATATTTTTAGTTGTGTTTTGCGTTCTTCACACCAATTAATTATGTAATTGGTATTAATCATTAAGCAATTAATAGAAAGTAATTAAGTATAGTATCAACTCCCGGTGAACATGGAAAGTGTAAGATCCTTCAGGTAGGTTCCATGGCCAAGGAGGAACGATTTAAACAGAATGTGACGGGAAATATTCTGCGTTTGCCAGCAGATGTTGTCTTTCTAGTTTCTGTATTATTTTGTTTCTGCCGTAGCCCATGCCGACCCAAGGATTCGTATCTGGGACGTTTGGAGGAATGAAAGCTGTGGCATTGATTCACCCATCCTCCACAAACAATGAGGACAAAATTGGTAAGATATTACCTTATTATCTAAGGGGAAATTTTACCCTTCAAGTCCCCCCCCCCCCCCCATCACCACGTCTCTAACCCACTGGCCTGGTAGAGGCTAGGTATGACAAACCACGAAAAGGTTTACATAAACCTACGTGATTAAACTTCCCATGGGTATAAGGAAACCAAGACTCACCCACGTTTTTGTTTGTTTGTTTGTTTGTTTGTTTGTTCGTTTGTTTGTTCGTTTGTTTGTTTGTTTTTGCAACACGACTGACCCAATTGTTTAAGACACAGCAGAAGATACCAGTGATGATTTCTAGACGTTTTGTGTATTACTGCATCATTTTTTCTTAAAATAAAGTTCCTTTGAATGAAGGAAATTCCTATCATTTTGCTTGCACGTCGGTGAAGGTTAGACATCCAGCTGATAAGATACGCCAAAAAAACAGTTACTCAAGCAACTGGATATGCTTTTGAAAACGGTCAGACGTTTCAGGTAGCATCCACTACCTTTCGTCAGTGACACTGAGATAAATCCAATTCAGCAGGTTTATACGCACGAACTATTGATTGATATGCAAATAGGTGAAGACATTTTGCTTTGCAACTGCAGGAATGCGGGCAGGAGGTATCAGCGAGGACAGGATCGTGTTTGGCGGGACGGGGTCGGCGCCGGGGCGGTTCCAGGGTCCGACCGGAGTCGCCGCCTCGCCCGACGGCGCGATCTACGTGGCCGACGAGCACAACCGCCGGATCTCCGTGCACGCTACGGACGGAACCTTCCTCCGCCTCTTCCCGTCCGCCCTGCCGGGGTCTTCCTGGAACAGGATGAACCCACACGGCGTTGCCATGGAGATGCCGGTGGGTGATAACCTGTGGGTGGTGGGGAGAAGCTGGGTACCGCGGGTGGCCGATCACGTGGTGCAGTACAGCAGGGCCGGGGCGGTCTTGGGCGGGTTTACCCTGAGTACGACGGAATCGCAGCGCGGGATCGCCTTCGACGCGCGGCGCGGCAACGTGTACGTGACGGAAGCGGCGGGAGCAGACCGGAGTCGCGTGCTGGTGACCCGGCCGGACGGCACGCTGGTGCGCACGCTGGTCCATCCTGCCATGCGCACGCCGTACGGCGTCGCAGTGGACGAGGCGGGGCGCAGTTTCGTCACCGACGTGTCCGCGCACTCGATCCTCGTGTTCGACGGCTTCGGTAACTTCCTGTACAAGTTCGGAAGCAACGGAATCGAAGCGGGCCAGCTGGCGCGACCTAGCGGCATCTGCACGGCCGGGCCCGGCCAGATCCTCGTGGCGAGCCAGGCTCTCCGGCGGGTGGAACTGTTCACCAGTGCCGGCGGGTTCGTGCGTACCGTGGCGGTGAACGGCATGAATCCGTACGGGGTGGCCCTGGGGCCCGAGGGACATCTCATCGTGACCGACCACATTAACGACGAGGTCGTCATCTTTCCCGCGTATGACAAAGGCTTATAGGGAGGTTGCACGTGACTTTGAAGTCGCATGCTGATTGGTTGTAATCTCCAAGCAGATTTCTGTGGGGCAAGGGTATTAAACCATTGGCCGTTGTTGCAAGGTCTTGTTGGAAATCAAACGACAAAAAAAATCGTCCGACAACACAATATTTTTTTTATTAAGTTAAACACAAGTAAAGGTAGAGCAACAAAGTTGTGACTCACTCAAGCACTTCGAGTAATAGCAAATTTGCACATTTCTAACGAACATAAGGTACAAAATGTATATACAGTACAAAGGTTGCAATAAATATTAGCAAGCGTCAATGCTAGGCCCTGACTGTCTGGAAAATGAAAGTGAAAGTGATCTCGAACCAGTTAAGCTCACTGAAGAGTTACTCTTCCACTGGTCGTGACAGAGAAGGCAGACGCTATGTGCGGTATTTACAGGTTAATCGTACCGGCAAAATTCCTCTAGCTCTTTTCGACAAGCACAATGAACAGTGGACCACAGCTTAACGTCCCGTCTGAAAACGCTACGATTCGCTCGGACATACAAATAGAGACAACATCATGGCTGCCGAAGTTCTATATCATGAAGGCGCCGAAGTAGCTGGCCGCCTCCTCGAAGCTGACCATGGCGACGTTACTGACTTGCACGAAGAGCCTGTCTCCCGCCCGAAGCTGGAACACCCCGCCCTGGTAACTGGACAGAAGGCCGTACTGACTTCGCTTACTCCAACATCTGTGGCAAAATATCATCATCATGATTGATTTATTAAGAACTAGAAATGTAATATTTGCAAAGCAAATACATAATGTTCACCTTCACACGGTCAAGCCTAACAAACTACTGTCATCTCATTGTATATATTACTTACTCAAACACACTCGTATATATATGGTAACCAGCCCCTCTAACTCCTGTCCTGCCACTTGCTACATAATGTAATAAACCCAACACCACAGGGTGTGTGTGCTACAGCACCGGTTACCATGGTGACAGCCGTCTGGTCCAGGTCATTTACCTTATTTGTTTGGAGAAGAAAAAAGAGCACCATACTATGAAAATGAATGAAGTTTCAATTTCCTAACTAGTACTGTTATACTTTCTTGGCGTTTTTTTTTTACAAGAAAAGTCTTTTTGCAGTCTTACTTTGTCCTAGCACTCTTCATCACTTCCTGCTTGTCCCGGTAGGTGGCGCTTTTCTTGTACGTGTAGTGGAGCAGCTGGTGGTTGTCTGTAGGACGGGACTCTCTGTTGTCTCTCATGTACCGGAAATACAATTGGCTGGAAACACACAGGGAAATTTGTCGTCAATCACAATACATGTGCATTCACTGTTTGGGATGTTTGCAACCACGTGACTGTGACGTAAGCATAGTCCGCCATGTTGGATGATTATCGTATCAGGAGCCATGTCTACTATCTAGTTCTGTGCCTGAATGGGTTAGGATTAGGATCAGGCACCGTTCTGGATAGTCTCCGCGTAACGTAGATTCGCCCCAGGCACGGTTTTGGATACGCGTGGCCTATCCAGAAACGTGAGGACCCTTAAAGGCTTTACCTGTACACGTAATACAGTCCATCCACCGGGACTTTGATGTAGCCGTCCCGATACTTCATCCCGTTCACCAGACTCGCCAGTCCCTGGTTCGATTCCCAGTACGTCACCCGCAGGGTGCTGTGGTTCGAGTGGCCATGGTCTGGGAAGGAGAGTTAACAGGAACCGCCATCACGTTAAAGAACCCACCACACGTATCGATAAGAGGAAGGGGGCGTCAGAATGTGCAATGCCTTATAAAACATTGGTATTTTCAATTGATTAATTGATATCAATTGACTAATCAATCATCATTGATAGATCATACTGAAACAGATGGATATACCAAGCGGTTGGGGACGGTTCAGTGTTGATCCCGTAAGGTGGGCCATCGGCTTGGCCAAGAAGGTCTGTTCTCCCTCCCCGTCTTTCTTGTAGAACGGTCCCTGCAGGAGAAACTCTCCCGTCTCTTCCTTGTCTGTTAGGAAGATAAAACTTGAAAACCAACATTTGCAAAACAAATGCATAAATAAGGTATAATTACCTTGACGTGGTCTAGTTTGACAAACACATTCAGATATGGTGACCAGCTCCTCAAACTTTGTCCTGCAACTTGCAATATAATGTAATCTAAAAACACAGTGCTACAGTACCAGTTACCATGGTGACATACCTTTATCATCACTAGTGTGGTTCCCCAGTACTTGCTTAATGATCTGTAGTAAGAAGGGATGGAAAATACTTTTTTATATGTACCTGATAAAATATTGATGCATGGTAAGTACATAATGCAGTATTGATACATTGTCATACATGATATGTACATGATACAATATTGATACGTAGTACAATATTATAGCCTCATATTTTTAGAGATTTTCAGTTAGAGAATGTGTAACACGTGTAAACTCAAGCAGCTGCGGTGGATTTGTGATGATATTTGGTAGGTGGGTAGGTCTTGGGGAAAACGAAGGTCAAGGTCGATTGTGCGCCACCTACCGGCTTCTCTAGCCATTTCTGACTGCGCCACTCCGACATGTTCAGGCACGAAGCTACGCTGAACAAGCCCCGAGGGCAACCTGAGACTCTTGTAATAGTCACGCAGGCCTTTGTTTATAACAAAGTCAACATACCTGTGTTGCCCATAGTAGGCTGGTATTTTGCAACGCATTGTGTTGACAGAAACCGTGTCACTTACTAGTATAAAGAGGAATTATAACTAACCCCATATTTCAGCATGTATGAGTTGTTGTCGGTGTGTATCTACTCATCCTTTGTTGTATGTGTAATTGTACTGCTTGTTTTGATCAATACAAAAAGAGGAACTGATCGCGTTACCGCAAATACCTCACCGCTAATTTAAGGCGTTAAGTCATTGCCACCACATGCGGTTTACATTGTCAAGCATCACTACCCCTTTCACTTAAACACAGTACACAAAAACAACGTTATTCACATAGCTTAAGGTGCAGGGGGTTGCTAAGTTGGTAATTAGGCCTGTTTTCCATACAAATGGTCGAGGTTTTCGAGCATGTATATCGTTTTCGGGATTTACGCTATTTCTCGAAAGTGAAAGATATAGACAACCCACTACTCTGACTAATTGGGCTTGAATAAATGTAAACAACATGTCTGTTCCTTATACCTCTATCATAGGTCTTTTGTTGTTTTAACATGGTCAACTAACAAGGTGTGAGGGGAATTACTGTGTGTTCACATACAGATTGGTAGGCTAATTATAGAAAAAAACTTACGGGGTTACGGGTTGGTTTCGATTAGAAAGGCCAGCTAGAAAAATCGGCTTCCAGAAAAGGCTGGGCTTTTCACTAGGCTGAGAGTTAACATTACTTAGACCGCCGCCATGTTTATAGCTGTGTGAAAATGAAACCAACTTACCCCAGTAATGTATGCCGAGATGCTTGTCTTCCCCTGGCCAGGTGTTCCCTTCAAGACGCTACCTTCAGGTAAACCAAACTCCTCGGCCACGTCTTGCACGTCTTGTAGCTTCCCGCTAAGGAAAACGGTCACACAGACCAGCGCCAACAGCAAACCCACCACCAGAACCACCAGCAGCACCACGGCTGCCGAGAGGACCGACAGTTGGGTCTTTAGTCCCGTCAGATCGGCGGATTTCAGGTTGGTGTAGGGGTCTGCTTTTCCCATGGTCTACACAGGTCTTATGCCAGTACAAGAGGTGAAGCCAAGTATCTGCGGTAAGGTGGTTTCCACACCGAAACATTCCTTACGGAAAGTGGAACCAAAATATTACCGTTAACGGCTACCCGCTTCTTTTGTTTTTAACATAACACAAGGATCCATGTATGGTATAGGTTTGTGCTCATTGGCCAATGCTACAGGATAATTGCTGGAAAGAAAGGTCGCTGTGGTAAAGGGGGTTCCCCCTTGTCATGGCAGCTTGTAAGTGATACTTTGTTTTGTTGTCACGGATCTCTGAGTCAGATCTGTTGTTGTTTCTGAGCTCGTTCTTGGTTTTGTTTGTTTTAGGTGGTGTGTATAGGGAGCAGAGAACGCCAACATGAAGCCAGGTGTCTGCTTTTAGTATGTCTTTTCTTCAAGCGAAACATTTCCTGTAAGTAGAGGTAACTTTTAAACCGCCATTTTAACTCCACCGAAACGTTCGACATTGTCTTCTTGGTAATCGACCCCATGTATGGGCAACTTCCATCCTATTGGCTGTTTCTATGGTGACGTTATGAGGTCATATAAGGGGGATTCCCCAGAATGCTTTGGGCAGGTGTTGTTCTTTGTTGTCTCGTTTTGTCTTCCTCACACGGTAAAGTTAGTGGCGGGAACACGCAAGTACTGAAGAATGCTGCAACCAGTGTATATGGGGAACTTGTCCGTCTCTCTCTCTTTCTCTCTGTCTCTCCCTGTCTCTCTCTCTATACACACACACACACACACACACACACACACACACACACACACAAACACATACATCTCTCTCTCAATAAAAATTGAGAGAGATGTCTATACATATAAAGATCTCTCTCCCTCTCTCTCTATATATATATAAAGAGAGAGAGAGAAAGAGAATGTCACAAACATAACACCGTTATTCACTCTTTTCTAAGGATGTGATAGTAACGTCACAAGACAATATTCCGTATAAAACATGTTTTATTTGGTCCAGTTCATCCGTACAAATGATATAAAAGCATGTATATTTCTTTGGCAGTGAAAGCATAGCAGCTGTTGTACAGGCACACTTTGGGCATAGTTACCTTGTAATTATTGAAAAATATGCTAGACTTAGTAGCCTATGTCTAGTCAAATTGTTCCTATGTCTTAAAAACTGAAGAAAAAAACTGGTACCAAAGCACCAAACATTTGAATAACAAGGAAAATGTATTTATAAAATATACATAGGGTTACCCTAATCTGTCTTGACTAGTATAAAGATGTGTTTGTTTCAATGTTTACTGGAAAAAAACAGAAGTTACAAAAGCGTATTGAAGCTCTGTTAAAACTCTACTAATTTTGTACATATTTACAAAACTTTACAAACCTTGGCAAGTACCAATACTACCTAACATTCCTCTACTTAGAGAAATATTCAAAATCTTAAAATTTGCTTTTACCGACAATGATTCTGTCTTACCAGTTTGATACTGCCTTCACAATTCGACACTGTCTTGTCAATTTGATACTGTCTTGTCAATTTGATACTGTCTTGTCGATTTGATACTGTCTTATCAATTTGATACTGTCTTTCCAATTTGATGCTGTCTAGTCAATTCGATACTGTCTTGTCAATTTGATACTGTCTTTCCAATTTGATACTATCTTGTCAATTCGATACTGTCTTACCAATTTGATACTGTCTTTCCAAATTGATACTGTCTTGTCAATTCGATACTGTCTTTCCAATTTGATACTGTTTTGGTCTTGTAGCCACCAAAAGATCTGCTTGGAGAGTAACTTTCTATATCATGAAGGCGCCGAAGTAGCTGGCTGCCTCCTCGAAGCTGACCATGGCGACGTTACTGACTTGCACGAAGAGCCTGTCTCCCGCCCGAAGCTGGAACACCCCGCCCTGGTAACTGGACAGAAGGCCGTACTGACTCTCCTTGCTCCAACATCTGTACCAAAATATCATCATCATTATCAATTTAATGAAAACTAGAAAGGTTGCGTTTGCAAATGCATAATAATAATAATGATAAAGTAAGTAAGTAAGTAAGTAAGTAAGTTTACCTCGGTCAAGCCTAACAAACAACAGCTCTGTTTACATATTCATACACATTCATGTACGTAGTGACCAGCCCTTCAACTCTGTCCTGCCACTTGCTACATGATGTTAAAAAAAGGTTAAGATTTTGGACACACAGCATAGGTTTTTGGCGACGCCTTAGGGGTGGAGCTTATTTATACAAGGCGAAGACTGAGGAGGAAATTTGATATCCATCTCAAGGCGCAATTCCTCAAGTTCAAGGGTAGACAGGGGGCGGCATTGACTTCCAAGTAACTTCGATCTACTGCTGTAAAGTCTCGTGTCCTTACAGACATGGGCTCAAGTAGTGGGTCAAACGGCATGTCTTTGTGAAGAACAAGTGAAATAAAAGAGCCAACAAACAAGAAAGGTAATAAACAAACAAACAAACAAACAAATAAACATACCTTGTTCGTGCGCTCTTCATGATTTCCTGCTTTTCGGGATAGGTGGCGCTTTTCTTGTAGGTGGAGTGAAGCAGCTGGTGGTCACCTGTGTCGTCTGCTGCACCACTCCCGTCGGCAGCATGGGGGCGCACGTGGCGAAAGTACAGCTGGCTGTATGTGGGGATACAAAATGGGATATGACGAAAGAACCCGCCAGCACACTTACCATTAAGAGTACGGATTGCTATAAACAACAGCCGTAGCGAGACTGCATTGCACTAAAGCTATAAAAAAAACACGTTATGCTCCATTCTTCATTATGCTTCTAGAGAGGCAAATGTACTTCTTCAGCGGACCAACTCCCCTAATATGTTATCTGTCTATTTGACCATGTCTACTCTTTCCAGCCGCTTCAGAAGCCTGGTAGAGGCTAGGAAATTTGCCAAATAGACTGAATATTATGTGCCTGAGAGGTCAACCGGCCATGGGCAAAGTGCAACTCGTATGGTCGGCTAATTCAACTAGTCTATCATTTGGTCTATTCGCAAAATGTTTATTACTTTCCAGCAATCAATTGGAGCCTGGTGGAGGCTGTTATGTTTTTCTATCACCTCCTTTGCCCCCTACCTGTAGACATAGTACAGTCCGTCTGGTAGAGGCTGTTATTTTTTCTATCACCCCCTGTGTCCCCTACCTGTAGACATAGTAGAGTCCGTCCACGGGTACCCGGATGCTGCCGTCCTTGTGTGACATGCCGTTAGCGATGGTCGCCAGGCCCTGTCTCGTCTCCCACGTCTGGATTTTCGTCGTCTCGGACCTACCATGCCGGCGAACTGTGGGGGGAAAATCGCACTTATCACCAACAGGAAAAGAATTTGAACTAGAAAGGTAAGCAAAGCAGAAGCACAATGTTTACCTTCACACGGTCTAGCCTAACAAACTACTGCTCTGTTTCGTCGGTGAAGGTTAGACATCCAGGTGATAAGATACGCCAAAAATAGTTACTCAAGCAACTGGATATGATTTTGGAAACGGTCAGACGTTTCAGGTAGCATCCACTACCTTTCGTCAGTGACACTAAAGGACTGCAGGAGAATTGCTGGTTTATAAGCAGCAATTCTCCTGCAGTCCTTTAGTGTCACTGACGAAAGGTAGTGGATGCTACCTGAAACGTCTGACCGTTTCCAAAATCATATCCAGTTGCTTGAGTAACTATTTTTGGCGTACTGCTCTGTTTATTCTGACTCAAACACATTCATATATAATATATGGTGAGCAGCCCCTCCAGCTCCGTCCTGATACAAAATGTAACCCAACACCACAGGGCGTCCGCTACAGCACCAGTTACCATGGTGACAGTCGTCTGGTCAAGGTCATTGACCTCATTTGTTTGGATTGGAAGAAGATGAAGAAGATGAAAAGGAAAACAGAGCAAAAACAATGTTTTCCTTCTGCGAAAGTAAACATAACGAGAAATCGTACTACTAAATTTCACTACCCTGGCCTATTTTTGCCGAATTCTACTATCCTAACCCCCTTTAGGAAGGCCTGGTGAAGGCTAGTACACGGTAAGTAACAAATGAACAAGCAAAGAGCCAATCTTACCGTGGCGCCCCGGGGCGGATTTTCCGGTGAGGTGTGCCATGGGTTTGGCCAGGTACGCCCGACTCGTGTCGTTATGCAGGGTGAACGGGCCCTGCGGCATGAACTCTCTTCTTCTGTGATGATCTGAGAAATGGAAAATATTAAGAAATATTAACACCTGAGCAAAGGATGGTGTACCTTTTCAACACTAGCAAAGTCTTGCTTTTAATTGCTCGCTACTGGAAAGGGTCGCAATTCTTAGGACGGGACGTTAAGCCGTGGCCCACTGTTCATTGTACAAGCTTGTCGAAAAGAACTAGGGGATGATGAACAATGAACCTGTAAATACTGTACACTATCTTCTCTGCCAGACCAATGGTAGAGTAGCTCAACTGTTTATTGAGTTCTTTTGTGCTAAATTCTGAGAGAGGGAGAGAGAGAGAGAGAGAGAGAGAGAGAGAGAGATGAACCAATTTGCACAAGGAACGCGAGAAAGGAAATACTGACGAAACAAATTCCTCTACAATTTACATACACTAAAAAAGAAAAGGGAGGACACTGGGCGATCCGTCCAACGTTCAAACCTCACCTGTGTGTTTTCCCTGGCAGAGACTTTCGTTCTTCAAGATTTCCGTTACGATCTGAGGGGAATAAGAAAAGAAACGTCAGGGCTGTCAACACCTGTTCACAAGTACACAACACAACACCTGGAGTATGGAAGGAACATCTACTAGTGAACTAATTACCTTTCACTAGTCTTAAATCAGTTTATGAACTTTTAAAAAGTTTGTTTTGCCAAATTGTATTCAGACTTCTTATCACAAAATGTGAATTCGACTTCCTTCAAACTTGAGACTGCACTAATCTTTAAGTAAATACCAGCCCGCCGTAACCTAATCTTGACAAGGAAGTGCCCGAGGCCGAAACACGGTGCGCTACGTGCTTGTGTTATCAGTTCTGCAGTCTGGAAAAGCACTTTGCGTGCGAGTCTGCTCTGATTTACAAGTACATAAATCTGCCTTTACAATCTGATAGGTCAGCCAGAAACACCAACAATACAGGACCCATAATGACAGGGTCTGCAGGGCAAATAAGACTTTGGCAGACCAGTAAACGACTTTGTGACTTTGCTACGAAGTAATTTGTGTGTTTGTAAAGTTGGATTGGTCGGGCAGAAACGGTAACAATAGAACCAGTGAACACTGAAATTTCTTGATGTTGGGGTCTGCATGGGTCTCACGAAAATTACGGCATGTTTTGACTTGCAGGGTGATTTAACTATAATCTCCAAGCAGATCTTACGGTGGCCAAAGACAGTATCCAATTGGCCAGACAGTTACCATTAGGCTAATGGTAACTGTCTGGCCAATTGGATACTGTCTTTGGCCACCGTAAGATCTGCTTGGAGATTAATTTAACTAGACAACACGTCAGAGCAGGAATTTAGGTGTTTAGGCCAGGAATAGAAAACCAGGCCTAAACAGTAATAGGACAGATTTTGGTTCGTTTGAGCCAAGTCTGATATTTCGTACAGTCTGGTTCTAGACGGGTCTCGCGAAGATCACAATCTTCAAACTCATTCGGTCCGTTGACCTGATTGAAAGTTTGAGTTTTTAGCCATTTATCAAACGTTACCGTAGACTGGGTTGGAAGGGAGTGATTGAGGTGTTGGTATATTGACCTTGTCAGCTATAAAGCCCGCGGGAGGTTAAGCACACACACAATCACAATAACAGGAAAGGCTCTTGAAACCAGGCCAGTTTCGACAACGCTAGCCTCTCTATCAGGCAACGGGAGAGGTTTTTATCTTTGCATTTTAACGGGGGGTAGTGTGTTCGATGTGTTTGTCTGTCTGTCTGTCTGTGTGTATGTGTGTGTGGGTTTGCCTGTGTGTATATTACAATGTACTGTAGTACAGTGGCTGAAAGGGTAACTGTAACCGCAGATTGGCCATAAGGTCAAGTTGGTAGTCTAAATAGTCTCCCCGCAGGCTGGCAGGAAGTGAGTCCTCACACACACATACAGTTACTGGGGGGATACCCACTTAGGGCTTGAGGAACAAGACATACAAAAACCGATAAGCCATCGCTGCAGTACTAAGGAAAGCCACCAGGGGCCCAAAATCTTAGTATTACGATACTTTTTCCATTGGTCAAGACGTAACCACATCCTAAATTTCATAGACGTTATAGCTTCCTGAGTTATGCTGTTCAACCACAAACAAACATACATGTTCAAACGCTACAGCCTTCTTGGCGAAGTGCAATGAAAACACGACCTTGCAGGAGCCTGCTATGGACATGATACGAGGCTACTAAAAGTCGGTCCCGCAGACGAAAACAAGTCTGACAAGTCTGATAAGCGATCGCAAAAAGCGCCCACTCAAGCGTTAAGTTAACACAAACCAACTGCCACTGCACAGTCAAAGTTCACCCCAGTACCCCTGGGCTAGTCTGGTGAGACGGTAAAGGAACCTCACATTGTGAGAGGGTATTCTGCCAACAAGTGTGACGGAAACTGTAGAAAGTTGTGCAAGGAGTTTCAAATATTTGAACCTCCTTCAATGTGAGTGTAACAATTTATTCTTTCTAGTGGCGTGGGGGTTTCAATCTGGCGGCCCGGGTTCGATTCCTTGGGTCAGGGTTTCTGTGCTATTCACCTCTTGTTTCATGTGTACTCGAAACTTATAAGACTCGATACAACCTACGTGTCTTTACGTTCACCTATCCTTCAAGCAGATGACGAGAGGGAAGGCTCTGAAACGTTGTGATCTCCTGCCCCAACATCTGCTTGCAGATTCAAGTTTTTGCTTACCTCCTTTATGCTGGGATTAGAGCCCGCGTCTCCGGGATTAGAACCCGCGCCCCCTGGCGTCAACCCTCCTCGGTCGTGCCCGCCCGTCCCGTGTTCCAGCCCGTCCAGTTTGTTGAAGAGAGTGACGGTGACGTAGGCGAAAGCCCCGGTCAGGCCGACCATAGCGGCAAACAGCCCGGCCACTGTCCACTTCAGCACCCGGACCTGATTAAATTAGAATAGGCACCGAGAGTTAAATACCTGGAGCTAGAGACAATTTGACTCTGAACTGAACCAAGCGCAAACCAGCACCAAAAGACTAGCCTCTATCGGGCTTCGGGCTGGTACTTCAACAATAAGACTTCTCCCCCCTATCTAGTACTCCTTCACCAGAGAATTGTACATTAGATTGTCCTATAACAGAGGAAGAACTAAACATAGCAATCTCCAACCTAAAAAACAAGAAATCTAGCGGAGACGATATGGTTCTAAATGAAATGTTGAAATGCGGAAAGACCATACTAAAGAAACCCCTTCTACATATTTTCAACTCATGCCTACAAAACGGTTACTACCCCAAAGAATGGTCACTAAGTCATATTGTACCTATACATAAATCCGGGGACACTTCACTTCCCGACAATTACCGAGGCATCTCCATAATCAGTTGTCTTGGTAAACTTTTCTGCTCCATTTTAAATACTCGACTAGTTAACTATGCTGAACATTACAGCCTTTTCAAACCCCAACAGGCCGGTTTCAGGAAAAACTTTAGAACAACTGATAATCTTTTTGTACTGTCTACTTTAGTTAGCAAATATCTGAGTAAAAATGCACGACTATATGCCTGTTTTGTAGATTTTAGTAAAGCGTTTGATTCTGTTTGGAGAGAAGGACTTTTACGAAAATTAACTGAACTTGGAATAGGAGGCAAATTTTTAATGACTATCAAAGATATGTACTCCAAAACAACAAATTGTATCAAAACTAGCCGCGGTCTTACCGAAACTTTCGTAACTAACTGTGGGGTTCGACAAGGCTGTAACCTGAGTCCAACACTATTTAATTTATACATTAGTGATTTAGCAAATGAGTTTAATGATCATTCTTGCAACCCCCCCATATTACATAATAAGAAAGTATCTTGCTTGTTGTACGCAGATGATTTAGTTATATTCTCTGAATCTCAACGGGGTCTACAAGCATCTTTAAATAGATTAGAAACTTATTGTAAAACATGGAAATTGAATGTCAACCTAAAAAAGACAAAAGTAGTCGTCTTTACAAAGGGAGGCCGTCTGCCAAAAGACTGTAATTTTTTGTACAACAGCAATGTAGTAGAAATAGTAGCAAACTATTGTTACCTTGGTATTGTTATTAATGCAGCCGGCACGTTCAAGGCAAACAACAAACACTTGTACAACAAAGGTCTGAAAGCACTGTTTGGAGTCAATCAATCCCTAAACAAAGCCAACGCGACAATATCTGTTAGAAACAAACTTTTTGACACATGTGTAAAACCAATATTGTTGTATGGCTCCGAAATTTGGGGATCATTCAAAAGTCCAAAATCATCACCTATCGAAGCAGCTCATTTAAAATTCTGTAAACAATCTTTATATGTTCCCAGATCTGCTTGCAATCTTGCCGTAATGGCGGAATTGGGGCGTTATCCTCTCAAATTAGAAGCATCTCTAAACAGCATTAAACACTATATCAGGATACGCCAGAACGTGCCGACTGTTAGTCTCTCAGCAGACGCCCTTTTATGTCAATTTGAACTCGATGCGTCAGGCACTAAATGCTGGGCCTCGGGAGTCCGCAAGACGCTAGAGGAGTGTGGTTTTGCCTACGTATGGAATTCGCCGATGTCGTATGTCTTAAATCCTTCACAAATTATTCCAACCCTTGATCAACGCTTAAAGGACATGTATCTCCAAACTTTTACAGCAGAAATTCGTAACAACAACAAACTACGAACATACAAATTACTTAAAACCACTTACAACGAGGAAAACTATTTAAAGATAACAAACATACGACACAAAATAGCCACTACAAGACTTAGGATTAGCTCTCACAAACTTTTTGTTGAAAAGGGTAGACACAACCACATTCCTCTGCAACAAAGAATTTGTCATTACTGCAACCTAAATGAGATTGAAGACGAGAATCATTTTATTGTAGACTGTACTCTATATAATAATGAGAGAAAGATTCTCTTCAATTGTATACAAGATTATTTCCCTAGTTTTAGATATTTAGATAGAAAAGAAAAATTCATTTTCCTCATGAAACTCGATAACCCTCATACTATAAACTCCATCTGTTCTTACATTTACAACTGTTTTAAGAAGCGAGAAGAAGCAGAACCTGTACATATGTAGTTTTTACTATAGATATATTTTAGTCTACCATCGCTACTTACCATGACCTGTACTTAGTTCGCAATGAGCAAAAATGTACAATAAAGGTCTTTCATTCAATAAATTGGCCAATTACAGGCAATAGAGAGCAAACACGCCAACACGCCAGGGGAGTTGGTCCGCCGGAGAGTACATTTTGCCGCACCCGTGGGTCGCAAAATGTACCCTCCCTGACTGGCTAACTCTCCTGGTAAAACTATTCCCTTTATTTTGGCCAATTTCTACTATTTTTCCAGCGATCCGCGGTGCCTGGTAGAGGCTACCAGGAGACCACGTCTAGCGGAAAAATAGACGTTAAAACAGGGACAACAACAACAACTGACCTGTCTCTCCGCCGCGTCAGCCTGGACCTTGCTGTAGGCGATCTCATTCATAATATTTGCCCGCCGTGCGAGATCGGAAAGCTTCAAGACTTCAAGAGAGAAAACTTCAAGGCGTCTTGCCGGGAGAAGTCGACCTGAAGAAAGCGTACAGGTGTTCCATGTGAGGTGTGAGCTAATTTAAGAGTTCCGGCGGAAGCAAAAGTGGTCAAAAATTAATTTTGAAACCACAGAAAAAGGCGGGACTGCACCCGGCCAGGGCACGAGGAAAAGGGTGGGCGAGAGGCTTTGTCTAAATGTTGTATCAGGTCAACAAGCAGGGACCTGGGCGATACCATTCAATGAGAGGGGAAGTTTTTAGATCAGGAAAAGCGGGAAATGTGTATACCAAAATGTACAGTTATACAGTATGACACTATGTTTTCTTCAAATATTTATCAAATTCAACGTTTTTTGCGGTCTGGTGTGTTCTTGTGTGTAAAATTATGTTTTTATTTTCTGAACCCTGCCCCCCCCCCCAAACTCAGCGGTTTCGCTGCGGTTAACCGATCCCAGCACGAACAATGCCTCATTTGTATAGACGGAAAGTCCCGAAAGTGACGACACAGCTTTTCGAGGAAGCGAGTTTCGCCCGGGTAAGCAGGGGCGTCTGAGAAGCCTAACCACCGCCGCACCTTGGGTCAAAAGTCGGTTGTTATCTAAAGATTAGCTCAAAGATCAGTTCAACACTCAAAACATCATAATACGACTTTAAACACCTTCCTAGTTTCTGTGCCCTTCTTTTAACTCTTTGTTTAAAAAAAAAAGGAGGTTCACCCTTGCTTTTAATTGTTAATTATCCTGTTATGAGGGCTAGCCTTTTATATTAAATAGCCTTCGGATAGTTGGGCAGTCCTGGCTGTATTTCTCTTTATACGGCAGTGTGATAAATCAAATCAAATCAACTGATATCGAAAATTAAACCACTTTTCTATGCCCACCTATCTGACAAGGAAGTGTGAAATACACTCTGGCACTAGTGTACCATTCCTGTAGAGATTATGTAGATATGCGCAATACCAAGGACATTTTTGACTGTACACATAGTATTACATGTTTGTCCGATACAATAAACACCTCCCATACATACACGCTGACACACGAAAGAGACGAAATCTGGCCTAAACCCCACAGTTTTGAAGCAAAAAGTCACCCCTCCAAATTGAAAATGGCCGATCCTTGCATGCTACGCCTCCGCAAAAGTTTTTCCTTACGTCACTTTCAATATAGGCTGAAGCGGACCGGAGCAAAGCTCAAAAGTCGCCGAGAGGTAACTTTCGTGGGTGGGAACTACCAACCAATCAATCAATCCCAGACTTTAAGCCTTTTCAACTTGGGTTATAATACTAAGCTGGCACAGCAACGTCCAACAGACCCACAAAATGTTTAGTTAATGTTCCTAACATTGTGCTTTCCAAGATCTGCTTGAAGATGTTTATTGTGTCCAAAATCGCGCCTATCTTGTATCCAGAATCGTACCTAGCTAGTAATATATGCCTGAATGGGTTAGAGTTAGGATCAGGCACGGTTCTGGATACTAGTAGTCTCCGCGTGTCCAAGAACGTGGATTTGCCCCAGGCACGGTTCTGGATACGTCTCTGGACTGTCCAGAATCGTGCCTGAGCATGTGGTGGTTCTGGAATCTGGATACAACAATACCCTTGGCTGTGGGTAACGTTAATGATCTAAAATAGACCACAAAAGTACAGAACACGTCATGTTTGTAAAGATACCACGATGCCAAAATAAAACAATGAGTCAGATAGGCAAACAGTTCCGCCCGCAACCTGTTACCAGTACCACGATCTAACAGGTGTTTCCGTGTTTTGTTGGGCCAGTTTCCCGGTTGGGTGTCAGCTTGACGTCATGGGCCACTCTATCTTAATTTGCTGTTTCTAGGCTTGAAGAAGAAGGAAAAAAAAGTTGACCAGGAATAGCGAATCATGAAAGCAGAGTCTGACAGGACAGGAAATAATGTACTTTGGTTGACAAAAATTAAAGTTTCATTGAGTCAGTCAGATTCAAGTTAATTTTTCTACACAGACCTCTGTTCTTTTTATTGACCTATTGCTGAACTTTTTAATTAGGGTTAGGATCAGGCACGGTTCTGGATAGTCTCCACGTATCCAAGAACATAGATTTGCCCCAGGCACGTTTCTGGACACGTGTGGACTATCCAGAACCGTGCCTGAGCAAGGTTCTGGATAAAACACGGTTCCTGATACAACAACCTCCTTGATCCAAGAACGTAGATTTGCCCCCATGCACGGTTTTGGATACAAAAAGGCATGAGTAAAACCAACGTTCATAACGGAAGCAGCTTTATTTGTAGTTCACAAAATTTAAACAACATTTTTGGCAACACCCCAAGGGCGGAGCCAACAGTAGCTCAGTGAGCCGTTAGCAATTCCAATGATGACGTAACAGATGATCAAACTGCGGCCATATTGGAAGAAAGATGGATCCAAGATGGCGGCCTTTTGGAATGAACGAAGAAAGATTCAAAGGAATGCATTAACTATACTATCTAATCATGCAGAGGTTAGCAACTGGTCAACTCATTGGAATGTTTCTTATGTAATGACTTTACATCCAACATGGCCGACACAAACATTGCCTCATAGTCATGTGACTGCAAACACATCATATTTGGTCATATGTCTGCAAACTTGTCCAGAATGGCCTGTCTCTGGGTTATTAGAAGCACGTGTAAAACATGTACAACTTTGTCTTCAACAAAAATATAACTTAGGATACATATAAACAGCTTTTCATGAAGCAAATGGCCAAAGTGGCCTGAGAGAAATGAACATTTTTTCACTTTCACTACCATATCATTTGTTAACAAGAACAGCAGCAGCAAGTATTCATACAACATTGGCCAGCTTTTTCTTTATACCACACCAAATTAATTTCTTGGTTCTCGGGTTTTCACAAGGAAATCATGGAGTAGTCTTTCTTCAACTTTTGCTGCCAAGTTATGACCATTTTTAGATTCAAACATACCCTGAATGTTTGAATGATTGAAACATCAGGGCATTGCAACCATCCCTCAACAAAGACAAGGGGCACCACAGACTTTCTGCAACCTATGATCCACTGCTCACTGACTCATGTGTATTATCTGCATAACGTGATGTCACGGAAGCAGTGGATCTCTCATTTCTTGACAAAGACTGGAGTTGTACAGTCCAAAATTTGGGTAAGTCCAATTTCTTGTGTTGGAAATTACAGTTATGAAACTTATTCCAACACAGATGAACTTTCAAGAGACCCTGAATGGTACATGTGACTTTTCATTTCGGAAAACAACAATCTAGGAACCAAGAAATTTGTTTGGCATGGCCTTACATTGTGTATTAAAAGCTGCAAAAGTTATAATTCATAATACATTGCAGGGCTATATTTATATTGATATGCAGCTTAACAACATTTGATAAATTCAAATGTTGTCTTTTCACCTTAGGTTTAGCAGCAGTTAGAACATGTACAACTGATTAGATATTTTTTCACTTTTAAGAAATTCCCAGCACCTATATAACTAACAATTATAACAATTACAATTCAAGACATTCATATCCATATAAATGATAAATGTACCCATATAATCAACTAAGATACTTTCATATAATCCTTCTTATTTATAAAACAATTATAGAACATTGCTTGCAGCTTATGTTCTGGTCCAAAAGCACAGTACAAAGATATAATGTGTATAAATATAGATCACGACATAATAAAAAGCTTGGAAAATTTGAAGTTCTGGAATATGTTTTGACAAAACATTTTGTGATTTCTCTTTCTGGAATGACACAATAACACTTTGTACCCCTCCCCTTGCTAAGCGTGCATTCGTGCACCAAATTTGTATCAGTGACAACAGGGGTTAGCAGGGTTAGGGTTAAAGGCAAATGCAATTTCAGGGCGGCAAAACAAAAAATATTCAGGATGAGGAAATCTGTCTGATATTGACATTTACTGCCATTTCTTAGCACATTTTCATCATCATTTCATACTTGAAGTGTTTGAAATAGCCCCCAAATAAGCTACTTTTTTGTACCACCAACAAATAGCTAGAACCAGCAAACAATACGAAACAAGCAACAGTTTTCCTTCAGCGACATCACATTTTTGCCTCACAGATATCAGTATACTATGGGATAGGGCTGATTCAGCTTACTACAGTAAAAAATGACCAGAAAATTGACGTTGAAAATCCAGTTTTGCCGCTCTGAAATTGCTTTGGGTGCCTTTAAATTTAAAGCTCTGGTCTGGAGTACAATATTTCTCTTGGAGAAAACTGATACAGATAACATTTCTTAACCCTCGCCCACCTAAGGGTGTCTTCATGCCCGAACCATTTTGGGTTTACAGCAGAAGTTGGTAGAATAAGGGTTAAGGTTCTTTTCTATTTACAACTGCAATAATTCTTATTTAATACCTAAGTGCTTGTATCTTTGATTACTAAAAACTTACCCAAACAGTAATACATCTTGAAGATATCCATACATTGAAGTAAGAAAATCTTACATAGTCTTTAAGAACATTTCATAAGTTTCTACCATCTACATTTTAAAGAAAATTCGGTCTGCCAGTCACACTAACATTTCTTAACAATCTTCCTGTCATTTCTTAAAGATTTCTTAAAGATTGACATCATTAAAGATTGACATCCTTAAAGATTTTTAAAGACTTCTCAAAGGTTCCTTCAAGATTTCTTATAGGTTCCTTAAAGGTTCCTTAGAGATTTCTTAAGGTTTCTTTAAAGATTCCTTAAAGACTGTTTAAAGTTTCCTCAAAGATTCCTTAAACATTCCTTAAAGCTTTCTTAAAGGTTTCTTAAAGGTTCCTCTCATTATCGCTCCTCAATCCTCCACCATGGCGCCGTATCTTGAGGGCAGTTTGACGACACAGCACGCGACTCCGGCTGCGGCCTGCGGTAGACTCGCCTCCCGTCTCCAGATGTTCTCCTCGGGTTTGTACGACTGCACGCTGCCTATAACGTCCCTGTTGTTCCAGTCGTACCCTCCCAGCAGGAAGATTTTATCGTCTATCACCGCCGTACCCGCCTCGCTCTGTCCGGTTAGCATTGGCGCGATCGACGTCCATTGGTCGGAGACCGGACAGTACGACTCCGCGGTCAGGACATGCAGTCTCGCGTCGCCGATGTCCCCGCCCATGACGTAGAGTTTGTCTCCGAGCGTCGCCATGCAGTGCCAGATTCGTCCGGTCGTCATGGGCGCACGGCATTGCCAGGCGTTCTGTTCAGGGTCATAGAACTGGAGCACGCGCTCGTGTGGCACGTTGTTCATAGAGGTCCCGTAGCCGCCGCTGGTGTAGAGTTTCCCATCGCAAACGCATCCGGCGTGACCCGTGCTGTATCCGCGGAGAGGTGCCACGTACATCCATCTGTCAATCAATCAATCAAACACCTACTAAGTCTGAATTTTGGTAAAGCTTCACACATCCAGCATGCCCCATGCTGTATCTGCAGAGGGGTGCCAGTAATCTATCTGTCAATACATCGATTAATCAATCAATTAATCAATAATTTACTGAGTGGGCAATAAAGGCCTGAATTTCAGTCAAGTTTGTCTTTACAAATGCAAAAGATATACATTTGTTTGTAAAGCCACGTCACTTTGATTTGTTGGCAGTTGGTCTAGTAAAAATGATGAGCTGGAATATCTACATAGAAAACAGAGTCTCAGTTTCAGGGAGTGAATACTGTCAGAGTTTTCCTCCCAGCCCTCTGTTTTCATTTCATCCTCTCCCTAAATCTTCATCTTAAATTGACCAAGAACCAAGGAATCTGGTGTTGAATCTTAAGAAACTCCAGTCACCTGTTCTCCCTTGGAAGGAAGGCTTCCACGGACTTAAGGTTCTGTTCCTTGTTCCTTCCACCTACAGCATACAGCCTGCCCCCTAGCGCACTCAGATGGAAGTGTGCCCGCTTTTCGTGCATGGTCTTCATCTTTACCCACGTGCCTGGGGGAAAACAAGAACGAAAATTAAAAAGGACTCAGTTATTAGGAAGGGGGATCAGACTGGAGGTCCCGTGTTTGAGGAGAGCCACACCTTGAGCACATTCAAGAACCCACCGCACTTATCGATAACAGTAGGGGTTAACCTACATTTATCGCTACAACTTCCAAACGTCCAACTAGGTTTTAGCCATAGGGGAGGCAGGACACACACACTCAGACAGACACACATACACAGAAAAGCCCAAATAATACTTGGATCGAAGTTCGAAGACTGTATGTACTTGCCCATATGTCATAGCATGAATACATGAACAGAGACACACACACAGACAGACAGACACACACAGACAGATAGAAGCAGCCAATTGTACGTACCTGTCCATATGTCATAGCATTAACACATGGCCAGAGACACACACAGGTACACACACACACACACACACACAGATAGAAGTACAATGTAGCTGACAAATTCACACGGACAGAGACAGACACACACACAGACACACACACAGAGACAGAAGCAGCCCATACGTACTTGTCCATACGTCGTAGCGTGAACACGTGGCCACTGCGCCGTCCCCGGATGGGTACTGGATGGTCTGCCCCCCCACCACGTAGATAAAGTTGTCCATGATGGCCACGCCGTGATGACATCGTCCCTCCTCCATCGGCCCAATCTCAAACCATCTCTGGAACCACATGGAAATCAGCGTGTTTAGACATTGATAACAGTTAAGCGTAGAAATAAAAGGGCAACATTTGCTTGATGGTGACCAATTTGCTACATGTATTGTGGTATAATGTCATTAATGTTGTTTTACTCCAAATTTGTTGCCATGTTTTTGATAGGTATGACTACGTTTATTTAAATGTCTTGTTGTTTGTATCATTCTATATTGTGGACACGATACCAGCAGCAGCTGCCTGTGTCCTACATGTGTCGTGCTGTTGCAACTCAAATAAATCAAATCAAACACTGGACGTACCCTCATCAATTGACAGTACAGCTTGTCCTTCACCACGCGGTCGTCGGTGTAAGGAGTTCCCCCGATGCACACAATGGCCTTCAGGATGGACCGTACGCTGGTGCGCGACGACTGCAGCTCGTGTTGGCGGTACGGCAGCGTCTGGTAGTTAAACGCCTCAAGGAGAAAACGCCGACAGGTGGAATCGCTGTCCATGATGTCTACAGACTGAACCTGGGTTTAGTAATGCAAGGAAATAAAATGTGATCTAGTTGACCATTTCTTAGCTTTCTAAGCAATACAAAGTAACCAGTGTTCTCAACTGCATATACATGTAGAACAGCCACCAGATTGGCCTATCTTTACCAAGATGGCTAATGAAAAATCAACAAAAATTAAAAGAATACCAGGTCACCCAGGACACCTGGACTCATCATGATCATGTTTACCTTAAAACGGTCCAGCCTAACAAACTACTGCTCTTTTTCAATCTTACTGAGATACATTCATATACATATATATGGTGACCAGCCCCTCCAACTTGCTACATAATGTATTCCAACATTACAGAGTGTCTGCTACTGCACCAGTCACCATGGTGACAGCCGTCTGGTCAGGTCATTGACCTTATTTTGCTTGGAAGGGAAGAGGAAGAAGAGAAAGAAGAAGAAGAGAAAGAAGAAGAAGAGAAAGGGGAAGAAGAAAAGGAAATGGAGCAAAAACAGGATGTTTTCCTTCTGCGATCATAAAAAATACCTGGTCGACCAGGTCGCCGGGACTCATGAGCGGGAATCGGATGTTCTCCATGACCTGGCTGGCGTACGCCATGCGCGCCGGGTCGTGCCTCAGCCACCGCAGCGCGATGTGGAAGATTTCCACCTCGGAGCAGCCGTGCAGCCAATCGCTGCCCAGCAGGTCTGCAATCCGCTCCTGAGGCAAGCTGAGGAAGTCGTCGACCTGAGAAACCTGGAGAAGACAAATGTTATTTTGCAATTGTATTTGTATTTATTGGCAATGATACAAGTCATTACTTGGGTCAGCACATGTAGTTGTATGGTGTATGTATTTCATGCAAGAGGACTCCACGAAGAGTAGTGAATGTATACTAGTAGTATGTACACCAATGGAGATTCCTATATAAACAAACAAACAAACAAACAAAGCACAGATCGACAGACTCAGCTGGTAATGGCTGACCCACAAAAAGTACAGACAAAACAAATATTTAGTAAATTAGAATCTAAGGGAAAATACAAATCCTGCAAAAAAGGGACAAATTATACAGTACAATATACACTAGAAGGGAAGTCTAAAAATCAGTCTTACTTTAACCTAGCAGCAACGTAGCTTGAAAGGATATACGTCTATACATTTTTTTCAGGTACACAGCTCTACTTAGGAACAAAACAAACAAACAAACAAAAACATCACCTGTTTGAAGTGCAACAGGATGAACTGGTTTACTCGGTTGGTGACAGAGCTGAGGTCATAGTTCGCGGCGATCTGACCAATGGCGAGGCAGTTGTCCACGTTGATCTCCGCCATGAGAAACTGCTCGACGATAACAATGATTGGCAGGACCTGGAGATGGAGACAGGTCGATTTAGTTTTTTACTCGTCATTCTTGGGTACTATTTGGGTAGAGGTAGCGATTTTGTGGTATAGATTTACAAAATTATAGTATCTAGTGTCTAATACACATTAGATTATCATCATTCTTGGTACTACTTGGGTAGAGTAGCAGTATAGATTTACAATAGTATGTAGTGTTTAATATATATTAGCATAATACAAAGTTACAAACTGATACATGTCCAACAGTAGTAATAATATCATTCATTACTCGTCATTTTTGGGTACTATTTGTGTAGAGTAGTATAGATTTACAATATATATAGTATGTAGTATGTAGTATATTAGCATAACACAAACTATATACATGTAGTAATAATAATGATATCTTAATTGCACATTCATGCGCTAAATGCACATATAATGTATGAGCAAATAAAAATATGAGGACACTATATTGACAGACAGACAACCCAATGACAGTTCACTCGTCTGGAAGAGAAAGTTAAAAAAAGAAACTGAAAGACCTGAAAGCTTCAATTTTAACCCAAGACTGTTTGGTTGATAGATTAATACATTAATTGACAGATTAATTGATAGATTGATTGATAGATAAGTAGATTAATAGATTGATTGATGGATAGATTAGTAGATTGATATATAGATTGATAGATTGACAGATTAATAGATTGATTGATAGAGTAATAGATTGATTGATAGATATATAGATAGATTGATAGATAGATAGATTATTTGATAGATTGATTAATTGATTAATAGCTTGACCTGCAGATGACTGGCGGCTCCGATGACGTCCTGAACGATCTGCAGGCTCAGCCCGAGGCGCGACGTGTACGCGAAGTCAAGGACGTGCTGCAGGCCGTTTGCCGACACGCCCTTAAGTTCGACGTGTGTCTCGCTGGACTCGCGCATCCCGCTGGTGAACATGGCCTTGAAGTAGTCGCTACACGAGGCCAGCACCGCACGGTGCGCCTGGAAGGGAGGGAGGGATGACTGGATGAATGAATGGTTATTATGATAATTGCATACTTTTTAGTTTTACAGATAATATTCATGTAAAACTAACTAGTAAGACTTCTTAGATATTTACAAATTGGCCACAAGTTCTTGGTGACTGCCCAGGAATTCTAGTCATCACCTGGAAGCCTTGGCCATCAAAGACCAGCACTAAGAATCCTGTCTACAGTGACCACCTGTCCACATCGACCAGATTTTATTGTTCCTGTTGTATCCTGAACTGTGTTTTATCCAAAAATATACTTAGGCACGGTTCAGGATAGTCCATGCGCATCCAGAACCGGGCCCAGGCCAAACCTACGTTCTTGGACATGCGGAGACTACCCAGAACCATGCCTGATCCTAACCTTAACCTACTCAGGCAGAGAACTAGATAGGCATGGTTCTGGATACAATAGGTCCCCCGAGTGGTCTTCTTGGGCAGTTTTGACTGTAACAATATACAGTTGGGGTAGGTGAGTAGTTAGAAGGAATTTTACGTCACCTGGAAGCCTTGGTCATCAGCGACCAGTGTGACATCACACAGCAGGCTCTCCGAACGGAGCATGTTCAGTCCACGGAGGAGGCTGTCGCTATGTTCGTCCGACACGTACGACCGCGAGTAGTAGTTGTCCGCCATTGCCAGAGATTACTCACACCCACTAGGGAATGAGAAGAAGTATGCTATCAGATCTGGCAGACTTCACCCCCTTACCCATGCTGCTTTGCAACACTTCCTGTCACACATGACAGACAAAAATAGTAGCACTGTGCATGTATGGTAATGCTGCATTGTGTTGTGATGGGAATTGCAGAACACGACAAGACACACATATACACACACACTCACACACACACACAGACACACACACAGACACACACACAGACACACTCACACACACAAACACACACACACACACACACACATTATACATACATACACACACACAGACACACACACACACAACACAACACAACACAGACAGACAATCATGCTTTGTATTTCATGTAATCAGCTAAGCATTCTTCTGTACCTGAACATTACTGTCTATAACATACCTTACCTGCGTTGGGAGGGGGGCATTTAGAACATATTAGACGCATGTACGCTAATGTTTTCACACAATTATTTTGACAGCTATTCAGTGATACTATACTTGTACTGCCTATGTATGATAAGTCACACAACAATGTTTGTTACCTTTAGGATATGTCTGAGTCAAGACAGACGGACAAACAAAAGAAAATGAACACATGATTTGCGCTGATTCATTCATAATTTGGTGTACAACGTTATACTGTAACATATCTGTACCTTGCTTGTCTTCTCGACTGTTGTCTACATTATGTTAAGATATTGAAGTCACAAACAAATTCGAGGAGAAACAGATAATTTGTAAGGCATCAAACACGCCCACCGCACCAAAATATAGGCACCTGGCCAGACCTCACCTTTGTTTTGAAAAAAATGGAAGACCCTGTATCGAGCGAAGACGGCTTTATAAGACGTCTTAAGAGATTCCTTGGCATCCGGCTGCTCTGTCTTGGGCCCCGGCTACTCAGAAAATGCCGGGCCAAGTCTTACCTGTTGAGAAAAAGGTGTTTTTGTGCGCCGGTAACGTCAAACTGTACTTCACCTGGCCATACCATATCCTGTACCGCTACACCTACAGGGGCAAAGGTCATCCCGGCTGACGTCAGAGTCACGTGATACAGAAGTGCGGCGACTGCCTGAGGAAGTTGGAATTTGAAAGTGTTTTCTTCTTTTCAATGAACGAATGAATGAATGGAAAACGAGCAAACAAACTACAAAATGAATGAATTTATGAATGCGCAAATGAAAGAATTTTGAATCCAGTCATTGAGACATCAGCTTGACTTAAAGTTTAACGTCTTTTATAAACCAGCCTCTACCTAGCCTGATTTAATAAATCTCTTTTACGGTTGGCCGGCCACCCAACATCCAGCCCCGGACGGCAGAGTTTGCGTTACACCAAGGAGCTTATACAACACAGACTAGCCTCTACCAGTCTATGTATATGGGGAGGCGGCTGAAAAGAGTAGAAATTGGCCAAATAGAGCATAACATGCCGATGGAGTTGGTCCGCTAGAGAGTACATTTTGCCGCACCACACATCTATTATTTTTATTATTTATCTATTTTATTTATTTATTTTTTTACATCGGTCGCCTCATTCATTCCAAGGAGGTTCATTCTAACCAAGGAGCTTCTACGTAGAAGCTCCTTGTTCTAACGTTAACGCGTCCGTCTATTCTACCATGGGCGATAGGCCACCGAGTTTTTGTTGACATCGCTGTTGCCTTATTTATATCGTACTTGAGTAACTGAACACACCACACGTACACTGTGCACTCCGTACAAGATTCCAGAGAATCATACACTGAACACAATGAACCTGGTCCGTTGAAAGACTCCCGAGAATCATACACTCGACACATAATACCGTGAACTCGGTCCGTTGAAAGATTCCCGTACAATGAACCATACATATATATATAATAGTCCGGTACTTGGTCCGCTGAATCATACAATAAAAAGCACACTGATTACTCGGGACGCTTTAGCGTTACATCCGAATCGGCGTTCTGGTTACAGAGATAGATGGCGCAAAGGCTGACGGGATTAGAACAGGTCGAACGCGTTCGCGTACCCGCTGTTCGAATCGATAGAACTATAAGGGGGCTTTAGCGATAACTTCAAAAGTACTTGGCATTCGGAAGTCGTTGTTCGGCTCTCGGCGATCTTCGGGAGACTTCGGTATCTGTTCTTTGGAATCCTCGACAGGTTGTGAATCGAGTTCGCAGTGTGTGTTGAGTGTATGATTCTCAGGAATCTTTCAACGGACCGAGTTCACGGTGTTATGTGTTGCCTGTATGATTCTCGGGAATCTTTCAACGGACCGAGTTCACGGTGTTATGTGTTGCCTGTATGATTCTCGGGAATCTTTCAACGGACCGAGTTCACGCACAATGGTTCACGGTGTATTGTGATGGCAACGGAATGAGTGCGTAGACGGTGTATGTTATAACATACGCAAGACAGTCAAGTTGTAAAATATTTTTAATAATTTACAAAACAATATAGATTTCAACAAAAACTCGGTGGCCTACCGCCTGTGATTCTACTCTACTCTACAACCCTACAGCAGAGCTGCAAATCAACCATGGTACCGAACTTGAATCAACTATCTTTGGGCATGTTCTGTGTTACTATTCTTTCTTGTTATCAACCGCCATACTCAACTCTACCTTTATCACATTTATATATTTTGTGACTTTGCCGACCGAGACCTCCATCGGAAGCCCTCGGGTCTGCTGACGTCATCTTCGTGGAATGCCGGCGTCCTTCGTGACTCATCGTCATTGCGCAATCGCCGGCCGTCGTCCTTTTCCGGATCTTCCATCTTGACTGCCACACGTACGTCTGAAAGGATCCGCCAACATCCAGCCAAAATGATCATCTACAAGGACATAGTCAGCGGTAGGGTGCACTAAAAACTTCATCTGAAAAGTATACATTCATATTTTGTGATTTTTGTGGTTATTTATCGTACGATGGTAAGATAATTCAGAGGTTTCTAGAATGTAACGGGTTTCTATGCCCCCCTCCCCCTTTCCTAATTTTTTCTCTTCCCAACTAGGCGATGAAATGTTCAGCGATGCCTACAAGATGAAAGTCTTGGACGATTACTTTTACGAAATCGAGGGCAAGGTACGCGTGTCTTTCTTGTTTGTTTTTATGAGTCTAAACTACTGAACATGTTCCGTTGTTAGGCGTTTTTTTTTGGGGGGGGGGTGAATCATGGATTCCGCAGTTTTCATAGCGAAAACGTCGGGGGCACAAAATTATCTGATGAACATCAAATTATGGATCATGTTCGAGTTAAAGGATTTGGATATTTGAGTTTTTCTATGTCTGAACCTTCTTGCAGTAACAGCAAGAGTTTTTTTGTTGTCCTGGATAGAATTTCTGGTCACCTAGGTGTCAAAATATTCATTGATTCTGTATTGACTCATAATTGAGTATGCATGGATGTTGAATACTTGCATAATGTATTCTAAACAAGACTTTGGTATGTGAAAAAAGACTTTTTCTAGGCTAGTGTATCAGAATGAAACAGCTAACGATGTACCAAGTACCTAATACCAGCTCAGAAAAGAACAAGAAATAGTCATGCCTTCAAGTACCAGAGCTATCAACCAAGGATTGAAGTGTTCAAAAACTCATTTTTTCCTAGAACTATCGTAGAATGGAACTCGCTGCCACCAAGTACAGTAGGGGCATCATCACTAGATAGCTTTAGTTTAAACAATGTTTAGAGTTAGATGTTCAAAGGTTAGGTGTAACAAGTCGTTCGGTGTAATGTAGCCAGCTGCCGCGTGCCTGCAGAGCTGGTGTGTTACGCTGAAGGGTGGTTATACTGGCTATAAAGATACAGATTATACAAATGTGTTGTGGTGTGTACTTTCTAGATCACCACTGAAAAGGGTGGAATCGATGAGTCAGCGATCGGAGGAAACGCTAGCGCGGAGGATGCCGTCGAGGGATTGGAAGAATCGGGGACAACCGGATGCAACATCGTCATCGCTCAGAGGCTCCAAGAAACCCAATTTACCAAGGCCCAGTACAAAGTATACATCAAAGATTACAGCAAAAAGTGAGTTATTATATTTTCTCACCAGAATTTTTTTCACAGTGTAGCCTACACTGTAGGGGTCAGGTAGAGAAGGGCAACTTTCCACAGTGCAAGCCGCTCATTGCGTTCCAGGACATAACCACAGTAAGGGGTCAGGGATTCTCCCCAAAAAATGTATATGCCTGTTTTAAAAAGAGGAAAGAAACACGTTAACTATGTAATCAATGATAGATGTAGTGAAGCACTTCTGTAGAGTTGTGGTGTTTATACGACTCTCATGTAAAACTACATGTACATGTACTGCACTGCACTTAGCCCACATGTGCATGAATGTGCAAAGAAACATCATTGTCATTGTAAAATGTTTGAGTATGCATGTTCCTAGTGCTGAGTGGCCTTTGCTTTCTTGTTGACTTCTCAGGGTGCTGGAATATCTAACAAAGAACAAGCCTGAGAGGGTTGATGGCTTCAAGGCTGCATCTGCAGCCGGAATGAAGAGAGTTATGGGCAACTTCAAAAACTGGCAATTCTTCACGGGTAAGTCTTCTAAAAACAGAAACTGAAGTGGATATCGGGATTTTCTTATATACAACCAGGAATTCTCTCACCTTCCTCAGAGCTTCTGACATAAGCAAGGTGAGAGAATTCTGGTTTTGAGAAAATCCCAATATCCTATGTTCTACCAACCTGATGAAATTGTTTTCGGAATAACTGAAGTGGTATGGCAATGGTACGCCAAAAAACAGTTACTCAAGCAACTGGATATGATTTTGGAAACGGTCAAGACGTTGGTATGGCAATGTGTCACTGTCATCAGGACTAGCCAAACCCATCATGCAAGGAACAGTCCAGGGAGGAAGAAATAGGGGTAAGCAACAGAAAAGATGGGAGAATAATATCAGAGAATGGACAGGCACAACACTAAGTGAAAAGTTAATAACAGAAAATCGAGAAGGTTGACAGCACATGGGGGGGGGATTGATGGGCATTATGACAGAAGGTCAAAGGGTCAGACACAGGAAACAGGGTGAACTTGAAAGTCATGAAAACCAAAAATGCTTCCTAGAAGTCTGATATCTCAGGTTTCTTGTTTTGAATGAATGGTTTATTTCAGTTGACATCTCGAAGCCGTCGGCTGAATTACATACAATTTACAATATTATACTCGTCTCTAATTGAATCAAATTAAAAGTGTTAAAAGGGTTACGAGAGTTGGAGTTCAGGTTTGCGATAAATCCATATAACGTTTGATCGCTTTTTTAAACAGTTCAATATTAAAACTAATTTGACAACAACAGCACTATCGCCAAAAACAGTTACTCAAGCAACTGGATATGATTTTGGAAACGGTCAGACGTTTCAGGTAGCATCCACTACCTTTCGTCAGTGACACTAAAGGACTGCAGGAGAATTGCTGGTTTATAAGCAGAAACCATTGATTGATATGCAAATAAGTAAAGACAATTTTTTGTGAAAGGCCAAAAGGAAACAAAAGTCAAGACAATTTTTGTGAAAGGCCAAAAGGAAATACAAGTACATCATATCCAGTTGCTTGAGTAACTGTTTTTGGCGTATCTTATCACCTGGATGTCTAACCTTCACCGACGTAACAGCACTATCGATTAGTTTTAAAATATTTTGCACACTTCAGTAAGAGGAATGTCTCTAAAAAAAGAGATTCAAAGACCAGATAGGGCCCCCTGGAGGTGCAGTGTGAAGTCCAGCCGACTGCTGCCTACCCCTGTGTCAGGGACGCCCGCAGCAGTTTAATATAAGCCAGGATAGTGAGTGAGAGTGAGAAAAGAATTCTTAAACTTAAGTAAATCGGTAATGTTTCTCTCTGCAGGAGAAAAAATGGACCAAGACGGCATGGTGGCACTGATGGACTACAGGGAGGACGGGAAGACTCCTTACATGCTCTTCTTCAAGGACGGACTGGAGGAGGAGAAATTTGTAAGTGCGGAGATGATTGTAATTTTAAGTTACTGCAAGACTGAAAGTAATTTTTCTGCATACCTGCTCTGGTGCAGGTAACATTGAAAATTACCTGCACCACACAAATTTTACGACTCAGAATTTAGGAAGTATGGATCATACTATAAACTGTTCAGAAACCATTGGCATTATTTCTTTTACACTACATAGGTGGTAACAGGCAATGCAACTAATAAAAATTCACATATACCTACATGAAAATATAAACCCAGTAGCTGTAAAGGTATCAGAAATACCTGCACAGCCCCAATTTTACCTACACTAACCTGCATATGCAGGTGGCATTTTGAGCCCTGGATTATGATAACTTTATTGCACCTTCTTGCCCAACAGCTAATTGCTAGTAACAAGACAAAATACTGAATGAAAAACAATAAGGAAACGTTCTGCACAAAGATTTTTTTCTACCCAATCAGTTATTATTTGTACAGTCGTAATTTCAGTAGGTATTAACTATAGAACGTTTGAAGAATAAATTTTCACCATTCTTGTTCTTCTGTTTGCCTTACTAATATTGTTTCCCTGCGTTTTCCCTTTACAGTAATGTAACAAGATGGTGTGGAAATCTATTGCAACTCCAGTGCACCTTGCCAACATCAACCACTGGGAAACTTTTAAGCCTGGTCGCTCCTCAGAACACCATCCAGCCTAGATAGTTCTCATACGCACGGTTTTAAAATTATAAAAAGAAAGAAATATGAAAGAAAATGAAAGCTCTCTGATACTCGAGAAGCTGTATGGGCAATCTTGAAGCAAACACCACACCGGACACTGAGAAAGGAATCTGTCTTGCATATTGACAATGTAGCCAAGTTTGTAACCATGGTAGCATTGTCGTTTGCTACATGAATAAAAGCTGTGACTTCCTATGTTGCGAGTTGTGACTTTGATGAACCTCCACTGTCTCGAAAAGTAACAAGTTACATTTGAGTCTAATTATTTATTGTTTTATCTCTGAAATTCGTAACCTGTCTATCCATTGCCAAAATATTGCACTATTAGAAAATGCAGTAGTCTCTACACTTCACTCTTTTTGGTTGCCAACTTGAGCAGAAGAAATTGGGTACTGCAGCTAGAAAAATGAAGAAAATAGGATGTAATTTCCTTATGTAAATTGTGTGCTTACTGCAATGTGCCAATATGTTTTTCACTCCAAAACATGATGTAGTCATTATGTATGAATTGGTCAAACTGTCAGGCATGCTAGTATAATTGGAGGAGTTGCTAGTCTATAATTTGCATAGCTGTATGATATAATTCTGCTATTTTAAACTGTATGACTAGTTTACTATGTTAGCTAGCTCGTACCAGGGCTTGATAGTATGCTTTGCAGAAATTTAAGGAAGTATTTTGCTACCTCACTGCACTTTGTTATCGGCAGAAAATTTCTTGGTTGTCAGTCCTGACCACTTCTCTGTTCCGTGTTCTCTTGCCAAAATCTGCCTTATCTGAAGAAATAAAAGCCGTCAACATACTGTTCTCCAGCTATTGCCACCCTGCTATTTTATTGTGTGTGAAACAGAAACCTAGAATATTTCTTCCCTTTGGACATTCCTGAAAACAAGTATTGTTTGCCAAGTTGGATGATTAAACCAAGGACACGTTGCTTGGTGTATATGAATTTTCGTAAATTAACTATAGTCATGTATTAAGACACATGTGATTGGTTAAGGTAGGGTCAGAGGGTGACTGACCACTTCTGGGGGTGTCTTAAAAATAATACCTAGTGTTATGTATGCCTACATGCTTCACGTGATTCAAATGCACCAATCAGATGCTCGGTATTTTGGCGCGAAATGTAGGTTCTGAAGCAGACGACATTTTCGCCACAGACGACATTTTGGGCGACGAGAGAGGAGTTTACCGGTCCTGGCCATCAAATAACGACTTCTCACTCCTTTTAGCGCATTTAGAAACCGACATTGCTAACTTCGGTCGTAGCTGAAGGTTAGTATGTTATGGATTTGTTGGGAAAACGCCAAAATTATGAACCTTTTTTTTTTAAGAATGTTCCGAATTTGTGACCGTCGATTGTCCGAAGGGGGAGGGGGGCGAGGTTGGGACGTCGCTTGCCTCGCTGTAATTTCTTACGTAAGATGGCTTAAAATGACTCGAAAAAAGTTGTCTATTGAACTCTATTCTCATGGAAAATATGCTTGAACGTTGATTTTGATTCCCAAGCCGTTTAACCAAGTGTGAAGGTGATTTTTTCACGAAGTCAGGCGGTAATTGGTGACGATGAGTGTGAAAGAACCTTTCCGAGTTGAAGACCTCCTCAGTAGTGTACGCGAGCTGCAGAAAGGTGAGGAAGAATTATACAATTATTTTACAGTTTTACCGACAAAAGTAGGTTTCTTAAACTTTTAAAACATTAAATTCTTTTTATGAATTGTCAAAAAGGCATTGCTGTAGTCTGCATTATACTAATTATAAAGAAAGCTGGCTGAAAAATAGATTTAGCCAAATAGTGAGAATATTAAATTTGCCAGGAGAGTTTGGCCATCATTCATAGGGGTTCGTATAAAAAGTTACCCTTACCACAAGCTCACCCTTTTGGCCAATTGTTCACCCTCTTTTTGCCAATACTATTCATAACCTTTGAAATGACTTTAAATGGTTTTATAATTATACGCATAGTATAAATTTGTAATCAAATCTACTTAATAAAGTTATCTCAGCATTTGTAAGATGTATTTTTGTTTCACACGTTTCTATGAAATTATGATGATATAGAAGGAAGTACCATTCAGCATCATGGTAACGGATACATTATGAAGAGTGAAGCTTTTTCTTTATAATTCAAATGTTTGTTTACTAAGAGAAAGTGTGATATTCAGTTTGTTGAGCATTTAGTGGTGTTCTGTTTGCAGAGAAGTTATTTCTGGAACAAGAACTAGCTGAATCAAAGAGAAGGACGAAGGAAACTGAGAAAAAACTTGACGAAGGTATTTTCCTGGGTTTGAAATTCAGTTTAAAACTAACATGTCAAACTATACTTTTGTTCAGCAGATTACATAGATATCTCTGAGTGCTTTCTTTCCCTGATGTCTGAGTACATCAGGAATATTTTGAACAAGCTGATGTTGAAAAAGAAACTATTTAGATTGAGAGTTTAACTATTTTTCTCCTATCGAAGTAAGTCAGCAGCATCGCCAAATCTCAGTCCTCTACAACAAGATGGTTGGTAAGTGTGAACATAACTTTACACCTTGTGCATGTGCGTGTGTGTGTGTCTGTATATGTGTGTATTATATGTGTTGCTATGTTTATGTGTGTGTAAAATATGGAATACCCACCGTCTAATATTCATGATCAAAATAAAAAACATGTTATAGTATAACTTTCAACAAGTTAGAGTAAAACTTTCTGTCTTCTTAACACTTTCAGAGACCTTGAAGATTGCAAAGCACAAAGTGGACCAATCACAGCAGATGGCAGACAAGTAAGGAATTGTAGTAAAACTATACTTAATTCTCAGGCATTGACACAGATATTGACTGCATTTATCCTTTAGCACACTGAAATAGTTACATGTTTTGACATGATAAACTAGGCATACAATTTGAAAAAAAGTTTTTTCAGTATGCTTACAGATTCATTTTGTAAATTTGTGAGTTTAGCCAGGAGCAGGTGAATCAAGAGAAGAGAGCCTGTCTGACTGAGCTGAACTCCAGCATTGAACAGGAGGTACAGAGACAGAGGCAGTACAGGTGAGGCCAGTTACATTCAAACAGGGCTGTCTCCAGATTTAAATTTTTGTCTGTCTCACTTATTCTCATGGGCTTGGGGGGCAGAGAGGGCCAAAAGTACTCCCAAAACTAGGGGTTCTCCTTGCTGCTTGAAAAATTTGGGAACTTTCAAGCTTCTGTATCACTATTTCACTGCAAATACTGCCAAAATAAAACCACCTTGAACATTTTACAATTTTTAGTTACTGTATTTGTTTCTCCTCCAGTCGTGAGTTTGAGAATCAGCTGGATGATCTGACGGATGCTTCCCATCATGCTTGGCTGTACTTTGTAAGTCTTGTCCCTTTTATGACACCACAACTATTTTGTTTTGAATTATTGAGATCATAAGCTACCTCTGTTCTTAAACTCTTACTTAAGAAGTGAGAAGAATTTGATCCTGTACATACTAGTATGTATTGGCCATTGTAGATTGGCCGATATGACCTGGAGATTTGTGTACATTTCTTGTTCTATTGAATAAAGAATGATTTTACAGTAAGATACCACACTCTTATATCACAGTAATTGTACCTAGAACTGCTTTATCACCATAGTCTATACTCATTTTGTAAGAGCATAAATGTATAGTAAAGGTCTTAAATTCATTCATTTTATTAAAGAAGGGCTAGGAAGAAAGAGTGGAAGGAAAAAATATACATGTATAAAAAAATGGTGTTTTATACAAATCACAGATGAAAATCTAAGCAGTTCCATTGCTAATTATGGGATCCTAGCTTGACATTCTTTTCACACACTTCATCATCAATGCCTTCCAAGTTCTGCTCTTGTTTCTTTTCAAAGAAAGCAGAGTCCATTGAGAAAGAACTGCAGGATCTAGAAGCCATGAAGACAGAAGCTGAGAAGTTAGGTCAGTACACATCAAGTATCTATGCCTTATACATGTATACAGGGCTCTAGCCAGCACCAGTTTTTCCGTCAATTACCGGAACTTTGCGGCACCTGACGGAAAAATTTTAAAACCAATCCGTCAACCTTGACAGACAAAATCAACAAAAATCTTGGGTAAAAATCTAAAAATATCAGAAGAACCACCAACAACCCTCTAAACTCCATGATTTGTCTCTCAAAATGCTTGGAATTGCGTTTTTGAAGGCTTAGGACCCCCTTAGATTGCAAGCACTTCGCGCCTATGGTGGTCTTCCCCCCAATTGCCATCACGAACCTGGGCTGACCAAAAAACATTTAGAAAAAATCCAAATTTGTTGCCAGAAATGTTTGCCTGTCCTGTCCTTGGTGCTGAAAACTTTCGTTGTGAGGTACACAAATTTTGTACAACCTTTCCACTGCTTCATTAGATGGTTGGCAGTGGTGAGAGTTATTAGACAAAGCTCACAGAGGGGAAAAATCAATCAATCGATCAATCAATCAATCATTACTTATTCAGAATAGGTAGCCTTTTTGTGGGGTCCATTGGTGGCTGAATGGTCAAGGGAAGGAAAAGTAACAATACAGGTTTCAAATATATAGATTTGATTAAGATTGTTGCTGCCATTTTGTAGTATAAATGCTACTGGTTTTGATAACATAGAATGTTCATTGCATTACAGTGCCAACAGACAAAATGGTTATTTCAGACCAGTGATTTTTTTCTACCTGCCCCTATACAGCTGAACAGCAGGAAGAGGAAGTGACAGCTCTTACCGAGCGACTCAATGACGTCAAGCTTCAACAGGGGATCGGTGAGCAAGCCATTTTGGTTGTTCATTTTCCATGAATTTACCAGACTGCCATGTTTTGCATACATGTTTTGTTGGTATTGTTTTTCTGGCAAAATGTACCCCTTGCTTGTGGTTTTTGTGTCAGATTGAAATAGAATAAAGCTTTCTATGAAAGTCTTCCAACTTTGGAAGTCTTGTTGTGCACTGGGATTATTGTACATTTTCTTGGCATTGTAGTGCCACCAAACAAATACACAATCACTACAGTAGAAAGAATCAAAAGTCGTTTCATTTTTAAGGTCCAGTCCTTTCCTTACATCTAAAATTTCCCAGAATTTTTCCCTGTAAATAGACTCAAACTGTTTACAGATACCTCCATGGATGAGTTAGAGGAGGACGTCATTCCTTACGAGATGCAGCAGAACTTGTAGTGAGTTACTTGACCAAAATCAGTTGTACAAAGCATGTTCATTTGGGACATGTGTTGTCTGTTCGAGATTCATTCAAGGGGTTTTGTTGTTATTCTGGTACTAGCTTTTGATATTGTAGCTGTTTTAATGTAAACAGGCAAAACTCACGAAGGGTTTTTGACTATTGCGTGTTTAAAAAACCTTGCCTTGACTTGGCCTGCACTTTCCAAGTTTTTTTGTACATTTATTCACTCACTCACTCACTCACTCACTCACTCACTCACTCACTCACTCACTCACTCACTCATCTATCCATCCATTCATTTTCTGTCATTCATTCATTCATGCCTTTACTTTATTGACACACTTCTTCCTTTGCTCCCACCACAGCAGGATGTTTTATGCAGAGAATGACATGATCCACCAACTGCAGACTGCCATCAACACCACCTACAACATGCTACAGAACAAGCTGCAAAGGTTAGACGGTTAGCATGTGTAGTCCAGTGGTTAGCGACCCTGCCCCTGGATCAAGAGGTTGGGAGTTTGAATCCTGGCAGTTGCTCACCCCACTTGCACGCTACTGTAAAGCCTACAGTCCTTAGGATGGGACGTTACACAGCGGTTCACTGTTCATTGTACTTGTCGAAAAGAACTAAGGGAATTTCCCTGGTACAGTGAACCTGTATACTGTACGATACTAAGCGTTTGTCTTCTCTGTCATGACCAGTGAAAGATTAGCTCTTCAGTGAGCTAAACTGGTTTGATATCACTTTCACTGAGGCCACCCTAATCACTTCCTTGGCTCGGGAGAGAAATTTCTGACTAAAAACAGGGAGGAAAACATGCATTGATCTATATTTGCTTCAAATGTTTGATTTCATTTTGCTCCCCCCTCCCAGGTTGCGTCAGTGGGAGAACCCGAATGCTGATAGCCAGGACTGGTCCATGTGTGGGTCTGATGAGGGGGAGTCCAGGTCTCCTGTCACTGCTGACTCTGACAGAGCTGACCAGAATATTCAACAGGAGGATGGGAGCACAGGTATCTTTTAGTGTGTTTATATGAAAATAGATTTGCCTTTCTTTCAAACACAATGCTGAATTTAATAGTTAAAAAAAGAAGGATGGCAATGCCACTGAAAATCTCTCTATTGCTTTCTTCTGTTCTGTCTCTTCAAACATTTCGTTTTATTTATTGAACTTTATTTTATGAAACTGAAACGTCTGAAAACTTACTCTTTGATATCAGTTTCTCAAGCATATCTTCTGTTCCTTGTAAGTTAAGTGGAATGATTGACTTAGGTTGTCATGTTTAGGGAACACAGAAGTGGAAGTGAGGCAAGAGGCCAGGCAAGACGTCTAGGAAGCAATCAGTTATTTCCTAAGAAACTTAGGAGTATATTTCAGTAGAAATACTTAACTGTGGTATTGCATATACTTCGGAATTTGTTTTTGGAAGGCCACTTTGAGTGCCAGTGGCACAGACTTATTAAGATAATAGCATCTGCAGTTTTGCTAAAGAGGTTGGTTCTAAATTGAATAGAAACTAGAATATTTAATACTTACTATATAATAGCTGTTTTAGTTACCAGTTGCTATCAAACCCTCTCCTAAACAGAGATACATTTGTATTAAGAACCAAACACAACTTTTTAAAAACTCAAACCATGTTTTTATTTCTATAGGTGTCTTTTCTCTTTACAAGCAGTGGCATAGGAACAATCTTGTGTTTGTACATACAATAAGACACAATATGGAAAAAGGTGGCACAAGGCATTCTAGACTGACTTGCTAGAATTACTGTAACAGAAATGTTCAGTGCAAAATCTATTGTTAATAACTAATTTCTTTGTTGCTCTTGAGACTTCAGTCATAATCTATATATACATGGAAGAAATGTTAGGAATTCATAAAACCAACCACCATTCTTTATAAACATGTTACACATCGAATAACTTCACTAAGGACATATATACTCATGGGCTAAGGCACAATCGGGAGTTTAAGTTTCTGTGTGAATTCAACTGTGATGTTTTGTTCTATACACGTTTAAGAACAAAACATAGTTTGACTGTAGAGTGTGCAAATATGCAGTGTTCACTACAGTTCCTGATATTGTAAGGCACAATAAAAGGTTTAAATTTCGCCAACAAGCATGGAACAGGACTCTGTTCTGTCCAGAACAATTTTGTAACACTTTTTTTTCCCTTCGCTGACAAAGTTACAACTCAGTGAGACAAATACTGAAACTTTCTGTACTGTACATTATAAGTGGCAGCGTTTATACAATCAAGCCACGGTCTAACTCCCACATGTACGGTCTCTTTTATTTTCTCTCTCACTCCCCCTATTTTTATCATATAAATTTTGAGAGCTGCTGGGGGATGTTTTATGGATAAACAGTGACGGAAGTTAAGAGTCGCTCATGTTTGCGCCGAAGATTTCCCCCATCAGTGGCGTGTACTGGACCATCATGACATTGTCTCTGCTCTCAGCACCCACCCACTTGCCAAGCTGGAGAAAAAAAATAAGGATTATTTATTAGTATGACATAGTACAAAATTCTTCTAAATATTTCTTTAAAGGTTCTTTTTTTGCAAATTTATAGAAAAAGTGGCAAATTTTTGAAAAGTAGCAAAAGAGTCAATGTGTCAAATTCTGGCTTCAAAACTGCAACTGAAAAAGTGTAGAGTTTGCAAAATGATCCAGAAAGAATAGGAAATAAACATTTTTCAGAAGTGTAAAAGATGTAATTCGCCACACCTACGGTATGCTACAAGGTTTGTATAGTTTGCAACAAAATGTAGCAAGTAATTACCGTGGTGGGGGCAGCTGTGTAGTGTAGAGGTTCGACCGGGTTCTCTCTCCAGTTCAACAGATCCACAAACTCCTGGTAGTTCACAGGGGTGTCATCTGTACCAGCAAGCCTGAAACAGACAGGGAGCAACGGTTAGAGCATTCTTGGGATAGTCGTGAATGTGTCGTACAAAACTCAGCTGTATTGTAACGGAAAAGGCTGTCTTAGATCCTTGTTGGCGGTTGGTTCTGTCACAGCCTGGTTGAAAATTCTGCGACATCAAAATCATATGACGACCTGCAGTGAATGTGACTGCTGTTAGGTCACGAACAGGGTACAACGATTTTAGGGGGAATCTCCTGTTTTGTTCACGTTTTCAAAGATTTCAGAGTTGATTCATGCAGTTTTATAATCTTTCAAAGACCTTGATAACAGCTTTGCTTCATCTTTTAATATCACAGAATATTGCCCATTTGTGACAAGGTGCAGACAGCAAAAAGGCAATTGACAAATAGTTTATTTGTGGAAAGTTTACTTACTTCTCCAGGATCGCTCTTAGCAGATCGTCAGAGACAGGAACATGGAAGGCCTTGGACACCATTCGGACCTTCTTCCTTGTGATGTTCCCAGTCCTGGAATCAAGGAAAGGGAAAAAGTCAGGAAACAACAAAAGAAACCACAATAATAAATCTGTTTTCAGTATTGCAAAGAGTACTAGTTGACCATTGCTTCACTGTCGCAATACAGAAGCAACTCTTTCCAGCAGCAATTATAATGGCAGTTGGGTTTGCAAAAACAGATTGAAACCTTCTAGTCCCTGGACCGTGCACACTACAAGTTACAACGAAAAAACAAACGGAAATAAAAACACTAGAAAAAAGAGCAAATCTCTCCCTACCTGCTGGTATCATGGTGCATCATGAGTTGCTTCAGGCGCGTGAAGTTCTCAAAGTTGTGTTTGCGGAGCTGCTCCTGTGCCACGCCCAGCAGCACGTTGATGTTGACTTGCTCGTCCTCGCGCTCACTGAAGTACCGGCCGAGGGTCATGATCTCGTGCTCAACGAGCTTATCCCCGCAGACCTGCGTCAGCAGATTCCTGAAAGGAAAAAGGAGGAACTTATGAGACTGTGTCAACAGATTCCTAAAAGAAATACTGATGAACTTATGAGACTGTGTAATGGTATACCTGAGTTGGCAGACTCCTAAAAGGAAAAAAAATAAAGGTTTTTTTTTAAATTCTTTATTGAAATTTACCACATTTGTGGAAGGATTAGCATTATCAAGATGTCAACCCAGAGACCAGACTGTACAGTCATGTACTGTGAACCCCTAACACTGCGAAGGACCCCCACTCTTTTCGATAACTTACATGTATGTGTAATGTTGCTGTCATTTCTTTGTGCTATTTTTCTACTCTCCTAACAATTCTACAGTAACAAGGTGATATCGTTGTCAATGGACTGGAAGATCAATACGAAACAGAGTCTGAGGGGAAAGTTTGTAGCTTGATACATTGTACACACAGTTTTAGGGAGGGAATATAGTCAGATTCAAGTTATTCTCCCAGCCCTCAGTTTTCATTTTGTCCTCTTGCAAAATTTACTTTGATAGGCCCGAGAACCAAAGAAATGCATTGGTGTTGCCTAAAGGTGTGCGTCTCACCTGAAGACTTCATACGGGATTTGTCCCGTACTGTTGGGATCGTTCCTCAGGAAGAACTGCTTGATTTCGTCAGTGTTCTTGAGCGCCTGGTCCTTCAGCTTACCCAGGATGTTGTGCACATGTGCAACTGGGAACTGTGGAGGAAACATTTGTTTTTAGATTCTTACTCTTAATCTTTCAAAAACATATTGTAATTAACATACAACAGGTATATTGGGACCCCTTTAGCTGTATAGCTAGATAGAAGTTATCAATAGAAGTGTGATTCTAGCAGTTCAGTTTTTTTTGTGTCATCTTTAAGACAGGATGTTGATGATTATGCAATGTAGGAGAACTTAATTTGGACACATTTTTAGATTCCTTTCAGAAACTGCTATCTAGAAATCTGTAACTGAGGCACTGTATTTCTGCATCTGAATTCCTTTTTTGGTACTATATTTCTGCATCTGCAAGACAAGTGTAGAGCGTTCCTTACCTCCGGGCTGTGCTTCTCCAGGTACCTAAAGGCATACTCATCCGCGTCGATCAGCACGAAGATGTGGTTGTTGAACTGGACCTTTGCGCCCACGAACAGGTCCTGAGCAAGGTAGTACGCAGACGGCTCGGACTTGTACAGCTCCTGTCCTGGCTTCTTCACGCGACCGCGCTCAAGGAACTTTCCACCGATAACACCTGGTACGGGAAAATGAAAATATAAGAACAAAACCGACACAAAAAGTCACTATTTCTTTCTAGTAGGTATACAAGCTTCACTTTAGTTGAGGGTGACAAAAGAAAGAAGAAGATGAAAGTTTTTTGCCTTGAATGCTTCAAACAAGATATCTTGTTACTTCTTAGTATTACTAACTGAAATTTGTCTGAATAGTCTTTTTTCTTTAAAACAGTTGTACAGAACAAGGTGACCACCTGTCCACATAGACCAGATTTTATTGATCCCCTGGGTGGTCTTCTTGGTAGTTTTGAGTGTATGTACATGTACACTGATTCATTGATGATGGTTAGACATCCAGGTAATAAGATACCAAAGTAACAGTTACTCAAGTAACTGCATAGAATTCTAACCTTGACCATGAAAAGTAGTCATTTACCTGGTCCCCAGACCTAAGAGCCACACAACTGGTTGTAAAGGTTGATGTTTTTGCACCTAAAAGCTATGGAAACTGATGCCAGTAGCCATCCCCACACTGGCGAAACTTTCAAATTCTATCCATTTGCTTGTTGAGTATCTGTTACTTTGGTACGTACATGTATGTACACTGATATTTTAAACCTACCAGAGTTCCTGACAGGAGGCTCGAAAACCAGCAGAGTGTCATCGGACAGGAAGTAGGAGATGATGAAGCGCCGGTCGGCGTCGATGGGTTTGGTGGTGTCCATACGGGCCATGAAGCGAAGCACGTTACTCTCCAGGCCATGTCTATAGAACAGAAAAGAAGAATGCTTTAACACTAGCTTTTTAGTCCTTCTATAGTCTCCTCTAGATGGTGTTTGTTTGTTTGTTAGGATAAGTCTCTATTAGTGTGACATTCACACTACTCTTCCTGGAGTCCTGGTGATTTTGTAAATCACCATGTGGCTAATACGAGACAGAGGTTTGCCAGGCCTCCATCCGGGTGATTTGAAGTGAATCACCAGCTTCCAGTTAGTAGTATGTTGGACCATCGCACACCGGGGCATGCCGCTACTCTTTTTCGAAAGGTGTTGTGGGTTCTTCAACGTGCATGGGGTGATCAAACGCCTTGTAGTAAGTTGTAGTCTTTTTGAACAAATGCTTTTTATTGAGTTGTTGAAGGTACTTGGAGATCAGGTGTGCCTTAAGATGATTTCAAGGGCCGCTTTGGAAGTCATCAAACTTGTACAATAGTCCTCAAGTCTGCAGTCCGTGTACTGCACTTATTTTGAACAAGTTCCAGCTGCCAACAAGTTGTGGCAGCTATAGACAGAATGAAAGAATGGATCTTTTTAACCTTCAGCCTGCTAATGGGTAGCCTTTTGGCACAAAATTTGTATGGGTTACCAGGTTAGGCAGCAGGGAGAGGGTTTAATACATTCTGGATCAAGTTTTCACCCCTGCCTTCTGTTTTTGTGATGTTCTAAATTCCTAAAATTTCACAAAAAAGTCTGAGATCTAACATTATAAAACAAATTTTCGATCAAGTTTTTACTCCAGCCTTCTGCTTTCATGGTGTCCTCTTGCTGAAATTTCACATAAAAATGTCTGAGAACCAACTGACAAACTTTGTGCAGCTTAAAACAAACAAACAAATAAACAAACGTACCTGTCCTTCTCCATGAACTTGATGAAGTCCCTGCGGGGAGGTTTGGGGATGAGGCCAGCGCAGGAGCACAGCGAGTCCTCCTCCGAACCGAAGCCGTTGTACGGCGGGACGACGCGGCCGGGTCGGCCTGGTGCCGGCGCCTTGTACTGCATCGGGCCAAACTCAGCTGGAAACGGAAAACATTTCATTAGATCTTTATTATTGTCGTACCTTTGAAGGTCTAACTCTAATTAGTCTAAACATTGTTTAAAACTATCTAGTGACGATACCCTTACTGTACTTGGTGGCATCGAGTTCCACTCTACAATTATAGTTCGAGGAAAAAATGAGTTTTTGAACAGTAAACAGTAGATTATGTGAGTGGACTTACAGATGCCATATTTGGAGCGGTAGTACTCGCGGGTGAACTCGTCGCAGTCACAGATGACCATCTTACGGCCCCACACGTTAATCACACTCCCGATGGTCAGGTCTCCGTCGTGGTAGAAGTCCAGGTGAACTGCACCAGTCTGGAAGAATAACATTATAAATTCAAATTGATATCAAGTAAATATCAATCAACTTGAAGAACATTTTCAAGGTATATACTATTAAACATACAAATCATAAATAATGAAAATTCTATTGGTTGTCAATCAAGCTCTTTTTCGTTGAGTTTTTCAACTTTCCTGTCATGTTCAATGTACACCTACACTTCATGCATTTAATTATCGAGACCAATTTAACAAGGCAGAAATAAACTTTGTGGAATAGTGTACATTTATACAAAGACTAAAACAAAACAAAAAATACACAAAGCATAGAAAATCTTCTAAATAAATTCCGAACAAAGCGTATTTCCCAATGTGCTGCCAATTTTCAGTGTATGAAATTTTTAACGGTTTTAATGTTTTGAACTGTACATAATATCAAATTTCAAAGTAATGTATCAAAGATATCAAATTTCACATACCTTGAGACTGTCCAGGATGTAGCGCCCGCCGTGCCCCGTAGGTCCGAACACGTTCAGCACGGTACGGTCCGTTTTCTCACCAGGCTGGTTAAGTGGGGTCGGAGCGTTCTGGAACGGACAGAACATCGTATTAGAGAGAACTTTCCCTTTGATCATATTGTAGCTTTGAGATCAGTCTATGAGCTCTTTAGGTCAGTAGGTGCTCCTTTTACTTTAACCATAGTCATTATACCACGTTCAATGTGTTAAAACATTTTAGTTTGCAATATGCTGAACTGTACAATCAACATGAAAACAGAGTCTGAGGGAAAAGTCCCTAACTGTAATGCACACACAGTTTCAGTAAAAATTTATATACTTTGTAGCTTTTTAGGATTAACACCACTCCTATTTTAAACTCATAGAATTTCCAAACATACATTAGTTTACAATGCTAAATCTTGATTTAAATGTGAAAGAACAAGAAAATAAGTTATGCTAAAAAACAGTTACTCAATCAACTGGATATGATTTTGGAAACGGTCAGACATTTCAGGTAGCATTACCACTACCTTTCGTCAGTGGGAGTCACTGACGAAAGGTAGTGGATCATTTCCAAAATCATATCCAGTTGCTTGAGTAACAGTGCTTTTTGCAGTATTTTATTAATACTTGGATGTCTTACCTTCACAGACATAAGAAAATAAGTTGTTATGGCCAGAGTAAGAAGTAACGACTAGATATTAGATATAAGTAATCGACCCACCTTCGGCAGCCTTGCTCTGTTCAGGAATTTGGGTGCGGCGTCCCGTCCAGAGTTGGGCGTGATTTTCTCCCGGATCTCGATGGTGTCGTCGGCGAGGAAGTAGTGCATGACCATCTCGCGGGAGTCTCCGAACATCGCGTCCGAGTCGTCCCAGTAGCAGTAGAAACGCAGGACCTAGAAGTGGTGTGACGATTAGTATACCTACTTCGTAATCACAGGGTCGTGAGTACAGAAATTTTTCTGACTATTCTGGTACTGGGGTTATAGTTCTAAGAGAAAGGATTGGATGTTAAGTCATTGGTCCCCAAGGTTTGATGAAAGTCATACTTGGAGCACATAAAAGAACCCTCTACACTTTGATGCTCGGGTACATTCCAAGTTGCAATAGCTCAAACCAATCAGTTATAACTTATACGTTTATAACATGACTTACTGACTTATGCCAAGTGCCAACTCTCAGCCACTTGAACAACTGTGGTAGCCCAAAAGCATCTACTTTTAATATTGACCTGACAGTTCTTTATACAATGTACTTAACAATTTAACCTTTCAGAAAGCTATCAACTCAAGGTACAGAAGTGGAGCCTTACACCACGTGGTGATTTACCAAACAAAGAACAACGAACCTTTCCGTCGTTGTCGAGGAACTGTTTGAGCGTGTCGTAGCGCTCATATGGGCGGAGCGGCTGCATGCTGTCATCCAGCTGCTGACGGTAGTTGGAGTACGGGTCGGTGGGCGTGTTCTCTGGTAGGTTCACCTGTACGCCGGACAGAAAAAAAACCAAGGAAAAGTTAGCCTGTGTTACACAATCTCTCACTGTGAGGGGCTGATTCGGCCTGTGTTATACAATCTTTCCTTTCGCTGTCAGGGGCAGATTGGGCCTCCTCCCTGACAGTTCGTAGCCTTACACCTCTAGCCTAGAGTCCAGCCTTGTTAGCCATTGGCGGGGTTGCGGATCTTGGGGAGCGGACTAAAGGCTAAAGCTAACAAGGCTGGACTCCAGGCTCTATCTCGAGAGAATCATTCCCAGAACTACCAATAGGAGCTCGGGGTTCTTTATCACTATGAAAATCAGTGCAACAGGAGCTCAATATTCTCTGTCACTATGGAAACCAGTCATCACAGCCTCCTGAACACCATATACACAAGGCAGGATAAGCATATACATCCTCAGTGACATTTCTATTGTGTTGCAAGCTAAGACACAGTTTAAAATGCGTTTCATTTCAGCGTAGGTGAACTTCCATATAGCTCAGTGTGTATGACCGATACAGACCTGTACTCCGAGCTTGCGGAGGAAGTTGGCGGTGAACTGGTTACAGTTGGTGAGTTTGAAGGTGCGCCCGTAGAGCGTGATCTCCTTCCCCACGTTGAAGTGCTCGACGGTGTAATACTCGTCCTCATTGGGAGGGGGCAACGGGATCCTGTGGCGACGGATCAGCGTACCTGGGGAAGGAGACAGGTGAATTTTTTTAAACAAAAATTTTAAACCATACACACAACAAAAAGAGTTTGCTACTCTGGGGAGCTTTCGAGACGCCGCTCTGTCTCTTCATCAACCCGGTAAGGTCAGATCTTGTCTTGGAGTTCTCTTGTCAAGTAAATTATTATCTTTGGGAAGGTGTTCAAAACAACAGTATTGTATATCGTCTCATTGGAAGACAGGGGAGATTGCTGTATTTTCTTTGATATATATATATATATATATAACTGTGTGCTAAATATACATAGGACATTTTATAAATAAGTAACTTCAATTATGGTACAGGTAAATGATTATCTATACTATGGGAAGGTTTTCAAAAGAATAGTATTGAATCAAAACATTCAATTATAAACATAAGCAACACTAATGATTATCTAATATTGATTGCTGTAAATTGCTATAATTTTAGATGTAAATTATTATCCCACAACATCGAGTATTTGGAAGAAAGTATAGAATGTTTTTTTTTACTCAGTTCACATTACCTAAAATCAAATCTGTGCATTGCTGAATGACTGGCTTTAATAATTAATGAATTGGAGGTATTTCATATGGATATGAATAATAAATGACAGCAATTTTAGTACAATGGTGGGATTGAACGACAACATGATGTAACATCTGATTGTGTGCTAAAACTATACTGAGAATTCGATGCGCAAAATGTAGTCACACAAAAATCACTTATAACTCCAAAATAGTCACATATCTCTGTAACTACATACATTAGGCCACACTTATTTAATTGGTAACCTCTGATGTAAAAAATAACACTGGACTGAACATAAAACAGAGTGAATGGAATTTCAGTGAGGAAATACACAAATTGTTGTTGATTTCAAGTTTTCCAGCCCTGTTTTTATCTTATCCTCTTTCTGAATTTGTACTTAAAATGTTCTAGAACCTAGCCTGGGTGCCATCTGATTTGCTATGGGCTACTTACACTTGCTGGCTGAAAAAAATTGAGGGTAAGGAGCCTGAAGCAAATTGGACAGCACCTAGGCAGCATCAAGAACCAAGGAGACCGAATGATATGTCCTTAGCTTAGGCACGTGAGGACTTGTCTTACCTTGAGGGATGCCGCTGTTTTTGACCTGTGGTTCGTTGACCTGTATGGAGTCATCCTCCAGGTAGAAGTAGACCTTACACTTCCTCACGCGGAACTGTTCCTCTCGCTTCTCGTTCACCGCCTCCTGGAAGTACGCGTCGAAACTCAGGACCTGCGAAAAAAAAAAAAAATGTCTCAGAATAAAACTAGTTTGTGTACTGTTCATGTGCCATGTAGGTAACTTGTAGATGGAGTGAGCATTTCTTTGCAAAGGTGAACGACACATTTTTGGATTTGTTGGGACTTCAACCAAGTAACCTGTATATTAGATGTTATATTTTGTCTGATCCTGATCTCTTCCCTCACTGAAAAACAGCCAGCAGGCTGATTTGAATTCCTCACAAATAAACAAGGACTCAAACAAAAGGTAATTATTAATCGTAAGTTTGCTTCAGAATGACTTCTACCAATACAGACGAACTTTCAAGCTAGAGGACTTCTTGTTTTGCCCAAACCTCCTAGAATCAAATCAATGTGGATGAAATAGAATACTTGTCAAACAAACAAACAAATAAACAAACAAACCTGTCTGTCGAAGGCGAGCCATGCGGGTTTGTCGCTGCCCTCGCCGCTGGGGAACGCGCTGTGTCGTGGTTTCAGCTTCTGTCCGGGGAGAGGCGCTCCGCCGATCCCAGACTTGTGCTCACCGACCATCGTGGAGATGTCGTTACGGTAGTCGAACAACTGCGACTTGTGGAACTTGGTTTTACCCAACTGGAAAAGATATTGTATAATTCTCAACATCAGAAATATTAAACATATACTTAAACCTACTTACTGTTGCACCACCTTTTGGTATGTATGATGTAATAGAAGATAACAGTGTGGTTCAAGTTGGTCTTGTCCATTTTTTAATAGATTTAAAGTATGTTAGGAGAAAGTAATTTACAACACAACATAGCAACACAGTTCGCTAAAGTAATTATACTAATAAGCATACTTAGTAATAGTATAAAATAATAGTATAAAATGATAGTATGTTGATTTGCAAGTGTCTAATTAGTTTAACGTTAAAGCATTGTTTATCTCTGTGCGAATGATCTTTTAAAAAGTGTATGCTTACTGTTTTATGACACACTTTCCGTGAAGCTTCAGTATACTAGAATTTTGTATATGTATTGGGCAGCACTTCTAAATATCAAAAAGCCAAAGACTGTCTTTCTCCAAACGTTAGTAACGAAAATCAGTTAGGATGACATGTAGAGCTTTTCAAACAAAACGAGAAATTAATATAAATGTTTTAGCACAAATGCCTTAAAACGTATGAAATGTAAGTCTTATTGGAAGTAACAAACAGTTGATGTGACGCCTCCATGCCAGGTTGCCCACCCATTTAGAAATTCGACCACGAGTTCCAAAAACCCAACACAAAATCTGTCCCTAAAATTCCTCTAAAACGCGACAATCAAAACGCCCAACTCACGTTTGGGTTGAAGGAATTCCCTGGTAGAAACGGCAGAGCCATAGCAAAGTTGTTGTGGTCCTCGAAAAACGTGTAAAAGTCGATGTAAAGAGACCGGACCCTGCTTCTGAACTGAATGAAACCAAGACAGAACACAAACTGATGTACACAACTCAGCTGTTTGCCCCGTAGTTGTGTACCGTTGCTAGGCAATTAGCATAGACGTGACGTCAAGATTCATCCGCCATGCTAGAAAAATGCCACCCAAACTCCATTTGCTCTCTTAACCTATTTATAAAGTTACAAAGGTATGCCCTAATATTCCATTAATGACAGAAAATCAAAGAAGTTCGTACATATGATGATTTATATCTTAATCCTGAATCTACTTTGTTCTGGGCGGATGTAGCACAACAGGAAGTAGTAAGCCCTAGTGACCACCTTTAACCCGGAAGTTCTATTCCCGCTGAACTCTTTTACTGCCACCTAGCAGCTCGGTGGGAAACTGCAGCGACTACAAGTGACAAACGTACATGTTGACATTTCAAACTGATTTTAGGCATTGTTTTTATAAATCTCCCCCAATACAAAATGAAATTTACCACAAGTTGTACATTAGTACTTAACTTCGCCCTTACCTTACTAAATTTTATGTCTGTTGTCGTAATTATAAACTTTCAAGCAAAATTATGTTACGTGTGACTAGGTGGGGAGGGGGGCGTGTCAGCCTGTTTCAGAGCTTGGTATCTATGTCTGCTCTTATATCGCCAGATATTTCTCCTGCTGCAGTGCACACCGACACGTTACTGCTAGGACCATGAAGGAGAGACCGGACCCGTGTCAGAGGCAGGCCTGTGACATACAGGTGTGCTTACAAGGTGGGAAAATTATCTGATAATTGGACAATTAAGGTCATGTATTAAACGGTGTAAACTGGATAAGTAAGCTTTCACCACTAGAACGTAGACCTTCCTGTTAGCTGGCCTCTTCTTCCATGCGTGCGATTATGTCTGCTAGTGCCTCATACAAACCTGGCCATGTCCTTCAGAGATTCCAGTGTTTTTTTTGTTTCAATACATGTTGAGTGCATTGAAAAATCATCAACCAAAAAACCTTTTTGAATCAACCCCAAAATGCTGGTGCTTTGACACCATCAGTTGAAGAAAGTCTTTGTCTTCCTAGTTGTTACATAATCTCCATTAAACCAAGAAATCAAATTGATGTGACACAGTTTAATGTTGAGGTCACATTTCCAAAACGTAGCCCGGCCATGCAGTGTTATGGAACGAAAAGTATGGTATAAAACACAACAAAGCACAAAAAAAAGTTGAAAAAAGTCATAATGGGAACTATTTGCGTATATTCTTGATATAAATTGTTGAGTTTTCGTTAATCGAAACAGCCCGGCCGGGCCCCAGTTTGGAAATGTGACCTCAGCATACAGAATGAATACTTTTATCCCCCTGCAGCTAACAACTACAAGGAGTCGCGCTGTGAGAGTGTTCTCCGCGCCATGGAGAGGTGTTGTGAGAAACCCACAGCTCAGGACTCCGTCTGCTGCTCAGGGTTCAGGAAAACTAACAGGAGGAAACCAGACGACAAGGAGAAGAGATGACAAGACACTGCAGAGGACATTCAGTCCAGATATTGGGGACTTTGTTAGCAATTACAAGGGAAAGTTGTTTTTAAGATCTATATGACTGTTTTCTTTAAAAATCAGAATAAGGGAGGACTTCCACCACCTAAACCTACATAACATCAACCCACAGGATAGAGGCAAATGGCGGGCTGCAATCAAGTCTCAGCATCAGTGTGCAAGTAACCCCTCCATCAGAAGATGGGGAACAACAGACGTTAAAGTGAGTGAGTGAATAAGTTGCTTCCCAGGCAGATAACAATTGTCCATATGAATCAAGGTCATTTGGTTGATAGTTGGCAACAGTTTTATGATGACAATGGAAAGTTTCTTATGCCTTTTGGGTCATATATAGGAAGTGGGCTGGAATTCAACCCAACACTTACAGTTCTAGAACTTTAGAAGCCAGTGTATCCGCCACTAATATATTTCATCTACAATGTATTTATTATATATAGTTTGTCATTTGGAAGTATGTCACAATAAAGTGTTATTGGAAGCTTAAAGAAAGTTCTTGTATGATGTTGCTTGCATGATTTGAGAGATCATCAATACATTTCATGTCCTCCATCAGTCCATGCCTCCCTCTGTCACTGAACCCAGATTCAATCAATACCCCCCCACACACACACACGTGCCAACACAAACACATCAACAGGACATGCACATTGACACAATACAGGACTCTGAACTATTGCTTTAATAACTTGTAATCTCACCAAAGCTCTGTAAGGAAAATGTCTTATGCTACATAATATACAACAAGACAAACACTAGTGACTCATGTCTGTGAAGTAAGGTTTTGACTCAATCCAGCCCCTCTCTAATGCATAAGCTGTACCATGGACCAGTATACTACCTGGTCACAGAATGTACGGTTTCTTCAGGGCAACATGGATGGTGAAGATCATGTTACAGTTATGAAAACCTTGTAATGCCACAAACATGTAAATAATATCAGTCATAACATACAGATGTTTACATGTACACAAAACAAAGCAGGATTTATGGCGTGTGAACTATACAATTTTAAGCTGTACAAATTTATTATGCCGCACACATAACAGTAACACTTCAAGCAAAGCAGGAGCACACTATACCGATAGCTTTCGTGCAAAACCTGGAATCTATAATAAACATTTCTCACTTCCACATTCCCTACACAGTGTTCTGTCAGGAATAGCCTGAGATAACTACCATATCACAAACTCCAGAAATCATGTTTTTGAAAATGACATAACTTCAACATGTAACGTTACCCGTAGCTTGAAAAATGGTTTGCAAGTACTTGATCCAGACACTTACATGTGTATATGTTAGTCCGGTTGTGGTTGATATGTGCCAAGTTTGCTACATCTGTTACTATTTTATGTATCAAAAGCCGATTGTGTCACTTCCACTTTCAGCATGTTGCAGTTGGTATGGACCGTTCTACTTATTTAAGAAGGGGGTGTGGCACATATAATACCATACTGTGTTGGAGCACTAGTCTTTCAACATACACACCTGTCCTCTGGAACCACCAAAAGTCAAGTTACTAGTAACATGTCACTCCTTAAGTTTTTCACATTCCGTAAATAATTTCTTCAATTTTAAATCTATGAGTGGCCAGACTCAAGATGGACACTTGAAGGGGAAGAAGCTCATCGTAGACGGGGTCTTAAGTAGATCTTTAGTTTTAGTGTCTTCTTTCTTGTTTCCAGAGTGATCACGATGCCAGCCCTATCAGGAACCCGCCAGCGAAGCCGCCTGCTACGACCATGTTCTCCTGCATAAAGGTCTTTGCCTGGAGAAAAAAAAGACATGGAGACTCAGCACATTTTATTTGTGCAATGGAAAACAAGAAAATGGTACAAAAAGTTGGTCCTTCAATCTGTCATACCTTAAGGAATAAGGAAGGAGTGCAGCACCTTTCTCTGTGAAACACACAGCTTATTTATTTATTTATCTATCTTAGGCACAATGGGTGGTCTACACAGCTTTCGCAGATTGTTCAAGGGAAGCCCAATTTTACAGTACAAACATGAAAATTTACTAACACATGCACAAGTTGCTATTAAGCAAAGCAATCGGACCCAGCAGAAAGGAAGAAGAAGTTTCAAGTCATAAATACATGACTGCACATAACAGAAAATAAGTCATAAATGGAATGAACCTTTTGGTGACAGAGTTGCCAATAGTAAAAAAATGAAAAAAAAAAGACTGAAACATTTTTATCCTCCTTTCCTTGGTAATTTTGTGTTGTTTTTGCTTGAAAAAGCATCATGCTTCACCTCAAGGAGCATGAGTAAAAGAAGAGAAAAGAAGCTTCAGAGGTAAGAGGGACTGTTGCAGTCTTACCTGTTGTAAAATCTGTGCGACGTCAGGGTAAGCCTTCTCCGCTTGCTTCCCGATCTCCTTCTTGTACTTCTCCATGTCCTTCTCTACTCTCTTCCAGTTGATCTTAACGTAACCCGCATGGTTCGCTATCTGTGGGAGAGATTTAAAAAAATGTGTGAATGGATAAAAACATCATATCTACAGCATATCAATGTAACCTGCGTGGTTTGCGATAAGGGGAGGTGAGCAGAAACAGGACTGGAGTCTAATCTACAGTAGGCTATGGTTGTTCCTTGTGGCGTGGAATGGCCGAGTGGCTAGGCAACAGGAGATTGAGAGGACACAGGTTCAATTCCTTGAATTCCTGGATAGACGTTGTGTCCTTGGGAAAGGCACTTAACATGACTTTCCTCAATCCACCCAGGTGTATACCTGACTTTGGTTGGTGAGGTAAAAGGCAGTGGAAGGAGAGGGATGGGCTCTGCCATGCGCTAGACACAGTGGCTCACTGCCTCTATGGCCTCCAAAAAGCCTAGGGGACTACCTTTACCTTTACCAATGGGAGTCAGTATACTAGTATGTAAAACAGCTAGTTTCTTCCGACATAAACTCACCTGAAGCAGCAGGAAGCCTCCCCCAACAGCTGTAGCCGCCAGCTTCCCCACCTTAGAGAACAGGTAACCTGCACACCTGAAAATGAGAGTGAAATTAATGTCAGGGAAAAGTGAGGGACACCTGGAGAGGCAGAGCACAGCACAGTGTCAACTAAACAAACAGAGTATGATCCATCCTTCCTAAAGTCTGAGTGGTGCAGGTAAAACTTTGTCTGGTGCAGGTAGTTCTCAATGTTACCTGCACCAGAAAAAAGTATTTTGAGCCCTGTGAAACCAGCACACTCACCATCCAGACACCCCATCCACAGCGATCTGTGTGCGGACAGACTTGGCAGAAAGGTCCTTAGAGAAAACAATCTAGGACTGGAATTTGAGTCCCACACTCTATAATCTCCAAGCAGATGCAAGGATCCAGCTCATTCTTATGTTTGTTTTATACCTGTTTTTCCAACATTCAGTATTCCTTTCTATTATTTCACTTTTGTAACAGTTCACCACCAATACAGATGTTCATGTACTAGAAAAGAAGACGAAATGTTGCAAAAACAGGCATAAAGCACTGAGAATGTGTTAAACCCTTACATCTGCTTGGAGCTTTATAACACTCACCATCCGGACACCCCACCCACAGCGATCTGGGTGCCAACAGACTTGGCGGAGAGGTCCTTCGGAAACATGTCCTTCAGCCAGCCCCGTCTCCGCGCCTCCGACAGATCTAAGATCTCAAAACCCTCGTCTCGCTCCTCACCTGAGGAAAAGAACACAAGTTTGTTTGTTTGTTTTTATTCTGATATCCGTGAGTGCTTTACAAGTTACATACAGCAGGGGTAGTGTTGGTCTGGCTTTGCATAAATACCTGTTCAGCTACAGATTCTGTTCGTCACTGACGAAAAGTAGTGGATGCTACTTGAAACGTCTGACAGTTTTCAAAATCTATCCAGTCGCTTGAGTAACCATTTCCTAGTGTTGTCTGGTGTTTGTCTTCTTCAAGTGTCACACAATGTGTTTTCGATCGCACATCTGACATGTTATCTAATATCCAAGTAGATGTTGTCAGGATGAAATGTTGTAATGTTGTTCTGTTATATAACGTCAAACACCTGTGAAAGTTAGGGAAACGTTACAATCTCCCCTCCAACATCTGCTTGGAGATAGTACGTGACATTTCAAATGTACTCTCTGGCAGTTCTAGCCTCCTGTGCAGACTCCGTGAGCGGGTGGCCGTTTTGATAAATGCGTTTTGAAGTTCTTTTGCCGGCCAGAGAAGGTTTCAGACCCGAGAGAAGGTTCGCCCCGAGAGAAGGTAATGAACCTTCTCTCGGGGCGAACCTTCTCTCGGGTCTGAAACCTTCTCTGGCCGGCAAAAGAACTTCAAAACGCATTTATCAAAACGGCCACCCGCTCACGGAGTCTGCACAGGAGGCTAGGCAGTTCAGTCTCGGCAGACTATCTCAGTATCTGTGTACCTCTGGAGTTCTCCTATGGCTTCGGATGTGGCTTAGAAACAAGACATATGAACAGACAGAAAATAGACAGACAGAATGATAGACAGACTGACTGTCACACAGACAAGCCTCCCGTCTGTCCATCAAATTTTCTCACGCCCTCCCCCCACTGTGAGCACACATACTCCAGGGTAGCGACATGAGAGGGGGGAAACACTCCTCGCACCAGTACACACTCTCTCTAACAACCCGCTAAACGTTTCAAACAGAGATTACACCAGCCTGAGACGGGCTAATCCCAGAACAAACGGTCCAGTGGTACAATGTGTCTGGGATGAGCAGTAAACACATTAGCAGGGAGGTGAAAAGATCCGTTGCCCGCCCTCCCCCATAAAATGGGACTGCATGGCTAACTTTCGCTACGCCATGTGACTTTCCCAGGGTATTTCTGCCCACAGAAACTTCGTAGGAACTCAAAGACTACCCATCTGATTCACAGAAACGTATAAATATTGCTTTTTTGTAGCTGCAGTGTACGGGAGTACGAAAACGCGGACGTTTTTGAGTCCCGAATTTGCCGCAATTGCCTGTCTCACCGTTTTGCTGTCTTTCCGCCATCTTGTGGAAGTGAACCCGGAAGTGACATATACACCGTGGGAAAGTAGAAAAATTCGCCTCTATCCTTGATAAAAATCTAAATATCTGAATCAATAAGTTGCAAATATAACGTCAGGATAGGTTGTATATATCATTGAGGGTAGGTACACAACAAAAATAGACACTGCCCGTGGGCTAAACTCCCAAAATAAAAAATGCTACAAATGTCACGTGCCCAAACACGCGTCTTGGTCCGGTCCATTTTCCTTATTTGGAGGGGAGAGGTGGTTCGCTGAGGGTAAATTTATTTTGGCGGGAAACAATACGTCGGGTCATTTGAGACCATCGCTTGCTGGGAATCGTCCGCATGGGTGTTTGACTCTTCCTGGAATATAGTTTGGTGAAGATGACGGTTCCTGGAGAGGATGAACAAGCTGTTGTTCCCGAGCCAATGGATACAAGCGAAGATCCACCCGACTTTGCAGACATTTCGGAGGAGGAAAAAGCATTTTGTATGAGGTAATATGGTGTCAAACCGTGTCATCGTTCATAATCATAGCCTTTCTTTTGGGGGAAAATTTAGAATTAGAACTAGATTTTGTTCTTCTCTTTTTTTTCGTGCAATTCAACGAACAAGGTTTTTAAAAGTTGATTTTAAACGAACGGTGGTTTGTTCCAATAGTGCCCAAGGATGAAGATTGGTTCAACCGTTGGTGTTTAGGTGTAAACTACATAACATAGTGATTTTTTTTCTGCGTGAAATAACTAGTTTTTCTCCGTTCCAATTAGCACATGATTTCACAACAGTCGGCAATTTCCATTGAGTTTCTCTTCCATGGTTAGTGACATTTTCAATGAAAAAGTTATTTTCAACCGCTGAAAAAAATATGAGGTTGTCTTTTCTTGGCTTTAAAGAGAGAATCCTCCCTGGAAGCTCATACCCGTTAGTTTTGTTTAAATATCACTTTATTTCTTGGATAACTGGAAATTTTTACTCTATTTGTTTATCAATTTCAAAGTTGTGTTGTTTACCACGGTAGCTTGTCATTTAGCATAAGATCTGGGGTGAATATTGGAAAAGGGGGCCGTCCGTACTCTTGATATTGGATTACCCTAATTTCCGACAAATTAATGAAAATTGCCAAATTATGTAAATTAATGCAAATGAGGTCGAAATCTGCGCAGAACCAGGAACCTCGTCCTGCGCCAACTTTCCCGCGGGTCACGTGAGAGCGATCACGGACGCTGATTGGTCAGAACCGCTCTGTTTTATTACACGGCGTGGTGTTTCCGGGCCGTCTCGACAACTTTTACCCAAACTTTTGGCGGCGAAATTTTTCCCGAATTGCGTACAAAACATGAGGAGTGTTCCCTCGGACCATGGAGTCTACCCAGAGCACAAGTAGTGGGCATGAGCGCCGCAAAATGGCCGCGAACGGGCGCGGACAAGTGGCACTAACGCCGTTGGAGAGACAGGACCTATACGAGTTGGATAGGTAGGGTCCCCCCTAAAATATACCACCGTCCCGTCGATATTTCATTGATGCAAACCGAAATAAATGTGCTGCAACGTTTTTATGTTGTTTTTCTGTTGTTCTAGTCGCTTGTTCGGGTTCCTGCGACTCGAAGGAGACGAGAATGGTGCGGCGAAGAAGTCCTTACTCCTGAAGGTAGGTCCCACTGCCCTCCCTCTCTGTCGGTCCAGGTCGGCCTTCTGCATACGAAACAACACACCAAATTCTGCAAAATCGGCGCCTTTCTGCGCCTCAAACTCACAACTAGAGCCCTCACACACACTTTAGGTGTTATTGGGTACCAAGGGTATATTTCTGTGGTGTAAGTTCGAGCTGGAAGGGGGATTTTTTGACAATTCTTCGCTGTGTTGGCTCGTTGGATAAATTCAAGATGGCGGCGTAATTTTTTTTAAATGGCAGCCTGCCACGACACAGTTTTATCGAGATCTTGTGCGGATCGCTCGGCCCTAGCCCGCCGTAAACTTCTCCCAGCCTTGCCCGGCACACGGGGCACCTCAGGCCCGAGGTTGTGGCGGCGGGACACCCCGCTAGCCCCGTGTTTTGTGCGCCGAAATGCCGCTAGAAGGGCGGCAAATGGGGGAGGGTGGGGTACCAAACACTGCTCCTACGTAGTTCTATAATATCACAGCTCGGGGAAAACACTAGCACTGCGCGGACTCTGAATCTTGTACCCGGGCCGCTTTCTCTGCCTTCCACTACAAAATACTTGCATACATAAGCCAGTTACAATCAAAATGTTCAGGCGATATTGTGGTAGTGTCGCTGGGGTCACGAAAAAAGGCATGGTAGCAGGTCAGTTTTTTCCCAGTGTAAGGTTGTTGAGCAAGTGTGTGTTTCTGTGTTCGCACAGATTTCTACAAAACATCAGGATTTCTTGCAATCTAACAACAAAGATGTACACAGACACTGTTTGTAAGGGTTACTGTGGGAAAATCACAAACCCAGCAGGTTTACAAGCCTTCAGTGTGGGGGCTGGACCTGTACAGAAAAGCTCTGATGGGGGTAAACAATGCTTCTGACAGTAAAGAACTGTTCAGCCACTCGTGTGGTATTTTACACTTCACTTCCCATTTTTATACATTTATGGCTCGAATCAGGATTAGCAGGTTTTTGGTCCACTGCTTGCCAAATATAGCAGCTCTGCATGATTGTGTACACGGACAGTTTTATCTTGGGAAGAAGGCTTGTTTTTCAGTGTGGCATGCTTTCCGTATTGTTTGCATAACCAGAACAATGGATTTCTATTGTGTTAATTAGAAACGTAGTGCGTTAACTGATTTGGTATTTGGGGCAAGGGATGCCTGTTAATTCGTGTGAATTTCTGAAGCGTTTCTTCAGTCTGTGTTTTCGAGGATTATTTTTTTGATGACATTTGACAGGTAGGTTTGCAGGTGTTTTGGTTTGTAACATGCTGTCTTGTGTGGTGGTCTATTTTTGGAAAAAACTAATTCTAGTTTGTTATCTAGCCTTTATTTATTCACATTAATCTCATTGAGGATATAAGGTAGGAGGTTAGATTCACAAAATTTAACAAAGAATACTTGATGGAAGTCTGACAAATCTATAAACATATAGTCCTATTAAATCGATAGATGCATATCCTTACACATACCTGGTATTTCACAAATGTATGAGACGTGCATACAACTGTGCATTGTATTACATTGTATACTTGACGTAAATTTGGACATGGGTGGACATACCCTCCTGTAACCTGCAATTTGCTGGAACATTTTTGAAACTGCAGAAAATTATGTCAACAGTTTACCTGTACATTCTAGTCAATGCAGAACACGCTTCAATCAAAGCATTTGAAGTCCTGGAAGGTGTTTTACACATATCATATGGCAAGGAAAGAATATCCTGATATTGTAAACATGGCCAGCATATCAGTCAGTTGTTTATTGGTGGTCCAGGTAGTTTCACTTTTAAGGTGGACATTGAACTACTTTTCGTCCAGTGGATATGGTCTGTCTTGTGTAATTTTCTCATGAATATGGTGAAATTTGCCAATGCTGAAATTCTTTTTTTCAATGTCGACAATATTTAAACGCAGTAGTCCCGACGGCTGTGACATGATAGCTATGGGACTGGTGAGGTGGTGAGGAGCAGTAGTGTCTATAAATTCCATACCTGCACCAATGCAGGTGTTCATATGAAGTAAGATATAAACACAATAACTGCAGTATTAGTACATGTACATTTATGCATTTGTGCCAAGCAAAATGAACAGAAGTTCTGAACGCTGAGTCTATGGGAGGTGTTGATGTATCTGTGTGCTGTTCTGATGGTTCCTGGAATGGAAACTGTTCCAGGAATTGGGATTGTGGGGGATTTTTGGTTGTTTCGCCAGAAGACAGAAGAAAGTCATGTTTACACACATTACAGTACTATTTCTGCTTGACTGATGCTACCAGGTACAGTGTAATACTACTAGTATAGGAGATTGTAACTATACTGTAATGCTAAATCTACTGTGGTGTAGAATATAGGATCTGTACTGTGTACAAGTGTTGTTGATGGTTATTTTGTTTATGAGCTGCTAAATGAGTTCAGATGAGAGTTAATGATTAATCAGTTTGGGCATAACTGATACTGTACCTCTACTGTTGGACTTGGTGTTGTAATTATTAGGCTAAATATTTGGAAATTAAAATGCTGTAGTCATATTTGCTGTTTGTGATCAGTGAAATGACAAATTTGATAATTTCTGAGATAGGGAAATCAGGACGGTGCTTGTAAAACTATCCACCTTGTTATGGTCTGTATGTAAAATCATTCATTTTGTAAGAGTGCAGTTGATTCCTTTTTGTAGTGAACATTCTAGTTCATTACCCAGTTGAAAATACATATAGTCTTGGAAACATGAATTCACCTAAATTTTCAAGTTAACGTTCAGACAGAGGATGAAATGAAAACAAAAGTCCTGAGAGGAAGTTTATTTCTGAAACTACACATGAACCAGGCTACAGACTTTCTCCTCAGGCTCAGTTTTCCCGTTAAACCTCCAGGTCACCCAAATCTTTTCAAATCTAACAACGAAGAAATGAAATCGACCTGGCCCAATAATACTAGCAGTGCTATCAAAGTTGGTTTAATTTGTCCTGAAATCTTTATTCCCATCTCTTCCTGACATTGCTATGGTCAATAGGACGTTGACCCCATGATAGCGTAGGTGTTGTTTACAGGGTTCTAGCTGCTGTATTTTAGCATTTCAGACCATCATGCTGTTATTTGCAACCACCACACTAAATTGAGGACCATTAGGCTTATTTTCAACTAATCTACAGTACTTTGTTAGTACATTTAGTTGTGTAATAATGCCAGATCAAATGTGAAATATGTTGATATGACCCAGGTCCCTTGAAACTAACAAAGAATCCTTCTAATATCATGTGGTTTAAAAACAATTATGTCCCTCTTTTGGCCTTAGGCACCCTTAGAATGACAACTTTTTACCTGAAAATTGTGAAAAGTACTGCACTGTGGAAGGGCCTAGACCAATCCTGGCTAGAACAACAATGACAGTCTCGTGAAATTTAGATCCTAGGCTGATATTTGGAGACGAATGTAAAAATAAAATTATCTTCCTAATGTCAAGAACACTGTTGTTGCAGCATGATAATGGTTTGTGAAGAAACTCAAAATGCAGATATGATGTTTACCTGAGTAAAAGAGCCTGAACCTACCCATCTGTATTTGGGATCTTCCGATTCGCCAGCAATTTCTTTAATCTTATCAAATTTTTGCTAATTGTTTGTCTGCTTGAGTTCTTATGGAGTGGTTTTGTGTGTTGAGCTTGATGTGTAAACATCTTTTGATGCTTCGTAAATATAGCACAGGGCTGGAAATACTGGCTGCATATCCACTTTTTTGCACCCATATTTGGAGAGTTGCACTTAATTCTTTACTGTGGGTGTACTTGTACACTTAGATATTTGTGTATGGTTATGTATGTGAAGTATTGTACACTAGTATACAATGCTTGACACTTAAAAAAATAAATAAAACCTTTGTTTTTTACTTGTTTAGAATCTTGAAGTTAGGTATAAAATTTCAAGATCCCAGTTCTGAAGAGAGGCAGTAAGGTTTGTCATCAGGTTTTGCTGACTACATGTACTTTATTTCATGTTATGTGTTCAGATTTTTTTTCTTTGCACCTTAATCTTAAGGTTAGGTGTACCAATACACTAACATAGTCAATGGAAGGGCATGAACGTGCATGTGATAATATATCATACACGTCGAAAACTAGATTTTCATCCAGAAGCCAGCATTATTAGAAATATGTTTGAAATGACACAGATCATAATCAGTCATCATTCTCAGAGGAAATCTAAGTAGATTGCTAAGTAAGAAGTCAACCTATGGATGCTCAACTTCTGTAGCATTCTAGTGTTCTAGTGTACGGTATATTTTCACATTGACTATCTTAAATAACAAAATCTCGCGGTAACATTTTGCCCCCCCCCCAGGCTGAAGTGAGACAGGCCATTGACCTGTGTCAAGGCTGCAATGTGAAGGTTACTAGAGGACGTTGACCCCAATGATCGATGATAACTTCAGACATGGGTCTACAGAACCTCATTTTATACATGGACTTCACATAGCTTGGGTGGGAGGTGGTGGTACAGGGCTTGTCTGTTTCTGTTGAGTATGGTAACAACATTAACTATTATATGCTTGGAGACGCCTTAACTTTCAGTGGATGAAAATCTTGTGATGAAGTGTGGAATTCAAGCAGCGTCCGTGTTGAACGTGTCAAACTATAACGGAAGTGTGTTTTGTTTATAAATATATAAGGCATTGCATGGTATTAAACCAATGTTCCTGAGCAGCCTTGCTTCGTAACCCCTGCTTCTCCAGTTGGGTCAGTTAGTCCCTACTCGCACAGTCTCAGTGAGTCCAGCTTGTCTTAAGCACTGATGTTTCTGACTCGGGGAGAAGAGATGCTGTTCTGAAGTTATATTTTTATGCTGCTGGTTAAGACTGCCAGTGCTTTGTGGGAGGAGGCTTTGTAAGACAGTGCTAACTTATTTGAGGAGAGCCAAACCTTGAGCACGTTGAAAGAACCCAAAACACTTACTGAAAAGAGTAGGGCCTTGCATCAGCCTTTGATGGACCAAGCTTTATTTATTAAAGCTTGTACTTACTGAAATCGGGGAATTTTACGTTTTCAGATTGAAAAATTTCGGTGTAATTTAGCAGTAAGAGAAATAAAAGGCACTATTCCTCGTTGATTGGTGGCATGGCATTAAAAATGTGCCATTCCTGGATTATTCTTACAAAAATAAATCCTGCCATCCACAAGTTGTAAACTATCTGGGTTATTTCAACTCCAAGTCATTGATTCTCACTAATTGCTGTTCTCCCTCCCTTACAAAACAGTTGGTTTTGAAACTGGGCCAATGAACACTGTCGGACAGTGAGCCAGCTGTACCCTAGAGTCTGCCGCTATCACACACAGAACAGTCCAACTATCGGAGCCATGGCGCTCCAGTATTGGTGACATTGATTTTGTAATCAGGTAGAACAACACAATCAGGGGCACTTTGTGCCATGTGGACATTTGGGGAGTTTGGGAGGGAGGGTTGTCAGGGCTTGAAATATCAAAGTGGTCTTGCGGTTAGAATTGTTGACTTAAAATCTTAAAGTTCTGGGTTCAAATCCCAAGCAGGTCCCAGTGTTGTGGTTAAGGTTGTTGTTGCCTTGAAAGAAATCACGAAGTGTTTCTAAAAATATAATCGTAAGGCATCAAATATTGCAGAGGGGTTTTAACCAATTTTTGACAGCTCAGAATATCTCAACCCCCCTACTTTTACCAAAACAAATTTACACTACTCTAACGTCCCACCTCCCACACGTGTTTTTGTTTTACTCCACCCCCAGTTTTACCTTCAGCAAGGTCGGTTCTTTACCTGTGTGGGGGTGTGTACAAGGCAGTGGGTGGAACTGGCACACCAATTTGTTGAATTGAGACATTTCAAAGAAAAACTTTGGCAAGTTGTCAAGATAAAAACAGAGGGCTGGAAAGAAATAGCCTAGTGTCACTACAAGTACACTCCAGGCTACCCAACATAGTGTCACGGAAAATGGTATGTTTTGCGATATAATTTGAATACATTTTACCATTTTCGCTATTTTCTTGCCTTGTCATCTTGACCATTGCTGGACAGAAATGAAAGTCATGTTTCTTTCCTCAAAGGTTAATGTGCACACTGATGTCATCCATAAAATTTACCTGCTATGGCCTAAAAATAACCCCAAACTATAACCCAAACCCCATTTTCTCTCTAAAACCCAAAGATTGATACAAAAACATGAAAATTGCTTGAAAGCCTTCCTGAAACAACATTACGTCTTCATCCCTGTACCCAATCCTTTTTGTTATTCCTCTCTCCCAGTTCTTGTTATTCCCTGATATAATTTCAGGAGCCTCCATCTCCACAATTTCTGCTGGGAGTAAAGCTGCAGCTATTACAAGTGAAGGATAAATGCCCCTAAATACTACATTAAGAGTAATTTATGTTGTGTTGGGAGATGTGGGCCCTGGGATGCCAGCCAAGTATAGGGAGGATCATCTATATATACCCGAAATTCTCTAATTTTGTCACTTTTTAAATCTTGTTGTCATAGTTTTATTGCTTTTTGGCAGTTTGAGACCTTCGCAGAGCTTCAATTACCCGTGTGTAACCTTCAAATTACAGAAAGATAGAAATATAAACAACTTGCAGAAAAGAATTTTGAGCCCTGGCATTAGGAAGCTGGCCAACTAGAGGAGAATAATTTGAGCATACCCAAAATCCTCCAATTTTGTAAGGGCAATCGCCAAGTTTAGTAGGTATTACATGCAAGTTTTGAAATATAGTACCAATTATGGTTGTTCGTGACAGAACTTTGGCTGTCCCAAACATTTCGAAATTTTCTATTTCTGTCCATATATAAGCCACGGGAGAGAGTGAGTGAGTGAGTGAGTGAGTCCTTACTTATATCCTCTGTAGGTTTTCCACATTTTTATATGTACATTGTTTTTAATTTTGAAGAGAAGTTTGTACCTATGAGGACAACAACCATGAATAGGAATAAGGACAGTCGCCTGCCGTTGCCTCGGAGACAACAAACACAACACGACCTTTAACCCCTCAGATATAAGGACTTTATCTCTGTGTAAATTCATTCTAAAAAATGACTTCCTCTGACCTCTTGGGTTAATTCACCAGACTTGTGCCTGCATTTCAAGGCCAAATGGTCCACGGACTGAAAAAAAATCTCAGAATGTCTAAAATGCAGAAAATATTATTACTATAATTTCTAACTTTTATTTCAAGCACCATTGTAGACACATTGAAATGCAGGTTTTTGATAAAGACAACACAAATGCTCTAAAATAGTTTGTATGTAGTAAGGGCAAGTTTTCTGGCACTGCTGGTGTTTTTATTAATGTATATTTGGCATCCCTAGATACAATTAAAGGCTTTCACCTAAAAAAGACATCCAAAAACGCCAAAATGTTCGTCGTAATAAAAGTGCAACACTGGTGAAGAGAAAGTAAAGACCAGACATCCCTTCAGAACGATGTTACACAAACCATTCCAAACTTGTTCAAGTGGCCCAGGAACAGGTACAAACACCTTTGTCAGGACAAACGACTTTTTAATCTGCTTGTTTTGGCAGAGAACCAACGTTGCCTCCCTAAAGAACCAACCTGTACCCAACACCAAGGCCATACCAGTGGCATTTGGAAACCAACCATGACTCGGTATAACCATAAAGATTTAACTTGGCCCTAAAGTTCATCCAACTATGAAGAAAGAAAGCTCTTAGAACTGCTATTGCCAATGCAGAACTTAGAATGTTTGACTCTCGAACTCTAGTCAAGGAATGAACCGTCGAAGTTAGTCAAGTGGATTGAAGTAAAAGCACTTTTGTTTGCCACCTTATGATATACGAGGTTTTAATCTGTGTGTTTGTTGTTGTGCAGGGCTTGAAATACCTTATTTTTGACTGTGCCCTTAGATAGATTTGTGTAGGGTTGTGTTGTGTAGCATACAGTATATTCTTGACATTTACCGGTTTTGCTGACGTTATAGTTTATTTAATGTTGAAGTGCACACAACTTTTTTCCGTGCAAATTTTTCAGGTTCGGTGCACCAGTGATTCTTTTCTCCAAAATGAATTTTAACCCCTGGTGCCAGCGTGTTCTGGAGAAGTTAACACTGATTTGGGTAATACCTGCGGCATTTCGAGGCCAGTCCCGACTCAATGCCTACCTAAAGATTAAACGTCGCTCTAACATTGACGGCCAAACAACTACCTGTACAGGGAACGGCCGACCGACCAATCAGACCTCTGCCCAGGGTTTAAAAATAACTCAGCGGAGTCTGGGGTGTGATTAGGCCCAGGAGTGGAAGGACAGTTAGGGGGGCTGGGATTGGACATGGCTGGGTAGAGACCATTAAAAACTGCAGGGTCAACCAGGGGTTACTGGGACAGCCCATTGTCAGGGTCAGGGGGTGTGGTAATGTGAATTTTTTTAGGTTACTTACGTAAGTGGGTAGTAGTGTTATATTTGACTGCTTATGTCAAATTTTCTGTCATTCACACTTTTTGTTGTAGAGTGTACAGTTGCTATGTAATAAAGTTTCTAGTTTGATAAAAAGGCAGACTTGAAGAACCCATTTTTTTCTTGAGGAAAAAAGTATTCTCCATATTTATGTACCTTTCCATGTACGTGTTACTGTAATTCCTGATTTTTTCACAGTACTTTTATGTTCAGTCTTTTCATGGTCATCTCGCTTCTTGAACATGACCATTTTCCTCAGACTGTGGAATTTTGCTACCGTGAATACAAAGTGAATTACAGTATATACGAATAAACACTCATACTGCCTTTAGAAAAGAGAAATTAAGTGAAAACAATTAATTAAATCAATTAAGCAGACGTTCACCTGTGTTGAGTGAGGAAATGGCTCCTCTCCAGGGGCAGAACGTGGTGCCCTGCTGTAGAGAGTAGAACAAAGCCAGGCTGGGGTAATCATCACCTGTCAGGTGGAGAGAGATGGAGTCCATTCATCTCCGGGATGGGAGTCTTTCAGTGGGGTAATTTCCGCACGGGTAAGATCTGGTCCACATTGTACGGGGGTGATCTATCTTTTACTGCAATTTCCGCAACGTTTTGTTGCCTTCAGGAAAACAGTAGAACGGCGTAAAATGGTAGAAATTTAATTTCCCTCATGCTGCATCAATTATATTGGGTGGTTTTTGGCTTTGATTTTAAAAGGAAACAGCTGAATTTCAAGATCAACTTGAAAACTCTTAAATGTCCAAGAAAGATGATAAAATCAGGTAGATTTCGTCCACAGTGTACGGCGGTCATCTGTCTTTTACCGCAATTTCCGCAACATTTTGTTGCCTTCAGGAACACAGTAGAATGGCGTAAAATGGTAGAAATTTCCCTTATACTATATCAATTCTATTGGGTGGTTCTTGGTTTTGATTTTAAAAGGAAACAGCTGAATTTCAAGATCGAAAACAGAGGTGAAATGTCCAAAAAAACCTTTCCTTTCTAGCTTGGTCCTGAATATTTCTGCTGTAGGAGTTATTTTGATTCTTGCTTGATGAGATTAGGCCACTGATAATATAATTAGTTGCTTCTTGGATTTTTTTAAAGAATATGCCATTAACTGGCAGAAATATGACGAAAACGAAGCCTGAGGACCAGGTTTATGCCTTGGTGCCCTCAGTTTTATGGAGTGAATACAGTCATCTTCAAGTTTTCCTCCCTGCCACCTGTTTTCATACTGCACTTGCTATATTTTCACCTTAAAATGTCTGAGAACCGAGGAATTAACTCAGCGTGGCCTTAGTGCTACCATTTACCCGTCCCGACTGTACCAGGCGCTACGGGGGCGTAAAAACAAACAAACGACCCAGAGTCTTCTCTGGGAGCGGGAGGGAGCGAGGAAATTAGGACGAACCGATTAATATTTCAAGTTTTCATCAGGTGGAAGCAGAAAGGCAAAAATTAAACTTAGAAGATTACGTTGGAGAGAAGTCCTCAGGGGCGTGCATGGGAGAGGGGGATTGGAGGAAGGGAGAATCAATGTAATTAATGTCTTCTGTAATTAACATTGTTTAAGTAGCCTACTTAGAAATAGATGGGATAATTGTGGAAGAAGCTAACTTAGATTTCTGTTTATACTCTTGCAGAGCTTGAAAGGCACAATTTCTTTCTTTTTTTTTGTAACACGTGATTCATGGAAAAGAACCCAACACACTTATTGAGAAGAGAAGGGGTGACCTGGTGTGCTTGGCTAAATACACGAGCTGTAGTAAAGCTGCATTGTACTAGCAGCATCATGCTTCACCTCAGTTAAGGATGGCAAGACAAGAAGTGATACTTATACTAAGACTATTCTTTTATCCTGCCAAAGTGGAAGTTGTTTATGTTGGTGGATGCTGAATTTTTCAGGACTGAATCAGAAACATAACAATGATTTTCCTAGGCCCAGGATAATCTGCCTCTTGAATATACTCATCTTCAGGGAAAGTCTGTAATCCTTCAAGATTTCCTACATCTTCCTGGAGTGTCAGATAAGATTTTACCTAACGTCTCGGGGGATTCCTTTAACTTTCATTAATCCTAAGATTATACCACGTCAGCTCAGGTGTCATATACCTTAGGCAGGGCTGGAAATCCCACCTGCACATGCAGGTTAGTGCAGGTAAAATTGGAGCTGTACAGGTATTTAATGTCTACCTACACTGGTCATGTGATGGGTTTATATTCTAGGCATATGTGGATTTTTGTGTGTGTATTGATTGGCACCACCTTTGAATGAAATATTGACAGTGGTTTCTGAACAGTTTTTAATATGATCCATACTCCTAAATTCTGAGTGGTGCAGGTAAAATTCTGCCAGTTCATTCTAGTGATGCTGAAGAAGAGTGATGGATGTCACTCTAGAAGTAATCTCCGTATTTTATCCAGTAATAAAGTCTGAATTGTTGATGAGTATCGTTTACCAGCATGTCTAACCTTCATGGGTTACGTGTATATTAGTGTTGACTAGTTCTGCCAGTTCATTATAATGACACTGAAGAAGAGTGATGGATGTCAATCAAAATGTCCAAAATTAATCTCCGATATTTATCCAGAAGTAGAGTTAGAATTGTCTATGAGTATTGTTTACCTGGATGTCTAACCTTGATCTTGATCTTGATAGGTTACTGCACAACGCCCCTCAGTTGGGGCCACACGTGCAGGGGGAGTGCGCTGCGCTATTGCTGTCTTAGTTGTTGTAGTACAGCCTCCTTGAACTTTTTAGGTTCTGCTGTATCTGTGGTGGCTAGACTATTCCAGTCTCTCACACCTTCATCAACGTAATATCATGGGAGGAAGTGGATGTGAGATCTCCCAGGGGATCAAGTAATCCCCTTCCTTAAATCTGCAGATTAAGCCTGTAGGCAGAGATTTGGCAGATTTGGCGCTTTGCCAGGTAAATGAGCTCCTATTGGAGAATTGCCAAGCCCCCTGTTGTGTGGGGACTTCTTACTGTCAAGTGGTGAGGCCATGCAGATTTGATTTGTTGGTTGGTTATTGGTTTTTCTAAATAAAAACTAGAAAAAAATCAGTGATGGCAGACTTCACCCCATACCCATACTGCTTTAAACCCCTTCGAATCAAATAGACAGGAAATACAGCACTGGAGATGAATAGTAACACAGGATTGTGTGTATATTGGGAATTATATATACAGAAATACAAACAGTGTTTTATATTGTTTTCAGCTTTTACAATACCTGTTCTCACTTGAACCACCAGTTCTTACCTGTAACACATGTTCTCACTTCATGCACCTGAACTGTAATACCTGTTCTCACCTGTGTTATCTGCTGTTTTTCAGGGAATCTCATTTACCCTTTCCACACCTGTTCACATCTGTAGCACCTATTCACACCTGTGTTGTTTGATGTTTTGTAGGACATCTCATACCTGTACTGAAAGACTTGTACTAAAACACTTATACTGAAACACCTCTACTGTAACACCTGTACTGTAACACCTGTACTGAAACACTTGTACTAAAACACCTCTACTGTAACACCTGTACTGTTAACACCTGAACTGTTACACCTGCTCACACCTGTGTTGTTTGATGTTTTGCAGGGCATCTCGTACCTGGAGCAGGAGATTCGGAAGGCAGGTGACCAGGTGGACCCGCAGCTGTACTGCCAGCTGGGACACTTCCACCTGCTATTGGAGGATTACCCTAAAGGTCAGAGGGCAGCCTTGCCTTATTTGGAAGTCTGTCATCCCATCATGTAATGGCACCTTGTTGCTAATGGTGGACAAAAATTGGCATGTCTGATATTGAAGAAATAAGACTGAGGTAAAAACCATGCCAGTTGGTGAATATTAGCCTCTACCAGGCTTCAGAGGTGGCTGGAAAGAGCTCTCGAGCGGCAAACTGTACTCCTTTAGCGGACCAACTCCTTTCCAACCAACTTTGGTAGAGGCTAGTTGAGTGTGGGTTTTCTGAGATTATGGTCCAGGAGTTGGCAGTAAGGAACATGATTTAAACATAGGTAAAACTCTAAGGACCCATTCCGTAAATTTTTTATAGCTTTTGGAAGGAATCCCCTTTATAAATCCCGTTTAAGGACACCCCTGGTAGTCAGGATGTAGACGAGCCCTGCACAGTTTTCTATGGACTGAATCTCTTTACATTTCATCACCTAAGCTCACAGGTTCACCAAAGGTCACTCAAACTGGGGATAGTCCTGTTGAAAGGCAGTGTACAACCTGCCAACTGCAGCAGTACCGTTACAGACATCTAGGGGGCTCTTCTTTCCTGCATTGGGCTCTCATACCTTCCCCATGCATCATAGCAATTTGCAAACTGAAAATAAAAGCCTTCTATTTTCTTTTTCACACTCAATTTCATGCATTGGGAAATGTTATAAAGAATGCATCGCTTTTCACTCACAAAATACTCCGGCGTCTTTATTTTACAATGCTCTCGGGAGCAGCCCAGAGTGGTTCCATACATCAAACGTCCTTGTTTTGTGACAAGTGTGTATTATCACCCCAGGTAACCGTGACCTTTGCCCCTGAACTTTGACCTGTGCAGCTGATCAACATGCAATGTCAGTCCCAAGGGATGATGGGATATGCACCTGTAAAAGTAGAGTCTAAAATTGTGGAAAAGAAAAATGTTACGTAAATTCTAAGTGGACGAAAAATGCTAAATTTGTACCATTTCTCCACCTTGAATTTTGGATGTTTTTTAAAATCAAAAATGCTAAATTGTACCAATGCAATATGTTGCAGAGTTTTCAACCTTCTAGACGATTTTCCGTTTTACCCTAGTAATAAAATACAAGCATACCGTTAAAAAAACTCATTTATTCATTTAATTTTCTAACTTTCAGAAAATAGGTAATTTCAACAACCAGTGAACTTCATTAGTTAAGCCCTAAGTGATTTATGTTGACATTGAACATGAGAGTATAATAAACTCCTCACACGTCAGATCTGGGCTTTTCTGAGAAGGTCACGCTTTGTGAAAAAGCCGCTTTTTTGACAAGAGATAAATAGCTTCCTGTTCCGATACCTTTCAGGGCTCAAATCATAATTTTTTTCGTTACATATAATATTGCTTGTTGTCAGAAATCTTGCCTATAATTTGGGAGAACTTCCTTTCAAATAGTAAATAAAATTGTGTCAGATTTTTTTTTGGATCCTAAAAAATTGCCACTTTTTTTGCCTGCAATCTTTGAATAGTTGAAAATTTTTAATGGTACTTGTAATTTGAAAACACTCTTTGCAAGTACTGTAGCTGGTTTCCCTGTTGTTCAATAATGTAACCTTGTCCTGATATAGCCTATATAACCATCCACAGTTTGTTGTGTTTAATGTACACACTAGGGCTATAATTTCTATAAATGAGTTGGGTCTACGTGTGTGTTTGCACATAGTCACTTCAGCAGCCTAGCAAATCACAGGAGGGTCTACATGGGGGGGGGGGGGCATGTGGGCAAGCCTTTCAGGAGGGTCTACATGGGGAGGGTGCAGACTATACTTAAAACAGGTCATCTACTCTGAACTATCTACTACTACATTTTGGACCTTCCTGATTCATCTCTCCTGAATTGACAATCAGAACTTACAAAGCAATGAGATCAGCTGCCTGGAAATTCTGGAAAAAATCTAAAATTGAGATGGGACAGCCATGCTTTACACTAAACTCAGGAGCTCTCTGCCCTAAGGATAACTACAAATAAAAAGTAGAAAGTCCAGACAGTGTTTGACACAATTAGGTTAGGTGGTGACAGCACATGACTGCATGGAAATGGTGCATGTAAGGATGGCCCCATGAAACAGTCCACTGTTGAGCTATTCATGCTCATATCAAACTGCACAGCGAGGGACTGTTCATTATACACTCATAAGAGATTGAAGGTTTGAAGGTACCCCCTCCTGATTCAAATAGCTAACGAACTGTCCCTCAGTGTATGTAAAAAAATGCTTTGGTGACATTGAATTTGGAAAAAAAAGCTTTAGTGACATTAAATTTGAAATGACTTTTTAAGAACTTTCAGATTTTTTACAATTAAAATCTGGTACCTCTTGAAATGCCCATCTGTGACCTTAAATTTGCGGTAAAAATGTTTCAAGAGTGCAGAAGGAGGTAAAAGTATTTAACCCTGTCCTCCAACCCTTTGTTGTCAGTCCTTAGAGCTTGGAGAGTTCACTCCCAGTTCTTTTCATGTTCCCCACTTCTGTATGCTGACATCATTGTTGTTCTCCTGTTCCCTGCACTGACTTCATGTTGGGAGGGAATCTGGGAGGTTTTTGTGCTTACAAAGCAAAAAGGAACCAACTCAACCCCAGCCGGAAGTTGGAATAAAAAAAACTACCACATTTAAGCCGAGTTGTAGATAATGTTTTTCTAACAATCACATGCCTTTCACTAAGTACTGGAGCTTGTAACGTGCTTTAGGCTAAGGAAACAAGTCTTAGACCAGCACTTTTGTAAAGAAAGGAAATATTATAAGAAGGTCCCCCTTTTCCTTCTGAAATCTAGATCCTTTCGACCTCATGTCTTAATCTTCTTGACCTTGAAGATCAAGGTTATGGTTAAGAAGGGAGCAGACTTGGTGGGTGGCGACAAAAACTGTAACCTTCGCTTTAAAACCAGCATGAAAAACAAACCCGTAACCTACCTGTCATGTGGACAGTTGGTACAGTCCAACCTTGGCTGGAAGCAACCATGTGATTTGAGGGGGTGTTAAAGAGTAATTCTTTTATAACATTCAAAAGAAGAATATCTTTTAGTCAAATTTGTATTTTTATCAAGGATATTATCATTGTGACTAGTTTTGAGTTCAAATTGCTGTGTAATTAAAATAATCTGCTAATTAGCCATGTTAACGAACCCCGTCCTTGGTAACTTCCGAACAGCCCGACCTTGGAGGAAGGTTCCATTGCAGCAGACAGGGGTGGTCAGGGTGGGGGCTCATTTTACAGGAAACAAAAGGCTGGAGGCACCCAAACATTGGCAGGGGGCCAGCCTGGTCCCTCATGCCTGCTAGAATAACATGGGAACATTAGCAGACTTAAGGGTGTTTGTTTAAGGAACTAGCCTGAACTAAGGAGGCTGAGGACACAGGTGTGCGAAGGACAGGTGTGCCGGGATCACCTGTCAGGGCGGGGCAAGGGTTTTACCTGGGCGGAGCTTACTTAAATACTGTGGATTTTAAACATTAAAGACTTCAAGATCAGATTTAACCTTTTTAGCTTAACTTTTTAGATAATTCACAATGTGTCAACATAAAATTTGAAAGGGTTTTTACAAGTATAATTCCCCTCTTTTTTTAAATCTGTGATGTAGTGATTGAATAGATGTTAAAAAAACCCACAGGATTTTGTTTGTAAAGCTTTATAAAAGGACTCAATTTTAGTTTAACATTCACCCAAATATTTCAATGAAGTGCCTTGGCTGATGTTTACAGTCTTTTAGTGCTGTCTGGTGTTGTAAAGAAACTGTTACTAAATTTCTTACTGTTTGTTCTGTGGTGTTGGTAAACATTTGACAAACAGACTCCGTCGACACCCTGACACTGACGGGGATATGAGAAGGACAAAGACTTGTTTAAGGTCACGTCCTTGTAAAGCACGAGACAGCACTCCAGCTGTTCCGACCTCCAGGAAGGCCTGTTACGAACCAGGGCTCGAAATTCATAACTGAGAATACATACACCAGACCTAAAAAATTTTGGTGAACAGAAAAAAAGTTTGGGTGCACAGCACGAAATAAAGTACAATGTCAGCAAAACTTAATTACAAGCCTTACTGCTCTTCTTCAGTGCTTGAATTTCAAATGAATCCAGATTTTAAAGCTAGCTTCAGAATTTTAAACAAGCAATACAACAAATGATGTTTCCGTTCTTGATAGAACAGTTACACTTGGGAGGGGGTACTGTCAGTATGTTGCCCTGTCCTGTCTTGTTGGACTTTCCTGAAATAGTCTTAACCCTGACAAGGAATTTCCTTAAGGAACCAGGAATGTGAAGCACGTCGGAAGTGCTTGTCCAGACTTGTCTTGCCCTTGACGTTGACCTTCACATAAAACATATGGTTGTGGCGACCTTGGTTGACCTTGTTATCTGTAAGCCCTGAGAGGAAAATGTCAGGGTTTGAAGTGGATTGAAGCTAACAGCAGACTGGTTAGAGGGCAGGGTTTGTTCATTACTGTCAGGAATGGGTCTGGGTATATTGTAGGGTGTAGAAAGACAGAACATAACTACAGTCAAACCTGCCCAAGAAGGCCACCCAGGGGACTGAGGTAAAGTGGTCTTCTTGCGTTGGTGGACTTCTTGGGCAGGTTACTTGATGCTTGTACCTATGGAAAAAACTTAAGGACTGGGAAAAGGTGGTTGTTAAGACCCAGGTGGCCAGCTTGAAGAGATGCCTGCTTGGACAGGTTTAAGTATTGTTCTTATCTCGTGGCAAAAAAAATGTCACAGAATATTATAGAGTTGTACCCGAAAAATTGTAGAAAAGCAGAGAAAAATGTCAGAACCATACACCTTAATTTTGACTAGGAATTTTACATACATGGTTTTCCTAAATAAGGGATCCCAAAATTGCCTCACTCCAAGCCATTAGACATGAAATAATGTACGTATATTGTACATTTCTGTCTGTAAATTCGACTTTTGTGTTTTTCTGCAGCAATGTCAGCATACCAGAAGTTCTTCAGCCTGAAGGAAGATTACTGGAAGGTCAGTTTTACTTTCTTAATTCCTTTTTTTAACAACAATGAAATATAAAAGTACAATACTCTGTTTCTTCAAGATTTGATTTTTGCCCATTATTTGTATGTGTTGAAATGCTCTAACAGTGTGTGGTTCTTCTTATGATTACAGGATGCCAACTTCCTGTATGGCCTGGGCATGGTGTACTTCCACTTTGGAGCCTTCCAATGGTGAGGAACAAACAAACAAATAACAACAAAATAGAACAAACATCCTTTACACAATTACAACCAAGGTCAAGCTTGTATATGTATCAGTATGTATGTGAGTGAGTGAGTGAGTGAGTGAGTGAGTGAGTGAGTGAGTGAGTGAGTGAGTGGGCAAATATGTGAGTGAGTATGTAAGGATGTGAATGAGTGTAAATGATTTGGGGTGTGTGAATATATGTGTGTGTAAATGAGTAAATATATTGACTTCATTAATTGCTTTCCCAGTATGAGCTGCAGAGTATAGATGTTGTTATGCCAGTTACTCAAGCAACTGGATATGATTTTGGAATCATTATGATTTTAAAATCATATCCAGTTGCTTGAGTAACTGTTTCTTCGCGTATGTTATTACCTGGATGTCTAACCTTCACTGACATATAGATGTTATTACTTTGAGTGCACAAACTTGTACATGCACCCAGTATTTTAATCCCTATATTGCTTATGGGTGTAACACATGATACAGCAGCCAGCTGAGACATGTAGCCTGTGTGACAACAGGACAAAACTAAACATGTCCACCCATGGACCAGGGGGCATATGAGGTGGTGATGAGAGCAGACACACTGGGAGTGTACAGCAGTGACAGACAGTCAGGATGTGTTTGTGTGGTTTATATGGGCCAGGGTTTCACTTCAGGAAATAGCTGTGTGTGACGGTACATTATATGCTCTTATGTAGTGTTATTTGGGTAATCTCCAAGCAAATCTTTTTGTGGTAAAGCCGTATTCAACTAGCAAGACAGTATCCAAAAGCCCCGGTTGGGTGCCCTGTCAGAAAACTGTACAAAGGAGATTACAGTGTTTCATATCAATGTCTGTTTGGAGAGAAGGTTTTTTTCCCTGTCAAGGAGATTAACATGTTTTCATGACTGATTTGTGTGTGTCCTTTTAGATATTAAATACACACATGTACAGTTGAACTACATACGTGTATATATAAATGTACTTGAGTTCCTTATGATTTTGATGTTGTCAATTTTTTTGGGGGGGGGGGGGTCCTATCAAAGGACAATTTGAATCTTGCGAAAAATCAGAATCCAGAGCCAATTTCAGAACTTTCTCCAGAAAACTGCTGAGAACCACAAAATTGAATTGTTTTGTCCTCGGCACAGCCTGGTTTACATATTATCCAGGTTTCCTTGGTTACCAGAGAAGCATCCCTCACCCAAAACACAAAGGTCACACCAAATCACCTTCAGCTATTTATAGAAGGACACAGCTGTGTGGGGATTAGGCAGGGCAAAGGTTAAAGGTCAGGGTTGAACCAGGGGGATTTAAACTTCAGGTAAGTCGTAGTGTTACTTGGAACAGCAGCGGGGAGTTTGTAACTTGTGGAAACGTAGGTTTCCGTGGGTCAGGGGTCAAAGTTGAGAGGTCCCCCAGGTGTGTTTTAATGTGCAGGTGGGACCTGGATCCCTGCCAGGTATGCCAGGTATGTGCAGAAAACCACAAAACGGGCGAGGTCCACGTCACATGGGCTACACCTGCCTGCAGTGACGTCCTGTTTTAAAGTCGTTCTTTGTTAGAAAACTCGTGGATTCATGTGTGGTTTCCGGACAGCTCTGACTGCATTGTACTGAGCACATGTTAGCAAGACCGGCACATGCTTCAGCTTGGCTGCTCAGTGAGAGTTTCTGCCTACAAGTTTGGAGGAAACTCTTGGTTTCGTTTCCGTGAAAATTAGCCGGAGGGAGCCTTGTCCAAAGGTCAGACTTGCAGGGTTGTTTTTGTCTGGTTGGATTTAAAGTCCCAAAGATCGTGGCATGTGTTCACAAGTTTTCACTGAACAGGAAGGATACAGTGTCACCTTTTAAAGGTAAGGTTTCTTCTTTGTTAAAGTGACGTGTACATTAGTACTACAGTAGATCAGTGCAGTCTTTTTACCTCTGTTTATAAAGAGTTACGTTTTTCTTTGCCATTGATTTGTAGGGTTTTTTGTTAACAGCAGAAATGAAGAAGTTGTGAATGGATTTTTATGATACTCGGTGTTTGGACATGTCAGAGAAACAAAGGACAAGTTTGATTATGAGCTAGTTTATTCATGAAGTTAGTTGATCATTTACCATTATGATGGTTTTGTTTGACCTTGAAACACACAAGAAAATGACCTTCAGGGCAATTGATTGTCTTGCCCTGCTTGCAAGGAAATTATACGCACATGTAGGTTAATTGGTCATGCATCTCACACCCCTGTTAGGTCAATGGTATGTTCCGGCCAGGTGTCTCAGACAATGGAATGTGTAGGATTTCAGACTGTACCATTCTGTAACGGGTCTTTTTGTAATTCTTTGTTCTCTGCACCTGTCATATCTAGACAAATGTGTTATTATGTAAATGACAGACAGGGGTTAGTATTATTAAGACCTTCAAACAGTAAATCCTGCTTTTTAAGGGACATTTGTCATAATTTGGTACTTTAAACTGTATGCATACAGTTTCTAGTGAAGTTTTTGTTGTGAATTTTTATTCAGGCTTTTGTGCTTCATGAGTGGACAAGCACCATCGCTAAGTTCAATGTTCTCCCTGCTTCCTTATATCAGAAACCAGTTCAAATATTGTGAGAGAAACAGACCACATGTTGTCGTATGTTGAAAATTTGATTCTAAGAAGATCCAGGAAAATCTACTATAGATATTTAGGTGTCCAGAAGTGACTCATGCAAGTCTTAGAAAAGAAAGCTTCAGGTTCTCACCTTTGCCAAAACTCCTTGTTGATGTCACCGAAGGCAATAGAGCAACAGGTCAAAAGTTGTATGTATCGCATAAAAGTTTCAGAGATTTTTTTCCCTCTGAAAGCCCACCCGGAAGTTTCACAGAAGGGTCCTTAAAAAGGAAGCGCCTGTCTTCGGAATCCGGTAATCCAGCAAATTACCGGCACGCTTTGTGCCGGCGTAGCCAGCGGATTAGGGGCACCCAACCTGCCCCTTTGTTTGTCTTGCTGTAGAACGTGGCGGCTCTTTTCTACTCAGGTTGAATTTTTAACCGGATTAGTTCTTATTCCTAAACCTGTCAGCTTGAACTTTGACCTGCCCAGCTGGTTTGTGACCTAGTGCATACTTTTCAGTGACCTTGTTAACTTTGAACAGTTTCCTTGTTTGGAGTCACACCTGGAAAACGTCAGGAAAAAAAGTTGTAGCCTACACCAATTCAATTTGCTGATTCTCAATTTAAAAGAATATAGCTGAACTAGGAGATCATGAAAACAGAGTCTGAGGGGAAAGTCTGAACCTTGGTACACAAAGTTTCAGGGAGTGAATGTACAATGTAGTCTGATTCAAGTTTTCCTCCCAGCCCTCTGTTATTAGTTTGACTTCTTGATAGATCTTTTTTAAAGTTAAACACAAAATACTTAACATTTATAGATGTAAGCTCGGTACACACAGTTTCAGGGAGTGAATATTGTCAGACTAACGTTTGCCTCTAGTTTTAATCTTGACCACTTGCTACATTTTTGTTTTTACCACAAAAGGTCTGAAAACCAAAGAAATGAACTAGAGTAGCCCTACAGGCAAGTTGTTCTGTGCCCTTGTGGCTGTGTTGTGGGGATGTATATTTAAAACATTGCTGTCAGGCCAGAGAGATTTTATTGTGCTTGTGCATTCAGCAAGTGGTTGATGGATGGCCGTGGAAGGTAAACCCAGACTGGCCGACTGTAAACAACGTCTGAATGCTCCACTCCCCTTACAGATCGCACACAAAGGCATTCAGGGTAGGTAGGGAAATATTAACCTTCTCCCTGCTGCATAACCCCATAACAAATACAAATGTGGTGCCAAACGGCCACCTTAGCAGGCTGAAGGTTAACGAGCTTCAGGATCGTGTTTAACCTTCTCCATGCTGCCTAACCCCATAACCAATACATATATGGTGCCAAATGGCTAGCTTAGGAGGCTGAAGGTTAACTAGCCCAACCTTGGATGGAATTGACTGACCTCTGGGCTGATTTAGATTATAGGCTTGGTTTGTGAAGGGCATTTTTAGGCACCTAACCTAAAAATCTAGGTGGACAGAAAATTAAAGAAAAAAAATTGGATGCAAAACATGAGTAATACAACAAAGGTTTTATTATTTTTCTGACATGAATGTCAAGAATATGCTACATGAAGTAGTGACTTAATCTACTAGAACATAGAGTAGGAATTCATGTACAATTCCAACGCTTCTTAGTCACTCTGAAGAAGAGTGATGGATGTCACTCAAAACGTACGGAAGTAATCCCCGTATTTCATCCGGATGTCTAACCTTCATAAGCATAGTGCATGAGAATGTACAGGTGCAGTTATGTATTTCAACATGGGAAGGGCAGCTTGTTTGGTCTCTAATAACACATTAAAGACTTTGATCTTACCATACCTGTAGAGTTAATATGCTTTTGATCACAAAGTCAACATTTTCAGGTGTGTGCTCTTAGAATTAAAGCAATAACAAAGTTGATGTAATAACAAAGTGCAAAGTCTTTCGACTGTGAATAGCTTGGTATCATCTTTGCAGGATGTTGGAAGATTATAATATATTCATACGGTAATTAGAATCAGAAAGACTTTTCCGGACCTAAAATCTGAAACTTTTGCCAGTAAGAAGTTCTTGCTTTTTAGAAGAATTCCATTTTCTTACAACCATTTAGAATGTTTGTAAGTCAGAAATTTGTTTAGCTTTCTCAGCAGTTTGATGCTTTTCAAGACATGCCCCTTTCACAACAGTCCATCAAAGCACCAGTAGCTCGGTCGGGATTCGAACCCATGGCCTTGTGATCCACGGTGAAGTGTTATTGCAGACCACTAGACTTCTCTCCGACACTTCTGAAAACACAAAGATCCAAGGTCCTCCGCCATTGTGTGAAGAGTTTGAGGGGTGAAACTCGATCCGTGCAGTCCTTGGCCTGGCGTGGGCAGGGTTAGGGGCCTGGTCAGGGTTCAACACAGGTGTCAACACAAACCAAAATAACAGGTGATACCCCAGGTATACCTGGTACATCTGTATGTGTGAACACCTTGATGTACAGGTGAGATGCTTCTTTACAACACTGGCTGCATTATAATGTTGATGCACTGTGTTCTGCAGCTTAGTGTAGTTATTGAAACAGCCTCTGGTAGCAGTCAGTTTGCCTTTCTTCATTTTGTTCCTCTGTGTGTTATTCCCTGCCAGCAGCATTGGCTCTCTGAGTTTCGTAGCAGATCTAAGATGCATGTCTTGAGCAAAACAACGGTTGGTGAGAACTGTGTGACATTGCAGGTTGTTGTGTTGCTAAATGAAGAGACATTTTAAATGCCCGGCTAGTTTAAATGCCATCCAATTTGACCAGACACACCCACCGTTCTAACTGTATTGGCCGACCAAATAGTCTGACATAACTGTTGCCGAAAAGTGTCGGGTATTCTGGTGATCAACGCACAGACATCAGTCTAAGCACATAACATAACACTGACATGAGTCCAACATTCGTTTTGTAGTCTTGTACTTTGGAAATGATGATCTGAAGTGCTAGGCGTTAAATGTAAGGTGTCCCTTTTAACATTTAAAGGGCAGGGAACCAGTGATATCGACGTCATTGAAACAGAACCGTAACCAAGACCCATTAAGTAATTGTTCATTTTGACACTTTGTTCCTTTTGTGTTGTCTTGAGCGTGTAAAGTACAAGTCGGAAGTGCCTCAGGTGTATGATAAATGAATCTGTGCTCAGTATTAAGGGTCTCGACATCTTTTCCACAGAGCGTACGACATCGGCATGACCTGAACACATTAAGGAATTGTTGGCTTTGGCAGGTTTTTCCAGTGTGTGAACATGAATACTCTGTCTGACAGTACTGAACAAATCTTACTATGGACCCCTTGTAGCTGCATGGAGCATAGTATAGTTTTCTTTGCAGTTTTTCAAGTTTGCAAAATGTTTGACAAATTTTCAAAAAGTTCTTAATAAAAGATGGTTTCACATCCACCCCTCAAATTCGAAGAAGACATCCATATGTACAATAGTGAGGGTTTTATTTTTACTTACGATTGTACCAAGTCAGCAACAAACAGGAAAGTGAGACTTTCTGTTTTACAATGTATTTACAATTTCTTGAGTTTGCATGATACAACTGTTGAAATATCTCAATATTAAAAGATGCTTGCACCCCCGTCCAGAAAAAAATTGCAAAGGAGACATTCCTAATTGAAATAATGAGGGTGTTATTTCTGCTTACATAATCGTACCAAGTCAGCAGCAAGCAGAAAAGCGAGACTGCGCAAATATCAATGATATCGCGATCCATCACGTTCTGTTGTGCGCACGTCAGGTGGTTTTGGTGTATCAGTGTCTCAGGTCTGGAACCAAACACTGATCAAGTGTCAGCTTGCAAAAAAAAGGCAGCTTGCAGAAAAAGGAGGAAATCGCGACAGGTAAGCTGGGTTTTTCCTCATTTAAAGAATTCAAAACGTGTCTTTTTATTGCTAAAAGACTGATAGAGAATTCTGACTCTCAAGCTATTCTATTTAAAGTCATATTTCTCTGAAACTCAAGTTACGGAAAAAGTAAAGCAATGGCACAGGTGCAGCATACCTGGTCACTGTGACACAGGTATGCACAGGTATGACACACCTGGTCAGTTATGCACAGGTACAACACACCTGGTCTCAGGTATGTCCACCTGCTTGTGTTGCAACTATAAACACCTATACAAGGACTGAAACAAGGAGGTATGTTTATCACAAAATTTCATATTTCTTTGCAAATTCAACACACTACCAAACTGATAGATCTTTGCTAGAAAGTGCCTGTGCAAGATAGTGAAAGTTTGAAGAGGTCTGTGATACTTGAGGTTAAAACGTGCAGTTCTTACAAGGCACATCCTGTCCTTTTTCGGCATCTTAGGAAGCGGAAGTAGGAAATGAAGTGACTTGCCTCACCTGGTGACATTTTACTAACTCTATCTTAAAGGTGAAAGCCACAAAAGACTTCACATCTTTAGGTTGACTAACGATCACCAGGAATATGAACAATGTTCCAGCTGCATCATTAACCACTGGGATCTATATATACCTTACCATCCATATCACATCACAACTTCAAAGGCTCTTGTACCTGAGTTCACTGGAAGTCACTTCTGTAATTGCTCCCACGTACAAGGGCCCTGGACAGGAAGACGTTATTTTTACCTTTGCCAAGACGCCTTCCAAGGAAGTGACGTTGCTTCCGGTATAGGTAGGCGTGAGGCGGATTTCCTGGTGGGCATAAAGGCATCCCTGATATTCGGTGTATGATTGATTTTTTATAATTGGAATATGGATCTAATTGGGGTCTTCAGTAGAAGGTAATTGTATAAAGTCCTGTCACTCAGAAGTCGTGCAGTTCTTTTGTCGAGAGTGAGTTTCCAAAGGAATTAGTGCAGTGACATTGTTCCTGACCGGACGTCTTTTTAGCGAGCTTCGAGCGGAAGGACTCGTTAAAAATAAACTGCAGAGTGCCGAGATTCGTGTATAAAGGGAAGCGGGGTTTGCCCGGCTTGTACAACTTGCGGACGCGCACAGGTGCGTTGGTCAGAGCACAGCGAGGTGTTTTCCTGTTGAATTCTTGTGAAATAGGATGTGTAGAACTGTGTTCTAGAGTTGCAGTTGGTATTTGGTAAGTAGGAATTGCTTGGTTTTTGTGTCGTTATTTCATGAAGGAAGGACATCATGAAGTAAACTGCCTTGTGTGAAAACATTTGACTGAAATCTTGCTAGATGTTTTGGGTAGAAATAGTTGTTTTGGTTTGGGGATTTTTTTCTTGTGATGTTGACGTTTTTTTTAGAAGATTTCTTACCAAGATCGCTTTACAACAAATGTTTCTGATTTTGATGTACCAAGAAGTTAAGAAAAAACAAGACATCTTCATAAATGTCTTGGAGGCTCCAGGGAACGTTTAAGGCCCGATTTACGCTCAAAAAATCTGTCCTACGACACGCGCCGCAGTGGCGCCGCGTGACGCCGTGCGTCGAATCTCCCAGGACAAATCATTTTTTTGCCACGTGTAAATCGGGCCTAATTGTTTGTTACAAGGTCATTTGCATGCTAATGTTGACCTTGTTGAATGCTGAATGTGTATTGGCCGGGTCTTGCTTTGTTCAGCAGTGAGGTGCAAGATTATGCCATGTTATGCTGATGTCTGTTGTAGTCCCATCTCTCTCAGATATTTCCATGCTGCTACCACTAGGCTGTTATGTATTATAGATATGCCATGCATATGATCAGGCACAAACAATGGAATTAATTGGCTAGAATAAGAGCTTGTAAGAGCTGTCAGAAATCAACATAGGTATTGAAATGAAGTTCTTTCGAAAAGCAATTGTACACATCTTTGCTTTGCCTTTGAGAACTTGTACGTATTGCTGATGATGTAACAACACAACGACTAAATGATCATGTTGTATTTTTTCCTGTTTAAATCTTTTTTTTTAGCATTTTCTTATGTAATTTATAGGATAAATACTTGCTGGTTGTTTTTGGTTAGAGTACTTGTGTGATTGTGTTGGTAATGATAACAAGTTTACATTCTACTTTCACAAATTTGTATCAAACAAATTTATTTGTAATGTGTATAATTAAGGAGTATTGAAATTTGTTTGTAAAATAACCCCTACTTTTTGTTTTCACAGTGTTCAATCTTATTATAAATCAAGGATTAAATTCTAATTAACTTTTGATAGCTTACTGAGACACACCACTCTGGGACATCTAGTGGACGGTCCCCCTCACCTTGAAAAAATGCCTATCAGTTCACATAATGTAGAACCCCTTTTATGCAGGGTTTCAGCTCCTCCTCTCTGATTGGCTAGCTGGGTCTCCCCTACCTCATTAGATATGCATGAGTACCTGTCAATCAAGCTGGAGTTACCCTGTCTGTTCTCAATTGGCTGGAGGTACAGGGCTCCCCTAACAAAGAGCCGGGCGCAGTGTTGGACTACCAGCCCTGTCTAGCAAGTAGGGAGAGACTTGGAAAGCAGCCAGGATTTTTTTTCTCAGCAGCAGCCTTGGTGTGAACGTTAGGGAGGAGGGTTGTACCATCCGATTCCTTCCTGATTCGTGGAGTAGAGCGAGGGATTTAAAGAGGAGGGAGCGAGGAGATTGGATGGTAAGGACAGCTGACAGGCTAGGGGCCCGTAAGGGGTGTGTACTGAGGCAAGAGGGGGCCTTCTTTGCCCCAAATATTTGCCAGGCTCCCCGGCAAGCATGCAGGCCACCAGCTGTACCATCGTGCTTGTAGATACTGGAAAAAAAATCCTCCGGTTGTCCCTTTAAACTGTGTACGTTGTGAACGTATTACCGGTGCACACACATGCGGTGGTGTTGTGTTGGTTGTGAGAAGGCTGGCAAAGTGCCGGGGTTTAAAACCCAGGGTTGGCGGGAGTGTGTATGTGTATGTGTGTGTGTGGATGGTGTGCCATTTTGTCTTTGTCCCTGGGTGTTTGTCTGTCTGCCAATCGATCTCTGGTGGGTGAGGGAGGGTTGACCTGGAGGTGGGGTCCGGTGCAGGGGTTCAGGGCATCGAGCTGGGTGTGTTTGGGACTTGTAGCTTTTTTGTTTCAGTGTACTCGATGCTACGAGTGGACTTGTAGTACTGCAGCTTTTTGTTTCACTTACTGCATGCTGCGAGTTTTCTGTGTTTTCCTTCCTGATATGTCTTGACGTGTGAATAGTTCTGTCAATTCTGAGGCGAATATTTGGAAAATTCTAGGTACAGGATGCTTCAAGTTTTCAGTGCTCTCCTTCCAAATATGTCTTGACACATTTGCAGTTCTATAAATTTTGAGGCAAATATTTGGAAATGAAAAGTATCAATTTTTCTGAGAGGACTGGAGTTCATATTTTGGCTTAGTAGGTTTCGCTGCGCTCTGTTTTGGGTACTGGATGCTATGAGTTTTCAAGTGCCTTCAATTGACACATGCCTCGTTCTACGGCAGATATTTGGCCTCCTTTCTTCGAAAAAGGACTAGTGCTCATGTTATGGACCTGTAGCTTTTGCTTTTTCTCAGTTTTAAGCTCTACAAAGAATTTTCAGTCTCAGTCTATGGATCATGAATTTCCACTGTTCCCTACGAAATGCGTGGACACGTCCACGACTCAGTCAATTCGGAGGCATTTTTCGCACCGAATATTCGGCATTTCCCAAATCATGTCACTTTTTCATATGTTAATGCAGCATGTATAAGGCAAACATTTAAATTCCTATTGTAAAAACTGAAGCATCGTTTTAGGTTTTCTGCTTGCTAAATAATATGGGTGTTAGTATCCCAAAATATGTCAACTGATAAGTTTGCCGACTCTTTGTTTTGATTACTATTTACGCGAGTACATTGACTTTTTAATGTAACAACTTTAATTTGTATTTTCGCTCTGTTTTTAATTAATCCGTTAATTCCACTTGATTTTTTCTTTTTCAAAGATTTATTTCCGTCTGTCCTGACAAGGGTCCTTGTCCTTCCTTGACTTCTATGACCTTGGCTAATGTCTCGAAGGGATGAATTCTGAAGAATTTAGGCTGTAATTTCTACAGATTTGAAGGTGTTTAGAGTGAAGGGAGGAAAGAAAATGGAATCCTAGAAGCCACTAAGTTGAGACTTACTCCAACAGGATATCAGACAAACCCACTATGGTTGTAGTTCGGGTTTTGTTTTGTTATGTTGTGACGGACCAAATTTGCCCTGAAGTCATGTATGGTTCTTTGTTTGTTGTTTTGTTCAACTCTCATTTTGACATCTCTCAGATATTTTGTTCTGTCAGAGCTCTACTGCATGTAGAGCTGTGGATTTCTACTGAATTAGGAACTTTTTCAGTATCTTTTCTTCTGCCTCTGCCTCACAGTATCTGTGTGTGCCTGACAGTGTCAAGTTGGCCAATGTTGGCAAATGGATACAGCTTGGCCAATTTGATACTGTCTTTGCAGCCCCGAAAGACCTGCTTGTAGATTAGCCTGTAGTACCCCACTGTACTAGTCTATAGGTTGTAAACTGGGATATGACACCAGTATTTTGCTTTGGTTTAGATGTTACAAGTCTTACTGATTCGTGATCAGTTTGACGTATTTCATACCCTCAGGCATGTTGACTCTTCCTGGATCTTGTTTGTCCCAGGTTACTGTGGATATACAGCATTTGTTATGCTGTCATTTAGAAGGATAATCAGTTTGTTTGTGGCAGTATTTCAAATACATGTAGAATATTTTCATAAAGTCATGTCAGTAAATGTATGTGAAGATGCAAGGTCATGATTTAGATTTCCGGTATCTTCATTTTTTTTCACAGAAAAGCCGGAAATTGTGCCGACACCTGGTACTGATTTATGGTGTGTTTGATAATCCTTGTTTGAATGAGGGGAGCATATTTTATTCACATCTAGGTAATAATACATGTGCTGGAGGTCATCTGGGGCAGGTTTCCTTTGGGAGTTTCAATCTTGGTTTCTTTTCTTTTTTTCGCTCGAAACTAAAGGACCATGTTTGCTACATAACATAAGTCTGCTTTAATAGAATCCCCCCCACCCTTCCAAAAAAATTACCAAACAACTGAGAAACTTAGCCCCAGAATTTTGGAAGGGTCTTGCTGAAATGCCCCACAATGGTTTGGGTTAGCATGACTTATTTGCATATCTCTGTACCCAGTGCCCACCCCTCCCAACATGGCAGCTGGGTGTCAGGTGTCTGGTCTTTGTTACTGCCATGAAGGGCATTTCATTAGGAACCTTCGTTAGCAAAGGTGTGATTAATCACAGCCATTTTAAGTCTTTCAACATCTGAAAATGACCTGGTAATCTTAATTGTTGTAATGATATGTATGTATTGAATATATGACCCTTTTAATAAAATCTACACATATAAGTTGTAATGTATGATTAGCTAGTATGATGTACATGTATCTGCTGTAATCATTATTAATAATATTGTAATTGTTGAGGTGACGAACATGTTTCATAATTAGGTTGTTGCCACGTATACTACACTACTCATGATAATTGCCAGTCATTAATTCCAGCTTCTAGTTCTGCAGACTATATGAATATTAAAGCTCACAGATGTCCCAGTACACATTTATCTTTAGCGAACCCCATTTAAGTTTTTACACAGCTTGTATTTCTAAAATCCCCATGCTGCCCAGGTTTTCACAATTTCAGTGATTACCCCCACCCCTGTAAGCACACGTAATGAACGCCCCCTGACTAATTAGTGAGTCTGCCTTTGTTTGTAGTAGATAAGAAATGGCATGTCTGCGGAAGTCTTGCACATGTTCCTTTGTTTTAGTGCTTGTAGCAAGTTTGAGGTTTTCCTTGCCTCAAGGATATTCTTGGTCTAAAAAATTTGTTATTTTTTAAGATCGTAACTTTGTAGCTTATATTACAGTAGAAAGATATGTAACAAAGGTTAGCACTGAAAAAAATGATATGTAAAGTAACTAACACAGTAACAGTCTGTACCAAAGAGCTGGCTTAATTTTCAGTTACTAGCAGAAGTTTTGCTGCCATAGAATTTCCTAAAGATTTGTTTTTCTTTTTGAACTTTTCCGAACGATGTTGTCTAGTTTTACTGCTTGTTTTCCTTTGTTGTCGTTTGTGCAAGGTGTTGACTGGATGTTAGCAGGGACATGTGAAGTAACAGACATGTCTGTGACGAAACAGCTGGAGGGTTACGTAAGAAGGAGGCATAAATTAAACCCACAAGGACAGTAATTAACTAGTTATCTAACTAGCTGGTGGTGTTTAGCTTTTGTACCTACGATTTATCAGCTTTCACTATTTATAGAGCTACAGCCTGGATGCTGTAGTATTTCCCATATATCCGCTTCCTCACAAAATGTTAATATCCTCTTCAATTGTAGAAGATACATTCCTAATGCAATTAGATAAACTATGTGCCCAATTACTCTCGTTAAATTGCACTGATTCTATGGACAAGGAGTAGTACAAAGCTTAAGTGACAACTGCAACAGTTAAAGCTGGAAATGATGTTTCTTGTAATGTTAACAGGTATTAAAGAATGTTAACATTTTCGTGTGTTGGCTAGTTCTACATGTATGAACTTGTGATTATGCTAGTTGTAGAAGACATAACGACAGTCCCTGTACTTACGTGGCGTCCATAACACATTCTAATGTGGCAGCCTGTGTGGCCTTGACCACAGCCAGTGGCAACTGTCCCCAGATAGAGGGTAACAACCCTGTGCCTTGGAGTTTTTCCAAATGTGGGGAAAAAACATTAATGACTTGTAAGGATGATAGAAGTGGTGAATATTTGGCACCATGAATTTTTCCAATGTTATTTTGGGGGGGATTGATTGCAAGTTGTTAAAGGATTTTGAGTAATGTCTGATTAAAACACATCTTTCTATTTGTTCAATGGATACACACCTCATAAAAACATCGTGAAATATGAAACAAAATAGCTTTTCAAAAATTTCCATGTAAGGTAAGGTTTTGGATAAGGGAAAAAGGCATCCAGAAGGCCCTATCGATGACATCATCAGCAGGTATAGCCAGTGTTGTGGCACACCAAGTCCTTGTAGCAAAGGCAACGTTAACGCTACACGCACTGAGCGCTACAAAAGGGACCAGCCCATATAAGGTACCCTGGTATTGTGCCAGGATAATGCTTACACAACAGCAGTGTGCGCTCCAACCCTGACGTGGTTTAGCTCCTCATGAATATGTAGCGTGCCACGTCAGGAAGGGGTTTCCCATAAGGTAGCCTGCGACCGATGAAAGCGTGGTTGGCAACAGACTTATAAGGCAACGTCTTGTGCCCATATAAGGTGCGTTTGTGACGTCAGGTTATTTCCGCTTGTCTGAAACTCATTGTGTGTAGGGTGGGAGATGGTACTTAGGTAGGGAAGGAAGAAGACCGGACGCACACGTAAGACTTGGGTGGATCAACAGGTACACGTGTGTGTGTAATACAAGCTGATACTAGTGGCTTTTGAACTATAAAGAAAGTCTGTGTGTGAGTGTAAATACCCGTGTGTGTGAGTGCGTGTGTGTGAGTGCGTGTGTGTGAGTGTGTGTGTGTGTGTGTGTGTGTGTGTGTGATGGGGATACTATATGTAAGTGTATGTGTCTTTGTGAGTGTGTCAGTGTGTGTGAATGTCTACATGGATATACGTGTGTTTTTTTTGGGGGGGTGTATGTGTGTGACACGTGCATTTGAGATTTGAAGTTGACCATTTACTGGTATTCCTTATTTCTCTCACCAAAACAACACATCACGACACAGTCACCGGGTTCAAGAAAAGTGAAATGCTCAACTTTTACCTGAAATTTGTTCAGAACTGCAAACCTATGTTTTTTAAGCCTTATTGTCAGTTTCATCACCAACTGTTCCTGTAATCAGAAGCTATTTTTCAAGTGCGACGCAAACAATCAAGTTTACTTTGTTATAAACTTACACGTTCTTTTCTATATGTCAAGAAACTTTGTTTTCTTCATCTTCCAGAGCATTTCATTAGTTGTCAGTGTATTACTGTTCAGTTTTTCAGTAACTTTGTTCCAAACTTACACGTTCTTTTCTGTGTGTTAAGAAAGTATGTTTTCTTCCTGTTCCAGAGCATTTCACGAGTTGCCGTACACCAATGAATGCCGGTGTCCTATATATTGTTCATCATTCTACTTTGTTCCAAACTTACCTGTTCCCTTCTGTGTGTTGTTCCAGGGCGATCAAGTCGTTTCAGCAGCTGTTGTACATCGACGCGAGCTTCGCGCAGGCCAACGAGGTGCACCTGCGTCTGGGGTTGATGTGCAAGATCAACTCCGACTACGAGTCCAGTCTTAAGGTAAGGAACACCTGGATTTCTCCTTCTTGTGATGTCAAGACAGTTCCAACATCTTCTGACTTCTTTTAAGTCTTCAGAGAAGATGTTGGTGGTGTGTTCATATTGTACAGTTTAGTTGAGTATGGAAGCAACATTGTGTATCCTTCAAGAACAGTGAGCAATATATCTAGGAAAACATTCATTTGCCCCAAGACCAAGCTTTTCTGAAAAAAATATCTGGTGAGAACTTCTGTCTTGTTTTCAGCAAATTTCTTATGTCAGAACCTAGAAGTATGGACTGCATAGAAAACCTGTCTTTAAGTAAAATATAAAATGACCCAGTTTTTCTATTAAAAAAGATAGCATTTAGACTCCTATGTCAAAATATTATTTCCAATTCTGCTGTAAATGCGGGAATCTGAATTGTTTCAATTGACTGTTTCTCCTTCCAAGAACTGATTTATCCAGAAAAACTTTTTTCTTCAAAATTCTTGTCCTGTCTGATAATTGATTACATTATAAAGATGCAGCAAGTCTGGACAAAGCATAGCAGCTGATTTGTAGCAGCCGTAATTTGTCACCATAGCAACACAGCCTTTCTGTATGTCCAAGTCCTTAGGCTGCTACAATAGAGGAAAAATCAGGATTAGCGAACAAACTGATTAGAATGTGTAAATTTGCAGTCTCTTTGTAACGACAGACGTGTATCTACACTCGTGTTGTTTAGTGACTTGCGAGTTGAAGAGGTTTTCTGGTAGGAAAGTAGCAATTTCCTGAAGGAAGCATTTGGCCACAAGTTTTGTGACAGAACCTTGTTGTTACATGCTGTTTGCAACATGTTTGATTTTGCAACACACTGAGATGTTCAGTTTGAACTGAAGACAAGTTTGGAAAGTGTTTGCACTAATCTTTCCCAGCGATTATGATTTCGTATAGCATGTGAAGTTTAAAGGGAATATCCAACACCGTTTTTGAGGTATTTTGAATGTTATCTTGTAATTTTGAGCTAATTGCTTTGTGTGTTGTAGTGCTAAAAGATTTCAAGACTGTTAATAAGCTGTAACAGACAGAGCTATATTGTAATCACTCCCTTTAGTTTATCTGACATGTAAGGTTGAGGTTAGCGTAAACTCCTGGCCATTAAAGCTAAGATTGTTGGTTTTTGCCGGATTAGGGAGAAACATAAAAATGCGTGTGTGGTGGAAAAACTGGTGCAGATTTGCATACAAACCAGACAGTGATTTCCTTGGGGGGGTAATAATCATTAAGGACAAACATTAAACAACCATGAAACCAGCGGGCAACCTACTGGACATGGGTAGAGGCACTGGCCAGGCTTTTTCTAGTGCGGTGGTCCATGGCCTAGATGGCGGCTGATGTTTTGCTGCTTTCACCAGTTTTGACTGGAAAAAGGAAAATCAGGAACGTAGGCCAGTTTTTCTCCTTTTTTTTCGTGGACAGGTTGTTTTTTTAGGGAGTATAAAACACACACGAAACCAGAGGGTGACCCATGTAACATTGGGGGAGCACTCACTAGCCAGGCTTTTTCTAGTTCGGTGGTCCAAGGCTTAGGATAGGTGCTTTACTGAATTGCTGATGTTTTTACTGTCACCAAATTTGATTTGAACAAGAAAACTAAATAATTTCTTTGGAAAAACAATTCAAGGAGTGGAAAAACAATTGAAGCGGTATTGGAGCAATTTTTTTTCCAAAAGAAAAGAAAACTTCTGTGGAACAGTTTCACGTACAGCCAATCTCCTTGGCAAAGGTAATAACACTAGACTAGCCCACTGGGCTGGAAAAACACAGGACAAAAGTTGGAGTACCAGGATTAATAGGAGAGTCCTAACAATAACTCAGCTCTGTAAGTGGTGCCGTATCTCACCCAGCAGACTGGAAAAACACTGCACATTGTGTTCACGGCCTAATGTCGTCTCCTCCTGGTTTCATGGAGCTTTTACGTCCGGTAAACAAAAAACTCAACGACGACGAAACAGCAGAAAAATCTGTTGGAAACGTTTTGGAGTCACTCCCCACACAAATCAGCCAACAGACTTTACAAAGACAGATACACCGTGGTACACACAGTTAGTTTCAGGAAGGAAATAAAGTCAGATTCAAGTTTCCTCCCTGCCTTCTGTTTTCGTGATGTCCTCTTGCTGAATGTTGATGACAAAATTAAAAGGTAAGGACATTAAGTAGCACTGCAGGTGTTGTGCACTATTAAACCTGAAGTTCCCTTCCTATAAAGAAAATAAAACATGTTTCCCAATATTTTAAAACACTGCAAGGTTCCTTCTCGTAGTTTCTCTAAAATGAGTCAGTCCTTGTTTCTTGAACCATTTAAACCTGACCTGACGTTTCCATTCTAGAAAAGACATGGAACGGGTTTTCCAATATTTTAACACATGGCAAGGTTCCTTCTCGTAGTTTCTCTAGAGTGAGTCAGTCCTTGTCCCTTGTGTCTAATGTTTTGAACCATTTCCGTCCTAGAAAAGAAACACAACATGTTTTCCAGTATTTTAAGACATTGCAAGCTTCCTTCTCGTAGTTTCTCTAAAATGAGTCAGTCCTTGTCCCTTGTCTGGTGTTTTGAACCATTTAAACCTGACATTTCCTTCCTAAAAAAGAAACACATTATGTTTTCCAATATTTTAAGACACCACAAGCTTCCTTCTCATGGTTTCTCTAAAATGATTCAGTCGTTGTTCCTTGTGTCTGGTGTTTTGCTCCATTAAATCCTGACGTTTCCTTCCTACCGACCATGTGCTTGTGAGTAGGTGTAGTTTTTAGTCACGCTTTCCCGTCTCTGCAGAGGGAAAGTTTACCAACATGTCAGGACTTCCTGGCACTTCTGATAATGGTGTCTAGTGTGGTGATATCAAATATCTAACACTCGAAATTGGAAAGTACAGAAAACTTTGTAAAATCAACTTCTATCTCATCGACAATATTCATCCATGTATTACAGAAGTACAGATTAAATATGATACAGTTCTAAGGAATCGTGATGTTTTGAAACTGTAAGGGATGATCCACTGTTTATTGTACTTTTGAATAAGAGCAGGGGATTTCCCTAGTAATGCAAGATTGAAACACATATATACTACACATTATTATGTTTGGCCTTTTAGGGACCAGTGGAAGGCAAGCTAAACTGTTGAAGTTTGGCTTCTTATAATTATTATAACACCTAGTGGTACATAGGCAGCCAGTTTTACTTGCAATTGGTTAAAATACCTTCTATTTTCCATATTTTCCCCTTTCCTATCCCTTTTCATGAGGGAAAAGTACCAGGTCACTGGGGTAAAACCCAAGTTAGAGGTAGGAAGCGGGGGAGTTCCCCCACACACAAGTTCCTGTGGAAATCTTGACTAACAGTTTGGTGTCATGTTGCCTTCCTGGTCCTGTGACCCTGAGTAATCACAACTCTCAGGTTCAAAGTCAGGACCGTCTTCAGTTGTTCTTGAGAAGGGAACCAAAGGAGGTGTGTGTTGTCCTTGGGACGGAGAAGGTGTCTTCATGCAGGTAGGACAGGTGTGCAGACAGGTGTGGGGAGGGAATGTACCATTGTTGTTGGAGGGGGGTAGGTCATGTTTTGTGTGTATGGCTGCTTGTTTCTGAAGTTAAACTTATCCATGGTGGTCCTGTGAAATTCAAAGATTTGGAAAAATATTCACACTTTCCAACTGAATTTTACTACTAATATTACTACTGACCTGTGTTGATTTTATTCCATACCATCTCCCCAATTTTCTTTCCACAAAAATTTCTGTATCAAATCTGAACTGAGGTTTACTGTTTTGGAATGGCCCAACCTCTCCCTGACCCCCTGGAGAATGATGAAATGTTCTGCATCGCCATGGTATCGCCACGGAGACGATTCTCCGTCCCGCCAACCAAATATTTTATTAGGGGATGAGAATAAGTGGCATTTCATGTTATTGACCCATGATGATAATATATAATGGTGGCTCTATATACATGATAAATCTCCAGGCAGATGCAAGATGTGGTTTTGACTCAAATTCTGTGCGTGTTTTTGCTGAATTTGCACAACTTTCAAGTTGCAGATTGAAATACATATTATTCATTTAATATTGAGAAACCAGCAGTTTAGTGAAAAAAGACAGGTTTTGTACAATCAACCACCTCCAACCACAAGCCACTTTAAGACAGTTTTTGTCCGGATTTTTGTCTATATTTTTTTCTTGATGATACGATTTGTATAATGCCATAAAATAAATGGTTTTGTAAGCAGGTGAGGAGACTGACATGGGTGAGGTATAATGGCTGGGTCAACATTTTGGACGGTTTTACAACATGTAGTTGCATACATACAAGCAAATTTATGATTAACCTTCCCCCTGCTGCCTCACACCACAACTGATGTAGAACAGGTGCCAAAAGGCTACTGTAGCAGGGAGAAGGTTAAAATGATTTTCATTCACAAGCCTTTGGCGCATATGTGGGCGTGGCCCTTTTTTTCTCGATTATTGATTTTTTGGGGGCCGAAATTGGACAGATCTTTAGCGGAACACCTGTAGATTGTCTTGGTTACATTTCCTGTCACACAGATTTTTTTTTTAAAGTCATCATTTCTTGAAATTAGGTCTCTTGCTTGTAATGTGAACCTGTGTGTGTATATATGTGGGCGGGGCAATGTTAATGATAACTGTCATGCTTTTTTGGTAGGTGTTCTTTATCAATGAAATGAAAAAAGATTTTGGACGTCAGTCTTTTGAATATTTTATATTGGCCGTTTGCTTTTCAAAAATGCTTTCAAGGTAGTGAAGAATTAGAAGGGAGGTAAGATTGATCATGATGTAGTCCTGAGTCCCTGATGCTTAGGGGCAGTCCATTGTTGATCAGGGGATGGGGAGAATAGTATTGGTGAAAATTCAAGGCATTTAACTGAATGATAATTGGTGACTTAAAATCTAGCCTTCAATAGTAAATTTGGATTGTACAGCTCAAGAATTTAAAATTTTTTAGTGGCAATTTCACATTTTGGGCAAAACAAGCCAACGTTCCCATAAACATTGCATTGGTGAAATTTTCAGAATTTTGGAAATGATGAAAAATACAGAATAAATTAAGGAATATTTTATTTTACTGCATACATGTATTTTTACCTTTTGAAATTGAAGAATGTAGAATAAAATTTTAAGTTTTAGTCTGCACATTTCAGGTAGATATTCTGTGCCCTACATGATACACCCTCACTGGAATACTAAGTACTCTCTTCAGCAGAGTGTCTGCTCATCTTTTTTAGATGACATGTAGACTGAAAGATCTCCTTAATTCAGGGGACAAACCACTAACATCAGGAAGGGTCTCCTTAATTCAGGGGGGGCAAATCAATAACATCAGGGAGGGTCTCCTTATTTCAAGGGACAAGCCACTAACATGAGGGAGGGTCTCTCTAATTCAGGGGGCAAATCACTAATATCGGGAGGGTCTTCTGTATTCAAGGGACAAAGCATTAACATCGGGGAGGGGTTTGGTTCATTCTGGCAGTGGTTGCATATTTTATTAAGACTATCCCATGCAATGAATGGGGAGGGTCAAACAGTTTGAAATGATACAGTTTGATGCTGTTGAACTTTTTTTTCCTCTTGTCTACTCATTATGATTTTGACAAAATTCTTTTTTTTTTCAAAATCTACAAGTAATCATTGTCTCAAGACGCCTGCAAAGCTGCTGTGTTTCGTGAAGGGCCGTTGTACCAGCTGTATGATGCAGTATATAGTAGAGTGGATTCATTCCTCAAGCTAACCGACATCTAGCACAAAATACAGATACAGAAATTCAATACAGATATAGAATTTTCTAAACACCTAATGACATATCAAACCTGCATTTCTTGTGCATGGTGCCTGAGTAGTAGAGTGTAGTTTTCTACGGGCTAAACCTGGATACCGATACCTCCCTGTGTTTTGTTGCGAAGTCCATGTTTGCCTGTAGACTTGTAAAGGTCAGGGGTCATCAGTCTGGCCACCTGGCACCAAGCCAAAAGGTCGTGACCCCAGACTGACCCTTGGGCTAGAGTCAGCTGGAAAATCAAATCACATTACCGTGGCAACTGGACAAGATTGACGAGTAACCAATCAACAGGTAGCTGACTGATAACCTGGCTTAAACCCATCACTCAAACTGTACAGATAGATTACATGGCTTCTGTATTATAGATTGAGCCACTTGCTCTGGACAATTAAAGAAATCTCTTAAGACAAATTGAATTCTGAAGTCAAAAACCTACCTGGCAAATATCTGGGCTCAAAATACTTCATTTCTGTTTTCTGTGATATAATACCAAGCATGTAGTTTTTTTACCTTGTAAAATTGGAATTTGTATTCATACATATTCTGCAATCTCAACACATTTTCTACATACTATCATAGCTAGCAAGTTGCACCTGGGTATTTGAAGCTCTGACTGATAGATTTTATTAGATAGAAAAAGATTAATAAATGTTGAACCTTATAACAACTTGGACACATTTCTTGTCTGGGAGACAGTCTTATTCAGTTCTTCTATTTTTAGGTTCTATTTTCTGTTTGCCAAAGTGTTAGGTTAGTGTCCAGCATATGGCCCTGTGGTCATGGGATGCCAGGTTTGAAAGCCCAGAAGCCAGCTGGCTGGAGTGGGGGTGTGTGCCTGTGTTATTAAAGTGGTTCCAACAATCAGAGAACTGACACTTCTATGATGGAAGACTAGGGGATACAGGGAGAGATTATCAATAGAGGGGCTAAAACAAGTCTGTTTCTTGTTTCTTTCTCTTCGTAGATGCCTAAAATCATCCTGATGCTGAAGCTGAAATTTGGTTGGAATTTTGGCTGTGTTCATAGAGGACCTTACACAGTCAGACTCAGTATTGACTGAGGAAGGCCATAGCTGCAAGTGACATTTTCAGGCATTCCAAAACCAACCGACTAGTTTTACAATTTTATATTTACCAGTGGAAAGGTCCAAAGAGGGACTTTTGAACTTTGTGCCCAAGAATAAGAGGGGGGAAAAAGTTGTGAACTCCACAGTTCTGCCTAAGTGCCTAGACCAGGATATAAAATGACCGTTGTCCCAAACCAAGTTATTCCATTATTGTGGCTATATTTACCAGTGGAAAGGTCCAGTGAAAGACTGGGTAGCAGTGATGGATGATGGGATTAGTGGATGAAAGTACTCCCCATCAGGACCAGGCACACAGGAGTTAAACTGGAACCACAGGGTTCAACCGGAGTTCAGTTAGAGGTCACAGCGCAGCTAGCTGCCCCCCTCCCACAACACAAGTGGTCCCAACACATTCCTGGTTGCCTTGATGTAACATTGATTCAAGATCTAACTCAAACTTCAAGGTTACCAGATTTTAACTGGAACCACAGACAGAGGTCAGACCTTTGCTGCCCCCCTCCTGCAGGATTGGTGGCTTCTGGACACTTCTACAGGTCTAATGCGTGACTGAGCTACTTTGATTCAAAGTCTTTCTGTAACTCCAAGGACACTTAAGTCAAGATGAAGCCAAAGAGTTCAGGCAAAGGTCAGAGCTTAGGCGCCCCCCTCCCGCAGTATTGGTGGGTCTGTATGACTTTACTTCAAAGTCTCTCTGTAACTCTGAAAGGACTTGAATCAAGATGAGACCAAGGAGTTCAGAAAGAGGTCAGAGCTTAGGTGCCCCCCTCCTGCACTAGTGATGAGACCTGCACACTTCTGTACTTCCATCAACAACTTTGTATCAGAGTCTTCTCCGATGACTCTCTTCAAGACTCGTGATTGTAAGAAGCGCAGAAGTAACCCCTGATTTGAAGAAAAGTGTATACCTTAGTACACTCTCAGGGAAGCGTATATAGTCAGACTTCGAATCCTCCCAGCCCTCTGTTTCCATCGTGACCTCTTGCTTGATTGTTACTTAAAAATTACCCAGAACCAAGAAAATAAATTTGTGTGGCCTGAAGACCAGGTCGTCTGCTAATGGCTGACCTACTTCAGCCAGTCTAAATATTTAACCTGGTGACCCTTTGACCTTGATGGAGGCTGATGGGTAAACCCTCTGTCCACCATCCTTAGCCTGAGTGCTGAAATGAGGCCACACCAATTTGATTTGCTGTTTCTCAGATTTGAAAGAATAAATACTGGAGTCTGAGGGGAAAGCCTGTACCCTGAAACACACAGCTTCAGGGAATGAATATAGTCAGACTCAAGTTTTCCTCCCAATCCTCAGTTTTCATTTTGTCTTCGTCCTTGAAAATGTCCAAGAATCAAGAAAATGAATTTGTGTGGCCTAAAGATTGATCTGTCTAGTTGGCTGGTACCAGTTTTGCTTTCGCAACAAATCCTTAAAACTAAAACGTGTTTTTTGTTTGAAAAAAGTTGTAGCTTGTAAGCACGAGCCCATCCTAGAGCTGCTGGGTTGTTAGGTGCATTATGGGTTCTGACAGGAGAGGTCAGAGGTCGCATGGTGATCTGACTTGTGTGTAAATAGAGGGATGACCTCTATAGTATCACAAGGTCACACTTGTGCTGAACAGATGGCTGACCTGAGTCTAAAGGAATGTCTGCAGGTTATAGTGGGATGTACCTTTTCATTCATACCTTTGGGGGGGTTCGGAAAGTGGCAACATTTTCCAGGGTGCAAAATACTGGGTGCATGTAAGTGCATATTATATTATATATTGGATCTATGTACTTAATTTTTTACTGTGGGTACACCGGTGCGTCTAGATATTTGTGTAGGGTACATAATAAAGGTACTATTGTACAGCAGTATACAGCATATTCTTGACATATAAATGTCGTGAAAAATAACAAAGCCTTTGTTGTATCACTTGCTAAATGCTTTGCAATTTTTGAGTTAGCAATACTAGAATTTTAGATCCAAGTGCTGAGGAGAATAAGGTTTGTAATCAGATCATCAGAAGCAAAATAATTGTATTTGGAAGGAAGGTAAATTGGTGGATTTAAAAGATTGTATTCTCCTTTTACTTTGGTAAAATTCAACTGCACTAGCTGATTACAAAGTAGTATGTTTTGGCAATTCCGGCAATAATTTCTTCTTGCTGATGCTACACCTTCGTATGGAATATTAAATCAAAGTAAGCTAGCACTCCTGTATGTACTTAAAATTCTGCACTTTAAAAGAACCAACACTTTTATTGAGAAGAGTAGGGGTGACCCGGTGTACTTGGCTAAAAAAAACGCGAGCTGTATCGAAACCACGTTGCCCTGAAAAAAAATCATTCTTCACCTTATTAGACGAGGAGTGCTTTACCATCCCATTAGACCCCACCCTGCCTCCCCGCATAAATTACCAGAGTGGACTCTCCTGGCCCTTCCACACACACACAGTAGTCTCAGCAGCAGTGCCCCTTGGGATACCCTGCCGAATAAATCTACCCAGGACAACCCAGCTGTATAGGACCCAGCTCCATCCAGCCATTTTTGCTGGGCTTGCAGGCCGCTCCAATGAATCTCTAGGCAGCTGAATCCGACCGGGCTTCGAGCCCACAACCCTTGGTGCTATCCCCACAGTGTTGCAACCTCAGCTACCTCAGCAGGAATTTATTTTAGGAGGGCGGTTTGCGCTTGCCTTTTGTGAGGACTCTGTGTGTGCCGTGCAGCTGTTGGTAGAAGGCTAGAGGTATGTATGTATTCAGAACAAGGCTCTCCATGTACAGGGCCCAACGGGGAGGGTGTGTATTCCTATTTTACAACGCCTCTTTGTGTTATACACCCGTGCTGCTGCTACCCACAGCCCTGTCTTGTCCTAGATTTTTTAAACACAATGCAAAGCAGGGGTTATTCCAGTCTTTTAACCTGCCGGGTTGGGTGTTTGCGGAAGGGATGGGGTGTGCAGCGCCGGCCGGTTTTTTGGTTCATCACAAAAGGGAGACATGTCTGCTAGATGCCGGCAGCAATTGCATGTAATTAGGTTGGGGGGTGTTGTAAAAGCCAGGCGGACACAAGGAACATATTCATGCCACGGCTGGGCTCATCTTCTCTGGGATAAAATGCTGCAGGGAAAAATGCATGCAGGTCTTTGTTGTCGTCCTGTCTTTGAATAGGATCTGTGTATGCTCTCTTGGTTGTGATATTTGTTAGGCATATACGGCTGTTTTCTTTCCCTACGTTGTTGGTGTGTGTGTGGTACAACAGCAAAATTGCCTCGCTCCTCTTGATAGTTGGATGGTTTGATACATTTTGGTGAGCCTGGGATCAGCTTGATTTAGTTAATAGTTATTCAACCGGTTTTAGAGCTGATTTCTAGTGATATGTGCCAGAATTATCAGCTTGCTTGTACAGTACATTGGTGTAGATGCTGTAGAATGTGAGGAAACCCGTCTTGTGTGTGATGTAGTTGTCTGACCCTTCGGTGTGGCCTGACTGCTTTTGCATAACACAAAATGCGTCTAATAGAAGTGCCAGTTTTCACACCTTGCCACAGATGTCCGCTTGGGCAATCAGGGATGTGGTTCTGATTAGTACCAGTCTTTCCTAAGTTGGAACAGTCGATCCTCGGCTATGTTTTCAGTGTAGTTTTGGTTGTGTAACTAAATCGTGAAACACAAATTCAGATACTCATTGGTTACACTTGTCTTCAGGGATGTGGTCTTGATTAGAACTGGTCTTTCCTAAGCTGGAACAGGCAATCCTCAGCTACGTTTGTAGTGTAGTTTTGGTTGTATAGTTATCGTGAAAATTTATACAAATTCAGATACTCATTGGAATACAGGTTACACTTGTCTTCAGGGCAGTGGATTTGATTTTGACAAGTCTGAAATAGTCGATCCTTCACTATGACTATGTCTTTATTGTGGTTTTGGTTGTTAGACTATCGTGAAACACAAATTCAGATACTCATTTATATACAGGTTACACTTGCCTTCAGACTCATTTTCAGTCATTGATGAAAGATAGCGGATGCTACCTGAAACGTCCGACACTTATAAGTTAAGTCTTAAGAGAATTTATCCAGTTGCTTGATTTATTTTGTATTACGTACAAATCCACAGGTTGTGTAGTTTGTACGTGAACTAGAGCAGCCCCGCATAGCGACAAAGTCTCAAATCACAACCGTGATACTAAAAGCCACGATGCGTCGATTGTGATACCTTCCACTAAGGGATTTTGTAGAAGTATAGTATTTTTTTAAACAGAATACCTGAAACGTGTCCAGAATTTCTGTGTGTTTGGTCTGATGTTGTGACCCAGACATTTGCTCTGTGCTCCTGCCCCCAGGTCTACGTTTTCTGGGTTTGCCATAAAAGGTGATGAGATTCAGGATCAATAAACGGCATTAGTGTCGGTCGTCTGCGCTCAAACATTTTGTGGTTACGTGTATGTATATATGCTGTTACTTGTAGCACTTAGACTTGCTAGTTTTGCTGTCGATGAAAGCATCATATACTGTATGAAAAATATAGCAGCCTATTTAGACATGAATGTTCTCCATAATTGTTATGATCTATTCTATATACTGTATAGGAAAGCATAGGTTTTTTATGATATATTGAATGTTACTACTAAATGTAGGGCTTTAAACATGGTGTCGTAGAAATGTTAAAAATGACATTTAACATATCCGGTGCTCGGTGGCATTTTGTTTGACACGGATGTCATGTTTTGGATATAAATGCCAAACCTTTGTTATTCTGTTTGTGGAAATCTTGGTTTCGTTTAGAATTAGATGTTGGTTCTCAGATTTTTTTTGAATCAACATTAAGATGAAAACAGTTTGGGAGCAGGAAGGAAAGTCTGAACCTTGGTACACACAGTTTCAGGAAATGAATATACTGTAGATAGATTCAAGTTTTCCTCCCAGTCTTCTGTTTCATTTAGACCCCTTGCTGAATATTTAATTCATAATGCCTAAGAATCAAGGATATAGGTTGATCTAGCCATACTATATTATATTTTCTCTGTATAGGGTTAAAAATTGGATGTGTATTAGTTCCTACTTGTTCCTTGTATTTCATTAGTAAGGTAGGCTGAAGAGCAACCAACCTTCTGTAGTCATTCCTTTGTTTCATTTACTTGCTAATGTATCAAAGCTGGGGCCCACAGAGACTAACTAAAACCATTCTTACTGATGAGCTCATTTGCATATAATTAGTGCCTCTGTGTCAAGAAAACAATGGGGAAGGTTCAAAGGTTATTCTGGCTAATTTGCAACTTGTGTTGATTTTTGCATAATCTCATTTGCTTTAGGCAATTAGGCTTTTTTAATGCAGTAAGTTGTGTCCTACTTTTCAATGTGAAAAAAAATTCAGGGCTAGTTTTAATTACTCAGTTGTTTTTTTTCAAAATATGGAAAAGATGAAACAAAACAATATTACAAAAACAAGTAGAGTTCTCAACAACTGTAACTGGTACAATGTATGGCAGAGAATAAACAAGGGTAGATACCTGAACTATATTAAAATACAATTCTAACAGTTAATCCATACTGACTATACTAAATAAGTAAATTTCAACTGGAGAAGCCAAAAAAAAGATCAAAAGCATGCATGTGTGTCAAGTACAAATTTCAGCCTTTTGTTCTCTTGTTTTCTTCCTTATAAACATGAAACAAGTGTTTGATGTAGTTTGGCCTGAGAAACCCAAGATAAAGTCATCCCCACTTGTGCCCTATCAGTGGATAATGATGCCTTAAAAACAAGCAATCTGCCGACCTTCAACACAGAACAAACATGGCGCCAGTCCAAGAACTAAAGATCCAGCGTATTATGGGTTGTCTGGGGGCAAAGGTCGGACCTTGAACCAGGATCACTCATTTGGCACCCATGTTGTGGTTATTATAATCCAATAACAAAGCTACAACATTTCTACATTCCTGTGAAAAGTCAGTATCATCAGTATCAGTTGAAAAATGACAAAAAGAAGACAAGAGATGAGTTGAGAAAGTTCTAAAAGGAGGAATATCGGTTAAGTATCCCCATGTTGGTTTCAGGTGGTAATTTTGAGCCCTGAATTATTATCAGTCTAAACAACATTTGACTGAAGTAAACCAGTAATAATTTCAGTCATTACAAGTCACTAAAGTGCGGCACAAATTGTGTTCTTAGTATCCGTGTTGGTTATATAACACACTTGTATTAGCTTTAGGTTAGCAGTAAACGTACACATGGTTGTCAAATTATTGCGTTCACACTGTCGTCATGACCGGTAACACTGACGTCTGGATTCTACTGTCTGTTACACAACTCTCCCTGCAGTTGTGTCACAAACCGAGCTGGTTACGGTGGTTGAACGTTTTCTGAACAGCCCTGACGAACGACTATGATCTTTGACAGCCTTCATTTGATCACATTTACACCATGGTTACAGAACTTCCTTTCATATACTTCTGTCGAAATCTATGGCGGTCGCAGTGTGCGTCACGTGGACAAAGTTTCCTGACGGAGTACCCTATCTTTGACGGAATACTCCGTCTTTGACAGCCTACCTATGATCGCATTTACATCATGGTTAAGGCACTTGCCCTCGTAGTAATGCGTCAGGAGGTTTTCTCCACTGTCTAGGACTCTCTCTGTATAACCTCATCAGAGCTGCTTCAGCTTTCTACTGCTTCCAGCCACATCCAAGCACTTAAAGAGTTTCTGCCTTTGCGCTAGCAGCTAACAAACCCTAATTGGAAGCCTAGCTCCAGCTTTGAAAGTCCCTCGCACATGCATATTGAAGAACCATTTAAGGCAAGCCGCTTCAGTTTCAAAACCACGGGTTGAACCCGGTTAAGTGAAACTGTCAAAAGCTTACATAAGCACTTCTGGTGATCGCCATGGAAACCGTGTGTCACTGCCTCCTTGGCCAATCAGAGCCGTCCCTCCCGGTTGTCTGGAGCGCTGTGCCAGATCCCCTAATCGTGGGAAGTGGGGAGTATTTATAGCTGCAGGTTTTCACGCTGGGAAGGAAGCCAAGACTTGGTGGGTAGATGTAGCTCTCTAGTGACGTCAGACTGGTGCGCATATTCATCAACACACACAAACACACCAGACAGGTCTTAAACATGCAGAAAAGCCTTATATGGCAGGGAGACGGGCTTGTGAAGCTGTATATATGCCGGCGGCGCGCTCACTACCAGGACTCAGTTCCTGGGTCCGTTTCCGTGTGCGAGGGTGCTCCGTCGCTGTGTTGTAGTGACTCCTGACAGAGATAGAAAGACTGGTCTTCAAGTTCAAGTTCAATTTTTCAGCAAACGAGGCTTGGTTTGAAAGTGCTCTGTAATTTTAAGAGTGAGAAGAATCTTGTCGGAGAGTCATCTGTACTAGTGTAAAGATGGGGAACACAGAACAAGAGGTATATGGTGTTTGTGTAGTGTTGTGATTGTGGATGGGTTCAGTGTACTTAAAACTGCTGTGACACTAATGCAATTGTATTTTGTTCTGCTATCTTTGAACCAGTGTACCTAGGTTCAAATTTTGTTTGAAACTTTCTAAATAAGTATCATATCATTTTTCGTATCATATAAGTATCATATAAGTAGTTCTGGAATCTTACTTCATTTTTTTTAGGAGATTAATATACAAACTTGTACTGGTGACTGTCTCTTCTTATTTCTTGGTTGCTACGTCCACAAACTTGTTTTATTAATTTCGTACTGTAAATTCAGGACATTCTTCTATGTAAACTGAATATGTATCTCCAATATGGGGACACCCCAGTTCACATGACTGATGGATTGTCCCCTTTACGTTCCCCTGCCACCATCATTAGTGGCCTGTCCCTGACAGAACAAATCACTCTGCCCTCCTGTTGTCACAGTTTGACAAATGGCATCAGGGCAGACATCCCGAAAGGGAAAGTACTGTGACAAAAGTGAAAGTATGGAGACACCCTGGGAGCTAATACTGCTAATGTCAAGGTCAGGTCAGAGGTCACGGTCCAGGTGCAAGAAGGGATGTAATTTAAGGATTTTCTAATTAGGAGGTCGGACGAAGGAGGAATTTTGTTGCCAGATTTAAAGAAAGCGAAGTTTCCAAGACTTGGGGACAAAGAAGCACAACAAATCGACTTGCGAAGTCAGCTTTCTTTGAACTGTATATTTCTAACGATTCATCCTTGGTCAAACATAAGATGTTTTGGCTACAGTTTCCCTGCAACGTCTTAGATTTTTAGTTAGAACCCCTGTGGAAGATAGCTTTCCAAGAAGCGGTGCTTGAAATACAAACCTCAATTACATAACAGGTAAAGCACCGAACAAGCATAACACACCACTCAAAAACTTAAATGTAGAAGCCTCCTGTATGCCATGAAATCTCGGTTCTGTGTACAAGAAAACTCCCATATACGATTTCTACCAGCCTGATATGACAATTGGCAGAAATTTTTTAGAACCGACTCACATTCTTGAAGGATACACAATGTCAATACTAGGTTCTGACCGTGCAGTCTAACACCTAAGATCTTTTTATGCCAGTACACCCTACATGTGTTTTACATACAACATAGTCATGGTGTTTCTGTTTTAGTTGCAGAATTTTTTTTCAGTTATTTCACATTTCTGGAAGGATACATGATGTCAACGCTAGTTGTGAGTGTATAGTCTAGCATCTAAGATCTCTGTGTGCCTGAAAACCAGACATGTGTTTTAAGTATTCACGGTGTTTGTTTGTTTGTTTGTTTTTCCTGCAGCATTTCCAGCTAGCCCTGATCGACAGTAATCCCTGTACCTTGTCCAAGCTTGAAGGTGAGATTATTTTTTTTCTTATATTGGTGGTAATTTTCTTAAAATTTCTTCCGAAGCAAATAAGTTATTTTTTTGTAAAATCATACCATGGTTATTATTATCCTACTGTGTCTTTTATTGGCAGTGTTCTATTTGTTAAGCTTCAGGACATATCTGGGTTAAAAAAAACATCTATTTATTTTAAATTGAAAAAAGAAAGAAGAGAACTCCATTCCTTGTGTATTATTATTGTACCTTCAATCTGATTTCGGATGTAGCCCCAGTGTTCAGCTATAACAAAATAACCAACATAACATCAAGACAGTCACAAAGAAATGGAATGAATTCAACAAACACACAAAAATCAAATCAAAATTCCTCTTCAGTTTTTCTTATTAAGATTAATGGCTTAATTCCCCAGTAAGACCCCAGAGCCATGAATTATGTTTTCCCCTGACGGCTTCTATGCAGCAGTTCTCCCAGAATATTCATGGCAACATAATGCAAGCTGAGAGGTGGAGAACAGAAATTAAATCATATCAGCATTTCAGAAGACGTCCTTGAAATTATCCGTGTTCCTTTTCTTCTTTCCTAAATAATAAGGATCATAAATTTAAATGCCGACAATTCTGATTTCAATATGCAAACTGTAAAAAATATTGATTGAAGAAAAAAAAACAATCTATATTCGAGTCTCCTCCTTTAATATGCTCCCAAGACGGTTCTATATTTCAGGACGGCACCGATATTACACTGAAATGAATAAATAATAAAGAAGTCAGATCTATAAATACATTTTTCTACCCCTTAAAAGTCTTCCTACTCCTTAAACTTGTTGTGACTTCTGTAAAGTCTTATATAAGCGTGCTCCCAAGGCGACTTGGTTTCCAGATTCAAAGACGCCACCTAAAATTTATTACACCTACTGAAGGGAGGAATTCTAGGAAATATGTCTTAAAGCCATAAAAGTCCTCCTTAAGATGCACAGTCTCAACCCTGCAGTGAGTGCTTTCCTAGTCTAAGAAGGCTTTCCTTCGGTAAGACTTCAAGTGCTCACAAGGTGTGCATCCCAGAAATGAGGACAGTGTACAGGGGTGACCCCGATCCTGTCTGCCTATGTAATGCGGACCTGCGCAGTGGAGCCCCAGCAAGGCAATCCACCTTCTCCTCCCTGTACACAGTCAATTTGTCTTCCCTAGGCTACAGGCTGGCTGCCCCCGTTACATGTATTACTGGAATATAGGGGAGGATCAGTAACTATCCCTGGGGATTCTGTGGTGCCCACTTTACACAAATTACTGAAATATAAGGGAGAATCAGTAGCTGTTAGGGGGATGTTGTATCCTCTCGTTTTGCCTAATGTAGGGGTGAAAATTCCACTCAAAATCTGTGCTAAGCGTTTGCCTGCTGAAAGAAAATTCAATTTGCTTTAGGGGTTTTTATAATACACGGTGTCAGAGCTTTTTGAAAGCTACCAGATTTAACATGGAATAAGTGCTGAATCTGCATATCGAAAAAAAAAGCAATTTATCTTGTTCTTCTAGGCAGATCTTCCTAATGTATTTTCATGTAGGGGCTGATCATTTGCTATTTGGGGGATCATACATATTGTACTGTATTGCAATTTTATACAGAAAGGAGTCACACCCAAGTTATTACATTTTTGCCACAATTGCTAATTGTTTTTTAAGATAACAATTTTTGTTTCAGTCTTATTTAGATTTTTCTACAACCTGGTTGTGTTATGATAAATGGCTCAGTAGAAATCTCTGCATATGAATTGGAAGGCGGGACTGGTGTGTTATTATACAGCTCATTTCATTTCGGGTCAGGCCATGCTTTGGTCCACATCTGCAATGCATGCTCTCCCTGGGCTTTCTATTGGAGGCCACACAAATACAGCTTGTTGGTTCTCAGATTTCGAAGGATAAAGCTAAACTGGAACATCCCAGGTTGATATGAGTGGGATGATTTTTTTTGCTAAAATTAGAAGAGAGACAAAATATATCAAATGATATGTAATTTTGTTTTTCTTGAAAATCACATCAAATGAAGCTAACTAATAATTACAATTTCTCATTTCCTAAGTTGGAGATTTCAAGACAAAACATGTAGGATTATTAATTATTCTTTGCTTGAAAAATTACTTCAAATGATGCTAGACAGTTGGGGTAATCAATTGTTCATAAAAATTCTTGTGTAACAGTCAAAACATTTCAATTTATTATTAAATTCTTTGTTGGAAAGTCACCACAAATAGATCAACTCATTTAGGGCAACACTTTGTTTCTAAAATTGGACATGTGAGACAAAACATGTTCTTCCTTTTTTTTTATTTCCTCTGCCCACAAGAGATGAGTTCAAGTTGATTTTGTCTGGAGCTAGAGACAGAAAGGACTATGGTTTGTTACATCAAGCAATGCTGACGGTTGTTGAATTTTACAATTTTTGATAACACCTGTGTCTGTTTTCGTTCACAGTTCGCTTTCACATAGCACACCTATTTGAGATCCAGGTGAGTTGAACTCGTATTTTCGTGCTGTAGTAAAGCTGCATCGCACTAGTTACTACTGGAAAGAGCACCATGCTTCACCTCAGTTGAGGATGACAAAAGAAGAAGTTTTAAAATTGCTGGAGCTTATTTTAATTACATGATTTTAAGATTTTGTCAGAATTTTGTGTAGGTTAACTTATAGTAATAGTTTGACCTGGTTTGAGTTGTATCTTATGTTTTGTTAACTTGTGTCAATGCTGGTTGAGAATAGAAATAAACTTCTGGTTTGTTTTGAAAGTGAAGACATAGCTGTCTTACTTTGTACTGACCTTACTTTCACTTTCTGTTCCTTGCAGCACAAGCTGAAGCAGGCTAAGGAAGCGTACGAACAGATCTTGGTGGAAAACCCTTCAGCTTCTGTCAAGGCAAACACCCTGCGACAGCTAGGTCAGTAAACAAGAATTTACTACAAAGATCATTGATAGTATTTTGCAAATGCAGTTCTTTTTGGCCAATGTATCCCTATGACAGCGACATGTAGGTTAGTACACTTCTTGCTGGAAAGAAGTTGCTACAGAATGTTTGACGAAAATCAGTGATTTTGCTTTTCAATTGTAGATAGAAGGGTTTCAATGTCTCCACAAAACGTTTTGAAGTGGAGTAAGCAACAGAGGTAATGTAATGCTTTGATTAACCGTCTATTGTGCCATCTCCCTTTGACTCAGTGTTGGGTTCTATAGAGGACGTGTTGGGATAGTGTAGGGGCGCTTTGATACGGTGTTGGCTCTTTGATACGGTGTTGGCTCTAAAGCAGAAGTGTTAGGGTGTGATTGAGCGGGGGGTTAGCGTAAAGTGGCTGGACACGCGGGGTCATTCGGAGGTCAGACGGAGGACCCGGACTCAGCTGACAGGTCAACGACGCTCGATGAATTATTCAGTACCATTGTCATCCTCTCTAGAGAGGGGGGGCAGAAAGGATGCTTAGTATTTTTTTTTGGTGGTTTGTACAAGCTCAGTCCCCTTAAAGGTGGCAAGGTGGTCTTGTGGTTAGGGTTGTTGACTCAGAATCTGAAGGTCCTGGGTTCGAATCCCTGGCAGGCCCCCCTAATGAATGTTGTGCCCTTGGGAAAGGTACTTTACACCTGTTTCCTCACTTGACCTGGTGAAAATGAGTACTTAGCTTTGGTTAGGACATCCTCTAGGATAGAATGTGAAGCGGAGGTCCTTTGTTTGAGAAGAGCCACACCTAAAGCACGCAAAAGATCCTACCACACTTATCAAAAAGAGTAAGGGTCCTTCTCGGTGTGAGTGGTTCAAACCTTACAGTCTGGTCTCAGGGTTGTCATCTTGAAAAAAAGGGTGATAGTCACCTGTTATGTCAATCCTCCCACAATGTGTGGTCATCATCATAGCTTGTCGCTCCAACTCTCCAACCAGTGTCGTGCCGCTTCATTGGCCTCCCTCAGGTCTGAGTCTGTGGGCCCATCCCTGCAGCTGTGCATCAGGTGCTGGATGGTCTGATGGTCCTCTCCGCAGCTGCACGCTGCGCTGGTGGTCCTGCCCCACAATGTGTGGTAAATCTCAATAAATAAATGAATACATTGTGTAAACAAGCAAAATGCTTGAGGAGTGCATCCTCCAAGAGCATTACTGTACTGTCCCCATGTAGAAATATGATAGCAGTAATGATCTGTCCCTCCTTTGATCTGTAATTCAATCTTCACCAGGGGAAATCCAGTCAAACTGCTGATTGGATGCTTTGATGTCTAAAATGGTTGGAAATGTTCTGAAATGATAGTTCATTCCCCAGGGTAGATGTGTGATGTTACACCAGTCCTTTTGTACTCCCACCTTCTGATTTATGTAAATAGTCAGCACAATTACTTTATTTCACATATCTACATAGGGACTGTGCATTATTGCTCTTGGATGAAGCATATGTGATTTTTTTACCTCAGTGATTGGTTAAATGAACAGGAAAACTCAAAGTCTTTGATAGATTTTGGTGACATTTCCTCCCTTGTTTTTATTCTTCGACAGCTTTCATTATTTTTACTGTCAAAATATCTGAATGTACACCAGCTGCTATGTAGACCCGTATCGCAACAAAGTCTGTAACATCGTATGATAGGATTTTTATGACAAGCTTTGTTGACAGTGACTTTTTAATCTGAGAAGATGTAAAAGTTTGATGGAATCTGGATCAACATTTGACATTTTCTGCTCCTTTTTTCCAGAAAAAAACTCAATATACCATCTGCTATGTTGGCCCATTTTCAACAAAGCCTTTCAGAAACTATGATGGTATTTTTATGACAACTGTGATTGTCAGTTGCCACTGATCTCAAAGTCTTTGAAATCGTAATGCTTTGATGGAATTTGGATTGACATTTGTCATTTTCCTCCTTTTCCCTATACCAGCTGTCATGTTAGCCCGTTCTTCAACAAATCCTTTCACAAACTATGATTTTTTATAACAACTTTTGTCTGTTGTCCTTGATGTCATAGTCTTTGCAAAATGTTTAATAGTTAAATGGCATTTGTATTGACATTTGACACTCCATGTTCCCAGAAAAAAACTCTGTATGTACCAGCTGTTACTTATTTCATGAACAATGATGTTATTTTTCTGACAACTTCAATCATCAATTGTCCTTGACTTCATAGTTTTTGCAAAGGTGTATAAAGGTTTGATGGAATTCGGCTGACATTGAATCTTCCAGTCCAGTGATCAGAAATAAGACGTCCAACAGGTGATAAACGTATAAAACACACCTGGTGACGTGGGAACAGATGGTCAGCGTATGTTTGGGTGTGACACCCTCAGGGCAGAATTGTAAAAGTCATTTGTGAAAAAAACAAGTAGGGAACATTTGATGACACAAAAAATTCAACTTCTTCCACTTAATGTGAAAAAAGGCCGCCTACGGCACCGAAGCTATGGTATCTTGGAATCTTGGAACGTTTTCATGTTATGGTATCTTGGAATACAAAAGAAACGTCCATATATTTATTTAATCTTCAGCAACTTGCTACTGCAATTGATTGGTGTTATATGTCAAAAATAACCTTCAAATTACATGATTTATTTTTCCCTTGCCATGAAATCCAACCTTTTGACTATGGATTTGAAAAGGGCTGCCTTTCTACTGATTGTTAAATTAAACAGAAATAACTGTTTTTGACTTTGCTACTTTTATCTGCAGGTGTTTTGTGTCAATATCTAGTTTTTTTACTTTACCAACAAACCCAAACTTTTTCTTTTAATAAGAAATGTAATAATCGTGTCTGGATCTGAAAAAAAACTGTCATTGACTAATTGTATGATTAATGTAATGTACTTGTGACATGTTTAACCAGTGGAAAATTGAATGTGACAGCTGACAGATAGTCACACTGGGGGGTTGTTAGTGCTGGAAGAGTCTGGTTACTTCAGTCCTGTGTGACAGTCTGCTGTGAAAGTGTATTTACCATCTTTCTCAGAAGACCATATTACATGTACTGTTGAATGTTTCTTGTCAAGCTCTGTGGCTAGTTGCCTCACATAGTATTGGAATCTTGGTCAATCTTGTTGCTGAGGCTGAATGTATATCACATTGCTGGTGACAATTGCTACAAGTTGTGACATTCTGTTTTGAACATAGCAATGATAAAGATGATACTTTTGATGTTGTCTTGGATACACCACCAAGGACAACTTTTTTTAAAGTTTATTTTATTTTTTTTTATTTGGTGGCTTCTTTGGGCCGAATGCACAGATGTTGACATGTTTGTTTGTTTGTTTTTTAGGCTGGATGCACCACATCGCTGGTGACAGTTTTGGAGACAAGGCCAGTCGAGAGGCACAAGCCATCCAGTGCCTGCAGAAGTCCATCGAGGCCGACCCCGACAACGGACAGTCCTGGTACTTCCTAGGAAGGTACGACATCCCTGTTTACCTAACGGTCCGGTCCTGTAGCCGAATGGAAACTGTTACCAGTTGGGAGATACCATTATTGCTATAGGTGGTATAATCAAAGTTCTCAAATAATTCTGGCAGTAAATGCTTTTGAAGTTCAAGCTGAGATGTGGTGTAGTGTAGTGTAATGCCACCTTGCAGGATTTACTGGTACTGTAGGACTGGTAACGTTGTGTATTTGATGGTGTAACACCACTATGCAGATTATCAGTGTACTTTGTAGCACAAGTGTAACTCCGGCATGGCAGACACAGTGTTTGCATGTCATGCCACCTTGCAGATTGTTGCAGTACTACAAATCTTATGGTATGTGTTTTGTGTTGTTCCCAGGTGCTTCTCCAGTGTTGGGAAGGTGCATGATGCTTTTCTCTCGTACCGTCACTCAATCGACAAGACGGAGGCAAGCGCTGACACCTGGTGCTCCATTGGGTAAGGAAAGCTTCTTTGTCTTACGTATATCATCTTAAAGATGTAGGGTTAGCCCCTTCACCATTGAACTATTCATTCCCAAGGTGTCAGGGCATAACATGTATGTGAATGGAAAGTAAGTACATTGTAAATGTAAGATAAGCTAGTGTAAGAAATTTTTGAAACCATAGCTGCATTTTGGAGTTCTTTTTAGTCAATGTTAGTTCTAACTTACAAGAATCTTGGATGTTTTTCATTGGCATCAAAGTGTCTTATTGCTTTTTTCTTTTTCCTCGAGATTCAGTATAATCTACAGTTTCCAACTCCAGTACATCACCCAGGTTCTTCCAGTTGAAGTAACTCTTCCAAGTCAGCATAGGTTTTATTTGTAATGAACATGATAAAGGAAATAACAACATTTTCTCTTGTCCTGCAGCGTTTTGTATCAGCAGCAAAGCCAGCCAATGGATGCACTGCAGGCATATATCTGTGCTGTACAGCTAGACCGCTCCCACAACAAACAAACAAATAACAACACTTTCTCTTGTCCATCCCCCAGTGTGCTGTACCAGCAGCAAAACCAGCCAATGGATGCACTGCAGGCGTATATCTGTGCTGTACAGCTAGACCGCTCCCACACCGCGGCCTGGACGGACCTGGGCATCCTGTACGAAGCCTGTCAGCAGCCCAGAGACGCACTCACCTGCTACATCCACGCAGCAAACAGTAAAAGTAAGGAACTGCTACATGTGGTGTAGCAAAAATCTGCTACATGTTATGTAGCAAAGAAGTGTGATGTAACAAAAAAGTGTGGTGTCGCAAAGAAGTACAGTTTGTGATAAATGGAAGAAATAGAAAGTATAGCTTAATTGGCAGCTTTGAATTTTGTATCAAAGTGTAGTAATGAAAGTTTACATTCTGTTGTATGAAGAAAAATGAAACGTTTTTGTAGCCGTTTGTAGCATTGGTGTTGTAAAGAGAAAGAGCAACATATGTTGCAGTTGGTGTAAGAAAAACTGACCTTTATGTGTGCTTTCCCCCCAGATTCACCCAGTCCACAGCTAACAGACCGGGTGAAGGCCCTACAGGCCCAGCTCAGCAACATGCCTCCTCCACACATGCAGAACAAGTAAGTACTTCAGAATCTCTTCTTCCTTTTTACTTAAAGAACCTAAAATCTGGTAAGGCGGAGGTAAGACAAAGGTCAAGGTCAATGCTGGGCCTTCCGGCAGCTTTCCTTGTTACTGCAGCAGAAGCTAAGTAGATAAATGTATCTTTTGTCCTGGTTTGAACTTGTAGACCACCTTGTCAGTATCTTACTTGAAACTGAAGGATTAAACTGACTAAAAGTTCAGCTTTGAGAAGCTTTCAGAAGGCATTTGCCATCTCTCTTCAGCTCTTTTTGTTGGCCATCAAGCCTCTGGGGGCCTGACCAGTTATAAATGGCTGCTAGAAGTGTGATTCAGTCAGGCTAAACATTTTGTAACAAAGAAATACTGCCGTGTGTAGCCATTACAATAGATAAAAGTGCAACAAAGTGTAGCAAACTGAAGCTTGATAACAGTATGATCTTACTTGTTGTTTCTTTCCCCCAGACAAAAAATCCTGCCGAGTATCGAGGAGGCGTGGACCTTACCCATCCCCGCAGAGCTCACGTCCCGTCAGGGCGCACTTCAGCGCAACATCGCGCACCTACGCGGTCCGGGAGGCGAGGCGCTGGGATTGGTCAATCCTCCAGGGTTGCCTAGCAACCTGACGGGCGCCATGCCGCCACCGCAGCCCAACATGCAACTCCATAGCAACGCCTTTGAGGGCAGCGCAGCAAAGAGAAGAAGGAATATGGTAGGTGGAGTTCATTACACATCACTAAAGTAAATACTGTACAGCCTACAAAACAAAAACAATGCAATGAATACATTCTGAAAAGCAGTGCAATGATTGTAATTTAACTTAAACAGTCTATATGATTGTTGTATTTCACAAACAAAAAGTAAAGAATCATGCACTAGTTATGAACAGGTTAGGTTGTCAAACTCATTCTCAGTCACTGTTGAAAGATAGGGGATGCTATCTGAAACGTCTGACTCAGAGAATTTCTCCAGCTTCTTGCTTTATTTTTTGTCACATCTACATATAGTTAGTTACTTCTTCATTATACGGTAAGTTTTTCTGTTGGAATGCTCTTAGCAACAGTTTGTGGTAACATGTTCTGTTTCTGATTTTCCCGCCAGTCTTCCGGTGACATAGCGACTGCCACGTGGACCCCCCCTGCCGGCGGTCCGTCCCAGTCCTCCCCCCCTGCGCAGCAGGGCCCTGTACCCCACGGAGCACCCCCTCCGTCGTTTTACCTGAAACCCCAGCAGGTGTCACTGCTCAGGCACCTGAAACAGGTAAACCACTTTCACTTTCACTTGGGGAGAAAATCATTGTTGGAAATTTGGTTTCTGGAACTATTATTAACAAAGTTCATCAATTATGGGGCCACCCAAAACTGGCCAGGTGGTCCTTGTGTAGAGGTGATCACTAGTACAGGTTTGACTGTATATCAATTGCCAGGTGGTCCTTATGTAGAGGTGGTCACTTGTACAGGTTTGTTTCTTTGTGTGTATTAGTTCCATTATCATTTCCTCAAAAGAATGAACCTGTGTTGACAATACAGAATGTGATAGCAGTAAGGACAGTATCTTGACCTCCTGTTCTTGTGCCCTCCATGTAGACCCGTGCCACGTTGAACCCCAGTCAGCTGTTGGTCCTGGAGCAGCTAGAGCATCAATACAACCTTCAACAGCAGCATGAGATGAACAGGCACCCCCCCAACGGCCCACCCCCCTCCTCAGCGTCCCTGGGCCCTCCCCCTCCCTACCCACACAAGGGGGCTGGCCCCAACCCCCCTCGCGTCCCCCCACACAACAATCCGGGGTTCCCGAGCCCCACAACGTCCAGTCCCTTCGCCAATGCCCCCGGGCAGTTTCCGTTCAACTCTACCTCAGCGAACAGTCTCAACCAACCGCCCTCCAGCACGCTGACCAATCCCATGGTGCAACACCGCACGCCGCAGGGGGGAATGTCGTTGCCCAACATGGCGGCCGCCGATCATCACCGTTCACTCTCTGCAAACATGGCCGCCGCGGCCGTCGCTGGGAACAACAGCAGCCCAAATGTGCCTTTTCAGCAAGGTTCATTCGGTGGAAACCTACCTCAGAACGCAGCGGACGTAGTGGGGACGAACAATAACGGCGGCTTCGTTACCGCCAACCAGAGAACATTCCCCGCTGGCGCCAACCCCGCTACCCTACGGGTCAACGGGGACCAAACCATCGTGGCCAGTCCGGGGGGGAGGCAGATGCTAAACCCACTCACGCTCAAGGGGTTCCACGGTAACCATGGTAACACAGGTGTCCTCCCCAGTCTCGCTACCTCAGGTGTTGCCTCCTCTGCAGGACGCTTTTCCCCGAATCTCTCGTCGGCAATCGGAAATCTGAACTCTGGTGCTCATCCGGCCGGTAGTCGGGCGGGGCCTTCCATGGCAACGCCCGCAGGCGCGCCACCTTCAAACGATGCATTGTCATCTTCATCCAGGATACCACAGAGTAGAGTCGAACCACACAGAACTCATGCGGAGTCCAATCACATGGCAACGAGCACAGTTAACGCTACGCGACTATCCCCCAGTTCCGCCGGGCACGGCTTATCGAACTCCACTTCGAACGGACCCGTCGAAAACAGCGTCGAAACGTTCAAAACCCCTCCCCCCGTCAGCTCATCCCCCGCCCTCTTCTCTTCGCCGAACTTTAACCCCTCGCAGTTCATGGGGCAAAGTTCGAACCACGTTACCTCACTGCCCACAAACAACGGCCATTCCAGGACCAGCTTCCCAAAAATCGAGAGAAAGGGCAGCGCGCAGGAGGACGTTTCCACGCACCAACCTGTCGCCAACTCGCAGCACAATCATCCTCACAACGCCAGCCCGTCCGCACTCCACAATCACGTCCCAAGCGATCAGCAAAACCACGTGGGCCCGGAAAAGCCCCTCAAAATCAACACAGTCGCGCCCCTGAACCACAAGATGGAGGAATCGCTGTGTTCCCCGCGGAGGCTGATCTATGCAAACGCGAAAACCGTGCTGGCCACGTGCAAACTGCTGGGCATGAACGGCCTCAGTAACAACAGTATACTGTACGACCGGGACAAGCCGCCTTCGCCGCCCGAACCACCCTACCCGCCCCTGCCTAAGGACAAGCTCAACCCGCCCACCCCCAGTATATATGTGAGTACACCAATGATACTGCTAATCCATTAACTTTCGTACATATGTGAGTACGCCAACAATATCTACTTCTGTTTGCTCGAAATTTGACAAACCATTTTTCGATTTCTCAAGGTAGCCACTATATCTCGAATTTTACGTCATTTGATAGAGAATTTTTACTATGGTAAAGATTGTTCCTTGATGAAAACACCTAAAATAGTCTATTGTATGTACCCCAACAATATCTATTTCTGTCCACTCGAAATTTGAAAAAGCATTTTTTTCGATTTCTTAGGGTAGCCATCATGTCTTGAATTTTACGTCATTTACTGTTGTTGAAGATTGTTCCTTGATGACGACACATGAAATTTGGACTCATTATAAAAGTCTGCAATCCAGAACTTAACATCGTTTCCTTTTCTTCACAGATTGAAAACAAAAAAGATGCCTTCTCACCAGCATTGCAGGACTACCTGCAGTCACCCAACGTTCCCATTGCGGTGGTGCGGGGACTGGCAGCGGCGCTGAAGCTCGACCTCGGGCTGTTCTCCACAAAAACTCTGGTGGAGGCCAACGGGGAGCATCAGGTGGAGGTTAGGACACAGGTACGGCAACTTTCAATCAATCAGTCAGTCTTTATTCAGGTACAGCAAATTCACTCTGTGGAGATCAGTGTTCTGGACTCGAAATATCACCTGCATATTCCGCAAGGGCTAGTGCAGGTAAAATTGGAGCTGTGCAGGTATTTCTGATGTCTACCTGCACTGGGCCATGTATGGGTTTTAGATTTGTTTACATGTAGGTGTATGTGGATTTTTATTAGCTGCATTGACTGTTACCATCTGAAGTATAAAGTATAAAAGAAATGATGGTAATGGTTTCTGAACAGTTTTTAGTATGACCATACTCCCTAACTTCTGAGGGGTGCAGATTTGTCTGGTGCAGGTAATTTTCAAGCCAGTGCAAGTGTGCATAGAAAAGTTCTTCGAGCCCTGATGTGTTATACTAATAGGCAGTTTATTGCTTATTGACTTCAAACAACTAAACTGTCTTCCTGTTTTGTCCAGATTCTGCAGGCTTCCGACGAAAACTGGGACCCGGTATCGAGACAGAAGGTGTGGAGATGTGAGAGCCACCGCTCGTACACCTCCATCAGCAAGTATGCACAGTACCAGGCCTCCTCCTTCCAGGAGTCACTCAGGGTGAGTTTGTATGTACGTTTGCTTGTGTTTCCACATACACCTCCATCAGCAAGTATGCACAGTACCAAGCCTCCTCCTTCCAGGAGTCACTGAATACAACTGAATACTTCTCGAATGTTTTTCTCTGTTGTGTGATATTCGTATGTATAGCCACTATAACCCTTTGGCATAGAAGAAAGGACGAAAGATAAGTGTCCCAGTTAGCAAGGTTCTATCTTTATTCTTAGACGTCTAACCTAAGTTTTTCTCCACCTTGTAGGAAGAACGTGAGGAGAAGTTGGGGACGAAGGACCCTTCAGACAGTGACTCTTCCTCCAACAGTACTCTGGGGTAAGGATTACTACTACCACTACTAAGGAATGCATCATTCTACCATCTAAGGACTAATCAGCCATCATGATAATTAAGTGCAAGTACAATGCTTGTATAGCATGCAACAGATATGTTGATGCTAGGTTTAGGAAACTATGATTGTTATTCATTTATTGATAGAATATTCTACAGCCATAACAGAGTTATAAAATGCCCTTTAAAGTCTCTGACTGCCACTAAGTTTTTTTAAGAGCATTATAAATTGTATGCTTTGTGTTATGTTGCTATGTGTCAATGATGGGGTCTTCCCACTTGTGTCTCCTCTCACAAAGAGCTTCAGTTCAGATGTCTTTAATTACAAGTTTTGTATTTGTTGCAGGAGAAAGAAGAAGAACGGGTTCAAGATGATCAAGTTTGGGACCAACGTGGACCTTTCTGACGAGAAGAAGTGGAAAGCCCAGCTGCAGGAGCTGACCAAACTGCCTCACTTTGTCAGGGTCAGTCAATGTCTCCCGTAATCTTTCGTATAATGTTTAAAAAAGGCCCCAAGTTTGAGGAAAACTATATCCTGAGAATGTTAAAGATCCCAGCACACTTTTGAAAAGAGCAGGGATCCATCCTGGTGTGAGAGGATCAAACCTTACAGTCTGGTCTCAGGCAGCTTGTACTTACTGTACAAAACTGGTGTGTTACTTCTAAAACAAAGAAACAGTGAACAAAAAAAACATGCTGATTTAGGTTGTTTCATATTTTCAGGTTGTGCCTGCCAGTAACAGTTTAAAAAAAACTACTACAGTAGTAGACAGTTGAAGAGTTACATGTAACTGCTGTGACCTGTAGTGGGCCCACCATGTCTCCTTGAGGTACACATGCTGATGTATGTTATTATTACCTTGTGTAGGTTGTGTCTGCCAGTAACAGCCTGAGTCACGTGGGTCACACCATCCTGGGGATGAACACAGTCCAGCTGTACATGAAGGTTCCCGGGTCAAGAACGCCAGGTAAAACTTCTTACACAGATGTATCTTTCAGAAACTTTCAGGAATTTTCTTCAAATTTGTCATACTTTTCACATTCACTCACTGTCCGGTTTATCAACTTCTCATCCCAGCCTACAGGGGGTTAGACGTGCTTTTGATTTGTAAATGTAGAAAGACACAACAAAAGAGTAAGAAGTCTCTAGATAGCCCTTGAAATTCAGGGATAGACTCAAACTTTTCTTGGTTTCCTTGGCTCCTGTTAAACATGTAGTTGTGAATAAAGCACTTTGCTGTGAAATTATTCAAGGAGGTTTTCTTGGTACAGTTTTTTTTTTTTTTTACCTTCAGTTCATAGATTGTTTGGCTGTGATCTTCTTGATATAAACTCTTTCTACATTTAGCATTGGAAAGTTTGAGCAGAGCGTGTTCGTAATGTTGTTTTGTTGTTGTTGTTTACTGTAGGTCACCAGGAGAACAACAACTATAACTCTGTGAACATCAACATCGGACCGGGCGACTGTGAGTGGTTCGGGGTACCAGAACCGTACTGGGGAGCCATCCACAACCAGTGTGAAAAGTGAGTCCAAGTTTCACGTTTCGTACAGCTTCGAAAATTGTACAATGCCAAAAGAAGAAGAAAGAACTTCATTAGCAAATGGCATACACTTGAACGTTTAAAAGCAGCTGTCCTCACAATTAGAAAGCTGGTATGCTGGCACTATGGTACAGACCTTAGCTAGCAGTGAAATGCTTCCTTATTCTAGCAAAACCTGTCAATATGCAGAATTTAAGAGTTTCTCCTTTGAGAGGAAGATAACCCATCAATGAGTGACATTTGACCAGGAGAATTATTTGTCAAGTAGTTTTTGCATTTAACTCAGACTCTCACTGGCCTATATTTGCATAACACAGAAGCAGAATGGTGGATATTTACCTAGTACAAAACATACACAAATTTTTGAGAAAGATGTGAGTATTATGACAGTTTTAACATAGAGGCATTTCTAGAATTGAAATATTGATATTTTGTTACCGCTTTTTTTCCCTCTAGATCAAACATCAACTACCTGACGGGTTCGTGGTGGCCTGTTCTGGAGGACCTGTATGAAGACAACGTTCCCGTCTACAGATTTATCCAGCGACCCGGGGATATGGTGTGGGTCAATGCTGGCTGTGTGCACTGGGTTCAGGCCATCGTAAGTTATATCTCCCTTTTATGGTACATTTTCCCTTACTGAGATCCACATTTTTGCAAAGGAATTGTCAAGATTTCGACTCCTGGCTAGTTTGTGTAGCAAGTATTTAAGGGTGGGAGTGAATGAAGGCTTTGTGTAATGGGTTCAGGCCATTGTAAGTTCACTTCAAAATCCTTAAGGATTACATATTTAGTACATGTTTTGCTCAGAAACTGAAAAAGGTTCAGCTGTGAGTTTGTGCATTTGTGAGATTTTATTGCTTACATCATGATTTGGTCAGGAGAAGGTATGTTTTGTTTCACCGTAATTCAGCATAATATGTATTGAATTACTCTGTTGTTTAGAATCAGGTAATTTCAAGAAATAGTGTGATGTTCTAAGTTACGGAACACATTGGTCACTCATTATTTCTAGCAGAACCAGTTTTAGCCAACATATTCTTTTGAGTATGCAAACTAAAAACCTTCCAGATTGTTATTTCAGCCAGATTTTGCACCAGATTTTGAAAGGTAAATTTTATGATAATTCCCCATTTGACAGTATTGTGGTTTTCCCCCAGGGTTGGTGCAATAACATAGCGTGGAACGTTGGGCCGCTCACGGCGCACCAGTACAAGCTCGCCGCCGAACGGTACGAGTGGAACAAACTCCAGAGCGTCAAGTCCATTGTACCCATGGTGCACCTCTCCTGGCAGATGGCGCGGAACCTAAAGGTCTCCGACAGAGAGCTCTACGAAAGGCTCAAGTATGTGTCACAATTTTAGATATATTTTTTATTGTTTTATCATAGAAATAAACAGATATGCATAGCACAGGCACCATAATCAAATTACCAGAAACCAGAATTAAAGAACCAGAAAACAATAAGAAAATATACAGCATGAAAGCGCATCTTTGTTAGTATATTCTATGATGAAGTTTGAATAACCCATGATGAAGTTTGAACAAAAGTATCAAACTTCATCAAAGTATATACAAGTAAAGAAGTATGCACAGAACCCTGTTGAAACTTGAAATGATGATAACAATTCATAAAATTAACGTAATTATAGAGGTCATAGGAATTATTAGTTGTTGTAGCCTGTAGAGTTCAACACAGCCAACAATTGTAGGATTGAGTGAGGACTTAAATTGGTTTTACACTTTGCACCATCATACTCAATCAGTTTCTTGGGTGATCTTTGAGTGACCTTGCCCAATGTCTAAGACTGTCCCCCGCGTCTTGTCCTCAGGTACACGCTGATGAAGACAATGCGGCAGATGCAGGTGACCCTTGACCTGGTGAAATCTCTCGGCCACGACGTCCACTGGCACGGCAGGCAGAAGGACGAGGTGGCGCACTACTGCGTCGACTGTGAGGTGGGTCTGTCTGTCTGTTTGTTTGTTTGTTTGTTTGTTTGTTTGAGCCTTTATTGTTTATTAAGTACTCAAATCAGCCTGCTGGCCACTTTTCGTTGTGGTGAATTTGTCAGGGTGAGACAAAATAAAATAAGATACAGGTTACATGATTGGAAGTCCTAACAAATATCATAAACATATAGTAGTAACAAATTTCTCACTTGTAAACTTGTGCCCTAGCAAAAAAAACTCAATGAGTAAAGAGTAATTATTTCTGTATTATTTCTTACATTAACCCAAGACAGTTTTGGTAGTTCATCTTTAATTACTTGTCTTGCATTACAAAAAGCCCCATAACGATTGTTGACATGTTTGGTCAATGAATGTCAGACATCCAGATAGAACATTACTTAATACAAAACTCTCTGAGGAGTCAGACTTTTCAGATAGCATCTGCCAGCATTCATCAGTGACTGAAGAGTTGTTGACATGTTTTCTTTGTTTGTTTGTGTTTCCAGGTGGAGGTGTTCAACCTCCTGCTTGTTCTGAAGCAGGATAAGAAGCACATCGTGCACTGCCTGGACTGCGCGCGGAAGGCGAGCGGGCGGCTGGAGGGATTCGCCGTGCTGCAGCAGTACAAGATGGACGACCTGGCTGAGGTCTTCGACAACTTCCAACTGGTGAGGGCGCTGGTTGATTTATTTGTCAAATTTTCAAAACATCTTGGTAGCTCCGACAGGAATTTCTTGATCTCCACGGGGCCCAGAAAACACTGAACATACGAAAAATTAGAACAAGAGCTACATAACAGAAATTGAGCATACACAAGAAAGTTGTTACTCAAGCAACTGGATAGAGTTTGAAAACTGTCAGACGTTTCAAGTAGCATCCACTACTTTAGATCAGAAAATTGATCATATATGCAGGAATTATTAACACAAAAAAAATCATGATAAGGGTACATGAATACAACATATGTGAATGACGAAACAGAAGCATTTATACAAATCGTCTGTGTAATGGACTGAGAGGTTTTGTTCTTGGTGTGTATGTGTGTTTGCTTGTGTTTCCATACTTATTTTTACATCTTAGACACTTTGAGGACTGTAACAAACTTTGTATTCGAAAAGAAAACACATTTCTGAGATGTATACCCAGACTGTATTCTTGTTTTTTCCTTGTCTTAAGTTGAAGTTTTAAGAATTCGATGTTTTTTTCCTGTTTCTTTCCAGGCATTGCCAGAACCGTCTTCCCAGAGCTCCTCATGACCTCGGGCGACCCCCGGCATCATCACCGACCCCTGACCTTTCCCAGCATGCTGTTCTTTCCTCGGAGCGGTACCGGAGGGCTATAGACACACACAGACACCCGACAGAAACTTTATGTGAATAGCGAAGAGAGGCGACTTTCCGAGGGGGAAAATCGGACAAGTCCGCACCAACTATGCAACGCCTGGCTGTACAGATATTCGGCGGCGAACGTTTCCGCCGAGATATGAACATAGTTAATCTGCGAAGAAGCTCCATGTTACCTGTCTTGTAAATTTTGAAATGTCCCATTTTTTTGCAAAATCGATGACGATGACAAGTCTTTGTATATTTATATACCAGTATCTCTCTGCCCACTTGGAGGTCTTTTATACAAGTGTGATAGTGTCGGTATGTAGGCTGTTTCTGTTGTGAATTCCGTTTTGTTGTGGTAGTGTACAAAGTAAGAACAGATACATTAGGACGTTAAGTGGGCCTGTATTATAGTTGGAAGATGCTAGAAAAGTTTTTCTTGTATAGATATATTTGTATACTTGAAGTTACAAGTAGTGTGAACCCAACTTTTTTCGTTTTTCTACTGTTTGGTTCGACCATTGCTCCTCAGGCTGTAGTGAAGATGATTTCTAAAAAAAATGGGAGAAAGTTGAGAAACCAGCGGTTGCTGTTACGGCGTTCTCTCTCTCCCGGATGTCACAATTTATAAAATGGGTTGCACAAAATGAGTGTACGACTCTTGATCAATGACACGTGATCACCAATTGTACATGACATTTTTTCATTATTTATGAATACATATTTATTGTATTGGAATCAACCTCGTCTCACGTTTTTCTTGCATCTGCTTACACCGCAGTCACTCAGAAATCATAACAATCTTTCACCCCACATCTGCTTGGAGATCTTATGCTCAAGTCTCCAAGTAGATGTTAGGGTGAATATAAACTCGAGGTGAAAGATAGTGGATGCTACCTGACAATAATATACATGTTTACAATAGAACAGCAATAGAATGATAACGAATTCATTCAATGATTTAATTCTACTTTTTATTTTATTTTGATTACATAATGAAAATAACAATGATCACATCCTTAAATCAGTATAAGCAGGAACATGCAATGATGGTTTTATTCAAACTTAACATATATGCAGTCTTACAGCCAACTAGTAATGCATGTCAGCTGAATGGCACTGTTCCCATAGCAATACGATAACAGACAACAGAGGTAACTAGAGCAGTTATATTTCTTCCAAAACCATTTGTTTTTATACTAGCATTTCAATAAAATCAACTTCAGTTATTATACTCATCTCATTATCTAAAATTAGAAATACATGTGTAACCTAAAAGCATCTTCACCTTCATTCGATAGAAATACATCACTCCACTATCGCTAAAACCAACTCTCTGTAAACCTCCTTGCCTAAACATATCAACAAGTTACATGAAGTCTGTCGGTTCGTATCCTGCAGTGCTACCATTTCCCCACTTGTGGCCCAGTCTGGTGTCCAGTACCGTTCATAATCCTCCATTGCCGTTGGCATCTCAACTATCTTCTCTGGACGACACTGTGAAAGAAATAGGTTTTTGTGAAGATTCATGATAGAGTTTTGTGTAAGCAAGGCAACATTTCCCTAAAGGTAATTCTATCCTCCATTGGCTGTATTTCTGTGACTTATTCATCCCATGACTTGTAAATGTCCTGCAGTGCTACCGTTTTCCCCAAGGAGGAGCACTTTTGAAATTGTATGACAAAATCAAACACTAGTACCTTCAGGTGATTCTGCTGCCGTGGCCTCGGCGGGGTCACCAAAAGGTTCCAGGTAGCTGACGTCACTGCAGGCCGCCATCAGCTGATCCAGCTCATCATACAACTGCTGAAACTCCGGGCGATCGTCCTCCTCCCATTGCCAGCACTTCAACATCAGATCGTACCTACAGAATGCAACAAACGGGATACTACCATTAACGATAGTACACGTATAACAGTACCCAATTCTTTACAAAGGTACTGGAACTGCGGGCGATTGTCTTCCTCCCATTGCCAGCACATCAGCATCAGCATTAGTTATATTTCAAGTAGGGATTTCAAAGATGTCAAACTGTTTCCTCAGGTTGGTAATACGTACATCTCCTGTGGGCAGTCCTGGGGTCGCGGCTCGCGGTACCCGCTGCGCAGTTCCTCCATGAGCTGCCGGTCCAGGCCCGGGTACGGCACGTTCCCCAGCGTCGCGATCTCGTACACAACCACGCCGAACGACCAGCTGGGGATGGAAGGGGCAAGAGAACAAGCTTCAACTTCATGGTTTCAGACAGTCCATGTGATGCAAACTTATAAAACTCTCTCCGAAACTCTGTTTCCCGAAACTTTGCTAGGAGATGGCAGTAAACGTTGGTTTTGAGGGCTTGTGGGTCGCAAAACCAACGTTCACTGCCATCTAGCAAATACATGTTATTGTACGATTTGGATGTCGTAGGGTTTTCAAGTAAGCTGTGACAGAACCAACCGTCAAGAAAGATCTAAGATAATCTTTTAGGTAACAATACAGCTAAATTTGGTACGACATATGCACGACTATATATATCCCAAGACTTCGGTTTGCGATCGTACAACAATCGTACGACCGTTAATATGACCGGGTCCCAAGCAATCGTGAAAGTACTCACACGTCGCTCTTGCTGGTGTAGCGGCCCTCCCGCAGCAGCCTTTCTGGCGCCATCCACCTCACTGGGATCTTCTGCTCCGCGTCCTGCCGCTGGTAGCCTCGCTCGTAGACGTCTGTGGCTAGCCCGAAGTCTGCGATCTTCACCACCAGGTCCTTACCCACCAGCACGTTCCGGGCGGCCAGGTCACCGTGCACGTAACCAGCCTGGGAAATAAAGATCTGGTGGGGAGAAAAAAATCGTTTGCATTCTCATTGTTTTCACTTCCGGGTACAGAAGTATTGTTTTGGGTGACGGAGTTGTGGGTTTGTGTTTCTGTCTATCCTGATAGTTTTTCGTTGCATGGTGGATGGGAGCTGATTTTGGCAGTTGATTGGTCACGGCTGAAGATGACCTAACACGCGCCCGGGTGGAAGTAAATGAACGGTATATGGAGGAATTCAGGAATCGGTATAGCACCTGATCAAATTACATCATATGCTAGTACCATAGTTCCAATGCAGGAACACCGCCCAAACAATACTGATAAACAGAATAACGGAACTTACCATTCCGTTGGCGATCTGCCGAGCGATCTGGTACTTGTTCAGCACCTCGAGATCGTACGTGCTATCTTTCTGCCTCTCATCCGCCTGTGGTAACAGAAAATGAGGGGAAATCAGACTGACAGGAAGATCAAATTGGAGCGGTGTAAAACAAGGTTGTAATCTTAGTCCTACGCGTTTTAGTCTGTTTATAGCCAATTGTGGCCCGCCCTTCCTACACAACCCTTTCCTTGATGTTCCCACCTTCCTACACTAAAGTAACGTGGGACCAGGCTTCCACTTCTTTATTCCTGCCACCTGAACATTGAGCACCACAATGTTAGATCCTCTACTAACCCGGAATAAACTAGCAGCAAAAGCAGTTTGAAGTCTCCGTCCCAGGACAGGAGCACAACATGGTGTCAGAAGTGGGATCCGAACCCACGCCCCCATTCCAGAACAGCAATAACCTTCTTCTTTGTGTTCTCACCTTCCTACACTTGAGCAGGAACTCCTTGAGATCTCCGTACGGCATGTACTCTGTCACCATGTAGGGCGGATGTGACGTAGTACAGCAGCCCACCAATCCCAGCAGGTTCGGGTGTTTCCCGAGGTCAAGGGTCGTCTCGATCTCCTGGACGAAGGTGGCCCTTTCCTGGGCCCCGGCGTAAGCTGCAGAAACCGGGACGGAAGTATTGTTTTTGGTCGAGTAAATTGATAGTTTGTGTGTTTGTTTCGAGTCCGCACTGGGACATGGCGTGAGCTGCAGAAACGTAGTTAGACTCGGAAGTATTGTTTTCGGTCGCGTTAATTGAGGGTTTGTGTGTTTGTGTCGAGTCTGCACTGGGACATGGGGATTTCAATCATTTGATGCTCAGTTTCACTGGAGTGATGCCTGATGGGGTCGTGAACCCGCCACCCACATCGAAACGTAAGCAGTTGAGAGAAGTACTGGTTGTGTAAAAGAAAACTCCAATATCCTAAATTAACGGAGGTGTTAAAGATCTTCGATTTGTTGGGTAGAAAGCTTGCTATCTTATAAATCTATAAGACCTACACCAAATTGTAGTTTAGTCACTGCAGCATCTTACCGTGCACGGTTTTCACCACCACGGTCTCCTCGGTAGGGAAGCCGTTGAGGTTCTTGTGGCGGGTCGCTAGGTAGACGACACCGAAGGCGCCCCTGCCGATTTCCTCTCTCAGCTCCAAGTCCTTCTTGTCCAGTTCGTACTTCTGGAACTGCGACCGAACGGGGACCGGCGGAGCCTGGCCTGAACCTGGTAAAGCTGGAGGTAAGAATGGTGAAAACATTGTTTGTTTGTTTGTTACTTTGCTTACTTGTCATTAAGTCGAATTCTCTTTAGCTGTCGTCGCAGCTTTGGTGGGACTGAATTGATTCGGTCTGGAGCGGCTGCCATTCGGCGCTAACTCAGGTGACTTCAATACGATCAAGTCCGGCCATGGCACACTGGATCAAACCTTACAGACACCTAGTCTTTTCGATAAATGTGGTGGGTTCGACTCATGATCAGACCCTAGCTTCGGCTAGCTAGGGAGGTCCCCTCGGATAGGACATAATGCAGAAGGTCTTGTGTTTGAGGAGAGCCACACCTCGTCTGCGTTAAAGAACCCACCACACCTATTGATAAGAGTCCTTCCCGTTGCGGTCTTATACAGCTTGTATTTACTGTACAAAACGGGTGTGTTACGCCTTGAGACGGTTTAAATATACAAAACAAAAAGACACATTCCAAAGCGCAAAGCACATTTACCTGAAAGACCCATGTAAGTGTTGTCATGACCAGTGTCTGCGCCTCGCCTGACTTCGAACTCCTCCCGACGTTTCCTCTTCGCCCACAGCAGGTAGCCGAGAACGCAGGCCGCGACTGTCACTGCGGCTAGGGACACGACCACGGCGATCACTATCACGGCAGTGTTGGACAGGCCCTGGGGAGGCGGCGGTGGCGAGTTACGGCTCTCACCTGCAGGGGAAGGACGGCATTAAACATCAAATCAGCTATCCGTCAATAATTTCATTGGGTTAGCAAGAGACTGGGACTGCATTTGAAACTCTGTGGCAGCGACACCTAGCTGCGGTACGAATCAGAACCAGCCTTGAAACATCGGATGTAAAACCCACTGGTTGTTGAATAAAGAACCTTCTCATGTTAACAGTTAAAAAATTAAAAGCGTCTTCGAAGTGGTATTCTGTAGAAAGATTTCAAAGATCGCAATTTTTATAGCACTTGGGCCACACGACGCTGTGCAAGCACTTAGTAACAACAGGGGACTAGCCTTCTGGATAACGTGTAACTATTCACTGTTTTTTTTTCTGCAGGCTTGTGTAGAGAAACTCTGACTTACCTGTAGTCATGACTGGTACAGGTGTAGTCGGGGAGGGGACACGTGAAGTGCTCTTAGTAGTGGTTTTTCTGGTCGTCGCAAACGGTGGGAGCGGACGTGTAGTCCTATCGGGGCAAGACGTCCCGAGTTCCTGAGATATGTCGGCGAGGGGCATGAAGGCCAAGCCTGTGTACGGGCCGGTAGCGGCGCAAACCGTCTCGTTCCTCTTCACCAGATCCACAGTTGTCACCTGAGACACACAGGCATACGGGGTCCATCGTATCCAGAACCGTAACTATCTAGTTCTATGCCTGAATGGGTTATGTTGTATCCAGACGGTAACTATCTAGTTCTATGCCTGAATGGGTTATGTTGTATCCAGAACCATGCCTATCTAGTTCTATGCCTGAATGGGTTATGTTGTATCCAGAACCATGCCTATCTAGTTCTATGCCTGAATGGGTTACATTGTATCCAGAACAATGCATTTAGTTCTGTGCCTGATTGGGTTATATTTTCTCCAGAACTGTGCCTATTTAGTTCTGTATCTGAATTGGTTATATTGTATCCAGAACCGTGCCTATCTAGTTCTATGCCTGAATGGGTTAGGGTTACGATCAGGCACGGTTCTGGATAGTCTCCGCGCATCCAAGAACGTTCTACTAGATTTGTCCCAGGCACCGGGTTCTGGATACCCGTGGACTATCCAGAAACGTGCCTGAGCATGGTTCTGCATAAAGCACGGTTCTGGATTCAACAGGGATTCTAGATGAACAAACAAACAAACAAACAAACAAACAAACAAACAAACCTGCATCCAGCGGACCAGTTCCAGCAGCTTGCAGTCACAATTCCACGGGTTGCTATGGAGCTGCAGGACGCGCAGACTGGGCAGCTGGGCGAACATCATCCCGGGTACAGCGACGATCTCATTCTGACTCAGATCCAGAGACTGGATACTGGGTAGCCCGTTAAAGGCCCCAGCTAGGACGCTGATTATCTTGTTCCTACTGAGATCCAGGTTTTTAAGGTCCCTGAGACCCTGGAAAGCGTCTCTCGGAATGCCGTCGATGTCGTTCCCGCTGAGTTTCAGAGTGTCGACGCCCTGGATATTGGGGCGCATGTCGCCAATATGTTGTGTTTTGATGGCGTTGTCGCGAAGGTCTAAAATCCGGAGATCGGGGGTCCCACTAAAAGCGTCGCCGTGGATGCTGTTGATCCTGTTGTTCCGTAACTCGAGAGAGACGAGATTTTCGGCTCCTCTGAACGCCCACGACGGAAGCGCGGTGATGTTGTTGTACGACAGGTCTAGAGTTTTGACTTGGCGAAGACCCAGAAAGTCCCCATCTTCAATACTACTCAGAACGTTGTGTTGAAGAGTGACAAAGTCCAACCTGAGCATCCCAGAGAAGGCGTTCCTGTCGATGCTTCTGATGGCATTGTTACTAAGCCGCAGGTTCCGAAGGTTTCTCGCTCCTGTAAAGGCGTTCTCCGGGAGGAAACCGATGGTGTTGCTGATGAGGCTCAGGTCGGTGAGGTTTGAGGAGGACGCGAAAGTACCGCTCACAATGGCGGCAATGGAGTTGCTACTCAGATCCAGATTCTGGATTCCATCCAGGCCGCTGAGACTGCCGCTGGAGAGGACACTGATGCTGTTCTTATGAAGAGAAAGCCACTCCAGGGCAGAAAGTCCGTTGAAAGTACCAGCAGGGACAGCATCGATGGCGTTCTTGCTCAGGTCTAGAAACTGCAGGTTGTTGAGTCCCGTGAACGCACTGCTTGAGATCGTGCTGATGGTATTGTTGTCGAGTTTCAGGTTCTCCAGTTTGCCCAGTCCTCCAAAGGTGCTACCAGAGACACTACCGATCGCATTGCCGCTCAGCTCCAGGTGTTTTATGCTGTTCAATCCAGTGAAGGCTCCGTCGTCGATGCTGTTGATAGAGTTCCGCCTAAGCCGTTGACAATGGGCTTGAATTAATGGGAAAGTCTCACATGAAGCAATTTTTGAAGGTAAAAAATGTTCATCTTCCAGATATCATGACGAGATAAAATTTCACAGTCTAGCTAAAACCAACACATACTTCGAAAAAATGGTAGAAAAGAGTGGAAAAGACTCATAGACTTAAATAATTGTGATGTACTAAAATGTGTTTAATGAGCTTCCGTACCTAAGACGCAGAGTCTGAAGGTTAGGCAGGTTAAAGACGCCGTAAGGGAGACTTTGGATGTGGTTGTCGCTTAGATCCAGCTCTTGGAGAGCGTTGAGGCCCGTGAAATTGCCGACTCTGATGTCGTTTATGTTGTTGGAGCGGAGATATAAGTGTGTCGTAGCCGGAGGGATGCCTTGTGGGACCTGGGTGAGACTGCGTCCGCTACAGTCGACCTTAAATAATACCACGTTTTATTTTAACTATAATCTGGAATAAACTCTCAGAAGCAACAGTGACCTGTAGTTCAGTGAATGCCTTCAAGACTAAACTAGCTCTGGAATGGAAAAATCACCCGGACCGTTACGGCTACAACTTCTCATACTGAACTGCGCATGCCAATACTGTCTGAACTATATGAACGGTCTCATTACCCTAGGAAGGGTACCGACTGACCTGGATTCAGGTGAATATTCAGGTGAATAATGTAAGTCAATGTAATAAGATATTGTAACTTGCTATGTGTTGTATTGCTATGTATTGTACTGTATTGTAAACAATGGCTCCAGGAAGAAGGAAGATTAGTATATTGTAACATATTGTAACTTAATGTAAGATAGTATAATTTGCTATGTATTGTATTGATATGTATTGTATTGTAAACAAGGACTCCAGGAAGGTTAGTATACAATGTCGTATCACCAATGGAGATTCTAAATCAACAAACAAACAAACCGTGTTGCTGTAACAGTCACAAGATGACGGACAAGTCTGGGCTAGAGCAGGTGAGATTATAAGGACGATGACCAGTTTCACAACCAGGAGAGCGCGGCTCCTGAGTTGGAGTGGCATCCTCCTCCCTGTTGAAACCTTGTCTATGTACACTGAAATGTGCCGCAGCCTACAAGGACATAGAGATAAAATGATGGCAATGTTTTGCTGTAGAAGTGAGCAAGGCACAGTGTTGGCAGTGGTTGCTTTTGAAAGTTGGTTGAAAAGCCATCATATAAGAGCTATCCCTATCGCGTTCTAAGCAATGTAAGAACATTTTCAGTGCAAATCCAGGTTTTTGAACTTAGAACAGCAAACCAACAAATACAACGCCAAGTTACAGACAACTTCACGAATGTTGAGCAGGGTTTTTGCACCTTTAGTGTAACAGTAGCTAGATACATTTCATGTTTTGGAACCTTATATTTCATATCAATACAATGCTACGTTATTCACACAGGTTGAGTCATTTCCTGTCGATGTCGGGTAGGTTTTCGGTGGTCCACAGGTTATGGCCTTGGTACCAGTGAGTTCCACCCTACTACATGTACATGACCCCACCCCTTCCCATAAATTGTGACGTCATAGCGGCAGACGATAGGAAGACCGCGAGACTGTTTGACGACGTCACTAATTATATTCTCTAATAGAAGAGAGAGAGAGAGAGATCTTCTTCTGTACAAAATGGCTTGCGGCCATCTCAACCAACAACAACGCCATAAAATGCCCTCCCCCCACACACACACATGCACACACAGACACCATAATCTAGCAAACCCATTGCTAGCGATCCGGCAAGATATTTTTCAGTCTTGATAAGAACTATGTGCGTCTTGAGTCAGGTAAGACACAGGAAGGAGCCAACGATGTACGTAATGTTGCCATGCCAACCTGAAAAGACTGTCCATTTTGCCTTGGTCTCTGAGTTTGTCACAACTAGTACTAGGGCTCTCTAGCTATAGACTGGACGTTCTCCGTCATGAGACAAACGTTTCAAAACAACTAAGTATCCCTTGATCATTCAAGATTGAACATGAAGACGTTCTTACCTTTTCTCTGTCGTTATCTGGCACGGGATTAGACTACCACTGTTTACCAACGTTTACTAGTAAGAGTTGCCGCCGAAAATTAGCTCATGTTTGTGGTTATTTGTGAGCCCTAATCACCCCGTTAGACGAGTTTTACCTCACACGTCACAATCACGTCACCTGTTGTCGGGCGAGACTCAAATCCTTTGTTACTGTAAAGTTCTTAAGTAAAAAATGACCCGAGGGACTTATGGCTTACACGACAACGGATCACAGTCTGCTCTTTCTACATGGCACAAGCACATTTGCCATGGACTCAGTTGACTTGTGATGATCTATTTCCTAATCCCACTGGTACTTTGGCCTTTTCGTTTTTTTTTCAATAGCTATGAATAGCTCGGACGACAAACACGTAAAAGGGAAGATTGGGAAAACGTACCCCCTTCATACTTGGATTCGGTCATTAGTAGGTTTTTATGGGGTCAATACCCTATGGCCTTGTCCATAATGTGGATATCCGAATGTCTTATCTGAACAGTGGCTACACAGGTATGTGTTTTTTTAACACGTAGCAAAATGTCTTGATGACACCAAGGAGGTTATAGTGTAACCTCCTTGGTCAGCTAATTCAAACTTAAGCCATTTTGGGTCCTTTCCACTGAAACACTGTCCCTAACAGTGACATGGAACAACTCCTGTGATTCAGGGAGCGTCTTGCCCTGGGCGCTGTACGTATGTTTGAAAAGAGCCTTTGTGAAGTGTACAGTAGCGGAATGTCGTCTTCTGTGGTCATTGGCCTCAAAGGATCAGAACACCAGGGCCAGGTCTTCATCTGTTGTTGTCGTTAGCTGGTAATAACTGTATTGCAAATCCACTCCCGAGGGCTGATTGCAATCAAAACAGTAAAGTACTTCGTCGCAGCATTTGGGTTGCGAGGTCCCCTGTAGCTTTGGGCAGTCTACTATTGTGTGGCAGAATGTGTCCGTGGTTTGAAACTGATTAAGATGGAGTTTACAAGAACAGGTGTTATGGTAAATAACGTTATGCGTGATGTCACATCTACGAATTCTTATTAAAATAAATAGATAAATAAAAATAGACAGTATTAAATGGAAAATGTGTAACGTTAACATAACGCCATGTTCACACACAAAGTTATTTCAGATCAGCAGATGGCATAATGTTTAAACAAGGATGGAACAGATTTAGTCTCTGTTCAACTACTAGTACCACTACTAGTATCTAGTACAGTATTATCTTGGGGACGTATCTTTTGACTAATTATGAAGGCAGACGTTCTTGAAAATGAAGACAGTTGATTTTCCAATAATCCTTGGTTTCGCTCTCATTTCTTTATTTTGCCATGATTGTCGCGGAACAATTCTTGAAGACAAACTACTAAAAATATATCCAGGGCAAAATAGCACTGTTTGTTATACTTTTATTTTTTTAATATTAATATTGGATAATGAAACAATCTAAGTGTTTGCATAGTTTTAAGTATTCCTGAAGTAGCGGCTAAATGATAGGCGCCGTACATGTAACACCATGTCACTTATACTGGAAGTGTACTTAAAGACTTTAAATTGTAATACATATCGTTACTACTATAGTTCAGATCACTACTAGTGGACTACCCTCTTGTTGTGATGCTTGCGTAAACTGTACAAGTGCGGCCCAAGGCCGGGCTATAGAAAAGGAGATAGGCGCTGCCCTATAAACCGTGCAGTGTCGAGTAAAGAACTTGAAATTTCTATCAGAGCTGCTTACGAACGTATGTTACCAAGTCTTGCAGTATCTGTCTTCCGACCTCAAATTCAAAATGCTTCAGAGCCAAGTCCATGGTCATGATGCCGTGGAAGCCCGAGGGGTAGCGCGCCAGTTGGACCTGAAGTCCCGCCATTTCCAGCCTCTTGGCGTACATGATCCCGTCGTCCCTCAGGACGTCCGTCCCGCAGACAGTGACGTAAGTGTTGGGCAGTCCGGACAAGTCGGCGTCTTCTGCCATCAGCGGAGAATAGTAGGGGTTCAGGATGTCCTTCATGTCGTCTGGTAGATCTACGCTGACGTCTTCAGGTGTCAATCTTGGCACGGATTCGTCGAGAAAATGTCGGTCCACGTAAGAGGCAAAGCGCGACTTCTTCAGAGCAGCCGTGTGGCCATTGTTGGCAAATATGTCGACCAGGGACATGTTGTTGTTGAGGTATTTTATCCAGAATCCGATCATAAGATTAGCGGGTAGGTTAACGTACACATTGTGCCCCCTGGTGTACGAGGGAGTCTGAAAGTCGAACGCTTGGAGAGCAGGGTAGATTAAGGCTTGTAGTTTTAAGGGCGGGAGCTTCTTTTCGTCGTCCTTTTTCATTCTCAAAGCGACCGCTGCAGCCAGGTTGCCGCCTGAGCTGTCTCCAGCCACGCCGATTCTTGTGGGGTCGACTCCGAACTCGGCGGCGTGTTGGAGGAAATGTTGGGTCGCCTTGAGACAGTCTTCAAACGGAACGGGGAACTTGTGTACAGGGGCTTTTCGATATCTGAAATTATGTAGTACATGTACAAGTAAATTCACCTGTAAGCTCGAGGACGAACTTGAATATGAAAAAAATGCATCTCAAATGTGCAGAATGAAGTAATGTCTTCTTTACAATGATCGCGGCTGCTAATATAAGCGTATCGCTTGAGTACACAACTGTATATATATATGTTTGAAATAAAACAAATCTAAAGACTCTAACAACAAACTTTGCGATACTTACTCCACTGATACTACAACAGCCCCAGTTCCCTGTGCAATGCGTCCAACAAGTAGGTCGTATGCATCTGAAAGAGGTTATGATTACACGATCTTTATTGTTCACTTTCTCAAATGACAGATGTCATTAGAATGTCCAACCCGGCATACATTTTGATCCCTCATGCCATGCCATACAGTGACTAGGAACATATGTACTTCATATAATGTAAATTATAGACTTATAATATGACATTTTAAAATATATATGCAACGGCGGGCCTATTGTACAGTATATTACATGCAAACTTATGATTTGGACACTCAGATACCCTCCAAAACTTACAAACAGAGCTGAGGACCCATCCTCCTCCATGAAAGTACACCAGACCCGCCATTTTGCTTCCTCTCGCCCCCTCCTGGACTTGTGGTTTGTAGATCCGAACTTGAACGCCGCTTAAGGACGAGTCGGTAACTTCCAGGTTAGAATCGGAGGCCAGGAATGCTGGTTTGATGCCGATGCTGCGGAACAAGTCTGCTCTATCACCCAAGCCCATCTTCTCATATGTACTTCCCTGTACGGGGAAAAGGCAAACGTTGGACATATGAGGTTATCTCTGGTTGCTAGGAAAAAATTCTTCCAACAAAGAAGGCATCAAAGAAAGAAAAATCAAGTCCTAAGTATTTTTTTTTCATCTAGTTATGGATCGTTTTGTCTATAAATATCAAGAATGGAAGCAACATGAATTCTCAGAATTTTACCGTGTACCCTAATACCGCCTTCTCAAGAATGTCTTGAACGCATGGAGTGTACATACCTTAGGGATTACTGATGTTGTATTACTGGTAGATATCTTTAAATTTACCGTTTTCTTTTTCTTTTTTCTTTTCAAAGGCCTTAGGGTACCCAGTGGTGACGTTAGAGTCAGAGTTGACGTTACAGAGTCAACAACATTTGAATTGAAAACGAAGTGCAAAGTCTAACATTGGTCAAACCCACTTACAACGAGGCTGAAAGTCAGGAACACCGCCTTGAACATGACGACCTTGCCTGGTTCTGTGACGTCAGGAGGGAGGGAGGAGTACACGTACACAGCCAGAACCACAGCGGTCACGGCGGTCAGCAAGGTCACGGTCTTACAGGCACCCATCATGCCGGGCAGCTATATGTATGGCCGGGGATCCCTGAAACTGTCGGTGGAAGAAAATTACCTGTACGGTGCCTCACCTGGTCACAAGCCAAAGGCCACACAATTATGACCTGACGGAGTCAATTCACTGATAGGGAACAAACACAAGAAACCGGCATTGGAGACAAATTAGTGGGAGCTATAATGACTATGTGTGTCAAGATAAACCAAATATTTCAATCTGTAGCCCAGCGTTTTGGTGAATGTATAAAACTTGGGGGGGGGGGGGGTCAGACTGAGAAAACAAACCCGGAAGTCGAGCCCACGGTCCCAGGGGTAAAGTTATGTCGCTATAGCCAAGACGTTTCATGAACTTACAGGTACTTAACTAAGTAAAATGTATGTACAAGTAGCACTACAGGGCAACATTTATGCCGCACAATGTTCTTACCTATACCCTCTCCACAACGTTGCAGTATAGCCGCTTGGAAAATTTTGAATTATGCCAACGCAGGTCAAGGGTCAACGACCTATAGGTCATGTTGGCTATGCTCTCTTGTGGTGCTTCCGTGTATTGCAGGGTAGCCAGAGGAACGAGACTTGTGATGTTCCGACGGTCCAGTTTTAATAAAGACATAGGCGCAAAGAAATGAGTAGACAACGACAAACCAAGAAACAGACCAACTCTTTTTTTATTCCCAAACGCATCTTGTGTCACAATGCTAACAATATTCTTTTGGTGAAATTATAAAAAGCAAGTTCAACATCGTACTGAACAGCCGACGGGTGGAAACAAGAAAGCAACAACAACACAATGTCAACATTACAGATGACCGCGTAAGAAAGTTGCCAAGTCCTGTTCCATCTTTTTTCCGACCTCAAAGTAAAACGGTTTGGATGCGACGGAAAGGATGCCGTGGAAGCCCGAGGGGTAGCGCGCCAGTTGGACCTGAACTCCCGCCATTTCCAGCCTCTTGGCGTACATGATCCCGTCATCCCTCAGGACGTCCGTCCCGCAGACAGTGACGTAAGTGTTGGGCAGTCCGGACAAGTCGGCGTCTTCTGCCATCAGCGGAGAATAGTAGGGGTTCAGGATGTCCTTCATGTCGTCTGGTAGATCTACGCTGACGTCTTCAGGTGTCAATCTTGGCACGGATTCGTCGAGAAAGTGTCGGTCCACGTAAGAGGCAAAGCGCGACTTCTTCAGCGCAGTCGTGTGGCCATTGCTTGAAAATGTGTCGATCAGGGACAGGTCGTTGTTGAGGTATCGTATCCAGAATTTAATCATGGAGTCAGGAGCGAGTAGAACGAAGTATCGGTGTCCTTTGACGTATGAAGGGGTTTGAAAGTCGAACGCTTGGAGAGCAGGATAGACGAGGGCTTGGAGCTTTAAGGGCGGGAACTTATCGTCCTTTTTCAGCCTCAGAGCGACCGCTGCAGCCAGGTTGCCGCCTGAGCTGGCTCCCGCCACGCCGATCCTTGTGGGGTCGACTCCGAACTCGGCGGCGTGTTGGAGGAAATGTTGGGTCGCCTTGAGACAGTCTTCAAACGGAACGGGGAACTTGTGTTCAGGGGCCAGCCGGTATCTGAAACAGGAAGTTAGCACCAGTCAGTATTGCCCTGAGGAAGTCAGCAAAAGGCAGGTATTGTTATTGGTTGTGAAACCATTCATGGTTCATAGAATTAAGTGATAGATGACAAACTGAGAGGAGTCGTCTATGTCCAATATCTTATGCGCAGTCATATCTTAATATACAGTCATTACAGTGTAATTATCGATACTTACTCGACTGACACAACTACAGCCCCCGTTTTGTTTGCAATGCGTGCAACAAGTCCGTCGCATACATCTGAAAATTAAGAAAAAAATAGATATATTTCTCATGCTTTCATCACAGAAAACTTATATGGCTTTATTTACTTTACGTATACTTTTGATTGATTAGTAATATGGATTCTTGATTCTCAGTATTTAAAAAGAGCACAACGGTTTTTACATATTGAAGCCTTTAACAGCTTCAAAACTTTCAGATGAATATGCGATTTCCAAAGGCTGTTTATACTGTCTTATATATTTCCCAAACCTACCAATTGAGCCCAGCACCCACCCTCCTCCGTGGAACCACAGTAGACCAGCCATCTTGCTTGCTGATGGCGTTTTCTGCGGTCGCGGTTTGTAGACTCGAACCCGGACGCCATCGAAGGACGCGTCCGTAACTTCCAGGTTAGGATGTGATGCCCTACTTGGCGGTGGCTGGAATCTCCTCAGGACGCCAAAGCCCATCTTTTCGTAAACCCATCCCTGGAACGACGATTCACGAGTATCACGGAACGACGATTCACGAGTATCACACGAGAATATTTATTTTAGTTTTGATATTTAAACGATATTGTTTGAGCTGAATGCGTTAGTTTATTGCGACACTAATTATTCATCCTCTGTATACTGCAGCTTGCAATTTTATCATAAGCAAGTTGGATGCCGTCGTACAAGTCAGCGCAATTCAGTCCTCTTACTGCAAGACCGATTTTACTGTAAATACACCAAGGTCTGGGCTTTTTTTTTAGAAAGCTCCTTGAATAAACCAAGCATTAATCAATTATAAATGCACGTTGAACATTGTATTTTCTGGTGGTTACAGCCATTTAATTGGCTGACTTGACCTGGCTAGAGCATGGTCCTTTCAGTAAGAATACGCACAGACTCACAATGAAGTAAAACGTTCGCTCGAATCCCTTGACGATGAAGACTTTGCGAGGTTCTGTGACGCCCGGAGGCAGAGACGAGTACACGTACGCTGTAAAAACCGCTACGCCCACCGCACCGGCGGCGGTCAGCCATGTCACAGCACTTACAACACCCATTTTGCTGTTATCTATAAAGAGAAACAGGTAACAGAAGATCCTCAAGAGATAGGTTGTCCTTGTAAAAGAACGAAACAAAGCAAATACGATATTTCTAACGTACAACTTTTCAAGGAATAACTTGTAATGGAACCGGTAACGTTCCCGAGAGCCGACATGAGTCTGGAATGGACTTTGACCCTTCGCTCAAAGGGGATACGGGTTAGCAAGCTAGTTCATACTGAAACAACCTGTTATAAGGTTGATCTATACACACTAAAACGGCATTAGTTTGATTCTAATCTAATTAACGTCCCTAATTACTGTAGTCTCACACTCCAGTTTTGACTATATTTAGCACAATTTTCAAACGATCGACGCGTTAAAACTTACAAGTGTCCTGCAAAGCTGTCGTACGTTCAGGACCTACCCCTTGGAAAAGACCGTACGAACAAAACGACCTACTAAACAAATCTGAGCTGGCCACATTAGTCGTGCCTCTTGGCGGAGGTACTGCAAACTGCAGATTTGAGAACACCATGTTGCCCAGTTCTTTCGTGACACCTGATGGCATGTCAAGAGCATTATACCTGCACCACATGTTTTAAATTTCCTTCTGTGTCATGGACCCTAACTGTGTAAAATGCGTTGTGAAATGTTGAGAAAAAGTGCCACAAATATAAACCAACTATAACGTAACGTTACAGTTCTAATTGACACTGTATAAGGTACATAATATAAACAGCAGTATCACCAGGCTTCAAATAAACCACCCAAGACAGAAAGGTTTAAAATAAAGACACAGAAACTTAGAATCAATTCACCATGTTGCATAGTAGAACTTAAGGCATTACATTTTGTAACTTAACATGTATCACCTACATGTGTACATATATGCATAGCATCAAGGACATTATATGTTCTTGATACCATATAGCATTTCATTCTATAAAGTACATCATAATATTACATTGCTATGGTAATTGACATGTCTTTGAGACAGTTTAGATTATATCATAAAGTTATATATGATAATATTTTCTTTTAATGTTCTCATCATTTACAATGGAATATAAATAATCATAAAATCATAATTACAACAGATAATTGTGGCAAGAAAAACCTAGAGGATTGATGCCCCAGAAAGAATCTTTACAACATTTGCTAATTTCTCAAATATTTCATGTGAGTTTGCTTTGAGCACAAAACATGAAAAGCAACAATTATAGAACTTCAATCTAACACAAAAGAGCCAAGTTAAATTATTTCCTGTAATGTATCATAATTATAATGTAATGTAATGTACCAACAGGAACAAACTTTCATTGAACTTACAAGGACAATCTGACATAGTTTTCTATTCTTATAATTACGTAAAATGAATCTAAGGCTCTGCATGTTCTGTAACAGATGTAACACTTTGTAGTTGTTCACTTAATAAATTGTGTATTTTTTGTGAATTCATCAGCCTGTTATGATGTTATTAGCCTGTCCTGATGTCACTTCCTGTTCTGATGTCACTTCCTGTTCTGATGTCACTTCCTGTTCTGATGTCACTTCCTGGGACTGCTGGTGGTTCTTCTCTCATGTGCCTCAGACAAGGCTTTTTCAAGTCTCTCCACATAGCAAGGGTGCAGGTGTGTGCCATCAAACTCTGGTAAAATAAAATAAAAAATAAAAAGATTTGGGATTAGATAAAAGATCATAACCTTCATACACAGGAATCATTCATGTATTAAATTCTTGTATAACATTTTATAAATAGTATACCAAAATATCGCAAAGATCCATTGATGACTTTTAAAGTTATGCTGTTGACAGACAGACAAATATTCACACAGACCTGAAAACATACTCTTCTTAGCAAAGGTAAAATGAAGACCAAAATGAACTCTAAACTTACCAAATTTGGAGTCAAGCATGGTCCCATGATCACAAAGCAGTTCATCCACAAAGTCCAGCCAGTGTAGACCTGAGGTGGCTTGCACCTTGGACTTCAGGGCCTTGTTAAACTTCATCACAGTTTGTCTGAAATGTAAACATGATGCTGTATACCACAAGAGCTCTACTTTGCCATTAATAGCTCTCTTTTCTTTAATTCTGATGTACAAATAATCACCCACACACATTTGTATATATAAACATGCAGATTCCGAAGTGTTTTTCAAAAGTAAAAAAATGCTTAATTTTTCTTCAGAAACTTTTTTGTTGTTGACTTGAGTACAAATATACATGTTTAAAGACAGCTCATATTTGGAATGCATACTTTGATCTCTTATTTCTCACCTGGTCAGATCTAGTACAGGTGGGACTGGGTGAACAAAGATGGTGAACTTGTACTTCCTTTTCAGCACCATCAGAGCCTGGGTGTAGATCTCTAGCAGTCTGGCGATACCATCTTCCATGGTCTGTAGCATATAGCAAACAATCATTTCTCTATGCTGTATTATCATGTATTCCCATGGGCACAACATTGGAGCACGTCGGCAGAACGTACTGCGCCTGCGCAAAACCTGGATTTTCGCTGGATTTTTGATCAACGTTGCATCAGAATTTTTCCTATTGCAGACTATATCTTTTTCTACACAACATTTGAAAACTACAGACGGGATGTCACCCTTATATACGCGAATTCGACCTTATATGAGACGTTCTGCCAAAGTGCTATGCACAATACACTATGGGTTTCGCGCAGGCGCAGTACGTTCTGCCAACGTGCTCAACATTGGTACCTGCTAGGGGTTTGAACCCAGAACCTTTACATTGTAAGTTACCAACTCTAACCACAAGATAACTTCAAAGTTTGGCCTCTTAAAGAGGATTTACAAACTCACATCATATCTGCACTTGGCGACGCACACAGGCAGCGCCTCTCGACAGTCGATCTCTCCAAACACGAAGATCACGGTGGACTTTCTTGGCACCTTCTTCAAGACGTTGTAGAAGTTCTCCTTGGTGAAGAATTTGGCCTCTGGTCTCAGGTGCCAAATCTTTGTCCCAGTGGACAGAAGGGGGTGAATCACGTGGGTGGCACCCTGAGGGGAGGAAACTGTTGAATACCTTTCCAACATATTTTCACTCAATGACATTTCTTTGTTTGAGTATCAAAGACGGGACAATAAAGTTCTTTCAAATTGATACCCAGTTTAAAGCCAAAGATGCCAGCATGTGATTCTTACCTTGTACTGTATAGACCTCCATGCAGGAGTGATACAGTGACTGTCACCAGCCAGGTACACAAACTGGGGGCTGTTCTCCAGGCTGGCAGGGTTCAGTTTTATTTTCATCACCTGAAAAGAAAGACGTTTTCGGTGTTACCTGAACTCTTTCTGTGTACTATTTTACACTTCTCCTTACAATGCTGAGACCATTGAATAGGAGATACTAAAAGATTTCTTTTTTTTCTGATATTTATTGACAAAAACTATTTCTACATAATTGTTTTTATTTGATACCATCTTCATCCATTTAATGGTCTTGAAAATCTCCCTAGAAGAAGATTTCATTTTTGGTGTTACTGACAGCTATTTTAGCCAAAGTGAGCACAGTTCTGTCCCTGTCCTTAGTGCTGACTTCCTGGCTTTGGTTTTCTCCCAAAATTGGGAAACGTTACGGTGAAGGAAAAAAGTCTTCTATACGGACTATACCTGACTTATGGTAGAGTAATATGCTGCTTCATTTCTTATCAGAGTTGTGTGTAAGTCCCTGTCCGCATGCGCTGGGTCTGTAGGGAGAAACAACATTTAGATCAGACCTTAGGCCACACCAATTTAACTTGTTGCTTCTCGAAGAAAAACATTGGAGCGACAGGGCGAAAAAAAATTTTTTTCAAACAGTCTGGGGTGAAGATGTAGGGCTTACATAACAAACAGAAAAGCAGGAATACACTGTATGCAAGTTGTCAGCTTACCGAGCAGTTTTGTGAAAGATGGCAGTAGCCCCAGGGCTCCCTTCACAAAGAGTATTTTCACCAGTGTGAACATGACAGCCAGCAGGTTGAGTTCCTGGTCGTTGTAGGCCCTCTGTTGGGGCGGCTGGACGTCAGCTGAGATCCCAGACACTCTGGGATATGTGGCTACAGGATACACCAGAAGTTGCACTTAGTTTAGTCCGGAAAACGAGAGTGATTTGAAACCACTTAATATGCTCACTGAAGAGCTTATTTTTCCAATGGTCATGACAGTATATACAGGTTCATTGGAAATTCCTCTAGCTCCTTTTAACAAGTAAAATAAACAGTAGACCACGGCTTAATGTCCCTAGGCAGGGTTACCCGGTACTAACCATTGGACTACTAGTATACATGCCAAGGAGCATCAAATTGTGTATCGTTTATAAAAAGGTGAGGTAGAAAGAACATGTGGTGATCCAAAATGGTAAAAAAAAAGATTTTTGACCATATTGAAGTGACTCACCATGGAGATATATGTCCTCCTTAACTGCCTTCAGAATTGGTAGGAACACCTTGTTTTGGAGACCAGCAATGGACATGTCAGGATGCTTCTTCAAGAATGTCCTAGGAAGAAAAAGAGACAATCTATGAGATTTCAATACCTTATTCATGTGTAATTGCATCTTGGTAATAAACTGACTACATTTACAGTAGAAAATTACTTATCTTGGAGATGTACATTTATGTGATATTGAGATCCTTAGCACTTTCAAAGTTCTGCAATTAATGGCTACACATTGAATACTTTCACAATATAATACATGACTGTGTAATTTGAATCATCACCAGGGCTTGAATTCCAAATGCAAGGTAAACACTCTACTCTGTAGGCCATTGCACTGGTAAACTTAGTTATCAAACTTTTCTTTACCTTATCCTTTTGAAAGCTTCCCCGTGCCTGTCCTGTACTTCAAACATGTGGATGAGGGAGAGGAAGGCAGTACAGTGGGATGGCTCCACCTGCATGGCATGCTCCAGCAGCTGGGTAGAATTGGAGACATCTGAAGGAAACAACATTTGTTTGTTTGTTTGTTTGTTTCAATTGCATAACCAGTAAACTGTGTTAAGGCATAACACACCAGCTTTATACAGTAGGTACAAGCTGCTCAACACTAGACTTAAAACACAGGTGTGGACCCCTATGTTTTTTGAAAAGTGGTGGGATCTTTTACGAGTTTGAGCTGTGACTCTCCTCAAACATGGGACCTCCAGCTTTACGTCTAATAAAATTTACTTGCTTTGGTTTTAGTAATATTGGGAGCAAGTACACATCATACAATATACGTAGTAGGCATCCAATCCTCATTATAGACTGTCACACAAAATACAACAAGATTGTACCTCCATGGTCCCTGAAGACATTGGACAAGAACACCAGTGCAGGAACGGACTTGATGGCTTCATGGATTTCCCTGATATGAAAAAGGAACAGATACATCACAGTGTGTATGTATTAGACAGCTTTTTTTGCTATCTGCCTACCACTATTACTAGCAAGTGATGCCTACAGCCAAATATAGTCAGTGACACACAAATCTCTGCTGCAATTATGTTGCTCAAGAACTGGGTTGTCTATGTCTTTTTAGTATCTTTGTGAAGGATCATTGTCTTTCATTCTGTTTTTCTTGTCTTATCCTGGGTACAATTTACCATTAACTGTTGCCAGACCTCCTAAATTAACTGTTAAGCCTTGGTAGAACCCCCATACAAAACCTCATCTAGACCTGAGATGCACTTTGTATTTGTCTCAGGCTATAACAATAAACTGAAACTCCTTCAACTCACCCCTCTAGTATCTTCAGACCATTAGGAATGTATTTCATCATGTTGACCAGCCTGTCTCTGGGTAGCATCCAGTCTTTCTTGTTGACCATGAGGGTCATGACGATGGTGAGGGCCTCCTTGGCGTGTATTGGACTCATTTTGTACGTCAGCTCAGCGTACTCTAACAGAGCCTCCAGGTGGTCCTTCTTCTCTTTCACCACTGCCTGTGTTGGTTAACAAAGGTCTTTTTTTACACAACCAAAGAGATGAAACCTAGCTGATGCTTTGGGAACCTTTAAGTGTGCTAAAGGTTTATAGGCTAAAGGGTATTGACATTTTTGTACAATTACATAGAATTGATGTTTCTGACTTAGGGAGAAGAGGTGCTGTTCCTGAGTCCTAATCATGAAACCTGTAACCTTAAACTGGCCGTCCAGACTTGCTACATGATGACAAAAACATTGCAATCATTCTGAATGCAAAATGTTACCTGACACATCTGTAGAGCCATTGTGTGTTTCCCCAGCAGTATAAAGGCCTTTGCCAGCTGCACCTAAATGGGAGACAGGCATATTGGGTGATCACTTAACCCAATCAGGCTTAATAGAACTGATTGATTGCCATTATCGTTATCTTTATGATGAAAATGTGGCCATTAGTCTTGAATAAATGCTGGTATTAACATTTTTATTAGGTAACCCCTTCTCTCTGGGAGTGAAGATTTACATTGTATCTAAATTTGCATTCTAAAGAGACAAGAGAAAGCAATTCAGCAGATAAAAATACTTTCCAAGTATGATGGTACTGATAGTTTAGTACACAAAAATGTATGATGGGGGAGGGCACTATTGTTCCATTCTTTAAGGAGATTCTTGCCTCACCTGAATGTCAAACAGCTGGGTAGGTTTGGTGTCAGGTTTCTTCTCCATCATGTCCTTAGCTTCAAACAGGAGCCGGCTTGCCTCCTTCCCGCGACTGAGCTCAAGCAGGCAGTCTGCAAGGCTGAAGGTCACAAACATCACAGTTCAAGGTCATGTGTTTCACACAGGCTAATGTCAGTCTCTTGCTCTATGTTTGATTATGCATACATCATGTGATACTAAATCAGATACTATGGTATTTGAAACATACTTTCAATGTAAACGTCAGACATACATGTATTTGATGTACTTTCATTACTTTCAGTATCTTTTCCAGCATGAAGTGATGAGTTGTATATATTGACTAGTTGCACGTACCGACATTTGAGGTCTGCATGATCAGGAAAAGCATCTACGGCTGTTCTGAGGTAGTCCAGGGCTTTACTTGGGCGCTCAGCACTCCTATAGATGGATGCTACCAGGAGAAATTGAATTAGAACCGGTATATTACACAGTAATAACTGATGGTAAAAGTTAAGGTGTGAAGCCCTAACCTGTGCAAACGTTACATAATGAGCTGATGATAAAGCTCAGGAGTATAAAAGCAAAAGTAGAGCCTGGTGAAGTACTGTAGATTCGTTTATTTTAGCAGGGATTTAATATCGTGGTAGGAGTGATGGGAGTGAGAGATTTTCAGTTCTGAGTTCGTGGTCGAAACATACCATAGCACAAAAACACAAATTCGCTGTGTCATTATTTCTGCAAACATGAAACAACCACGAATATTTCCAAATTTACAGTAATTCTAAAGCCTTACCCAAGCCTAGCAGACACTCCTTCTGGTGAGGGAACAGTCTTTCAATTTGTGCATAGATCTTGACGGCCTCGTCACAGTGTTTCTGCTCCACCAGTCTCTGGGCGTTCTGCATGCACTTGGCAATCAGGACCTGCTGCGCATCATGTCCTGTATTCAGCCTTGGGGCAATAAAAGATCCATATTGAAACTTTAAGATGCTGTAAGATACTGGTGTAAAGTGCTTTTCCCAGGGTAACACCATTGGGGCCTGCTAGGCATTTGAACCTAGACCCTTTAGATTCTACCGTATGTCAACTGAGCCCTTGCACCACAAGATTGGCTTGTGACCTGAATCTAACTTCTCTTTCAGTTAATTCATCTGTGACTTATGGAGCTATACCACTGATTAACCAACTTTAAAAGTCGTGATCTGTATCTGTATCCGTATCTGTAAGCCGGCATAACGTGGCACGGCAGCAGCTAGCTATATTACACCGGACCTGTAACACCCAACCTTTGCACATCTAACTGCAGGCATTGTTTAAAACTATCCAATGATGGGAGTGATGAGACTCAAAATAAGATGTGACACTAACTCTTTGTTCCTTTCCTTTTTGAGTTGTGCTATTTGTAGATTGGCTATTGAGACGTCGTCGAAGGATCCTTCCCAAGAGTGCCTCCTCTGTGGGCTGCTCCTCAGTTCTCCTCCAGGAGATTCCCCCTCCAGCAAGTCTTTCATGTCTTCAAAGTCTTCTAAAGAGAGAAACATAGATCTTCAAAATTGGAATGTAATGTCATGTTTCTGGTGGGGGGGGGGCACATTAAGATTGTGTAATGGTTAGCATGTGGAAGGGGTTGCATTTTTTTACTTATCTGAACAGAAGATGTTGATATTACAATGTATACATTAATTACTTTTTAATTTGCATGAAATGGGAATGTTAGTGGCACATTGTTGGGGTGTTGTAGGCTAGAAATGAAATTGTACACTTCCTGATATTGAGGAATACCAACCTAAGTCATTGTCAGCCACATTAGATGCCTCTTCTCCTGAGGTCCTGTTTTCTCTGTTCCTGTCATCACCTTTCTCTGCTTCCATTGGACTGTTTTGTGAAGAAGGCAATGGCTCTGGTACTAGTGGTAGTAAAAAAACATATCAAAATTCTTGAGTTGGAAAGTTTGTTTGTATGTAGACAGTCCAGGGTTGAAAACAAATGTAATTAGAAGGGTGTTTGAAAAGTATTGAAATGGCTAAATGTAAAATTTTTTAGTATTGATTACTAATCTTGATCAATATTAGGCAAAGGTTGGAGTAAATGAAATTTAGTTATTACCAATAACTGCAGGTGGCCCTTTGGACATCACAAAGATGTCGTCTTGGTCTTGCACCACTCTGGACACTTGTTCCTCATTGGGCATAGCCTGCCTCGAGCTGTAATAAATTATACATAATGTCAAATCTACCAATTTATGTAAACCAATTACTGTAATTTTGCAAATAAATTTCTGAATACAAAGATGACACAAAAGACCATCATGGACCAAATAGTAAGACATGTTACTTGTAGTTACATTTTTAATCTTTGTTTGATTTATTAAACAAAGATGTCATTGCTCACCTTGGAGCCTTCGTAACAAAAACATCTTCAACATCCAGTTCACAAACACCTTGGAACTTCTGGTTGTAGGACTCTATAAATTGCTGAAAATAACTCTGAGACTTAGTATCTGCACACCTTTTTTTAGAGGGCAGAGGCTATTGACAGGATGTTCCTGTCAATACGAATTAATACTTTTTTAATGCCTACAAATGATGTAGCATTCTTAAAATGCAGAAAGCAATCAGTTTAATCTAACAAGTTTACATTGATAAGAAAAATAAGGATGACGAAGTCAATAAACTGATTTCTGTTATTTGTTTATCTCTTTATGGTTACAGCAATTCTTTACCTTCAAAAGATTTCCAATGGTTCCTTCATGTTGTTCTTCCCAGCTGAACACCACTGTGTACTGAGGGTCGTCTTCACGATGGACATAAAACTTCATCCTGCATCACATATCATTAACCAGACTGATCTGGCCCTACCATCTCAAATTGGAGGAAGTTCAGAACAATATTTGAGGAACTTCATCATAACAACATCAATTCTGTCATAATTGATAAATCACATCAGTATATCGACTGGGGACATCATAGATATGACTATGAGTGTTTGTTTGCAAGAACAATAGATCCAGGTCCTAGATATTCATTCCTGTGAGACCATGGGCCAGAAAGAAACTCCGAACTGAGATCTGAATAGAGGATCAGAAGTCTCCCAGAGTCACCTGGTCACTTTGGAAAAAGAGGAGTGACCGGAAGAAACCATCTATCCTGGCTGATAGGGAGGGTAAAAGTAGCCCTCGGAAATGATATCACCTATTTGTGCATTAAGTACCGGAAAACAGACGAATCCATCTTGATATGGTACGAAGATGAAGATATCATAGATAAAATGTCTTTATTAAGAAGGGCAGGGAATTACTAAGGGAATAAAACGTAACCACCTGTTGGAATTTTAGACGGAACCCCCTACACGTGTATGCGTAGTTGACCCATGACGTAACGCGCAGCCGTGCTATCCGTCAACAACGCATCCATATGCAAAACCAGGAAGTAAAGTCAATGTGCTTTTCTGAAATGTCTAAAGAAACATACACTAAGTTGATATCACTAATAAGTGTTATATTTTAATATCATTCTAGACTGTTGGCTTTATTGCCTGACTTTGTACATTTAAGGGTCAGAACTAGTGAAATGATTTCTTTTATTCGTTTTGCTGCCTTCAGCACACAAAGAGTTTCGAGGGTCACCAACCTTTGGGTGGAGTTTTTATACCGTTCAGCTATCGCGCGCCGGTCGGATTATTTTTGTAAAAATTGGCGCAGTCATTACTCCGTGCCTTCTGTAGATATACCAGACCCAGGGAAACACATCCATGAGGTGGGTAGGTCGTTTGTTGTCGCTATTTCCCCGGTAAGAACGCGTAAACTTGGCGGCAAGTTGGTGAAATCAATCGATCAAAAATAACTGTAACTTGCAACACCGGTCTGTGGTGTGCTTGGAAAGGTATTCACCATTCGGGGACGACTTTACACTTGGGCGTAGAGATCATTTATCTCTATATAAACCTGCTTAACGTCGTCTATGTCTTTTACATTAACTGTAGTCAGACAGAGCTTTTATCAAGTTAGTACGAGGGTCGGAAACCTTGACTTTGGCACACAAACTATGGGGTGAAAGACCGGCTCCGCTGGTCTTCTTGTATGTTTAGTTAGAAAATACATGATGTAGCCATCAGCCAAATTTGAAAACTAGCTCACAATTTTGATTGATGATTTGTGTGAAGACTTTCTGTTTCTAGAGAAACAAGAATTGTAGATATGTCACCATAATTTGTGATCGCAAATATGTACACTTGACTTCTTGGTAGCCACTTTCCTGGTGGAATTTGAACTGTTCCCATGCCCTAGGCAATCGATATTTTCCATCGATCTCAAGTGTTTGTACAAGTGCGGATCTTTCAGCTACAAGAATCTTCAGCTTTATCAAGTTATCAGAATGGAGGGGATATTCCCATAGAAGCAGTTGTCCACCTTTCAAACTGTATCTTTTTTTTTTCATGGAGAATTTATAGCGTGAAAAACTGCATTGTGCATAACTATCATCAGCAAACAAAATGGCCTCCCAGGTCCTATTGTGTTGACGCTTTGGTAAATGAATATCAAAAGGTAAAACGTTTGCCAAAGATATTGTGTCAAAATCCACTGTTTACTTTGCAGAAGCCCTTTTAATACCTGACAAACAATTTAGTTTCAAGGTGTTGCCATTGTTCAAAACTTAACCGTTTAATGCAAATGTTTGATGTGAAATTACCCCAAAATTAGCATAAGAATTTTGACATCTAACTTGCCCACAAGATTGATGGATTTTAGGTTTGATACTCCTTGCATCAAATTTCTGGTGCTAGATTTAAAATTTGACTGTCAATCGTAGACATCAACGTCATGGTTGTCAGCATTTTTTTTCTTTCCATTGTATAGAGTTCCCTTTATTTCACGGGGTGAGTATGTGGCCCTGCCCATGGCGACTCGCTGAACACAAAGAAAGACTCACAATCAATTAAGCACCCAATTTATTACTCAACAAGGGTGCTGGCTTATGACAGATGCACTTTAAATATTTTATCATCCCCTGTTTTAGAACCGTCTGCGACCCCCTCCTCCTATACCAGGGTCGGCACGACATGCAATATGGTGTTCTAACGTGTTGTTGGACAAACGGTCGGCTTCACAAATAATGGGGGGACAATAGTGGCAATGTGTGTGTGGAGATTACGTTTCATCTGGAGGACTTTTGTAACGGTCTCGTTTTCTCCTCCCTTTTTTTCAGGAGGTAGCAGAGATATATTTTTAAAGTCTCCTGTCTAATCAACTGTGCCTAATTGGGAACCATGCCCATCGTCACAAGGGTAAGTTACAATTCCTCCAATAATTTCTGACAGAAAGTTGAAAGAAGTGAACAGTTTTGCAGTTTATTGTTACACCAATACTGGTGGCACTTTGAACACAAAGAAATACACATACATATATAATGGCATCCCTGTTTTATGTGCTATGAACAAAATGTCCCTCTTTTTTCTTCAATATGGTGACATTCTGTTTTTATGTCTTATAAACCACCTGCAATTGCTACATTCGCAAGAAAGTTTGTTAAAGTAGGTTAAGTTATGGTGTGTTTAGTAAGGTTGTCGGCCATGTTGGGGTGTTATGTTACATGGTGACCCCACCCATATAAAAGTTAATCCCCTTCAGTGCATGTGTAGTGTGGTAGAAACTTCTTCTGGGGAATGCCAGATATGTAAACACCATTACAGGGCAAGGTTGTTGTGGTCTCAATTTCACGAGACCAACATTCATTATGATTCAATAGCAGCCTGCGATATGACTAGATATTCAATGAAATGAATACATACTTAGAATAATAGATCATGTTGCATTATATTGGAATGCATGCAGAAATTTTGCTATGTTTAATGAGCATTGATAAATGTAAATAACTATTTTGTGAGTGTTATTAGCTTTAGTTACACGATATATATATACACTGTGACTGTATACATATTGAATGGGGATATAGACATTGCCACCCACACTGTAGAATTTTAAATTAAAGCCCCTTCTGTCACTTGCTCCATTGGTTTAGTGACAAGGTGATGAAAATTGAAGAAAAGCAGCCATCAGGTGTACTGTAGATTCAGTTATTTTGACGGGGACTTACATGTGATTTCGCAGTAGGAATGGAAAGGAGGTTTTCGCCCTGTTTTCAGTTCTTGGTTTAAACAATTCTGCAGTAGTACTAGTACACTAGTAATGCATTGGAAATCCCAGCCATAAATTCATGGAGGGTATGTCTCTGCGAAAAACATTTCAAAGTTTTCAGTACAGTATTACCAGGGAATGGATGCAGGTCACTGAAACTAGGCCAAATGGTTAGGCCACTGTTATCTAATAGTATAATGTATTGAAAAGCTTAGATAGCATCAATAGATTTGGAGATTGCATTACACCCTATTTGAGAAACACATTCTTCAGGGGGTTGTATTGCTATATGTAATGAGTGGTCTGTCCTATGTTGTTCACTGACAAATTGTTATGGCCCCAGGACTAATAGCACAATAACACAGCTGATATGGCCAGGGCTGTTCTAATGACTGTATTTTTTTAATACCAGGATTTCTATGGTATGGTTGTCACAGAATGGTAAAATATCCTACCATTTTAACTTTAGAAAAAGTCTTTTTCAAACCACAATAATTTGTTACATATCTGGTAGTACAACTTTAGTTGTAACCCACCAGTTTTGTACAGTGGGTGCAAGCAGTGTAAGACCAAACTGTAAGCTTGGTACTCATTTTCACTTGTATGGTGTGAAGATAGAGCTTGTCTGACTTTTCAGGCACAGTGATGACCTTTCATCCTGGTATGTTTGACAAAGTAAACAGTCAAAGTCACGAATGATGTGCTGTACCTGTAAAAAAAATCAATACCTGTAAGTCACATGTTTCTGTTGTTTAGAGATTTCTTTGAGTCACAAATTGAACTGTATAACTTTCCGAACTGCTGTAAACTATCATATGATGGTACTATCCCTTGCTGGCCCATATGTGGGTGAATTATAGAGATATACCACAGGATGAGTTTTCATTTTCATTTTCATTTTGAAATGTTGATTGACTTGAGTTGCTTGTTTGTTTCCAAAATCTACTCAAGAGTTAGATGACTTCCTTCACAAACTGGGATGCTAAGAGCCCAGTTTATTTGTGAAAGGTGTTCTTTATTGTCTTGACTACTGGTTTGAGTACAGTAATTCTGTTATCAGGTGTTACAAGATGAGTGAGTATGTGTTGAGAATGGGACCCTGGGGATTGTGTTATTACTACATTAGGTAAAATGTCCCAGGATCATATGAAAAGGTGTTCTTGCCATTGAGAAGGTGGGTTGGGTGAGTCCCACCTTTGTTGTTACAAGCTAGCTGGAACTAATTTACAACTCAGAACACTTCAGATAGGTACCAACTCAACACAGGAATTTACTGAGGGGATATTTATCTAGCCCTGAGATATGGCCAACCACACTGTTAATTTACTGTTAATGCCATTTTGCATTCCATTTTCCACATGATAGAATGGTTCTAATGTTCTTGTCCCTTTGTAGGCCACAATAGCACGGCCTTCAAGTCGGTTGAGTAATTACCAAGAACCTGGACACAGAAAACTAGAGTATACATGAAAACATTGAGTCAAAACTGCCCAAGAAAAGAATGGTAAAAATTTAAAATCTGGTTTTATGGGACAGGTGGTCACTGTAGACAGGATTTTTATCAGTAATTGAGTGAGTTTTGTGGAATGTTTCAAATAAATATTGTGACAGCACCTGTCAGTGAGACTGAAGAAAGCAATGTACTGTAGCTCTACATTGAGCTTGCGTCCTCACGATATATTCAGTTTTAATGCATTATATCTTCGCCAATTTTAGAAGATGTCGGCGGCTTTTATTCTTATATTGATTTTCCGAAAGGAAGTATTTTTGATCGTCTGTCAACCGTGGATCAAATGCAGGGCAGGCTGTCAGTTAACTTTTGAATGTATTGTTCCCTGTTGGCAGATGGCTAGACTGTATTGATTATCTTATTCAAAAGGCATCTGTAGAATTGATCGTCTAGCAGTTGTATAAACTATAACTATAAACATTATGACAGCCTGTCTGTTGTTTGACTTGAATGTGCCACAGTCAGTGTCCATTTGTGACATGTATCAAGCTCGTCAGACACTTAATATACAAGGGAATGCAGCTTGAATTCGTGGCAAAGTGATCTGTACACACATAGGCCATTGTCAGACCCTAATGCACTAGTAAACCTGGGTGTCTACATAACCTACGGCCGTATTGTCAGTCAACAAAATACCCACAACAGATAGGGTTCTGTTCTACAAATAGGTTTCTTAAAACAACAGATCGTGTGGGCTATAAACGAGATAGATTTAAACTTTGTTTTATTGGAGACATTTCAGTAGCTTGTGTTTGTGCAGGTTTTCTTAAAGGCTTTTCTCAGGTGTGTGACACCTGGATGTGCCTTAACGAGCACCAGCATGCTTAAGTGGTGACCTCATAATTACAGGGTGAGTCAGGGTGAGATAGTCAGACCTTGGGAAGAATCTTCCAGGTCATAGGGTCTTCCTCACGTGGCAAAAACTTCCAGGTTTCTCACATTAATACCAGCTACAACACCCTTTGTTAGTTTTATCCTAAAGTGTACAGAGCAAAATGGACAACTGGTGGCTATAAAATTTGATATATTTATTACTTCAGGAAGCCATTTAATTAAAAATGCCATTAAATGAGTGCATTACAACTATGAATCAAATATGAACAAATGAACTGTTGGTTGGTTTCGAATGGTGAAATGCCTATCAAGGTGTAAAAAGTCCAGGTCAATTCTGTATTGTTTAGCATATTGTGTAGACAGTACAGTATATATAGTACAATGTATATAGAAACACACCAGCAACCTAAATAGGGAAGCAGAGACAGTTTAACTCTCACTGCTACTGACTCAAGGGACCTTCACCCCCATTGAGTAATTCTATATTTACAACTCATATGACAATGTTTTATTGTCTTTGCAAACTCATATGACAATGTTGTATTGTCTTTGCAAACAAAAGAATTGTGATGATAGTCATTGAATCAGGGTTTTCATATGGGGCACAGTAGGTTAAACGATAGACACTTTTTCGAACTTCGACTCTTCCCCCACCCTTTCCAACTCCCACTTTTCCGAACTTCGACTCTTCCGTAAGTGTTATAATTGAACATAGAACTAATATATTCTATACCGGTATATAATAATGGTGATATTTTGATGAAACTGTATGGAACAGTTTGATGTTATGTGTGTTGGGTTCCTGACTGTCATCACATTAAAAGCAACGAAGCTGAAAATTGGTACAAGCATGTGTTTTGCTAAGGTCAACCATGTATAATTGCTGTAATTAGTTTCTTAATGAGCCACCTAATTCATTCAATATTCAATTACTACACGGAAGTCTAGTGTTATGCTCTATACCAGGTCTATTTGCACATGTTTTAGCTGAAAATGGTATTTATAATCCATTTCCTGCACCTGTTCACTGAGTAGGTTAATCTTTAACCTAACTACTAACTAGAGCAAGAAGCTACTAAATGGTAGCACTAGTAGTACAATATGTAAACAAGGTACAATGATGTACCTGCTATGCTGATATAATGTGCTAGGGGGTGCTTTTAAGTTTTCAAGGTCTCAAAAAGCAAGCACTGTTTTGAGCATGTTTAAAAAAGTCTGGGTATGCCTTTTGTTTACACTAACTTGATTTTATAGATGGCCTCGATGTCTGCATATATTTTTGCAGGGATTTGATTTTGCGGTACGGGAGGAAAGGAGATCTCTGCATTGTTTGAAGTTTACGTTTGAAACAATTCTGTAGTGCAACTTATACTTCTGTAATGCATTAGAAATGCATACTGTATTTGTGGTGGAAAAGTCACTGTGAAAATCAAACCACCGTGAACATTCCATGATTTACAGTAGTTGATCAGTGTTATACCTGGGGCAAAGTTTACGTCAGATCTATAATTCATGATCCCTCAGTGTTGTTAAAGCAATGACAACAAAGCAAGATTAACATTTAATGATCCTTTAGTCGATCAGATGTGTACTGTGGAAGAATACAGCTTATGTTGTACGGTACCATCACACCCTGGGTACCATCCCTGGAGGGCATGCAGTATGGATTTTTCCAGACCCACAGCCGTTATCTGTAAGGAAATAGGTCTAAATTGTTCGTTTTGGAAAGGACCAGGTTTGCCTCTAGTTGAAAGACTCAATACTAAATGATGATGGATCACTCCGACCGATACATCTCCTTTGATAACCAGTTTCATGTCCTAATTGCCTTTCGGTTTGAAGGCTCATTGTTAGAAAGATCATATTCCTTTTCCCCAGAAATAAAAAATTCTTATGATCTTTCATAATATTTTCATCTTAAGCTTGATTTTAAAAGTGAAAATTACTTACCTCTAATTTTTTGTTTTAATGATTACAAAGATTTAGGAAAAATCCTTTAAATTATAACAAGATCTTCCATTATGCCAGGAAAGTTTATTCATTTATTACAACAAATGCCAATAAAATTGTGGTCAACCAGTAAATTTGAAAAAAGGTATAATTTATTTATAATCAGTGTACGAAATACTTTTTTGAGCCAGATTGCCCAGTGGCAACCTAGGATGAAAGCTAGGTTGCCCATCAAAATTCCAGGTTGCCCGCAATTTAAACTCTTCTACATTATAATTGACTTTCTTAGAGTGCAATTTAAATTTATACATTTCTGACTAAGAGTTGTTTCCCCTTACTTTAAGTCAGAAGAAAGGGGCATCCTTACCACAAAATTTAGGTAGTGCACTGAGCTACCTTGGTGTAGAAATAGGTTGCACCAAGCAAAATATGGTTGCACGGTGCAACTGGGCAACCTAGTATTTCGCACGCTGATAATGCAGTAATTTTTCAGTTTATTAATATTTACTAGTACTAGTAGTAGTGTAGTGCTCAGAGAGTATTTCCAGTTAGAACTAAGTGTTACAGTACATGTTAATAGTTCATGACAAGTTGTCCCGAGCATTGATCGATCCGATAGCTACTGTTATGGAGTTCTATACCAGGGCACCATCTGGGAATCCATGACATACTGCTTTTTATGTCCTTTGTTTAATGTACCGTACAACTGTGATTTGTCCCCAAATTGGTGTCACATTCACATTTATATAAAATCAATTGTACATAAGAAAGGCATTCTATTATGAAATGTTTCTCATTTCCTGAAATGAAATAGAATTAAGAGGTAATGGTTAAGATAATTTTTAGCTGACAGAAACTAAATGTCATAAGCGTATGTTTTTCAGAAAAATTCTGAGAGGCATCTGCTGATCAATGAATATTGATTGAAAAGACTTTTTATCTCTAGAAGAACTCATCTTTTATCTTTCAGGTATATTAAGGCGTAATCTTTGAAACACATTAAAAATCGACACTAGCACCATCTAGGATTGATCAAGATCTTCTATCACTGATTTATTGTTCTAGATTGCCCTATTTTCACCTGTATCTCAAGCATTGAATTGTAAAATACTAAATTACCAAGACATGGAAAAAATGGATGTCAAAAGGTTTTATAGGTGTTTACTTTACTTAAGCTTAAACAAATAAGACTCGTCCCAAAAGCATGATAAGAACCATTGTCTGTCAACCAAGCATATCGCAGTGTTGGTTGTTGTGAGTTTTATTTGTTTTGGCAACAATGTTACATTTATTGAGTTTATTTTTTGTTGTTGCTATATGTAAATATACAAACTTTAGTATAAACATAACTTAACTGAAATTTACCTTTTCTGGACAAGAGGAGAGATGATTCTATAGACGTCAAGCTTCACATAGCGTGCCGATCACGCAATGTCAAATGCTGCTTTGCTTACTTAAACTGTATGACCCAGGCCTTACCATTGAAAACCAGATTAACTGTGGGCAGTGGAATGTAAACAACCTATACAGGGTGGTCCCATGAATTCCTGTTTACCATATCGCTCCCTTGCTCATGTACAAGCTTCCGGTGTAATGTAATATTACAGGTATGATGTGGTATTCACTGCACAATGCATTGGGATAACTTGCTGGTGAGAAAAGTTGGAAATTTGAAACCCTTTTTTTTCTTCCGTACCCTTGACCCCCCCATGTTGTAGGAAAATAGTTCAACCCTAAACAAATCCTGTTTGGAAAAGATACAAAAGGGGCGCTGCCAAAGTGAATAGTGCATAGCGAGTGGAGTCATGTTCCAGAAAATGGCGTTTGAAGTTTGCTCAGTCAGACCAGTTTCTCAAAATCTCGAGGAGCAAGTTCGTTTCTCCTTTGTTTCCTGTAATTAACTGCTGACGAGATTCAAGGTCAAGCCATGTTTTTGAACACGCGCGACTCGTGGTGGCAAGGGGAAAAGCAGCGTGGGAAATTTAACACCGCTCTGGAGGTGAGAAGGGGTAGGGTCGGTTTAAAATTCAAACTTTTTTTCAAGTGAATACTCCATGAATTTGGCAGGAACACAGCTCCTGGCTGTATTATGTCTCCTGCCATTCCCTTACCTGGCACGGTGCATCAATTTTTCATGCCCCCGGAGTCTATAACCAATCAGGCAAGAGACGTTGGTAATTGCGGGGTCACAGAAATCCTGGGTAGTATTTGGATGGATGCAAGTGCAGGAGTGTTCTAACTACATTCCTGTGCCGTGAGGAAGGCCCCCGTGTGTCATCCCCTTCCGTGCCTCTCACATCCAAGTTGCAGTGCTCCGTCTGTGGGCCATGGCGGCTGTGAGGTTGGGTGGTAGGGCAACCCAGTGGCATCCTCTGGTGGTGAAAGAGGTACTTCAGCTTGAGTTGCTCCACATGTCCCTTGTATACAGTGCCCTTTATGTAACAAAAGCAGGGCAGGACGTGATTTACTACAGGGGTTTTGCAATGTCTACCCATCTCAGCAATGACACGTACCAGTGTCATCTTGTAATACAAGTTGTATCTACCTGTATGTTATATAATGTAGGTTTAGGATTGGTACGATTGCATAGAAAGCTTCACCATGGTTTTTATATTTGGCTAGCGCAACATTTTGTATACTGGCAGAATGTGATGTATTACTGGGATTTTACAATGTATCTATCTCAGCAATGAGATTATAACTTACAGTACTACCTCTTGTATTTACCTGCTATACTAAGTAATAGTATATATTGTGTAGCTATATATAGGATTACAGCGACGACAGTGTTATTATCAGAAAGCTCTACTGACACTTCTGTATTATTTTCCTAATACAAAGATTTTGTATACCTGCAGAACATGATTTTATTATTCTGAATTTACAATTTTTCCATCCCAGCAAACATAATGTACCATCTTGTATATTTACCAGGAGGTAGCTAGTGTTTTTATTTTTTTTATTTAAAGATGGTTTAGAAAGCTTGCCTCTTTAGAATTTATCTAGTACAAAAATTTTGAATATTTTCCTTGATATGCATGCATTCCTGATTTGTTAAGGATCCCAAAATAGTAGCAGCTTCAATCGGGAATGCCATTCTCATACATATTATTCACGGACACCCTTCAGCCAATATATCCGTCAAGGACAGCTTTCAGACCGTTAGAATCACTCCAACCTGAATATTGCCAATCAATTTGGGAGTCCCGACATTTAGGCTGTTTGAAAGGTCATTCATTTTGTAGCAGGTGGGTACAGACAGCCTCATTGCACCTGTTGTCTCAACGTTCGAATTCCCTCCAGACATGTTATTTCCAACGACCTTCCTCGTTAAGGATCTGGTTCCTAATTTGTCTGGCACGTCAATATCATGTTCATATTTGTCTCATATTAATTGGACTTGCGCCATCATGATTGATGGTTGTTAATTAGGATGGTAAAATTTGTAGATGATCCATAACACCAGTATGGTCATTTATTGCTGCGCAAGCAAGAAGTGTAATTTTCTGGTCTGGTGCATTCAGAATTAGCTCAGATGTGGATCGTTATGTAATAATATACTGTAAACCTTGAAATGGTTGTGGTGATTTTATATTTTGCAGGCTTTGCAGTGCCTCTCTACCACAAAATTATGACACTGTGAATGTGTGTTTTCGTGTATTTTGCCCGTGAAATTAAATCTCAGCAAAAATGGATGAATTTACAGTAACCTTGGTGGTGAATACAAGCTTCAAATATCTTGGTTCGAAATTACTTTTTTTTTCTGCAAATCCGCACAGTCCCACTTTTGTTACAAAGATTACCTGTACCAGACAAATTACTACTTTGCCAAGAAAGGAGATTTTAAAAACCCATTTATAAAACTGATAACCATTAGAAAACCATTTTACTTCTATAATCTATAAAGGGTTTCAGAGATGGTATTGATCAGTACAGCAAACATATCAGTAATACCTGCTCAACCTTGATGATTTCATCTGCAGGTGTTTTTTTCATGGCAAGGCAGACACTTATAATATCATCCTTGGTCAGCCATCATCTCAACTTGTCTTGTAACTGTAATCTGCCTGTTTGTTGTTTTTTGTTATGAGTAAAAATTATATGTTTTGGAAACAGGCAAAGAACTTTACCTTGGACGGTAGGCATGACTTTGGGCAAATGAAGTGATTTATGCAGCCCAGTCTTTTATACCTTCCAAATCTATTCATAGTGAGAAACATGAGTCCAAACACAGAAGGTGAAGTGTACTTGTATGTGGTTCAGAAACAGTCAAAGGTCTCTGGAATAATAGCTCACACGTCTTGGTCAGCTGGCTACATTGTGGTTTGCCTTGAACCTGCCATAATGTTTGCACCTGTCACGATGTTGAGTACAATTGTTGTTTGCATTTGCATCAGCATTTCTATATAAGGCAGCCCCAAATATTGTCATTTGTGTTACCATGATTTGATACAGCCTTATTCCTATGATAGGACCCAAGCTTAACTGTTGGTTCTTTGGATTTGGATTGTGCTGAAAAATTATGTTATTTACTGTAAATTCGATTATTTTTGCAAGGACCTAATTTTGTGGTAGAACTTGGGAAAGGAGGATTTTTGCTGGGTTTTAAGTTCGCAGTTGGGAATTTTGTACTAAATTGTAGTTCAGTAGTAATACGTTAGCAACATATATTTGGGGTGTTGTTAAGTTGCAGTGCGGAAAATAAAACCACTGCAAACGTTTCAGGATTTACAGTATGTTTTCTGTGACCTCCCCACCCTTTCATCCCCGTTGGGTTTTACAGTGTGTGGTCACAGGTGACTCTTGACATGGTAGTGAAGTGCACTTATATAACTGGCATGCAGAACAACCACAGAACAAACATACATGGACAGACATCAAATAGGCTACAAATCTATTTTTATACACCTTGTATTTTATTCTAGTCCTAAGGTATAATTTATATGTTATACAACTTTTATACTCAGAAAAAAGGCCTTAGTGAAGTTTTTTCACGTCATCATCAGAGGCTGAATGTTACTGTAAATCTTAAAACATTCACAGTGGTTTTATTCTTAGGGTGACTTCTCCATTGCCAATTTTTCCATGTACATTGGAAATTGCAAATGTGCATGTATTACCATGAACTTAAAACACCATGGAAATCTCCTTTTCCCTCCTGCTGTCAAATAAAACTATTGTGAAAGTAAAAGAATTTACAGTACCTCTCAACCACCTTAGATATCAGATTTCACAGTCTTAGATGATCAGGTTTCACAAGTGACAAGTGATCTTTAGATCCACCTGTTACCATGGCGATGATATAGATGTGAGGGACATCTAAATCCACCTGCCACCTGTACAAGCAATACATCTCTGTTTTTGTTCCACAAAACTGCTGGTACATAATATTACCTCCAACGATGCATTGGTGACCGCAGTACACCATTTTCAAGAGTAGAATGCGCAGAGTAAAGCAAGGCCTTATGGTAAAAACAAAAGAGAGTTGAAGTTGTTAAATGTTGTCTGCAACCATCAAAGAGAGATTCACTGGGCACTGCTGTAGAGTTAGCCAACGACGTTTAGTAATCTCTGGATAGCTGCATGGATATTTGCTTGCTGGGTGACCTCAACAAAGTTATTAGACCAATGCAACTTGCCTGGAAAGTCGGGGACCAGGTCCAGGACTTACAGAACGTCATGAAAGACAGAGACTCTTGGAGAAACAGCGTGGACTAATCTACCAGCTCGACATGATGTTGACAACTTGCATCTATTGCATGGCAGATATATAAATATAATATAAAAGATACACCCTTTTCCCCCTGCAGGGTGACCATGTGTGGCTGGAGGCTGGGAATGGGGAGTTCTCGGTGCCGGTGGGAGCCAAGGTCAAGTTGTCAGACACAGGTCAAGTACAAGTTCTGGACGATGAAGGGAAGGTGAGTTTTAGAGACCAGCTTCTATATTAAGGTGTGACAAGATAACAGTTATGTGATAAAACAAAAAACACATGAAAATCCTGAGCTAAAACTAAAGTCACCAAATGGATTTCGAGCCCCGGTTACTGTATTTCACGATTTTTTCACGGTACTTTTATGTTTACGGTTTTCGCAGTCACGTCTGTACCGTGAACTTATCATTACCGCAAACAAATAATTCGCTGACTTTCTTTTTTCTGCACCTGCCGCCACTGCGAACATATAGTTCTGCGAACATGTCCATTTTTCTCAGACCGCAAACTTTTGCTACCGCAAACATAAAGTGAGTTACAGTATTCCTTTGATAAACATGTACTCCCTCTCAATTCTAAGATATAACAGCACTGCTGGTAGAATAACAACTGGGAAAGCTCTCATTTCCGGTAGTGTAAGTTTTCCTTGGGGAGAACTCCTAATGTTTCTGTACAGAACCTAAACAGCAGGCTGCAATCTAAACATCAGGCAGCACGCTAACCTGTGTGAAAACACCTGCTGCTGATGGCTGGGGGGGGGGGGCAACAGGGAGGATCCTCACATGATTGATGTGTTGTAATCTCCAAGCAGATGTTGGGTATAAAACTGTATGTTGTCTGGTTGGCCTGGCAAACAACAATGATATTTTCAATAGACTAGGGATATATATTTCCTTACAATTTCAAATTTAGCACACAAGCTGCTGTTTAGTCTTTGTGTTATGAATGAGTTAATATTTACAAAGTTGATTTTAGTTAGACATTAGTATGATAAATGCTTAACATTCAGTCAACAAAAAGAAAAGATAGCTGAAATTTTCATTCGATCACGCTCTGTTTTGGAGGACATGTGCTTAAAAGGTCAAGTGTAAATGGTAGGGTCATTGAGTGAATAGACGCTATTGTCTTCGGCTGAAATTTCAGGTATTTATGTCAATTTTTGTTTCATCAAAAATGCAACATCATTTATGATAATAGTTTTAATTACTAGCATTCAAACTGTCAGAATTTTTAGTGTCATTTTATACAATATTGTGATGTTTGTAAAACATATGTTTGAGCACATACATGTATGTACTTGGAAAATTTGTTTTTTTTTCAATGGTTAAAAAAACTCTTAAAAATTAAGAGATTGCTTGTCCTTTCAAGATCAAACAAAGATAATCTTGGACTTGAAGTTATGAACATTGCATAGGTTACGTGATAATGGTAAATTTAAATGTAAGATCATAGTCGCAGTAATATTTGTAAAACAGTTACTCTGAAATTTTCTCACTTTGGCAATATTTTACTGCAGACAGCAGTAGTTGAAAATTGGGATAAACCCCAGACTAATAATTGTCTGGCTTATTTGCCAAGTGTGACTCAGTATGACATTAATCAGTATGGGCCCAGTACATGTAAAGTGTAAAATCTCATTTTCCCATGGTCCACGGCAGTGTAACTAGATTACTTTCAATACATGTCAGACTCCTGGGTCCTAGGCTGCTAGCAGGTGTCACGTGATGGGATTGAGTTGCCCAACCCCCTAGTAGATGTAGGGTCCGGGTCAGTGTTTTACGCATGTTTTTGAAGTTTTTCATTCTTCTAGTGGTCCGTGTTTATCGCTCTTCCCTAAATTCCCTTAAGAGTAAGTGGGGAGCAAGAAAGGCACACTGCTAAAAAGATGTGCTAAATGCTGCAGAAACATGCGTAAAACACTACATCTGCTTGGGGATTGTGCATACAAAATTGTATGTTTGCACTTGCAGGGCTTGAAATCATTTTATCTGCATACCTGCACTGGTACAGGTAACATTGAAAATTACCTACAATAGACGAATTTTACCTGCACTAATCAGAATTTAAGAAGTATGAATCACACTAGAAACTTTTCAGAAACCATTGTCATTTTGTCTTTTATACTTCATAGGTAGTAACAGTCCATGCAGCAAATAAAAATCCAATTATAAAGCCATATACATGGACCAGAGCAGGTAGACATCAGAAATACCTGCACAGCTGTAATTTTACCTGCACTAACCTGCATATGCAGGTGGTATTCCCAGCCCTGATTTGTGTGAGCTGCAGGTTTTGATGAGGACTGTTGTGTTTCCCAGGAACACTGGATCCCGGCCAGCAGTGCCAGTAAGCTGCGGGTCATGCACCCCTCCTCAGTGGAGGGTGTGGAGGACATGATCCGCCTGGGAGACCTCCACGAGGCTGGCATCCTCAGGAACCTGCTCGTCAGATACAACGCCAACCACATATATGTGAGTAATTATCGTATCATTTAAACATTTAAAGGAAAATACATAGTGGTGCTGTGGTGCTTCGTTCTCAGGAATTCTCTTAATTTCAGTTTTAACGCAATATTACTTGGTAAGGTCATGTTGTCAACAAACCTAACAAAATAAAGTAGATTTTTTTAGAATATGGCACTGAAAAAAAATATTAGTAATCAAAGGTCATGTACAAGTACAAAACAGATTGATCATTATTATCATTATCATAATGATCCAGGAAACAGTACAAATGGATTGTATTGATACAGAAAAGAATGAACCCCAATAAGCTGTTTACTCTTTTTTTTACTACAATTTTACCCCATTTACTAAACATGTTTTATTTTTGCTTCACCTGTCCATATTTAAGTGTTAGCATCACACATTTGATTTGTCTTCTTCCTCTCCCTTACAGACATACACAGGGTCTATCCTGGTGGCTGTAAACCCCTACCAGGTCCTCCCCATCTACACAGCCGAGCAGATCCAACAGTACACCAACAAGAAGATAGGAGAGCTCCCCCCTCACATCTTCAGTATCGCCGACAATGCCTACTTCAACATGCTGAGATCCAAGCGGGACCAGTGTGTCATTATTAGGTAAAGGTCCCTCCGTGATGGGCAGAGCCAAGCCAGAGCCAAATCACAGCATGGTTGCTTCGGCCTCCTTCTTGCCAAATCTTCTTGTCTCTCCACCATACCTGTCCTTGATCTTAAAGATCATTCCTCTCTTAAAATCTAATCTTCAATCTTCTTGTCTCTCCACCACATCTGTCCTTAATCTTAAAGATCATTCCTCTCTTAAATCTGATCTTCAATATGATCTTCAATCTTCTTGTCTCTCCACTGCACCTGTCCTCCATCTTTATATCATCCCAATCTTAGATCTGTAATCTCCAAGCAGCAATGTTTGGGTAGAAAATTGAAATGTTTCCTGATTGACCAGGCTTCTCTGACAGCCACCACGTGGGGTGGGGGACTGTTAAAAAACCTGTCCAGTCAGGAAATGTTACTATCTCCCACCCCTATATCTGCTTGGAGGTTAAAACTCAACCATCTCATGACTTTGTGATCCTTGATATATTTGATATCACACTTGTTAATCCTTCTGAACTTTGAATTATTCTGATCTAGATCTCTTTTAATCTTTTTTTGTTGGAATTTTTGCATGGTAGAATCAATTATGCAGGCTCTAGACATTTTTCGTTTTCTAGCATGTCTGATTTGTTTGGTTATCAAATTTTAGGTGATTTTGAGTTTGATCTTTTTTCGTATCTATATTCTGAAGTAGTGTCATCTTTGCTCTTTATAATAATTGATTAGTGCTTTTGTCTGTTGTTACACGTAATCTTTTCTTCAATCTGTCGTAAACCTACTTTTCTTCAAGCTTCTTTTCTTTGCAGCGAGCTACAGTGTACTTAAAATGTTGCAGCATAATTGTGGTTTGCTACCAAACAATAATCTAACAGCTAATCTAACAGCTTTTATAACACATTGAAGAATTTACGCTTTTAACAAAATGATAATGCTTACCAATTCTAACACTAACTAATTTGCACAAGTAGTGCTGGAAATATGCACAATAATAACTAGAAAAACCTGCACAATAAATATTAATCTTATCAATTGTAGGTTAATGGCCCAAATCCAAGCTTATCATCATGGCTGTAAATTACGGCAAAACTGGGTTAATCAAATAATGATGAACACTGAATATGTTTGATATTTTAATGTGCTGTTTACATCCACATCAAACAATTAAGTTGGGCTTAATCAAAACATGTGACATCCCATCCTTCAATTGATATGTTATGTGACTTATGGCAAAAATGGGTCTAATCTATAATGATGAACACATAATACAATGTATGTTTGAATCGTTCTTTGTATGTTGTTTTCATCAAAATGGAATAATGAAGTTATGACAATCGATTTGAAAAAAAATTGTCAAACTTCATAAATGTCAATATGTCAAACCCCACCCTTCAATTAATATGCCATGTGTCATCCCACACTGCTGACAGGTTTTATTGTTTACACGCAATTCCATTATAATTATATATCACTTTGTCATGTGTGAGACATTTCAATTTTCAGTTTCATACATGACTGTCAGCAGCTAAAAAATTATTTCTCCATAAACAGGAAAAACTATGGAAGCCGTACGACGTAAATAATCATGTCTTTTCCCTTGCAGCTAACACTGGCTTCCATTACTAATAATGTATCGCACCTAAGGAGGCCATATCTGGTCTCTCTGAAAACCATTCTCAGCTTCCATAATGACAGTTACTTGCGTGAGTGTTAAAGGGAAAGCACAATGCTCACCACATGTTACTCTTTGCATCCAGACTACCTTTGGGTTTTCTTGTCGAGTCTGTTCAAATGTGTTGCTGGTATATCAATGCAATACATCGCATGTGTTTGCCATAAGCTGCCTCCAGAAAGTCATGAAAATGTGGCCAGTCTTTTGCATGACTTGGATATGTTGACAGCTTTAAACAAAGTCTTTTGCTATTGTCATACAGGAAAATACAATCATGCACATGTCATGTACTTGTTATAAGTGCAGGTATTTGCCATAAAAATGGCTCCTTTTACTAATGCTTGTTGCATGTTTCTGCCTCCTGTATTGTTTGAAAAGCAGCTTTACGTGCACTTACTGTTTCCTTGCCTCATAATGTACATTACTTCAGTCAGTTGTCAAGTGGTCATGTGAAAAAAAAGGCTAGAACTGTTTGAATTTCTGAAGCCCTGCAAAGGCTGTTTAGGAAAACCAAAACACGCTCGTGTCATTTTTGTTGTTCTTTCTTTTTTCTTACTGTTTTATAAGCTGTCTTGACAAAATTCAGAACACAGATATTGTAGAAGACTGTTCCCTCTATGTAATCAACTGAGTCTGTTCAAAGGGAAATTTGACTGTACATGCATTGTCTTGAGAGACAAACTAAGGAGAAAAAAAACCTTTCCCAACCTTTCCTCACCTCGCCTGGACATCCCTGTCCTACAACTGACCATACGTTCCCTCTGTACAAGTTGTTATACCTGTACTCAACTTGTCAGTCGGACTTTGTTACTCCATCCAAATGTCTTCCATCCTTCATCATGGTCCTTTGGGGAGACAAAAAGGTCTGACAACTGCCGGAGGCATCAGAGCAACCGTGACTGACGGTTTGACCTTGCCCACCACCGAATGTGACCTGGATTCACCCTGATAATACGCAGCTGTTTCTGCGGCAACCAGTAAACATGCTGGACAGCACTGCATTGTGGGAGGACCTTAGAGCTTTGCATCATGGGAAAAAGGAGCTGGTTTGAATAGCAGGACAAAATGTTGCAGAATGTTACAGATGTTGTTTTCATGTGGTTTGTCGTTTGTGGTTTGCGTTTAAATGTTGTTGAATGCAGACTGTAATCATAAGCAGACACATATTAGATGTTGTTCCCAAAGTTTGATAGACATGAAGCATATCTTTCTAAACCTTTAATTTCAAAGAACTTTTGTTATTCATTGTCTTTAGTTTTGCTGTTAATTGACCAATCCTTGTAACCTTGCTTTTTTGTAGTGAATTTCAACTTATGATTCATTGTTTGGGGTTTATAAGCACCATAGCTTGTAATATCTATGGTAAAAATCACTAAGATTTGACCCTACTATGTTTTGTAGGTTGCTGAGTGATTGAGGCCTAATTTACTGGGAAACATAATCTTACCCACTCTAGTTTCAGCCAGTATCTCCATGGAGTTCTCTGGGAGAATAACAACCAAGAAATCAGCACCACAGCCATTCACACCTTATGCACAATGTCACAGTGAACATTCTTACTGTTAGTAGAATTGACGTTTGAATTCCACCTTGCTGTGTTCCTTATGATCCATATTTCATGGCTATGTGCAAATCTACTGTTATGTAGTGGAGAAAGTGGGGCAGGGAAAACAGAGAGCACCAAACTCATCCTACAGTTTCTGGCGGCCATCAGTGGACAACACTCCTGGATCGAACAGCAGATCCTGGAGGCCAATCCTGTCATGGAAGGTACTGCTTGGGTGCCTAGCATTATCTGCACTGAAAGATTGTAACGCACAGCATATGATAGATTGTAATAGTAAGCTGGTTCAGGGTTTGAACTGCACATGGGTGAGGTCAAAGGTGAAGGCCCCTAACTTGTAAACAGTTCTTGTCTAGACTTATGATGCATGTCCAGATGTGTTTTGTGTCTCAGGGGACTTCAACTTTGACATATTGCCCACAATGCATCACTCTGCTCATGTGCAGTTCAAATCATCTTTCCAAATTGTATGTAAATGTATGAATTTTGTAAGAAGAGTTGAAGCATTTGAACTCCTAATGCATTTGTATGTCATTCTGTACATTGGATAAACATTTAAACCTAGCAGTTACCAGATGAGTTTGTTGTGATATTATTTGGGATAATTTTATTTATTTTTTTTTTTTTTTGCTGTTTCAAACCATTCCTTGAACTGTCTTTCTCAGATACTTTGCTTATATCTTGATGCCATCTTTAATTCCTTGTATTCCCTTGATTTCAGCTAGTGTGTGTTCTTTCTCTCCTGTAGAGATCATGGCACCCTCACCAACCAGGTCTCCCCTCCATTTCTACTCCTTTCTTTCATGAAAGTCAGGGTTTTTCCCTGCCCAAAATTTCTTTCTGTAATCTCGGCAAACCTATGATGTCCTGCTGGAATGATCTGTCCTGATTTGGATCATTTTTCACATCAGGCAACTTTGTCTATCTGGGCACTGGGCAAAACCCTGATAAAAATACTGACACTCTTTTAAGAATTTTTTTTCCTTTATCCCTCTTTCCAATACTTCCACCATGGATACAATTCTTTTCCATCAACTTGATATTCTGTCACCAAATTTCCTTCCATCCGTATGTTTTGTGTGCTAGCATTTGGAAATGCCAAGACCATCCGCAATGACAACTCCAGTCGTTTTGGGAAGTACATTGACATCCACTTCAACCAGAATGGTGCAATAGAGGGAGCAAAGATAGAACAGTACCTGCTGGAGAAATCCAGGCTGTGTTACCAGGTTTGTTTCTTTACTAAGAATAAAGAAAAGCAAAAATATAATGCACTTACTAATCTCCCTGATCTTCCTAGAGCCATCTTCTAGTAATACAAATAATTTGAAGAAAAAAAAGATTACGATTTGACATAACTAATGGCTATGTGTTATATACATTATACTATATTACTAATAATACACGTAACTTAAACTTATTAAACCCTATGTAAAACTACGCAAGACTAGCTATGGCTACACAGTAAGTATAGGGATGCAAACACAAACACTTATTCGTCTTGTACTTGTATAGACTGTTCTGCATTTTGTAGCATGGCTTTTCTCAAAAATATAGGTTGTTGAGTCATGAACCCCCCCGTGTGCTTAACATATATTTTTCTGACTAATAAACTTGTTTCTTTTCCCCCAGCAAACTGAAGAGCGCAACTATCACATCTTCTACTGCATGCTGGCAGGGCTGCCAGCTGATGACAAGCGAAGACTGCACTTAACCAAGCCTCAGGACTATGCCTATCTGACAATGGTGAGAACACATCTTTTACATCATGGTTTTTAAGGGTCCATCCAATAATCTGGTATTATCAAACTTTACTTACATGTACATAGCAAATGTCATCATAATCAGACCCTGCATCAAACCCTTGTTAACACAACTGTACAAACCCCAAAACAATGCATCCTTCACAGGTAACAAACCAACGTGCTTATCAACAAAATTTTTCAGGGTGACTGTCTTGTTGCTGACGGTCGAGACGATGTGACAGACTTTGCAGCGATCCGGTCGGCCATGAAGGTGCTGATGATCTCTGACACAGAACAGTGGGAACTGTACAAGCTGCTGTCCTCCATACTACACCTGGGAAACCTGCAGTTTGAAAGTAAGATCTTATTTGATGTAACATTACTTCTTTTCTGTGGCAAATAACAATTCAGGGATCAAAGTAACACCTGAAATTTTAGATTGCAGGTAAAAATGAACTGTTGCAGTCTTCCTTCAGGTTGAGTTGTTGTTTATTAGCTGGTTTTGGTATATGAATTTACATGTAATATTATCTGTACTTGCACTGCTATGTGCCCCAAGGGATTAGGAAACAGAGATGGGTGCTGCTCTATGTACCATATGGTGAGAGAAGGACTCACCATTGTCATGTACCCGTTATATCCACAGGTTCATCCATAGATAACCTGGATGCTTGTGAGTTGGTGGATGCCACCGGCCTGTCTGATTCTGCTAAACTCATGGAGGTTAGTCTGCATTTATTCTTTTTTACTGTCAGTGATTTCTTTTCATTACTTTTGAGTTTACACACATACAGAATATGACAGGCTGGGAGGAAGTGAAGGGTATGGTGGGGGAACTCAGGACCTTAAGAACTGCATTTGTGTAACAGTAGATGATGCACAGAATCAGTGAGAAATTCTCAATAATGAATAAAACAAGAAAATCACAACAACTCTAAATACTTCACTGAAGATTTCTTATTCTTATTGTACTTTTGCATCGCATGTTACAGTTGAATGAAGAGGACTTGCTGAATGCCCTCACAACACACACCCTCATCACCCGAGGAGAGAGCGTCACCTCCCCACTCAACGCTGACCAGGCCAGCGACGTACGCGACGCCTTCTGTAAGGGTACATACGGCCGCATGTTCGTCTGGCTCACGGACAAGATCAACAACGCCATCTACCAGCCGCTGGAGAACCCCAAGCACGTCCGCCTGTCCATTGGTGTACTCGACATCTTTGGATTCGAAAACTTCGGGACCAACAGGTAAACATTATGAGTTACTTTTAAGTTACGTCACGACAGTTAATGTTACATGTATGTAGTACTTTTTAAAAATGATCCTTTTTTGTCGACTCATGCTATTGTAAGCAGCCTCGCATCTTGTAGTTGTTGATATGAACTAATAAACCAGTCTATTTGTAACTACTACCACTACTGCTCAGCCAACTATGCCTTAGAAAGGTCAGGTTTCTGACTGTGACATTCATAAACTAGTACTGGTACAGTAGGTTTCATCAGACAATGGAGATGATCCTTAGACCCACCTGAACCAAGGATTTTGAGAAAAGCTGAATAGCAAAGTGATATTTTCCCTCAATAGCCAGGAAAATACAACCAGTGTATTGAATAGCAGTGTGAATTTGAAAAGGTATTGCTGGAAATAACAGTGAGGCAGTTGATTTTGATAGAACATTATTGTGGGATGAATGTTGAATGTGATCCTTGGTAAAACAATGGGTAATTTCTTGCAATGTTTTGTTCAGTTTTGAGCAGCTGTGCATCAACTTTGCTAATGAGAACCTGCAACAGTTCTTCGTGAGGCACATCTTCAAACTGGAACAGGTAAGCTATGACTTTATCTTCAACATTAGAAAAAAGTGAGAAGAAGCTGAACTCATGAATTACAATTATTACTAAGTCTTGTCACCATTTATGTTGTAAGGTAGTACATTTTTGTGTTTTAACTTTGTTACATAGTGATTTACCAACCTGATGAAATTATGCATGAAAATAAAGGTTATCCTGGTTAACTGGCGATGTTGTTTTAATGTCAGGCTGAGTACGATGCAGAGCACATCAGCTGGCAGCACATTGAGTTTGTGGATAACCAGGAATGTCTGGACATGATCGCCGCCAAACCTATGAACATCATCGCCCTCATTGATGAAGAGAGCCGTTTCCCCAAGGTATGTACATCAAAAATTAGACCAGGAAGGATTGTGTCAAATACCCAAGCAATTTTTTTACTTCAATCTACATGTATGTGGTATGCGCAATATTTTTTTAATGACGCTGCACATTTTCTTATTTTCTACACCTTGACCTTACTGCTGCCTGGCCCCCTAATAAATAAAGAATCAGTAGACCAAGGAGGTTTAAAAAGAAACCTCCTTGGATAGACAAAATGATACTTCAGTTTGCTTAAGTTTAATGCCCCCCTCCCCCCACCAGGGCTCAGACAAGACCATGCTGCAGAAGTTACACAAGCAGCACGGCCGCAATGCCCAGTTCATCCAGGCCAAATCTGACATCAACGTCCACTTTGGCGTTGTCCACTTTGCTGGGGATGTGTACTATGATACCAGAGGTACAATTTTTACTTACATTGTATAATTTATATCATTTGAAGTAAAATGTCATAAGTCTCTTTGTGTATCTTGAGTCTCTGGCTCCGGACTTAGGGGTTGAGAGTTTGAAATCTGGCTGTTGTCGCTTGTCAGACTTGCACACTAAGTACTGGAAAGGGATGCAGCCCTAAGGGCGGGACACTGTCGTGGTCCACAGAGAGATAGGGGAATTTCCCAACCTGTATATACAATACGTAATAGCTTCAGTCTTTCCTGTCACAACCAGGACTTTCATTAAGTTCTATATGAGTACGCAAAGTTCTACGAGTTACTGTAGAAGATAAGCTCTTCAGTGAGCTAATCTGGTTCAAGATCACATTCACTTTTACTCTGTAAGGTACAACATGTAATGGATATAATGTTACCTACTAAAGTTTGGCTGTTTTTCTGCAGGTTTTCTGGAAAAGAACAGAGACAGGTTCCACGCTGACCTGCTGGACTTGGTGCAAACATCCAACAACAAATTCCTCAAGGGCTTGTTCCAAAAGGACATCGTCATGGTAATGATGTTCATAATGCATTGTTCAAGAATGAAAATTATCTTTTTTTATCACTTAGTCTTGTAAAACTTGGGTATAGATATAACAAATATATGTGGTTAGGCAATGAAATAGAGGTTGCTTTTTTGTAGCCACACTTTCATTGGCCAAACCACTAATTGCCTTGCTATCATTCGAACTGTTACTGTGATTGACAGTCAGGGTGAGTCTGTCACATGTACTGATAATTGTTCTTGTTCATCAGGGCACAGAGACGAGAAAGAAGTCCCCGACACTGGGAGCCCAGTTCAAGAAATCTCTGGACCTGTTGATGAGGACCCTGGGTGCCTGCCAGCCGTTCTTCGTACGGTGTATCAAACCCAATGAGTTCAAGAAACCTAGTGTAAGTATTCTTTTGGTAAAGTTTTACTATTTGCCAAAGGTGGTTAAACTTTTTGCAAAATATTGTACATATAATTGGACTTAAGCTGCTTTAACCTTAGATTTGAAGGCCCTTATTTTTAATAGGTCTATACCAGTTTAATTCATTGGTTCTTGAATTTAACAAAAAAAATGATTCTAAAGTGGAATATCAACTTGAAAACAGAGACTCAGAGGGGAAGTCTGTACCTTTGTATACACACTCAATTTGTAGTTTTGCTCCCAGCCTTCTGCGTCCACAATGTCCTTTTGCTGGAATTCTACTTTAAAATGTCAGAGGACCAAGAAAATAAATTGTTGTGGTCTCTTGTGTGATAATGTTTTTACTGTTTTTTTGTAAATGACAGAATTTTGATCGTGAGCTGTGTGTGCGCCAGCTGCGCTACTCAGGCATGATGGAGACCATCCGTATCCGGCGCATGGGCTACCCCATCCGCCACACCTTTGCACAGTTTGTAGACCGATACCGTATCCTGGTCAACGGCGTGGGCCCCTCTCACAAGACCGAATGCAAGACTGCGTCACAAAATATCGCCAAGGCCATCCTAGGGGATGCTGACTGGCAAATCGGCAAGACAAAAATCTTCCTGAAGGTGTGGACAATGGATTACCCTTCTTTTTTTAAAGTGTACAGTTTCAATTATTAGGTATAACTTCTAATCTCCAAGCAGACGTTGGGTCAGAGTCAGCATTTTCTTGGACGTTTTTTCAGGCATTTTTTTATATGTACCTTTTTCTTGGGGGAGAGAGGACAGAAAAATGCACTGCGACTGGAAAGAGGTCTTAAAAATTTATAAAATTGACCCTACATCTGATTGGAGATAAATAACTTTAACGCTTACTTGTATTTGATTAATTGTAACACTGACCTTAGACTAGTCCATACAGTATACAAGATTTTATTAACAGTATTTATGAGATGCAAATCATCTAGATTAGAGAAATAGTTACTGTTTTTTGCTCTACGAAACACATTTATAGGATGAGCATGATGCCATGCTGGAGATTGAGCGCGACCACGCCCTGACTCGGCGCGTGGTCCTGATCCAGAAGATGGTGCGAGGCTGGTTCTACCGCAGACGCTTCCTCAAGATGAAGTCAGGGGCACTTAAGATCCAGACTGCCTGGAGGGGACACAGGGAAAGGAAGAGATACCATGCTGTGAGTATAGCTATGATAATGATGAGTGTGTCACTAGATTTGATGTATTGTATAGTTTGCATGAATAAGCTTTGTTCTTTAGACGTAGTTGACAATTGTATACATGTATATTGTATATGATACTTTGGCCTTCTATACCTGGCCCGTACGCTGTGAAAAATCCTGGTGACCACCCTGTCCATGTAAAAATCTCAAACCTTGGTAGAAATGTTTCTAATATAATTATAGTTTTCTATGTTTAATTACATCAAATAATGCTAAAACTTTGCATGGTTTCCTCTCCACAGATGAAGATTGGGTACGCTCGTCTTCAGGCTCTCTTCCGGGCGCGCATCTTGTCGTACCACTACAACTTCCTGCGCAAGAGGATCGTCGGCTTCCAGGCCCGTTGTCGTGGCTACACGGCACGGAAGGACTTCTCCAAGAGGATGCAGAGCATCGTCAAGATCCAGTCAGGCTTCCGGGGCTACATCGCCCGGAAACAGTATCAGAAGCTGAAAATCGAGGTGTGACTTCCAGGTTTCATATACCTAATTGTAATCTATATATACTATCTTTTCAGTATGAATTATACTATAATGTGAGCTTTATGCATGATGCATCAAGTATCTTTTTTTCCTTGTACAAACTTAAAGGAAACATGTTTTTCTTGTACTGTTTTCCTGTACTGTTCTCTCTTACATGGAGCACAGCTTCAAATGGCAATTGCTAAGTGACAAAATTGCACAATCTTACACATGTACCTACACTGTACTTCTGCAACATGCTGTAACTTGGGTATTTTCAGAGAAATAGTCATGGAAGCAAGTTGGGAATGCTTCTTAACATTAGATGGATAGAACCTGGTACTGATTTTTGGTTTACAGTGATTGTTTTTCGTTCTACAGAACAAGCGGCGCATGGAGGCTGAACGACTGCGGTTGGAGGAGGAGGCACGTCTCCGACAACAAATGGGCGCAAAGAAAGCTAAAGAGGAGGCAGAGAAACGTCACCAGGTGTGTGGTACTACTGTAACTGTAAATTTATCTAGGTTTGTGGCACTTAAAACTGATGAAAATTGCAGTTGAAACAACTGTAGTAACACAGTGGTAGAGGGCATACATATACATATATGTTCAAATTGTTGAGTTTGCAGTGGAACCTCTCACATTGAAAATCACAAACTTAAATACACTGCAAAAATCTTACAATTTACAGTAATTGCTCACAACAGTTCACAACCTGTTTGATATACCAGTAGTGCATCAATCATTTCTATTGTCCTTTCAAAAACAGATTTTTGTTAGTTCGTAGTGTTTATTAATTATGCTATCATAGGTTTATAGTTCTTAATGTTTGGGATGCTATTCATTAATCAGTGTTGATATTGGTTACTTGCAATGGTTTCCAATTTTACACTTGAAGTCTTCATTAAGAGGAAGAAAACAGGATAGGCTTTCATGTAGCTGTGAAGGCTTTTAGAATAAATGATAACCTGGAAGTATGGATTATGAATTATTAATGCTTTCCCTTTGTGATTAAACTTTGGCATTTCATTATCAATAATGATAGTATAAAATGTACCTGAAAAAAATCTGTTTTTGCATCACATCATTAATATTAAAACTAGAAATTCCATATGTTTGATATCATTTTTTATTCTTAGACTAGTGAAGTCAGCTTGATATCTTGTTGTAGAATGTACAGTGCTTGATACTGGCAATGTTTTCTACTATTTTTATGGAAGAAATATAATTTTTTATATTAATATTCCCTCCCCACAGCAACGACTGCGGCAGATGGAGTATGAAAGCCTTGAAAATGAACGTCAGAAGAAATATGAGATGGCCAAGAAGAAGGACATGATAGAGAACGCAGAGAAGAGGAAGGATAATCCTGTGGACGACTCCCAGATGGTGGACGAAGTCTTCAACTTCCTGCCCGAAACAAATGCAGAGTCAGGGCCTGCCCCTACTGCATTTAGGGTAAGTGCAAGAAAAACAATTAGATTTCTTTTTTTAGATTTTTTATTCAACAAAAAGGGAGCCATCCTTACAAAGTAAGCAGGTGAAATTGTACATTTATTAGATGAAAATTATCACTAGCAGATATATTTTGCTTATATTATGCAAAGTGATTTTAAAAAATTGAGTAAACCCTTTGTAAAAATTCTGATTGAAACCAAAGTCAATGTTGCTTGTAATAAAACCAGGTTTATGCAATAGATTTGTCTTTCCTAATGACATATCTCACATTCTAATGAACAACAACTAGTACTGCTATTGAATTTAGTCTTAGAATGGTATTGCTTTCATTTTTACTGAGGTTATATTTTTCTTGAAGGAATATACAAAACCTAGCTAATGTATCATGGTTAACATGTAGTTGAAATCCTTCAATTGAAAATTGTTCACTTTGTAATTCCTACACAAGGACCTGGAAGAAAAGAGAACGAGAGATCTAAAGAAGGAGGAGGTAGACGACACCATGCACCTACCTGTACCCAAGGATGAAGAGGACATCTCGGAGTACAAGTTCTCCAAATACGCTGCTACGTACTTCCAGGGGAGCACCACGCATTCTTACGTACGGCGGCCGCTCAAGGCACCGCTCCTGCCACACGACAACGAGGGAGACATGCTGGTACGTCATTGGCCGATTCAATCATCTTTGAATTATACAATTTATTATATACTGTACATGTACAGTCAAACCAGTCTATACTGACGACTCAAAGGACTTGAAGAGAATGATCACAGTAGACTGGAGATCACTATTATAGGGAGGATTCTTAATACTTGGGTCAATGGGAAAAATAATCTAACGACCACTAAGAAGTGGCTACAATGGCCAGGTGATCCTTATGCAGAGGTGGTCACATAAGTACAGTCTTGACTGTTACAGTAATGAAAACATGTAACATGCTTTATGATGTCTGACCAACTTTGGTTGAGGAAGATAAATTCAGTGGAAGGAGAGGGATGAGTTCTGTCTACCAATACCGACCACTAGACACCATAGTTTAACAACCCACTGCTCCTACAGCCTCAAAAAAGGTATGGGTCCTTAATGATACATTTTCTTTTGTTGTTGTTGTAGGCTGCCCTGGCTGTGTGGATCACCATCCTGAGGTTCATGGGAGATCTCCCCGAGCCCAAGTGGATGACGTCCAACTCGGAGGCCCAGGACAACACGCCTGTCATGACCAAGATCTACGAGACCCTGGGGAAGAAGTCAGGACTGTACAAGAAGGAACTACAGGACATTCAGATGGGCATTGACCCTAATGTTCCTGACAGGTGGGACTGTAAACTCGACTTTGGTCTGTAGACGCGTGTTGGTTTGCTGTAGGAGGCATCTGCACAGTCAGAGCAGACATTGCTTTCATCATCATCGTAATCTGGCATACTCTTTACAGAGTTGAAGCACATATACCGGTAATATTTGACCTCCAAAACAACATACTATCAATCCAGCTATATCTACTATCTAACTACATGTTGTACATAAATTGGTGTTTGGAAAAGATCTGAAGATTTACAAAATGTTTTTTTTTTTTTAAGTCGGTGTCTTGAAATGTTTTCAAGCAAATTCTTCAGTTTGAAAACCCTCAAGATGCTTTGACAAAAATCTCTCTGTGTTTGAAAAGAATTCTTAAGTCTTAAGATTTACAAAATGTATTTTGACAGAATCTTATAATTACTATACCTCATTATTTTTCCTCTTCCTTTCCCAGGTACAAGAAGGGAAGCGTGAAGAAGAAGCTGGTGTCCATGACCTTGAAGAAGAAGTCCAAGATCACAGACGAGGTGCGGGACCGCCTCGCTGAGGGCGACGTCGCGGCGTACAGCAACAGCATGCTGGAGGACCGCCCGACCTCCAACCTGGAGAAACTACACTTCATCATCGGACATGGCATCCTCCGGCCTAACCTCAGGCAAGTAGAGAAACAACCACCGTACTTCTGCTTGGAATCTGCAGTTTGGATAAAACCTGCCAGGGGATTTCCAACTTACAATCTTTAAGAATCGTTGAAAATATGCAGATCTTGGACCAAATCTTTCTTCTTCCAGGCCTAACCCAACGGAGAAATCAGCATTTATCTACGAAATTAAGATTTCCTTTGTACTTTCAGGAACCAATTAACAGCATGAAAACAAGTTATTTTGTCTCCATGCGTTTCTGACGTCATTTCGATGTTTGGTGCAGTGATAGATAAGCATATCAGTGCAGGTCTTATGCATAATTCATGAAACCTTCCATTGTGTGGTACCATACTGTTTGTCAGGTTTTATTAGAACAGATAGTTTTACGATGAATACTCACGATACATCAATTTGTACAGGACACCTTGTATTTCCGCAGTGCCTAGTAAATTTCAAAACAACCTGGGGAATGATGCTACATGACTTCTTCAAGAGGCTGCTAGATCTTTAAATTAGTTACTTTTTGTTTTTCTTTCTTGAAGTTTGACCTGTTATGATCTTATACCTGTGGCATGATTTTGTGACATTTTTAAAGCTGAGGGTACTAGACTAAGTATATTTAGAACATCAGCATAAGATTTAGGGTTATTTGTTTTTGTAAATGTGTCGTCTGTACTGGTTGTAGATGGCATGGCTAAACCCTGTTGCAAAGCACTGGGTAAAAAAATCTTTATATTATTGTATAGCCATTTTACAAGTTTAATATTTAGTCAAAGATGTTTTTACCTATTACACAGCTGTGATAGATACTCATGACATGTATGTTTGTTTTGTACTGTGTTTGTTTGTTTATGCCATGTTGTTGTTCCCACAGAGATGAGATCTACTGCCAGATTTGTAAACAGCTGACCCAGAACCCTTCCAAGAGTAGTCACGCCCGTGGCTGGATCCTCCTGTCTCTTTGTATCGGCTGTTTCGCTCCTTCAGAGAAGGTACAGTACTGTAAATTTGTTTATGTCATAGCTGGGCCACTATAACGTTCAATACAGGTGTTCTGGCCCATGTGATAACTACGTGTATCACACAGGGTTCTAATAGTTAAAACATGGGCTTCTGAAAGTTCCATAGTATAATTCGAACAAGTTTTGCATGCACCGCATGCGCCACTTTCGAAAATTAGAATACTAAATTTGGAATTGATGTTGTGTATGGACACCAAATTTTCTCAATTTCAGGCACATTGAAATGTGTGTTTCCTATGACATAAATAGAATACTACACAGTGTATTCCGTATCATCCTCGGTCCCAGCTGTCCCTTGGGTACCTTGGGTGATATGGAATACACCGTGTAATATTCTCTATTTATTTTTTGCCTAATAATTAATTGCCTACTTTTGAGCATCTGTGCCAAAGTATCTAATACATTCCACAACAGTAACTGATCTATAAACACATCTTCCCAGTTTGTGAAGTATCTGCAGTGCTTCATTAAGGAAGGCCCGCCTGGCTACGCTCCTTACTGTGAGGAGAGGATGAAGAGAACGTTTGTGAACGGCACCAGGAACCAGCCGCCCAGCTGGCTGGAGCTACAGGTGATGTACCACACATTACTCAACACTGTGGTGGACTCATAGTTAGGCTTGTGCACGTGTAATGGAGATGTCATGGGCTTGATTTTTGGCTTGTGTCCTTGGGAAATTTACAATGTAGGTACTTTTTCATCACTCTACCTAGGTAAATTATTTTGCTTTTATTAGTGTGTCATTTATCATTGAAAGTGCCTCTCTCACATAGTCAGATTAAACATGGGGTTAGCCTGCAGCACTACAGACTTTTGGTTACTCCCACTCTCATGTGTGACTGTGTATATGTGTGTGGCTTTGTGTGTGGTTTTTTGGCGATGTCTCAGGGAGCCTAATGGTACAGTATTGTGTGCAATTCGCAAGAATTCTAGGAATCGTACAGGCATTTTGTCCACAGGAATGGAATGTCCACAGGCATGTGACCCACATCTATACCCACATTCCTGGAAACCTTTGGGAGTCTTTGGGAAGACCTCTCTACCCCCGATGCCCTACTTTCTGTGACCCCGGGGCTCGTTCACTATACACTTAGGGGAAGAGTGCACTGTATCTGTATAGGTACCAAGTCTTCCTCAAAATCATGAAATGATGGCAGGGCCGCAGTGCCATGCAAACAATAACCCTAACAGCAACCACCGTCGCCATGGCAATGTATGTTTTCATTGCCAGTCTTGTTGTATGTGTGCATGCGTGTGTGCGTGCTTGCATGTGTGTGCAGGTGTCAGTGTGTGTAAATGTGACTAAATGCTGTCTTGAATATGTATAATTAGACATTCTTAATATATAATTACAGTCACACATCTTTGCTTCTTGAAGATAATTTAAAGTCTTTTGTTCTCTTATCGCAGGCTACAAAGTCCAAGAAGCCTCTGATGTTGCCGATCACGTTTATGGACGGTACGACCAAAACACTCCTGGCAGATTCAGCCACCACGGCGAGGGAACTCTGTCAGATGCTGTCGGAAAAAATTGGGCTGTCAGACCAGTTTGGATTCTCCTTGTACATTGCCCTCTTTGATAAGGTATGATACTTCGTGTTTAATTCTAATAATGTGGAAGATGTACTCTTAAAAGATACTAATAGTCATTCTACATCTGAAAGTTAGAATTGAGTTAAGATTATACAATGCCAAGGTTTTTACTTACCAGTGACTTTTTACATTTTAGATACTTTCCAAGTCTGGGACACATAATGATTGAAATATGTTTTGATCGTGAGTTTTTGATTTGAGACATTGTCTAAGTACGATCAGTGTGAGTAGTGATAGTAAAAGACAAAAAAAAAAACTTTATGTTCAACTTGGTTATGATGATCACAGGACAACTTCAGGTCTGACCTTTGACCCTCTTCTTTGCTTCCAGGTTTCATCACTGGGCAGCGGTAGCGACCACGTCATGGACGCCATCTCCCAGTGCGAACAGTACGCAAAGGAACAGGGTGCACAGGAGAGGAACGCTCCCTGGCGACTCTTCTTCCGCAAGGAGATCTTCGCGCCCTGGCACGACCCCACAGAAGACAGGGTGGCCACCAACCTGATCTACCAGCAGGTGGTACGAGGGGTCAAGTTTGGGGAGTACAGGTGTGACAAGGTGAGACATTCTGATGTCATCATCATGTGCTATAATACATGTTTGAGAGCAGTTCAATTATAAAGATTCGTGGTGTGTTCATTGAAGGTTTTCGTAGACTGATTTCTCAAAAACTAGAAACTTGGCACAGCTATTTGGTCAAAAGACTGATAAGCCAGTCTAGGAAGAATTAGTAAGAAAACAGCAGTGTATTCATGCAGAACGATAACTATATATCTCTGCATTCAACTGGCTGACCTTACTAGTACAGTCAAACCTGTCTATAGTGGTCACTCAAGGGACTGGCCAAATGTGACCACTATGGGCAGGTGACCACTATAGAGAAAAGGCCGGTTAGTTCAACCTGAGTAAAAAAGTGACACATGCTTTCAGTACCCACAGGGATGTCTTTATTCTCAAACATATGAAAACATTCATTGCACATGCAAGCCCCTTTTAGATGTACATGTATATAGTTCAATTGTGTTCTTTTGCTTTAGTTGTGGGCTTGAAAAAAAAAAGAAATACATAGCAATGAGTGTGACATTAATAATAAATCAAAGATGCACGTGATATGCTCAGTTGGTCTCTCTCGGCTTGGCTTGGAGACGAAGATCATGAAGGAACTTTTTATGCTCAGTAATGGTCTACTAGGACTATAAAACCATTCCCACAAAAACATACAAAATCCAATCATGCAAACAGATTCTTTTGTATCTAGATGCCGTTCATTTAGTTAACAACAAAATAATTGCTCTTCAGATGTCACTGGTTGTTCGTTTGTGGTCGTTTTTGAACATGAAAATGTAGCGAAAACTTTCCTTTGTTTACAGCGGCTTGGGTTTCCCCGCGTCGGTTGTCTGTCTCTGCCATTATGCCAATGTGGTAGTCAGCAGAAAATTTGCTCCTTTTAGGCTTAAATCTTTTATGAAAAACCAATTGTAGTCTTAGATTTAGAACTTAAAACGTCAATAGTAATGTATTATGACGGTTTTAATAGCGTATTTACGCTATTTGATGCTATAAAATAAAAGAAAATTAGATACATTTACCTCCGTAACAGTGGAGTCTTCTGATGACCCCAATTGACCTTTTCTTCCACCATACCAGCGCCATTTTGAAATTTTCGAAACTCATTTTCTCAGCCCAAATTTCTTGAATTATACCCAGGGAAAACGGGAATTGGGCACATATTTATGCGTTATAAGGAATTGTAAAACCAAATATGGATATTTCTTAGTTTTTTTGTAAAGAAAATTGCTGTAATCTTCGCCGATTCCACCGAATGCATGAAAGCACCATGCGCCACGCACGGCAGTGGCGTTTTGGGAAAAGTCGGAAAACGCAGAAAATTATCAAAGGTGACCGTAGACACTTCGTGTCAAAATGAAGGTTTCTTTATTTAAAATACATATGGAGTCTAAATTCAGTTCACATTTTAATAATGCAGCGGTGAAAATTATCACAAGGTTCAATATAACGCCCGGAAGTGGGGTGGCGTTACGGCCGTGGTGCTGAGCGGGTTACGTACGGCCAGCCCACAGCGGCCGGCCGCGACCGCAATCGGCAGTGTTGATATGCCGGCGGGACCGGAATGGGGTGACCGCTGGCTGCGTTGGACAGGTGACCGCTATAGCACAATTCTTAATGCTTAGGTCAATGGGAAAATTTCAAGGGACCGACAAAATGTGACCGCAATGGCCAGGTGACCTCTATACAAAGGTGACCGCTAGTACAGGTTTGACTGTATATCTCACTCCATCCAAGTAGCTATAACCCCAACTCTTATAATTACTGGGTACAGCTACATAGACAGTGAATGGTGTTATCAAGGCCTTCTCAAAACTGTCTTGAACATGGATACGCTGCATTAGATCTCTTCAAATTTGCTTTTTTTTAATGTGGCAGTCTCAGGGTACCATGCAGAATTATGAGATTTGACATTAAGAGAAAAACTGCTTAAAGTTCAAAAATTAAAGTAAGTATGGGATCTAAAGAGATGTCCTGATTTTTTCCCCAGGACGATGACTTGGGAGAGATTGCTGCCCAGCAGTACTATGTGGACTATGGACCCAACATGGACTACAACCGTCTGCAGGGGCTGGTGCCGTCCTACATCCCTGACTTCTGCATGAGGGGGCAGAAGAACACGGACTACTGGGCTCAACTGGTGGCTAATGCCCACAGAAAGGTAGGAGATGGATGGAAGTCTGTGTAACACCAACACTCGCTGGTCGGGGCCAAAGAGTTTGCGGACGGTGACCTCTAAGCTTAGGGAATCGTTTGGAAAAAAGATGGCACTAATAAGAGACCAGTATGGAAATCTCAGAGTATGGAAATTCATGCTTAATTGAAAAACAGAACAATTGTTATTAGAACAATGACATAACAACACATAGCAACCATCAGCTCAAACTTTTTGCATCATGCATTCATGTTACATGTACAAATGTGCACTTGGACTACAGAAAACAGGATTCATGTCATTGAATTTAATACTGGGAAAGTCGTTGTCAATATATGCACATGAAATTTCTGTTTCTCAAAGAAACGTAATCAGCAAATCAACCTTTCTGTCCCCAGAGCTACTATGTGAAGGACAATGTCGATCCAATCCGAGTCAAGGAAGACGTCGTCAGCTATGCCAAGTTCAAGTGGCCGCTGCTGTTCTCGCGGTTCTACGAGGCGTACAAGTTCTCGGGTCCGAGCCTGCCGAAGAACGACGTAATCATCGCGGTGAACTGGACGGGCGTGTACATCGTGGACGATCAGGAGCAGGTCCTGTTGGAGCTGTCCTTCCCAGAAATCACTGCTGTATCCAGCAGCAGGTCAGTACTGGTTAGGGTTAAAGTTAGTAACAGAGTTAGTAACAGAGTTAGCTATAGGCTTCTGGTTAGGATTGATATATGATAGCTTAGTTACATTCAACATTGCAAATTTAGTATTACTGGATCGGATGATGGACACAGGCTAAAAAAGGAGAGAGGAGACAAACCTGTTAGGAATTAAAGAGTCTTTGAAACATGAAGATGTAGAACGCTACAGCGACACAATTTTGTTGCCAACAACAATCCCATTCGAGAGGACGTCCCTAACCAAAGCACTCATTTCACCTGAGTCGATTGAGGAAATAGATGTGAAGTGCCTTTCCCAAGGGCACAACATTGGGGCCTGCTAGGGATTCGAACCCAGAACCGTTGGATTGTAAGTCAACGACTCTAACCACAAGACTACTTTGCAACCGTCCTTACAGGACTGGTAAGATCCACGGGCAGAGCTTCACCCTGTCCACAGTAAAGGGAGACGAGTACACCTTTACCTCCGCCAACGCTGAGGACATCCGTGAGCTGGTGGTGTGTTTCTTAGAGGGACTCAAGAAGAAGTCCAAATATGTCATCGCTCTGCAGGACAGTCCAACACCAGGTGAGAAATTTAAAAAAAAAACACATTTCATTCACTCATTCATCCATTCATTTCATACATGCCCAACAAAGCAGAATTTTCACAATTGTTTGGTAAAACAAACTGGGAAAATAAAGATAGTAATGAAAAAGAAACAGACATCCTTTGATAGACCCAAATACCATAACAGGAGCCACAAAGTTAACATACCAGGCATTGAAAAGCTGTGAAAGCTAAGAAGACAAGGACTCTCTACAGCCGTCAACGCCCAAATACTTTTGTATGAGCATTTCAAGGTTGACCTATATCCTAAACAGAGCATGTGACCTGTTCATGAAGAAATCAGAAAAAAATGATAGAAGCTCCAATTCGGAGCACCAAGAAATTAGATCAGCGGGGCCTGAAAGAGAATTAATTATGTTTACCGAAGGAAAACATATAATAATTGTTTTTGCTACGTTTCTTCCTCTTCTTCCACTTCTCCAAACAGTGACCTCTGACCTGGTCAATGACCTGAACCAGACTGTCTGTTACCATGGTAACTGGTGTTGGGTTACATCATGTTGCAATTTTATAGCAGGAGGGATTTAGACTCCTGTCTGACCACATATGAATGTGTTTGAGCAAGGAGGTTAACCTCATTGGTTTGAGTAAGAATTAACAGAGCAGACCATATGCGAAGGTAAACATTATGCATTTGCTTTGCAAATGTTACCTTTCTAGTTTCAATCTTTCTTCCCGTTCCCCCCAGCTGCAGACACCTCCTCCTTCCTGGCCTTTAAGAAAGGTGACCTGATCGTCTTGGACCAGGACAGCGGTGACACAGTCATGAACTCGGGCTGGTGTTACGGACAGAACGACAGGACGGGACAGCGCGGGGACTTCCCTGCGGAGTGTGTGTACGTGGTGCCGACAGTCACCAAACCTGCACCAGACATTCTGGTGAGTGGACAAGCCTTTACCTCCTGTTGTTCAGCCATTTATTTGTTTGTTTATTTGTTTGCTTGCTTGTTTGTAAATGACAAATAGCCAGGGCTCTAGGCTGCTCAACTAGCTGTTTAGGCTATTACAAAGGGATGGGATTTGAACATAAAAATAAAGTTTAAGACAATATAGTACATGGGATTTGAACATAAAAACAATTCTTAGACTAGCAGTATACATTGTACATAGTCTTTATATTCTATCTCAACAATGGATTATATCTCCCCCAGTTTAACTCTGATTTAGAAAAGCCACCATACCAAAAGTATGCTTTCCAGTAAAGCGTGTACATGGCAGCTTTTTGATAGTACAAGTTTTATTTCTCCCTCAGCAACTGTTCACCATGTCGGAGAAGGAGATCAGTGAACTTCGCACGTCACAGGCAGCCATCGAGACGGAGGAACCACCCGAGAAGCCATACACACTGGAGGAGTTCTCCATCGACCACTTCAGGTACATCTACACTCCTTAAATAAAGGGTGCTTCTTTTTACTTGAGTGTCATAATTATGCTCTAGTCTGTAGAGCTGTCTCAGTGTTTGGCACAAGGACTGCTCAATAATAGTGAATGAATTTTAACTGTATTTAATCCCAAACAGTTGAATTTTTTGAAGTTCAAAATTTCTTTTCTTCACAAAAATATTTGTATTTGTTCTTAAAAATCCAACTTGTTATAATAAATTTCGGAATACCGGTAGTGAATTTCGTTTGAATTTCAATTTGTTGATAGAGTCAAGACTCATTCTATATCTTGTTTGCTTATTATGTATGTCAAAATCAACAGTCAGTGAGAAAGTATGTCATCATTAAATACTAATTAATATTATCCTCTCAGTCTTTGGGGAGACACACAAAAATCACAACGCTCATTAATTCCCCTACAAACCCTTGCCTTTTTGTTGTTTTTAAAGAATTTGTTTCTCTATATATATATGTGCAAATGAACAATAAACTTTCCCGGCATTTTACAGACCGCCGCCCAAGCGTACCCTGACGCGTGCCCTGAAGAGCAGACAGAAGGACGAGCTGTGGAGCTACACCAAGGAACCAATCAAACAGCCGCTTCTCAAGAGGCTGCTGCCCAACGACGAACTCAGCCAGGAGGCAACCATGTGCTTCATGTATATCCTTTGCTAACTGAATCATGTGGTTTGTTTTAAAGGGGGCTTGCATGCCCTTTTTCGTAAGGCGTAATCAGGGCTTTTTAGTTTCCGTAATCCGTAGGCAGACACCCCAAAAATCAACATAATTCGTAATTATTATAGTACATTTGCCGCAAAGCGTAAAGGCGTGATCAGCTCTGAGAATTTAACGTAATTCGTAATCGGCGGCGAAAATTTTGCGTAATTCGTAATCGCTACCCCTCCATGCAGGCCCTCTTTAAAGGTTTATTTGAGACTGGCCTGCCAACAGACATGTAACCTGCAGTTCTCCTATAAATTGCTAGGAGGCATTGTTGATTCTTTAGGAAGGTGTCTTATGGGTACTTGGATTTTGTAGATTGCACTCATGATATGATATGAAGAGCATTTCCTGATTAAACTTTGTAAATTTTTATAGTAAGCAGTATAAAAGCATTCATTACAAGTGAAGATATTTGAAATCAGTATTGTGTCTTTTCCTTCATGGAATGTTGACTTGTTTCCTTAACGCTGATTACCCATTATGAAGTACATGGGAGATTACCCCTCCAAGAGAAGTCGTCATGGCAACGAACTGACGGACCAGATATTTGAACCTCCGCTCAAGAATGTAAGAAACATTTAGTATCACAATGTACATGTATATAGTAAATAGTGTCTGCTAAGTTTCCCTGGGAGAAAGACAGGCTATTACAGTTTCTATTTTAAGTCATCGAGCCTCACCTCATTGAAACGTATGATATTATTCTTTTAGTTGTAGCAACCACTGATTGCTGTCTTTTTTCCTACCATTGAACAGTGTCCAGTCTTTTAGGTTTACATGATTGTCATTACCTGCTTTATGTATTCAATTTGGTAGTAGTAAGTATATATAACATACTATATAAGCTGGCAAGACTGGCAGAGGACTGTCAGAGGTGGAAGACTTTTCTTGTAAGCTTTGTTGCCCCTACAGTGGATTAAGTCCCTGTCACACATCCACAACCTTCCCCCAAACACCAGCCGACCAAGGTTGGCTGAAGTTCAGGGAGCAGCCTGACCAGATGTACATGTAGTTCTTGCAAAGTATTTAACATTTTGCTCTCATGACCAGGAAACGTTGAGAGACGAGATCTACTGCCAGGTCATCAAGCAGCTGACGGAGAACCGCGTGCGTGCGAGCGAGGAGCGTGGCTGGGAGTTGATGTGGCTGTGTTCGGGCTGCTTCGCCTGCAGCCAGTCCCTCCTGCCGCACGTCACGCAGTTCCTACGCACCCGCAGGAGAAACGCGCTGGCCGTGGACTGCCTGCAGAGGCTGCAGAAGACACTTCGGTCAGTGACAACACTGAACCATGTTTTAAGTCCTTCTTCGCGTATAAAGTGGTACCAATCTCCGTTTCGGTAGCCCATGGGCCACACAGCCGTGCATTAGCACTACAGCAGGTGGCTAGTCCACTGGTAGTGTTGTGTTTGACTACCATATGCTTTTCTAAGTAACATGATGGAATACAGAACATAACATGTTCATGATGTGCATGAAATGAAAGACACTGTGGAGACCGTTTCTTAAAGTGCATGCGTCTGACTTGTCCTGATGTTGTGTGTAGGAATGGGCAGAGGAAGTACCCGCCCCACCTGGTGGAGGTGGAGGCCATCCAGCACAAAACAACACAGATCTTCCACAAGGTCTACTTCCCAGACGACAGTGATGAGGTAGGTTATGATAACTGACAAATCAACATTTGCCAGCAAATGTGTCATGTTTCCCTCTCTTTTGAAAACTTATCACATATCAAGTAGTCATCCTCAACTGAAGTGAAGCATGATGCTCACGAGCTAACTGAGTGTTAAGCAGTCAGAAGCAGTATGTACCATTTCTAAAGTCTGTAGTATAACTTGTAGAGTGAGACTGTTCTACCCATTAGACTACTTCTGCAGTACAGGCTTTAGTGAGCAAATAAAGCATTTCGAAATAATCATGTTTGGATAGCACTGTCCTCACCTCTGTGTTTCCTAACTCTGTGTTGTACAGGCGTTTGAGGTGGACTCGGGTACGAGGGCAAAGGACTTCTGTGAAAACATCGCCAGCAGACTGAGGCTGAAGTCACCCGAGGGATTCAGCTTGTTCGTCAAGATCGCAGACAAAGGTAAGACTGATTGTGTCATACTTGTCATTATTCTCCAGGAATATTTGTAGAAAACATCAATTTTACAAAATATTTTATGCAAGCAGATGGAAAGTTGTAGAATTGCAGAAAAAAGCACAACTGCAACTTTTCTTATCTTTTTTATTTCAGTCATCAGTGTTCCAGAGGGAGACTTTTTCTTTGACTTTGTGCGGCATCTGACAGACTGGATTAGGAAAGCACGGCCCACCAAAGATGGTAAGGAGAGCCTAAATTCTCAAAACAACTATTTTCTCATTTTTTTCTTCACCGAAGTGTAGTGCTTCTTACACAAAAGATCAACATTCTTCAGAATATCTTTTCAATTCTTGAATTTTCTAGAGAGTTAAGAAAAACTTTCTTGTTCTGTCTTCATGTATGGTTTTCTTTTGTTTGTTTGTTTCTTTCTGCAGGTTCTATGCCCCAGCTGACCTACCAAGTGTTCTTTATGAAGAAACTGTGGACTAACACAGTCCCAGGGAAGGATCCCAACGCAGACTCCATATTCCACTATCACCAGGAGCTGCCCAAGCTGCTGCGAGGGTACCACAAGTGTTCCAAGGACGAAGCCATCAGTCTCGCCGCTCTGCAGTACCGTGTACGCTTCGGCGATGACAAATCCGAGTTTATCAACATCCCGTATGTGAACCATTTTTTTACCTGTCTATATCACAAACCTATGCTACCAATTTAACCTGTAGCATGCTGAAGTCGCCATTTGTCTACCAATTCTCTGTTGGTTATGGGGTTAGGTAGTAGGGAGAAGGTTAACACTTGCTTATTGAAGGTACTGTGATGAATTCAAAATTGTTTACATTAAGCCTGCACAAAGCAATAGTAATATAAGATATCAATCAATTTTTAACAATTATCTTGCGACACAGTCTTTTTCAATTTCATTGTGTTATTTTTAAGTTTCCTGTACAGCTGTGAAACGGCAGACATGCATTACTGTGTCTAAACCAGGCAAACATGAAGAAGAATTGAGCTGTCAGTCACAGTTTTACCAGTCATGTTTGGTGAGGACTTTTTGGCCACACCTCAGGGGTGTAGCCTCTCTCATCCTTTTAAATCTTGCTGTTGTAGGAAGATGCTGAGAGAGCTGGCCCCCCAGGACTTGATCAGGAGCATGTCCCCTGATGACTGGAAAAGGGTGGGTGGAACAACATTTTCTCAACCCTCTAAATAAGCCACATTAGAAAGTTATTGGTTTCAATCATATCAGAGTTGTAGACATTTGATGAACATCATTCTGTTATGTTTTGCATATAAGTGATCAAGATTTACAAATACGTTTGTTTTGAAGTCATCACTGATTAAAAAAAGTGGCCTTGTCATGCTCTAAAAGTAACTGTCACATTCATGTCCTTGAAGAAATATCAATTGAGTTCTTCTAAGATTGAGGTTTTTACTGATAAATCAGTGAAATTGTCATGCTGTGAAAGCACCTATCACATCTATCGCCTTTCTTGCCACCCTTACAGAAATATAAATCAATCAGTTGAAGTCTTCCAAGATTGAGGCATTGTTGATGTGGATTGAGAGGTTGTTGTATTGTGGTTTTCAGCAAATTGTTGCCGCCTACAACAAGCATGCAGGCAAGTCTAGGGAAGACGCCAAGTTGTCCTTCCTGAAGATCATCTATAGGTGGTCCACTTTTGGCTCTGCCTTCTTTGAGGTCAAGGTAGGTGTCATTTCATACATTCTCATAACATAGAGTGATGTTTCATGCATACCATTGGTAAAACATTGTACCCAGTGCACATGAATATTGAACAGATATTAAATCAGTATACATGTAATACTGAAAGAGCACAAAGTTGATGGTAATCTGTGGATTTTGTGCCCTTGGGAAAGGCACTTTATACCTATTTGCACACTCAGGTGAAAATGCATAGTATTACCTACAATGTACCTTCAGCTTGGGATGTTCTCTCAGATAGGATGTACATGTAAACCTGGAGGTCCCATGTTTAAGGAGAAGCACATCTCAAACATATTAAATGAACACACCACACTTATCGAAAAGATTAAGAGTCCATCCTGGTGTGAGTGGATCAAACTCAACAGTCCTGTCTTAGGCAGCTTGTACTAACTACAATTCGCCTGAAGGTAAAAAAGTGCAAAACAAACAAACAGACAAGCAAGCCTTTGACCATTGTTTCACCAATGTCCCCCAACAGCAAACTACAGAACCTAACTACCCCGAGATCCTTCTGATCGCCATCAACAAACACGGGGTCAGCCTGATCGACCCTAAGACGAAGGAAAGCCTGGTGACGCACCCCTTCACCAAGATCTCCAACTGGAGCAGTGGCAACACGTACTTCCACATGACCATCGGGAACCTCGTACGGGGCAGCAAGCTGTTGTGTGAGACTTCACTGGTCAGTGGCGCCTTCTTAATTATGTAATCTTCGCTTGAATTGAAAGTTCACTTGGCAAAATGCACTCTGTAGCAGGATTAAACTGTAATTTCAGACTAAAGGGGAAAATTTTGACTGAGTGGCACCAGTCTTAATGTCAAAGGAATGGGCAATGCACTATAAGTCGCGTGTTCTATAATGCATAAAATGACCATAGAATTGATGGATTTCTCATTCCTTTAATAACAAAGACAGGCGCTGTTCTGTGAAAATTTTTATGTAAGTCCCATTTTTCCTTTGCATTGGAAGTAATGTTACCTTGGCACTATCTAATTGTTACTTCAAATATCCATCAAATCAGGTATGTCTGATTTAACCATACTGAATGTAAGGAAAGGAGCATTGAGTGTCATAATCAATATGTCGTCTGGTCTCTCACACAGGGTTACAAGATGGATGACCTTTTGACCTCTTACATCAGCCTGATGCTCACCACCATGAACAGACAGCGCAGGGACAGTAGAAGGTGAAAGGTTAAAGTTCAAGGAGCACCTTTAAATTTACAGTAAAGTCCAAAGGTGAAGCAGACTTTAGACTTCTTCATTTTTCACAGTAGCAAACTGAGAGGAGGCAAGAAGATGTTGAAGTTCTTGGAATCAACCTAGACCAAAGTTTATGTTTCCTGTCATGCTATCTTCACCATTCTAAGCTTTGGGTGGCTTCAACAAATCCTTCATAGACTCATAGCAAATACTGTCAGGTATATAATTTTGATTTATATCATAAATGGTTTTGTAAACATTGTGTTTAAGATTGAACTTACACTATTCTTCCTCATATTTGAATGGTTTTATGGAAAAATAACTTCTTTGATCAGCAGTCAAAATCAATATCTAAACAAATTCATTTTACCTGATTTTTTTCTTGGCTTTCCTGTACTATAGAATGGATTGTCCATACTATTTGTATCGTGTACTTGACTGTTGTTTGTGAGTTAATAATGGACACGATTGTCAAATGCAGTGTTTTTAATTTTCTCCATTGAAAAAGACCTACCAGTTGAATAAATGGTCAGAAAGATCTGTATATTTTGAGCTGTGAAATGATGTAATCACATATTCCTGTTTCTACATGTAAGTGGATGAATACAAGATACAGTTGTAGTAAGCAACACCCTTCATTCAGTGTTACCTTCTTAACTTTATCATGTTGTCATTTTGAAATCAGTCTCTTCTGTCACACTGTTATGACTTGACGACTTTCATCTTTGGGGAAAAGTGTAATATTTCAGTGATTACAAAATACAAGAGTTCCGTAATTTCTTAAATTCCATCTCACCACTTTACAAAGTACTGAATAAAAAAAGAACACGGCAAAACTGAGAGCTTGTTGGACAATAAACAACCAGTTTTGGTTAAACTTAAGGAGATTGAAAAATACTTTCTTCTGCACTGTTTTTCTTCTAGTTTTAAGATGTTAACTTACGATGATACCTTTGACTATACACTACCTATGCAACCTTACATACAATGTCAAGTGAGAAACTATGAGATGTCAAAACATTACTGTACTTGTGTAACAACCTTTACTTGGGAAATGATGATTAACAACATTCGATAATAAGGTCTATTTGTAAAAGGGTTGCTGGATAAGAAATTGTGTTCAGCACCTAAGCAGTCTCAACTACCAGGTTTTTAAGTGATGAAATTGCTGGTGTAAACTATGTGAAAATTTGTGGTGTAATGATTTTTTCAATCATAGTAAAAATCAAGCAAGACTGTAATTTTTTTCCATGCACATGTGGTAAGGACTAGAGGCAGGTATGGTATTCATGTGAACAAATACATAATGTGCATAACATACAATTTGTTATTATTAATATTAAACCTTTAATGACAAATGTAGCTGCTATTGATACCATTTTCACATTATATATAGTTTTAGGAGCACCTCATGAATTTAGAGATAGCTTTTCCAATTAAAACAAAACATTAATTTTTGTTGGATTATAATGAATATTTAAGAAATAGGTTTAGATAACTTAGTAAAGTGCTATCTATATCTGCAGTTTTGAATTTGATGTAGAAAAAAGATGATAGTACAGAACATACAATAGTGTGTTCAAGATAGAATCTTGTATGATTTGGTGGTGTTTCTTGTATCTATATTGAGTATGAATGTACTTCATGTTTGGTCTTAAATTACGCAAAAAAAAGTATTCAAATATGGTCCAAGCATTATCTTGTGGTAGCAAATCTAGAATCTTTTAATTCATTAATGAAGGAACAATTTGAGGCGTTTGATTCGGTATGAGTGTGTTCTTAAAAGATTTGTGTCCACAGTGAACAGGCTTTGGTCTGTATTGTAAACCATGTGGTTAGGAGTAAAGACCACACAACGTGCGAAAAACTTTAATTTCATTTATGTGTGCAGGACTTGGTAGCCGACTGTATGTTACTGTTGCTTGGAACATAAACGCAAGCAATGATCACACAATCAACCAAAATCATCCATGTTTGCTTTCTTGTAGCATAGGAAAACTCTGCTGTCTAGAAGGAGTGGGTGTAAAAACTGAATATAACGTGTAACTTGAGCTACATGTATGGTACTTACGATAGTGATACATTGACTTGTTTTCTAGAATATACTTACATTGATTTGAGCGACGCGTGTATGCTTAGTTGTCCAGGCTACATTTCTGTTGAGTCAACACACATGTCTCAATAAATACTGCATCATGGAGTTCAAGTTCTCATTCTTTACAGGGGAGGGCATAATAAATTCATTAGTCTCTACCATAAACGTTAATATTTATCTATCAGTTTATATATGTCTGGAAAAAAATGATTTTGAGAGATCTCTAGGGTAACACCCCCAGGAATGCACAGTTCAGATTTGCAGGATTGCATTATACTGGAGATTTCAAGACGCATTTTCCAGGGTAGTGGGCATATGTGTTAGTAGTGTAGTAGCTTGCGTAGTTCAGTGGTTAGCGACCCTGCCTCTGGACTAAGAGGTTGGGAGTTTGAATCCCAATTGTTGTCGCTCACCCGACATGCACGCCAGTGGAGAGGGTCGCAGTTCTTAGGACGTTAAGCCGTGGTCCACTGTTCATTGTGCTTGTCGAAAAGAGCTAGGGGAATTTCCCCAGTACAATGTACCTGTAAATACTGTACATAGCGTCTGACTTCTCTGTCACGACCAGTGGAAGAGTACACGTAGCTCTCTAGTGAGCTAAACTGGTTCGAGATCACTTTAACAAAGCAGAATTACATCAGTAGGCGTTAGTAGAAATTAGCGAAAAGGTTAGAATACTCTCAATAGTAGTACTTTGCCAAGGAGTTCAGCTGACCGCTTTTTCCACCAACTACTTAACAACCCGTCTGGGGGAAACTACATGTAAAGATACTTCCTTGAAAACTCCTTGCCTTATTCTTCTTGCCTAGACAACCCGTCTGGGGGAAACTTCCTTGAAAACTCCTTGCCTTATTCTTCTGGCCTAGAAGGTTCACTCAAGGAGGTTAAAACCGATTTTAACTTTGGTTCAATATACATATTTTGCCCTGTACATTCCACGTTTCAATCTGCTCTTCGGTCGTAGCTTATGCTGCCTTTTTTTTCTGAATAAGTAATCCGTAAATAGTCTAATCACCGAAACGTCGGCAGAGGAAACGCTTTGCTTGTGTAGCTAAGAAACCGGGGTAACAGTTACCGATTAAGACGTATATTGAATGTTTGTGTGATATTGTTTGTGCCGTGCCCTGGTTGAGGTAAATTCCAAAGGTACTGTGCAGAAGCAGTGGGCATAATGGAATTCAAACAAACAACCAGTCCGGTAAGTAAGTGAAGCTTTGAAAAGGTGCGTGGTTAGTACTTTGTACTTGACACCATGTTGACACAACTTGTTTTGTTACCAGCGTCCATTTGTGGCCTCTTGGAGCACTTCGTCAGAACGTACTGCGCCTGCGCGAAAGCCGTAATGTATTGTGCATTATAGCACCTCGACAGAACGTCTCGTTTAAGGATAACATTCCTTAAACGTTCTATAGTTTACAAATTTTGTGTCGGAAAAACTATCGTCTGCAACGGGCGAAATTCCAATGCACCGTTGACCGAACATCCAACGAAAATCGTGAAAAACAGGGTTTCGCGCAGGCGCAGTACGTTCTGCCGACGTGCTACCTCTCGGCTGTGAACGTGGGGTCGACTTGCTAGGTGACGTGACATGAGGGACTAAAAGGCGCTTTACTGCTCCCTTTTCCCCTCCGCACTACTTTCTTTCCCGTTATGTGATAGTTTAACCGGATGTTCCGCTGCCTCACCCGCTACAAATATGCACTGCTCCCTATTGTGATGCTCCCTGTATTGAATGTTTCGCAAACATTCAACCTGCTACTATCGTGAGTGGGCATACAACGCCAAGATGAAGCGCGCCAAATGCCTGTTGTTTGTATCGGTGGCGCTCAATATTCTGCTGATCTTCAAGGTGTTCCTTTTCCTCCCGGCCAGCAAGGAAATAACTGAGACAGCCCCGGCCAAGGCAAGTTTCAACAGGTGAGATACTGCACACTATAGCGGTTGTAAGAAGAAATTGCGTTTTACACCTGTTCATCGATGCGGTTTGTGGTCTAAATGGTTCCAGTATTTGAACCACAAAATCTGCTACAACACGAGTCGTTTAAATTTCCCCATTTTGAAGCAAGGCATAATAGATCTCGTTTTCACTCTGCTTGTCGCCAAGATACTAAAGATACATGTAATTTAAAATGTTCTCTGTTTTTTCCCGCTGTAACCCAGTAGACTACTGGCTACGCCAATGTCTATATCTATAAAGCAGATTGAGGAAATGGCGCCAACACTATTCACCCGTTTATAAGCGTGGCGTTTTTACAGAGGAAGCGTTATAGCGGTACCGGTGGCGACTCTTGGCGGGTGTACCAGCCTCTGCTGTAACAAACGTTACAATACATTCTTTTCTGTAATAAACTAGCATTTAACGTTACAGTTGTATAGCGTATTTAGTGAGATATGGTGCTGCGTAGTAAATCTAATACTAGTAGTAGATGTGTAACTTTCAACTTTTTAGGTTATTGTCCACATTTTGACGTCTTATGAACAATTGTCCATGAAACTGCACAGTGCAATGTGTGAGACCTCAGATGACCTTTCAACACAAACAAAAAGCTGGACACCGAAGTCCTCTTTTTCTGTCAACAAAAGAGCCGAATAAAGGATGTCCTTTGAGTTAATAATTGATAATTTCTCATGCCGAACACACCTGTTTTAGCCACTCTAGCACGGATGGCATTCTGTGCGAGTAAAATACAGGAATCAGTAATAAACGTACGTCATGCAAGTTGGTTTTTGTACCGACATAGTAAATATGCAAATCAACGTTGTTTGACATCTAGAAGAGCCTGAAATGTTCCCTAACTGCTGTGCTGTTAACCTTTACTGTTGATTGTCCATGTATACTTAGTTTGTTTTGCACATGTATTAATTGATAAGAAGAGCAGGGTCTTATTTGCTCAGCGACAAGCACAGCCTGTATCCGAAGCTTGCAACATTAATAATTTGTTCCGTAGTATGAGGTTAAATTTTACATGATTTTTAGACGCTTCGATGCAGACCGTCGTACAGCATATGAGAGAATGTCATTGAAATTTTTTCCGACAAAAGCTTATTCCTTTCACACAATGTTTGGACAAACGTTTACCGCCCTCCCACAAAGAGGAAATAAACCTTGCATGCATGCCACATGTGCCCCACCTTGTCACAAAGAATGTGGCATCGTGACGCATAATCTCACTAGAATAGCACGTTCCTGTTTCTAACCACTTGTGTATGGATTGCACGGTGTGAGAGTAAAATACAGGAAAAATTTAGAAAATTTAACTCTGGTTGATTTCTTGTACTGACTTAGGAAATATAAACATCGACCATCACGTGTTTGTAATCCAAAGGAGCTCTCACTCGATCGACGACCTTGAACTTGTGAACCTGTAATTAATACATGTACAAAACAAAGTATGTTTGAACAATCAGCAGTGAACTTAACGTGTTCAAACATACTTTGTTTTGTACATGTATTAATTACACATGGGATCTCATTTGCTAGGTGGCAAGCACACCGTATTATATTGGATTTTTTGTCGGACAAATTTCACAAAGGCATTTTTCCTTTCACACAGGTTTCTGGACAAATGTCTATACAGGTATATAGCTATCGGTGCAGGAAATACATTTTTCAGTGTTGTCGACCGCGCCTTGACAAAGAAATGTGGCATGTGGTATTGTGGCGAACAAACATACACGTACAATGTAGTCACCGTTGTACTGTACCAGTCAATGAGAGCATGCGCAATTGTTCTCTCATCATTCAACCAACGGGCCGCAACCAAATAGTGCCCTGTTGTTGCCTGGGGTTTTCATCGCTATTATAGCTACCGGGTCTCCTTTGTTGTCCCTCCGCAAAAAAACATTTGTTTTTATCAGCAAGGGGACCTGGATGTTGAAATTACCCCCCCCCCCCCCAACACACACACACACACACACACACTTTTTAGTTCAGGAATATGATCACCTGTCATGAGTCAATGTGTACTTTTTAAAACCATTTTAGCCACGATCTAATTATGTTGTTTTTTTAAATCTCACAGTGCTTCAAGGATTACGAAGGAAAATCTTGAAGAAACCACCTGCACTGACGACCTGGTTTCAAACCTTGGAGCGACGGAAGCGCCCGCGTGGGTGTACAACAGCACTGCTGCAGACAACTTCAGGTGTGTACACAGAAGTCGATGATTGTTACATGTAGCTACGGAGATTTTATTCTCGGTGTGCCTGTTTGTTTAATTGTTTGTTTGTTTGTTTGTTTGTTTGTTTGTTTGTTTGTTTGCCCGTGTCTCTGCAGTTATTTGATTACATTCGAGTCACAGGAAGTGTGTGTGTGGGGGGGGGAGAATGATGTAACCACAGATTGACAGGAAGGTCGAATTGGAGGTCAAAATGATCTCCCCGTGGGCTGGGAGGAAGTAAATGTTCGGTGGAGGAACTTAAGAATTCCGGGGTTGCATGTGTCCGACAGTCTGATATGCACAGAATCAGCGAGAAATTCACAATAACTCAAAATACTTCACGTAGGAGTGACTTCTTTTTTATTCATTTATTTTGTTTAATGTATGTTTTGTACCACACCGTCAAACCTTCTTCAGCGAATGCATCGTAATTATAACTATAAGTTCTTCATTTGAACGAAGATTACACTTTGGCCTTACAGGAGCAAACTTGAAACGTGCTGCAACGGAAGTCACGATCTGCTGGTGACTCGGTCCAACACACGGGTCAACACCACCATTCAGTACGACGCCGAAAAGAAAACCAAACTGAACGTCACCACTGAGATATGGAGAAAATTTCCGCAGGTAAAATGTTTGATGAAGAGACAGAGTGCGCCTCGAAAGCTCCCCAGAGTAGCAAACTCTTTTTGTTGTGTGTATGGTTTGAAATTTTTGTCAAAAGTATGTTTGAGGATTTTTATTTTCATTTTCATATTTCTTAACATTTTATGGAAGACATGCAAAACGTATCAACAGCACATGGTTACGACTTTTCCATACAGATCTATCTACAATCGTACTTGACAAGCCTGAGCCTCACTTTATTCTTAGTACGGTAGCCATAAAAAACCAAAGTGTTACTAAGGATCATAGGCTCATATTCTACCACTGAAACAACAACGTACAAATAACTAAAGGCTCACAGTCTCGACGCAAAAAAACACTCAATACCAAGCACCGTTTATTGAGTAACGAAAGGGAGGGAAGAAACAGGAAGGAGAAAGGGTTTGCTACTTGATTTGTACTTTTCGGAAAGAACTTTTGTTTGAAATGTTCTAGAAAACGCCTTTCCGGTACAAGAAATACACCAGCTGTAGTGTGGTCGGCAACAGCGGCCTGTTGAAAGACAGCGGATGTGGCAAAGAGATCGACTCTGCCGAGTTTGTGTTCAGGTAAGAACAAAGCTGAATGGGAAGATATAATGTAGCCATGTATAGAGCGTTATTATATGTAGAAATAATGAAATACTAGTTTTGGTCTCATATAGGCGTCGGACGTCAAGGTATAGCCGTGTCTGTTTACGATAACGGTAGATCTATAAAATTAAAGTATGAAATATACAGTTTCATTCATATTTTGTACATGTAAATAATACTCGTTGATGTATAAGTTATAATGCAGTCAAACATGTACATTTACCGCAGAGTGGTCACTTTACAACTGTGCTCGTACTCTAATATACTTCATTCAATTTGTCTTTAATATACTCTGATTCACTTATTATACAGATGCAACATGGCACCGATAGACGAGCGATTTGTTGCAGACGTTGGTAACAAAACAAATTTGGTCACCATGAATCCCTCTATTGTAAACAGGTGGGTGAGTTCAACGCTCTGTCCACAGTTTTCTAATGCATAACCCCTTTTAGACGACGATCACTGAGCGACCTTTGAGGGACCAAAAGTAGATTTCGGTGATCCTTGGTTTTATAATAAATGGAATACGATGCACGTTATAAGTATGTATGATTTAGCCTTCTCCCTGCTGCCTAACCCTATAACCAGTACAAATTTGGTACAAACGGCTACCTTGTATGATGCACAATATAAAACTATGATTCAAAAGACAACAAAACATACAAAACGCGAAGAGATTTGTTTATCGACCTGTCAAATCTTTCGTCGCCCAGTGATCGCAGCCTCTGGCGGTAAGTAAGACCTGGGGTGTAAACTCCACTATATCATGAATGATTTTTCTCTTAGACTAGTTTCGAATACCGTTTCTCTATTTTCCATAATGACTCTCTTTTCCAAAAATTCAGTCTTTTGCATTAGAGCATTGAAAATGTACCTTGTTACAGAGAGCGTTTAAGTCTTTAAGAATACTGTATCAAATTAAGGAAATGATCTTTTCCCCTCAGATATCGTCTACTAAAGAACGCCACCACGAAGGACAAGTTTGTGAAAGATGTATCGCCTTACGGAAGTGCCTATGTCTGGATGCCGGCATTCTCCTTCAAAATGTGCACATCTCGCAGCTTCAGCGTTCAGACTACGTTACAGGAGTACAATTCCACACTACCTGTGGTTTTCGCGAACCCAAAGTTCATGCTGGCCATGAATCAATATTGGAAAAGCAATGGAGTGAAAGCAAGAAGAATATCTACAGGTACCTTTTTTTATTTAGTTAAAACACCACATACATGTCATGTACTTTAAGTTGATTTATGTTCGTATATAGGGGGTATTTAATATACCAGGTAAAATTAGGCATTCGCGGTGTTATATGACTTCGCGGTGAGAGGTTTACTTTGTAAACAGAGTCGAACTTTACAATGGTAGTAAATAAAAGTCAAGTCCGGTGATTAAGTTGTTAATTAAGTCCGTAAACACTAACCGACTTCACTGGCACATCATATTACTACCCTTGGTAAATCCAGTGAAATTTCTTTCGTCCACTTCAGGTCTATTCTTGGTACCTTTTTTTATTTAGTTAAAACACAAAAAAACACCACATACATGTCATGTACTTTAAGTTGATTTATATTCGTGAATCGTGGGGATTCAATTTCACAGTAGGGGGTAACATGAGGCATTCGCGGTGTTATATGACTTCGCTGTGAGAGCTTTACTTTGTAAACAGTGCCGATTTACTGCCGAACTTTACAATGGTAGTAAATAAAAGTCAATTCGGTAATTTTATTTACTAAGTAAACATAAACATTTTAAGTCCGGTAATTTCATATTACTATGTAAACACATACATTTTACTACCATTGGTAAATCCAGTGAAATTCCTTTTGTCCACTTCAGGTCTATTCTTGGCCAGCGCTGCGCTGTCCATATGTGCCGAGGTCCACCTGTACGGATTCTGGCCCTTCCACGTAGACAAGCACAACGTCACACTGACGGAACATTACTACGACAACAGCCCTCCGCACAAAATGCACAAACTTCCCGACGAGTTTGCAAAACTTCAACAGCTACACCGCGAGGGGATTCTACAACTGAGAACTGACTCCTGCAGCTGAGCGTGTTATCTGATCTTCACTGATGACGATGGTTGTAAAAAAATAATTGAAAACACAGAACAACTTTTTCATATGATAAACATTAAATATCATTGTACTTTCATCGTGAGGAAGGTGACATGTATGACAGTATGCCCTTGTCATATCATTTTGTGGTCTGTTCAGATATTTGTTATACAAGCAGATGGACAGTCAAGTAAAACGGACAGTCAAGTAAAACGTCAAAGTTGCAATAGGAAATCGAATAAAGTCTCCAAGCAGATGTTGGTGTGAAAGGTCGTAATATTTTCTGAGTGACGACCGGGCTTCTATAACCGTGAGTGCCATATCCTATATATTTAAGCAGATGAACAGTTGAATAAAAGGACCAAAGTTGTTAAAGGAAAACTGATGGTGTCCATGCATATTCTTAAGTTACATTATGTACAAGATATGACGTATACATGAATGTAGGTGGCGCTTCGACGGACGGACATGCTTAGTAACATTATAGGTAGGACAATACAGTCTGTATTCAGTATCAAGATTTGACTCAATATATATTGCAATGCATCCTTTACATGGACGACACATGTAGAGTACAACAAATTGTAAAGAAATTACTACATGTAATAACTAAATTCATTATGAGGTAATAACAATAACATCATAACAGTAATTAAATTATTACAACTAAATACATAAAACTAACGGAGTATGATAACGATGATATTAATAATAGTTAAATGTGTAGAGAAGTGGCGTTGGACAATGTTAAACAAAAGAGCCGAATAAAGGATGTCCTTTGAGTTAATAATTGATAATTTCTCATGCCGAACACACCTGTTTTAGCCACTCTAGCACGGATGGCATTCTGTGCGAGTAAAATACAGGAATCAGTAATAAACGTACGTCATGCAAGTTGGTTTTTGTACCGACATAGTAAATATGCAAATCAACGTTGTTTGACATCTAGAAGAGCCTGAAATGTTCCCTAACTGCTGTGCTGTTAACCTTTACTGTTGATTGTCCATGTATACTTAGTTTGTTTTGCACATGTATTAATTGATAAGAAGAGCAGGGTCTTATTTGCTCAGCGACAAGCACAGCCTGTATCCGAAGCTTGCAACATTAATAATTTGTTCCGTAGTATGAGGTTAAATTTTACATGATTTTTAGACGCTTCGATGCAGACCGTCGTACAGCATATGAGAGAATGTCATTGAAATTTTTTCCGACAAAAGCTTATTCCTTTCACACAATGTTTGGACAAACGTTTACCGCCCTCCCACAAAGAGGAAATAAACCTTGCATGCATGCCACATGTGCCCCACCTTGTCACAAAGAATGTGGCATCGTGACGCATAATCTCACTAGAATAGCACGTTCCTGTTTCTAACCACTTGTGTATGGATTGCACGGTGTGAGAGTAAAATACAGGAAAAATTTAGAAAATTTAACTCTGGTTGATTTCTTGTACTGACTTAGGAAATATAAACATCGACCATCACGTGTTTGTAATCCAAAGGAGCTCTCACTCGATCGACGACCTTGAACTTGTGAACCTGTAATTAATACATGTACAAAACAAAGTATGTTTGAACAATCAGCAGTGAACTTAACGTGTTCAAACATACTTTGTTTTGTACATGTATTAATTACACATGGGATCTCATTTGCTAGGTGGCAAGCACACCGTATTATATTGGATTTTTTGTCGGACAAATTTCACAAAGGCATTTTTCCTTTCACACAGGTTTCTGGACAAATGTCTATACAGGTATATAGCTATCGGTGCAGGAAATACATTTTTCAGTGTTGTCGACCGCGCCTTGACAAAGAAATGTGGCATGTGGTATTGTGGCGAACAAACATACACGTACAATGTAGTCACCGTTGTACTGTACCAGTCAATGAGAGCATGCGCAATTGTTCTCTCATCATTCAACCAACGGGCCGCAACCAAATAGTGCCCTGTTGTTGCCTGGGGTTTTCATCGCTATTATAGCTACCGGGTCTCCTTTGTTGTCCCTCCGCAAAAAAAACATTTGTTTTTATCAGCAAGGGGACCTGGATGTTGAAATTACCCCCCCCCCCCCAACACACACACACACACACACACACTTTTTAGTTCAGGAATATGATCACCTGTCATGAGTCAATGTGTACTTTTTAAAACCATTTTAGCCACGATCTAATTATGTTGTTTTTTTAAATCTCACAGTGCTTCAAGGATTACGAAGGAAAATCTTGAAGAAACCACCTGCACTGACGACCTGGTTTCAAACCTTGGAGCGACGGAAGCGCCCGCGTGGGTGTACAACAGCACTGCTGCAGACAACTTCAGGTGTGTACACAGAAGTCGATGATTGTTACATGTAGCTACGGAGATTTTATTCTCGGTGTGCCTGTTTGTTTAATTGTTTGTTTGTTTGTTTGTTTGTTTGTTTGTTTGTTTGTTTGCCCGTGTCTCTGCAGTTATTTGATTACATTCGAGTCACAGGAAGTGTGTGTGTGGGGGGGGGGGGGGAGAATGATGTAACCACAGATTGACAGGAAGGTCGAATTGGAGGTCAAAATGATCTCCCCGTGGGCTGGGAGGAAGTAAATGTTCGGTGGAGGAACTTAAGAATTCCGGGGTTGCATGTGTCCGACAGTCTGATATGCACAGAATCAGCGAGAAATTCACAATAACTCAAAATACTTCACGTAGGAGTGACTTCTTTTTTATTCATTTATTTTGTTTAATGTATGTTTTGTACCACACCGTCAAACCTTCTTCAGCGAATGCATCGTAATTATAACTATAAGTTCTTCATTTGAACGAAGATTACACTTTGGCCTTACAGGAGCAAACTTGAAACGTGCTGCAACGGAAGTCACGATCTGCTGGTGACTCGGTCCAACACACGGGTCAACACCACCATTCAGTACGACGCCGAAAAGAAAACCAAACTGAACGTCACCACTGAGATATGGAGAAAATTTCCGCAGGTAAAATGTTTGATGAAGAGACAGAGTGCGCCTCGAAAGCTCCCCAGAGTAGCAAACTCTTTTTGTTGTGTGTATGGTTTGAAATTTTTGTCAAAAGTATGTTTGAGGATTTTTATTTTCATTTTCATATTTCTTAACATTTTATGGAAGACATGCAAAACGTATCAACAGCACATGGTTACGACTTTTCCATACAGATCTATCTACAATCGTACTTGACAAGCCTGAGCCTCACTTTATTCTTAGTACGGTAGCCATAAAAAACCAAAGTGTTACTAAGGATCATAGGCTCATATTCTACCACTGAAACAACAACGTACAAATAACTAAAGGCTCACAGTCTCGACGCAAAAAAACACTCAATACCAAGCACCGTTTATTGAGTAACGAAAGGGAGGGAAGAAACAGGAAGGAGAAAGGGTTTGCTACTTGATTTGTACTTTTCGGAAAGAACTTTTGTTTGAAATGTTCTAGAAAACGCCTTTCCGGTACAAGAAATACACCAGCTGTAGTGTGGTCGGCAACAGCGGCCTGTTGAAAGACAGCGGATGTGGCAAAGAGATCGACTCTGCCGAGTTTGTGTTCAGGTAAGAACAAAGCTGAATGGGAAGATATAATGTAGCCATGTATAGAGCGTTATTATATGTAGAAATAATGAAATACTAGTTTTGGTCTCATATAGGCGTCGGACGTCAAGGTATAGCCGTGTCTGTTTACGATAACGGTAGATCTATAAAATTAAAGTATGAAATATACAGTTTCATTCATATTTTGTACATGTAAATAATACTCGTTGATGTATAAGTTATATGCAGTCAAACATGTACATTTACCGCAGAGTGGTCACTTTACAACTGTGCTCGTACTCTAATATACTTCATTCAATTTGTCTTTAATATACTCTGATTCACTTATTATACAGATGCAACATGGCACCGATAGACGAGCGATTTGTTGCAGACGTTGGTAACAAAACAAATTTGGTCACCATGAATCCCTCTATTGTAAACAGGTGGGTGAGTTCAACGCTCTGTCCACAGTTTTCTAATGCATAACCCCTTTTAGACGACGATCACTGAGCGACCTTTGAGGGACCAAAAGTAGATTTCGGTGATCCTTGGTTTTATAATAAATGGAATACGATGCACGTTATAAGTATGTATGATTTAGCCTTCTCCCTGCTGCCTAACCCTATAACCAGTACAAATTTGGTACAAACGGCTACCTTGTATGATGCACAATATAAAACTATGATTCAAAAGACAACAAAACATACAAAACGCGAAGAGATTTGTTTATCGACCTGTCAAATCTTTCGTCGCCCAGTGATCGCAGCCTCTGGCGGTAAGTAAGACCTGGGGTGTAAACTCCACTATATCATGAATGATTTTTCTCTTAGACTAGTTTCGAATACCGTTTCTCTATTTTCCATAATGACTCTCTTTTCCAAAAATTCAGTCTTTTGCATTAGAGCATTGAAAATGTACCTTGTTACAGAGAGCGTTTAAGTCTTTAAGAATACTGTATCAAATTAAGGAAATGATCTTTTCCCCTCAGATATCGTCTACTAAAGAACGCCACCACGAAGGACAAGTTTGTGAAAGATGTATCGCCTTACGGAAGTGCCTATGTCTGGATGCCGGCATTCTCCTTCAAAATGTGCACATCTCGCAGCTTCAGCGTTCAGACTACGTTACAGGAGTACAATTCCACACTACCTGTGGTTTTCGCGAACCCAAAGTTCATGCTGGCCATGAATCAATATTGGAAAAGCAATGGAGTGAAAGCAAGAAGAATATCTACAGGTACCTTTTTTTATTTAGTTAAAACACCACATACATGTCATGTACTTTAAGTTGATTTATGTTCGTATATAGGGGGTATTTAATATACCAGGTAAAATTAGGCATTCGCGGTGTTATATGACTTCGCGGTGAGAGGTTTACTTTGTAAACAGAGTCGAACTTTACAATGGTAGTAAATAAAAGTCAAGTCCGGTGATTAAGTTGTTAATTAAGTCCGTAAACACTAACCGACTTCACTGGCACATCATATTACTACCCTTGGTAAATCCAGTGAAATTTCTTTCGTCCACTTCAGGTCTATTCTTGGTACCTTTTTTTATTTAGTTAAAACACAAAAAAACACCACATACATGTCATGTACTTTAAGTTGATTTATATTCGTGAATCGTGGGGATTCAATTTCACAGTAGGGGGTAACATGAGGCATTCGCGGTGTTATATGACTTCGCTGTGAGAGCTTTACTTTGTAAACAGTGCCGATTTACTGCCGAACTTTACAATGGTAGTAAATAAAAGTCAATTCGGTAATTTTATTTACTAAGTAAACATAAACATTTTAAGTCCGGTAATTTCATATTACTATGTAAACACATACATTTTACTACCATTGGTAAATCCAGTGAAATTCCTTTTGTCCACTTCAGGTCTATTCTTGGCCAGCGCTGCGCTGTCCATATGTGCCGAGGTCCACCTGTACGGATTCTGGCCCTTCCACGTAGACAAGCACAACGTCACACTGACGGAACATTACTACGACAACAGCCCTCCGCACAAAATGCACAAACTTCCCGACGAGTTTGCAAAACTTCAACAGCTACACCGCGAGGGGATTCTACAACTGAGAACTGACTCCTGCAGCTGAGCGTGTTATCTGATCTTCACTGATGACGATGGTTGTAAAAAAATAATTGAAAACACAGAACAACTTTTTCATATGATAAACATTAAATATCATTGTACTTTCATCGTGAGGAAGGTGACATGTATGACAGTATGCCCTTGTCATATCATTTTGTGGTCTGTTCAGATATTTGTTATACAAGCAGATGGACAGTCAAGTAAAACGGACAGTCAAGTAAAACGTCAAAGTTGCAATAGGAAATCGAATAAAGTCTCCAAGCAGATGTTGGTGTGAAAGGTCGTAATATTTTCTGAGTGACGACCGGGCTTCTATAACCGTGAGTGCCATATCCTATATATTTAAGCAGATGAACAGTTGAATAAAAGGACCAAAGTTGTTAAAGGAAAACTGATGGTGTCCATGCATATTCTTAAGTTACATTATGTACAAGATATGACGTATACATGAATGTAGGTGGCGCTTCGACGGACGGACATGCTTAGTAACATTATAGGTAGGACAATACAGTCTGTATTCAGTATCAAGATTTGACTCAATATATATTGCAATGCATCCTTTACATGGACGACACATGTAGAGTACAACAAATTGTAAAGAAATTACTACATGTAATAACTAAATTCATTATGAGGTAATAACAATAACATCATAACAGTAATTAAATTATTACAACTAAATACATAAAACTAACGGAGTATGATAACGATGATATTAATAATAGTTAAATGTGTAGAGAAGTGGCGTTGGACAATGTTAAACAACATTTCTTACGATTCCAGCAGTGGGCCATTTTTAGAGATGTTCATCAATGTTCGGAAAAACTACGCTTGGTAAGTTTCTGTAACAGTAATGTTGTTGGGTCCGAGTTTTGCTCCTCCTCATCCTCATCCGGCCGCGGTTTTCTACATTTGATCTTCCAAACCTGGTACGTTACAATGATGATGACCGCCTCTATGCCCTGGAAGAAGCCGTACATCAGGGGAAACAACAACAGTTCCCCCGTGATTTCCGCGGGAAACGTCAGCTTCAGGATGGATAAAGCTAGCCCGATATTCTGGTTGCCCGTTTCGATGCAGACCGTCTTCCGACACTTCATGTCCATCCGGAACAGCCAGGCGACCAGGAAGCCGAAGGTGTAGCCAATCAGCGGGAAGATGACAGCCGTGACGAAAATGGACGCCGGACCGACCCACATGTTCTTGTAGGTCAATCCGCCAAGCACCGCGCCGGCAATCAAGATGAAAAACCCGAAGAAGGCCCCAATCTATTAAAAAACAAAACAAACAAATAAACAAACAAACAAACAGTCTAAATGTCCTCGCAAGATGAAATTGCTCTATTTAGCACTATAGATAGATAGCAAAATTCTGGGAATCCAAATTTTGGTCAATAAGATCGGAATTTCGGAAACACAAACAAACAAACAGACAGACAGACAGGCAGACACACCATACCAAAAACAATACCTCCTTCGTGGATATAAAATACTGGGCAACCTGGCTATTGTAAGCCGAACCAATAAATAAATGAATAAATAAATGAAATACACATGTACATTGAAAACACACGCCCGTATCACCTAATGCTCTAAAACTCGCCTTCAGAAACAGCCACGCCCCCTTCGGTGACTTGTACTTGAGCAGGACCCCGAGGCCCACGGGAATTACAATCAGCACCAAGGTCACGGCTATCTTCCAGTAGGGTATGACGATTTTCGGAGTGGTCCAAGGTTTACTGTACAGCCACAGACACAGCGGCATCAGACCCATGGCCAGCGCTGTAGACGCTGTCGTCATGCAGATACTGTGAGAAAAAAGAATGATATCATCAAGCATTTAACGAAAGAACCAGAGGGCTACATAAATAACCACATCAACATATGTGAAACAAAGTAACATTCAGTCACCTATTTGCATAATTTACGTAACTAATAGTACTTGTCGCCTCCTATGATAGGCTTTCTTAACTTTTGACTTAAAATCTCTTTGGCTCTCTCTCTCTCTCTCTCTCACACACACACACACACACACACGGTCAGTGTTACCTCAGAAACCGCAATATCATACCTGAGGCTCATGTCTCCATCCACAAGGTAGGCCAGGATGTTGGATATGCTGCCGCCCGGACAACAACCCACCACTAACACTGACATGGCACGGGCCGGATCCAGCTATGGGGCACAAGTAGACAGGAAACTGTTAGTGTGGGAAAGAACAGTCTGTACTGTGACAGTCAGACACAATTGTCTCGAACAGGGCATAGTGAATGCGAGCAGACTGAAAGCTACGTTGGTCTAACTATCGTGAAGTGGGTCTCATACTTGCAGAAGAGAACAATTTAAATGTTCAATATTGACACCTAACCCTGTTTACTGCTTCCAAAAATAAACGTGTGCGTGTGCGCAAGGAAGCACTCACCTGAAAGGCCAGACATAACAAGAACGCCACTAGCGGCATGACCACGAACTGCGACACGATGCCCACCCCTATCCCATACGGTCGTTTGATGTGTTGAATCATCTCGTCAATGTCAACAGCGCACCCCATGGCGACCAGGATCAGAGCCGCCAGGGTGCCGAACACCACGTCCATGGCGAGATCCAACCCTCGCGAGGCCCCTGCTGCCTTGGCGGTGGAGTTCTGGGTTAAGTTGGAAAGTGGAGAATCTGTGGATCCTATGACCACGCCACGCAGGAATTGGTCCAAAGACTCCATGTTATCGCCCTTATCCTTTTGCGTGGGGAGAATGAAATGCTGGCTTTCAAAAGAATGCTTCTCTCAACAAGGACCGACTTTCCTTGTTACGTTGTGGTTGTTGTTGCCTTGGAAGAAGTGCCTTAGAACAAACTCGGTTGTTGCGCCACCGGTAACAATCCCTCCTGACGTCACAATTACATTCTCCTGCTCAAATTCGCGAATGGTGTGGTTGGGATCGAAACCTTGACTGCAACGACAGCTAGAAACTACCACAGCAACGTTCGGCTACAAGGGAGGTAAACGGGTCATGAAGAGTTGTCTGTCGGTTTGCGTCATGCTCTCCCCAGGTCGGACCAGTTCGACAGGTTAGGCCGCAGCGAGTAAATTTTACGGATGACATCCTCCACAGACCCCAAAAGCCAAAACTAACCGGTATTTGAACTCTAGGATACCGTACATGACCTGCCTCATAAACCAGTATGAACCTAATGTGTCCAATCCAACATAAGTTTATTCAATGATGCTGTACTTATATTGTGCCAACTATTACAACATCCATTTGTTGTTTTGATTCACATATACATGTAAAAGGAAAGAAATACAACACTGTATCAAAGTAAAAATAAAAGACTAAACAATAAATCAGAGCCTTGTTTTGTCTCCTCTCTTCATATTTATCTGTCGTCCTTCAAGTTCCAACATGCGAACAGACATATTTGCCCATTTGGGGCATGTCGGAGGGCAACAAATTTTTTTTTTTTTTTTTTTTTTTGCAAACAGCCGATGTCATCCATAAAAATTACTTGCTGTGGCCTTCGTACTACGTATACCTGCCAATTACTAGCTATAACAGCCAGATTACTGAATTACTAGCTATAACAGCCAGATTACTAATTACTAGCTATAACAGCCAGATTACTACAGCAAAGTAACACTAAGGTTTTAAGAGAAAAATTCTATTTCATCTTGTCGACCATACACCCAATCAAGATCAAAATTTATCAAATCGACACAAGTAGACACGTAGATCAAATATTTTAGATCTTATGCCACAGTCCAGTCCATACGACGTTTCCAGTCATCCTTTCCACAGACAAATATACATGCAAACCGGCAAACCTCGATGAACATGTTGTCATACATGTATATGTAAGAAATAATCGAACAGGCTTTCCTTTTTTGTATTCATAACGACTTGGAACGACTTAGGTGCAGACGGAGAGGTCGGTATAGAGGCCACACAGCCTGGCATTGACAGCTGCTTTCAGTGTGCATGGCATGAGGAACCATTGCTAGACTCGGCAGCAGACGTCGTCTCTGGAGTAGTTTTTCCCGGCTTATCATCTGCTGGTTTCTGATTGCATAATGAGTTTGCTTGTCTAAAAGCTGCACGACTGTCAGAAACCAGGTAGCAAATAGAGAACTGCAATCAGAAAACAGCACAGGATGACCCTAAATTAATTAGCTACAAAATATGGTCCGTGGAAGTCTGTTATGGAGGCTATAGCCTGTCGACAAAACCTACTTTGTGCTCGGCATGAGGGAACCGTGGCGACCTTCAGACGACCTTCTGGGATGTAGCGAACACGATTATCAACGGCGTGGCTGCTGACAGGGCAGAACTTTTGTGTGACATTGAATACATTCCGACAGATGAATCAAAGAGCTATTCTACTGTTCGCCTCCTTTAATTCGTTGTAGCAATATTTAAACATCACTCAGAAAGTTAACCAGCCTTACAGCCACACAGGCGTTTAACTTTGGCATATATAGATAAAATGACTGTCAGCTAAAAGCGGCCAATACCAATCTCCAAGCAGATTTAAGATCTAGCTCAGTGTTTTGTGCGGATCCCTGGAAAAGCGTTAAAAAAACCGAAAAGCACACGTAAAATATTGAGCCGAAACCTACATATACTTGGAGGTAAGTTATTTTTCTCAAAGAAGCCACGGCAAGTAAACTGCTCGTCTTGAACCAGGGGTGTTGAGTTGCAAGTGTTCACCTTCTTCTCGTGCCTGACTCGGTCGTTGCATAACAACGCATGCGCACCTGCACTGAGGTGTCACTAATACCACTAAATCTTTCTTGTCATCTATAGCGTAAACACAAAAGAGTTCAAAAGTTGTCGAGTGCGACTCTCCAAGCCGAGGTGTTTTGGACGTTTTTAGGCAAATTTATCGGGCTTTCTATCTTGTCAGCTTTTCTTTGGGTAAACTGGCACAACCCAAAGAAAAGCTGATAAATAGAAAGCCCGAAAAAATGCCTTAAAACGCCTAACTTCTGTTTGGAGTGCAGTCGAGTGCAACCGGGCCTGGGTGCAATCGCCGCAAGGCTTGCCAGGGACAATACAAGAGGTCAGAGCGTGTCAAAAACCAGCGAATCACGTTTCACATGTGGCGAGGCCTTGGCATGAAGAAAGACGGGAGTGAAGATTTAAATATTCCAGGGCTGGTTTATACATTCTGTGGCTGTCTGCTGAGGCAATCGTCGGGCAGGAGCTATAGCTGGTTCCCTGCGCGCACTGAACCGTCCGAGAGAGAAAAGTCGGTCACCGCCATATAGGGTCGTGCACCAAAGGAGGAAGTCGTGCCACTACGGGGACTTCTGACTGTGTGTGGATAGATTCCGTTTTTCCCCGTGTGTTTGAGAGCTGAGACCCAGTTTCCAGTCAAGTTCGATGGGTCAAAACTTGAGGGGGCTGATCTCGAGCATATCACTCTTCATCGATCCTTCATGTAACTTCAGCGCTGTGTCTGTCGTTACCATTGACGTTTAGTACATGCAGGCCGCGACGGAAGGGCACACCATCGATATAGCCATTATAGGAGCTGAAGTATATAACGTTACAAAGGGATATCTAAAGACAGGAGGACGGTAGGTATGGAAAATTTTACGAAGACAGCTGCGGACGAGGCACCAGTGAGATCCACTGCGTTCTCCCTGCCCCCGATATTTACGGAGAGCAGGGGTTGGGCTCCAAACACTACCCGGAACTTCACATTGAACAACACGGTATCACTTCCCGAGGAACATGGCGGGATCACCAGCACAGTCATGGACGTGGTGGTCACAATAACCGTCTGTCTCATCCTAGTGGCCATGGGCTGTACCCTCGACTTGCAAGCCATGCTGAAGTATATCAAGAGGCCGTACGGGATAGGGGTGGGCGTCATGTCGCAGTTCGTCATCATGCCGCTAGTGGCGTTCTTGTTGTGCCTTGCCTTTCAGGTGAGTGACACCTTGGTGAGACGAAGACGTACTATTAAGTTGTCACCGTTTGTGTTTTACTTTGATTTTTTTTTGTGGCGCTGTGATGTAAGTTATTGTTCCATAGTGAGCACAGAACCACTCAGTCACATGTCTCTGTCTATGTTTTGATTGACATGAAAAGAAGAACCATAGATATTGACTGAGCGATATGGGAGAGAAGTATGCAGTACACTGGTTAATGTTTTAAACTGCGGATGCGCATTGTGGTGCATTGTGGGTGGTGTGTCAAAGTTGAGGGCCTTTGAGACATAAACAAAACAGGTCTGGACATGGTGTCAAGCATGGTCTAGACAAGACCTGTGTTAACAAGTTAGGGGCCTTCACCTTTGACCTCGCGCATGCGTGAACCGGGTTGCAGTACGTAAATGTTGTGTTCCCGTCTCAGCTGGAGCCTGCCCGTGCCCTGTCCGTGCTAGTGGTCGGTACCAGCCCGGGGGGTCACATGTCCAACCTCATGGTGTACTGGCTGGACGGAGACATGAACCTCAGGTAACCTCAACTCTCATCACTCCAACAGGTAGCCTAACACTGCCAAAAAATGGTGACTTCTAAAGAATGTCTCGAAATCCTTCTATAATACTTATTGTTCGTATAAATTGTTACGTATATTAGGATTAGATGTAGATATGCCACGCTTTATGTTTATGTAACATAAGTAATTGTAACGTAAGGTAATGTAAGCTATTGTAATTTGCTTTGATTTGTATTGCTATGTAATGTATTGTAAACAAGGACTCCATGAAGATTAGTAAACAATTTTGTATCGCTAATGTATATTCCAGATAAATAAAGAAACAAACGATCTGAAGTGTGCATATCTTGGCTATTATATATTCTGTATCTGTATCTGTATAGCCGGTATAACCGCCCTTCGGCGTAACACACCAGCTTCGCACGCGGCGCGGCGGCAGCTGGCTACATTACACCGAATGACCTGTTACACCTAACCTTTGAACGTCTAACTCTAGACATTGTTTAAAACTATCTAGTGACGATGCCCCTACTGTACTTGGTGGCAGTGAGTTCCACTCTATGATAGTTCTAGGAAATATTATTATACATGCTACAAAATCACTGTATTCACTTTTGTGAATCAATAGTTCACAAAAACCTTACGGACATCCCTGTACTCTGTTGTCAATGAATTCTCTACTTTCTCACTCACAGTATCTGCATGACGACAGTGTCCACCGCCCTGGCCATGGGCCTGATGCCGCTGTGTTTGTGGATCTACAGCAAACCGTTTACAACGGCCACAACGGTCGTCCCTTACGAGAAGATAGTCATCGCGCTAGTCACCATCATCATTCCTGTTAGTGCCGGCATCTTTCTCAAGTACAAGTCACCGAAAGGGGCAAGGTTGTTTTTGAAGGTGCGTTTTGCACTCCTTTATTCATTGATCTTGTAAACAGTTGGGTAGTCCCTTCAGTCAAACTAGACCGATTTTGAAATGTATTAAAGGTAGTCCTGGTCAGCACGTCGGCAGAACGTACTGCGCCTGCGCGAAACCCGTAATGTATTGTGCATAGCACTTTGGCAGAACGTCTCATTATTATTAGACTCTCATATAAGGTCGAATTCGCGTATATATAAGCGTGACATCCCGTCTGTAGTTTTCAAATGTTGTGTAGAAAAAGATATGGTCTGCAACAGGCAAAATTCTGATGCAACGTTGATAAAAAGCCAGCGAAAATCCAGGTTTTGCGCAGGCGCAGAACGTTCTGCCGGCGTGCTGTCCTGGTCAATTGTGTTAGTCACGTGTCCTAGGTCATTCAAGCCCTAAAATTAACTAGTATATCTTGTTGGTTGCCTAGCAGACAGTCTAGCCATCTACAATAAAGGTAGTCCGTTTTTGTAGATGACTGTAGTGCTTTAAGAGACACTACACTCTTTTTTTCATCTCTTGATTTGAATGTCTACTGATTACTTTTGCATCCAGATTGGCGGTATATTCGGCATCGTCATCATCCTAGCCAGCGCGGTGCTTGGTGGGATAGCCTACAAGGACATGTGGACCGGACCTCCCGCCATTTTCCTCATCGCCTTCATCTTTCCCACGATTGGCTACTCCTTCGGCTACGTCATCGCCTGGCTCTTCCGTATGGACGACACCCTCCGGAAAACGGTCTGCATCGAGACGGGGACGCAGAACATCGGGATTGCCCTGTCGATTCTAAAGTTGACATTCGCTCCGGAACTAGCTAGTAAGATAATCCTGTTCCCCATGCTGTACGCCACTTTCCAGGGAACAGAAGCGATGATACTAGTGGTGTCCTACCAGATCTGGAAAAGGAAGTGTAAACCTGTAGAAGAGAAGGAAGAGAAGGAGATCGCGGATGATACCAAGGAGGATAATTTACTTGACGATGTGCCGACCGAGGATGAAGACGTGTACGAATTTGTTACTGCTATGTAACGCGGTACTAGTATTCTGACCTTTATATACATGTAGCTTGAAAGTTCATATCTAATTGTAGAAATCATTCTGAAGGAAGGTTTCCTACACAAAAATTTTCGACTGTCCAACTCAGACAATGTAACAACACATTGTGGGTCAAAAAAGAACTTCCCACACCGGGAATCGAACCCGGGCCTTGGCGGTGAGAGCGCCAAATCCTAACCACTAGACCATATGGGACTTCGTGAGAGAAGATGGCCTAATAGCGCCGTTGTTCGATCCTTGCAACTCCACATAACATCAATCAAACAGTTGAACCATGGAATCTTTAAATAGTTGATGTGTGGTAACTTGAACCGCCATTTCAGGGCAACTAACCTGGACACCCTGGATATGTCTACTGCGAGCAAAATGGTTTCTTAACTTCAACAATCTGGTATTAAGAGAATCTGTAACGATGCGAATGAAAAAAAAAAAACTGACTTCCCACGCCGGGAATCGAACCCGGGCCTTGGCGGTGAGAGCGCCAAATCCTAACCACTAGACCACATGGGACTTCGTGACTGAAGACCCCTTAATAACACTCTTGTTCAGACAACGTGTTTGCTACTCCACACAACACAAACATCAATCAACTTGTAACACCACTAAGTCTTAAAATAGCTCACTTTCCTTATCGGTGTCCAATGTGAAAGTTCATAAAAGAAACATTAAAAAGAATTAAACATTTACTGGGCAATGCATCATTCGTTTCTTCAGTTTGCGAACTTTGGAATGGGAGTTGTCTGCACAGAACTTTGTACTTTTAAGTCATTTTGATTGGCAGGTACTTTGTATGACGTCATCGTTAGACAACCGCGCTACGCAACAAATCATTTTGTTTGACTGATTCGTTTGTTTGCTTAGCCTAGCTTTATTCTATGCCATTTACACCAATGGAATTACGTATACACAACGATTATCTAAGATAAACCCAGCAGCTGTGGAAACGACCTGATATGTTGACACGCTTGACAACTGTACAAACTATCGACTTACTGCTAAGTGGTGCCCTTTGCACAAAGGAATTAAGAATAAAAAAAACTCCATTACAACCGTGAGCAACTAGCAAAACATATAAAGAAATGTAGTCATTCCAGATATTTCGTTAAATCAGGCAAAAGTGATTCAAAATCAAACGAGCACGAAGTAAGAAAACTTCAATAACTCCATCCAAAAGGTAACCTTCCCACACCGGGAATCGAACCCGGGCCTTGGCGGTGAGAGCGCCAAATCCTAACCACTAGACCATATGGGAGATTGGTGAGCACTAGGGGAACTGATTTCTTTTTTAATAGCCATACTTGTAGTGAATAAGGACCCAGATCTTAACGTCCAGTCATATGAAAGAATTTAGTACTTTTTATGATTCACAATGCAGAAACGACACCATAGTCTATTGTAGAAATGATTCAGTGATTTGATCACTTTTATTGCACAAAGTAATGAACTTGATAAAACAATCAAATAAATAAATAAATAAACAAATGAGTAGCTGGGAATGTGACATTGATAACGGTACTGGCACGTCTTCATGAATGATGTCATTTTGTATTCTAATAAATATCCCTGATTTTATAACATGTAGATATACTGGATTGAACTGTCATAAACTACGATTGAAGAAAACTTTACAATACTATAAAAGAATGATACTGACCATAAACGAAACATGTTTTCCATCATAAAAAGTACAAACAAACAACGTCATGAGCGTAAAATAATAAACAAATGTAGGATAAACAAAAACATACATAAACATACATAAAAACACGAAGGACAACATAACCCAACTTTCAGTTGACAACATCAATATGTAAATCATAGTTAATCAACAACTAATCATTCATTCATTCATTACGTTTCATATCAGGGGCAGGCCAGAAAGCACGCGTGGGGGGGGGGGTGCAGATGTTTCTCCACTCCCAGCGACCACTAGTGATTCTCCCCTAATATTTCACTACGAGAATAAACTGTCTTCATACCTGTGATTGTCTTGTCAATGTGAAACATGGGTTGAATATATTAACATTCATGTGATGATGAAATAAATAGATGTAACTGTCTTTGGTAGCCTAGCTTGATAAACAAAGAATATGATGTAATGTATCGCCTAGCGGATTTGGTCATTATTGCTTGGGCAAAGGGTTAAGTTGGCCGTATTCTCTATTCTTTGCCATACATGAAATTTACAAATCTATGATTCAATTACGATGCACTTTCCACAACTCCTCATTCCCTGAGCATATCTAATTCGAATAAATTAATTTAGCGAGTGTCCGTTTTAAACCCTGCGGTACATGTCCTTCGACAGGAAATTCCGAACATTCCCGAAGATAGCCGACGAGTTCCTGCCGACTTCCGATCATCGTCCGGGCACTCGAGGGTGCAACCAAGTGTAGGGCGTTGACATCGGTCATTGACCCCCAAGGCGTCGGTTCCGATGTTGTTTTTAGAAGGAGTGAGGCCGTTGGCTGTCGTCCAAAAGTCGCTTCCTGAGTACAATATGGACATACAGAACCTTAGTATAAAGAACATAATGAACCTTAGTTTTATAATAGTTGATTTTTATATAGAAAATAAGGCTAGCTAAGGGACTGTACGATATTTAGCGGGGGGGGAGGGCCGGTCGTCCAGGGGTAGGGTTTAAATTTTTTTCCTAGGCCCTCCCCCCCAGGTCAAAAAATTTTTCCTAGGCCCTCCCCCCCGGCTCAAATTTTTTTCCTAGGCCCTCCCCCCGGCGTGAATTATCTAAAGGAAATTTCGTACGGGGAGGGGGCAGATTTTCGAGCGCCGAAGGCGCTCGCGCTCGCGCCGCACGGACCAGGCAGGAGCGCCGAAGGCGCGAGCCGTCGCGCCGCACGAACCAGGCACGAAGCTAGGGGGGTTGGGGGGCATGCTCCCCCCGGAAAATTTTGAAATCTTAACCCTCTAAAACGCTATTTCCTGCATTTTAATGGGTAAATTTTGCTGGTACACCGAGCTAAGTTTATTCCTCTTTTTCGTTATATTTCGTCCACGATCTTCTTCCACGTGCTATTTACACAACCGGGAAAACAATATTGTCAGGTTGTTTTCAATTTACTTTGGAAGGACATTCAGAGAGGCAAATAAATGTTGTGACAGTCCTTAGTTCAATCAAAATACCTTGTTTAATGCGTCCACATCCACGCCGAGAAGTTCGAGCGGAACGTGGGGCGGGATCTTTATCGACGACGCATACTAGTATACGATTTTAAACAAGAAAAAATTACCGCTGTGCGGCTGGGAAGGGTGCGTTATGCCGCGAAAATTAATTAAATGTTCTCTTCAGAAGAGGCTTGGCTGCATTTTTATCGATATCGTTACGAAAACCGCTACGAAACGCGAGTTAGTTTGGTTGTATCGTCGAATTTCGGCTTCGCGCCCGGCTCGACTACCAGCTTTCCCAGAGGGTTGTGGGAGACTTGGGCGAATCCACTAGAATTATAGGGATGCGTACTATTTTAACGTAACATTCTGCCGATTCCAAAGGCCGGCGAATCACTACAGTACATGTGAGATTACGTTTTTGAAATTATCAAAACGTCGGAAAGATTCGTGGATCTTGGAATTTATTTTTTTCCTAGGCCCTCCCCCCAGGTAAAATATTTTTTCCTAGGCCCTCCCCCCAGCTCAAATTTTTTTACCTAGGCCCTCCCCCCTCTGACGACCGGCCCTCCCCCCCCGCTAAATATCGTACAGTCCCTAAACGTAATATAATGAAAAGTCAAGGACAAATGTATGCATATATGCTGAGACAGACACCGGACACGCATGCATGGTGACTGTTGTTTGTTGTCATCGGGCCGGAAACGGACAAGAAAACAACAAACGTAGAAAGTGAAGGTTATAGGAGTTTACATTCCAAGCACTACGTCAACATTTTCCAAAATTATATATATATCAGAAAAAGGTTCGTAAACGCTATTCCAATCGAGCCTCTGCTTGTAGATTAACAGAGAGGAGTCCTACCTGACTGGGTCTTGTTTCATGAAGAGTTGTTTGAACACCTCCAACTCGTCCTCTTCCCTCAGCAGCGTCAGCGCCTTTCTAGACGAGTTCTCAGGTATTTCAAAGTACAGTCTGACGGCCCTGATTCCCGCCAGGGCCTTGCTGTAGTTCCCGCCACAGATCAGGTCCTGTACGGCCAGCAGACACCCCTCGATGTTCTCCACACTGTCCCGTTCACAGTCCCACAGGTCCATGTCGTGAGCAGGCATGGGCGCCTCTCCTGAGATGAGCTGTTTGATGTAAGGTTCTATCACGGCCCAGAATCGCAGCATCTCTGCCTCGGACCACAGCGGCTCCCTCGCCGTCCGCCGAGGACTCACTCCGATGGGGACCGACAGGGGCGACGGCGTCCGGCGAGGACTTCCGATGGGAACCGGAGACGTCGACGACTTGATCGGAATTGGCGCCGACGGCTTGAGGAGTAGTCTTCGTGGAAGGTCCGTCAATGTCGATATCGGGGACGACTTTACCGGGACTGGTATGGGCGGCTTTGCGAGCGTCCGTAAGGATTGGTCTGCGCTGACGCCGGCCTGGCCTGACGCCGAGGACACGGTGGACTTGATCGGGATCGGTGCCGACGATTGCCGAGTGTTCTCTGGGGTTGACGTGTCGACTTGTCCCAGTGCCTCCACAGGAGACAAGCCGCACACTGCTATTCCCTCACTTATCTCGTGACGCGCGCTCCAACAGGCAGGCATACTGCCGGGGTCCAAAGCGTATCTCAACGCATACATACTTTAGTAGTAGTCCTGAATTTCCCGCGCCTTTTGGAGTGTGACCACTTTCGTTCTTTTCCTCCGATCCGGAGAAAGTATCACCTAAAAAACACAAATGTTTCGAAGAAAGACCAGAAACAGTCACGGAACGTTCAGGTACCGGTGTTCAAAGTCAAAACAAATCTGTTGTTCCAAAGCACCGGCGTCTCTATTTAGCCTTAGTGCCCCTTTGTTGTCTGATTCAAACATTACGTCAGTGGCCTGACTTGGACGATTCCATTTTATGCTTCACCAGGGGTTTATAAAGTTTCGGAATACCAAAATTTATGCGAATAGAAAAAGTGTTAAGACGTCGTGGATCTGTTGTTGTGTCTTTGTAAGTTGTGATTGTTGCTCATGATAATTTTACACCGACACAAATTATTTTATCATTGATAACTAAGAAAAATAAAGATATCAGTATATCCACATCCCTCTCGTGAATGGTTGGCGCCAATCATGATTCAGACGTATGGACTGACCTATTTAGTCATTTGTGTTTGACTTTCCCGTGTTTTTCAAGAGTGCTACAAACACTTATTATGCCGGACGTCACCAATCAGGTCCGGGTCGCCATGAACACGTGGCCAGACCGAGTCTGTTGTGTTTCCTTTGGGACTGAACTTGTCAGAAGGTATAAAAGGGTTTGAAGGAATAGCGTAACGCGCAATTTTGCTAATAAGCACTTTGGTCCCTACAGTCACTACCAAAACGTCATATATACCAAGAATACCACTATTAATTTATTAAGCACTGTGGTTTAACAGTAAAAATATAACACTAGTATACTAAGGTATTACATAAGTATCCACTACTGTGTACGTGTATCTTATGGATTTGCTGACTGCTAATGAACCTGTATTACGTTTAGTAAAATGAAAAAAAAAAGAAAAAAGAAAGAACTCTCTATAAAAGTCTCTTTCCCCTTTAGACTCTACAGCATACGTTTGTTTATGATTATTTAAATATTTCATTGAACATCACGCATTGATAAACCGCCGTGAAAAGCACATTCGTGTTGTTATACACCTGTTGTTCAGAAGTCAACCCTTATGAATAAGTGTATACGTACACACAAATGCTCTTTCTTACTAAATGAGGTGGTATTTGCTGACAAAAAAGAGTGTATTAAACTGCGCATGGCGACGTTGTGTGTCCCCTATACACACCCTCAGTGTTGTTGACTGTTTGTCACTATAGCCTTGGGGATGCCGGTGAGTGTTATGCGTCACTCGTCTTGACCTGTGCCCTGAAGGCGCTAGTTCAGATTTGGGCGGGAACTGTACCGGCTGGCGGCACTGATATCATGACTCATATCCTCATGTATTCCTGTTTTGTTGTGGTGCGACCGAATGACCAACACGTAGAACGTCATGAAACGTAATGATCATGAATAGCAATGTTGTAAGAACTAAATTTAATTTTGTGTATTAAAAGGCAAAGCGACTTTTGTGGGACCAAATGACTGATTACCTCGGGCACGTAACTACACAACCATCATATGTCATCACGTAACGTTACAGATGAACTTAATGCAAACGATAGCCTTAAAAGAGACTGTTATTAAAGCCCAGTCCGATTTTTCCATCCCAAAACTATAATGACGATAACAAGTTACATCAATCCCTTCTTCAAGTTCTTGGGTTATTTTCTTTCAAACGGTCCCAAACAAAATCGGCCGCTGTCGCTGATATAATCGCTGAATAGATGTTGGAAAGGAAATCTTCCGATTGGCTGATTTCTCTTTTGGAGAGTGTTGGATGATTTGGTTCTTTGCCAGAAAGACGGCGGTGTCAGAAATCGTTCGATTTTCAACCCCAACATCTGCTTGGAGATTTGAGAGGCTAACTATCCTGGTCACGAGATGACATAAATACCAAGATGGCTGCGCCCAGTCAGCGGAAAGCTGACGTGTTGTTATAACGTTGATTCATTACCTGTACGCTTACGGAAAGAATCTGAACTCAGTCATTTTATCATAGACAGCTGTAACAAGACCTGATCAAGGTATGGACGTCATTGCCATACGCTGTCAGGGCGAGATATCTGAATATGTGCATATATCTTCGTTCCATTTTTGCGGGTGGGAGGGGGGCGCAAATATTTATGCAAGGTATTTCAAGAAAGAGGGATAAGATAACAGAAACTTGCATAACTTGTGATGTTCTCTGTGGTAGATTTGAAACATATTGACTAATCAACACAATTCTATAACTACTTGTTGTTATTCTCTCTGAATTTCGGTTAACGTTACGGAATATATGTCACATAATATTTGTTTTGCATATGCCGCACTTTTGATTCACGTTATAAATATGTTTGTGTGAAGTTTAGTTGGTTTTTGCTCTGTTTTGCAGATGTGGCCCTTACGTGGTGGCCGCCATAGGCGCCCAGGAATCGCTCTGGTGCTTCTGGCTTTTCAGGTAACCTAATCATCACTAAACGACCTAAACTCATTTCCACGATATGGTAGTTATTAGCAATTAAACAAGAATTGTACATGCATGTATCTATTTGTGATATCACAGGTTTCTGTCACCGAAGTGTTCAGTTTGTGTGGAACTAAACAGACCAATCCCATAGCCTGCCAAGCTCTGTCAAAATGTAAAAATACCAAATAAAAACATATTAAGAAATGCAAATATTTGAGAGACATGCAGCCCCTCTCTCATTGGTTGAACTGCTAATTGTGATGGACAGTCAGCATCAGTCTATTATATCTCTTCCCCAGATGGCACAAGCGGGATTTCAGAACATCCCACCCGTTACCTTGGCAACCCTCGCTGCGAACGTGGCCATCTTTCTCCGGCTGTTGCGTGGTTTCCGCTACCCCCAAACTCGGGGAGGTGTGCGTGAGCGTGGTCCATGTGTGGTACCAAGGGGTGAGTACACCGACATATTTCAACATCACTTCAATCGGGTAAAGCACTACAGCAGGGGGCTAGTCCACTGCTACTCTTTCTAAAAAAAAGCGAAAAAAGCAGCATGCAAGTCTTTGGCTGAGATTTGAACCCACGACCTCCTAAATGCAGAGCCAACACCCTACCGAGGGCCTGCATGGGGGGGTAGTGATTACGAATTACGCAAAATTTTTGCCGTCGATTACGAATTACGTTAAATTCTCAATGCTGATTACGCCTTTACGCTTTGCGGTACTATTAGGAATTATGTTGATTTTTGGGGCATCTGCCTACAGATTTATGGAGACTAAAAAAGCCCTGATTAAGCCTTACGAAAAAGGGCACGCAGGCCCCCCCTTACCCACTAGGCTATTTCACCGTGATGTGTTGCTTGTCCACAGGACTGGAAAAGGCTGCTCTACTCTGCGTTCTTCCATGCGGACGAGTGGCATCTTTACTACAACATGGCCTCCTTCATGTGGAAGGGTATCACATTGGAGCGGAGACTGGGTAGTGCCCGGTTCCTGTACCTGCTGGCAATGTTCACGGTTTGTACGCACTCCCTCCTGCTGGGCCTGAACTACTCCATGGACCACTTCTTCCACCAGTCCTCGTACTTAGCCGACTGTGCTGTAGGCTTCTCAGGTAAGCTCAGCTCACAGAGAGTCCAAATTTGTCATGCAGACATAAAAATACATGTATTAAAATACATAAAATGTACCGAACTTGATAGATTCACATGAGGAAACTTTCATATGGGATGAAGAAAGAAGCATTTTGTACAAAAGTTTTTTTTTTTTCAACAGATCAAAATCATTAGTAGCTGTGATAGTGTACACTATTGGCATGTTTTCTGTTATTGGCACTAGTGCACTACATGTATGCATTAGTTACATATACCAAAGAGGTTAACGTCCTTGCATTATACATAACATGACACACTTGATATGTTTTTGTATTAAAGAGGCTATGTAAAATGTTATTCTCTCTCAGTAATGTTATGGATCTAGCATTAACATTACTTGTTTGACTTCATACTACTAGTATTTCAGGGGGAGGTTTTAGTTGAATATGTTGACAGAACCTTTTGTCTTATGAGCTTATATTTGACTGCCATTTCAGGAGTAATTTTTGCGCTGAAAGTGCTGACCACACACTACCTCCCTCCGGGGATGACCTACGTCATGGGATGGTTCCCCGTCCCCCGCAGAATTGCATGCTGGGTAGAGCTGGTGGTTATACAGGTATATTTATCAACATTCAATCTTATCTGTATCTGTCAGTCATTTAGCATTTCTACTACAGTCAAACTTGTGGAAAATTTCATGACGATTTACTGCCAGTTGTAAAAAATTTCCACAGCCACATGCTGGTAAATTGTGTAGTTATTTTTTGGGGGGGTAGAAAAATGTTTTGGTTGCGAATATGGGGTCCTTTCAAGGGACCAAGAAAAAGTGGTCACCTTGGACAAATGGTCACCGTAGGAGCTACCTTAGAAGGCTCTACAAGTCGGGCTCTTTGAGCCTTCATCTGCTAAGGAGGCCATTACCTCACCAGGTTTCTCTGCATTTGCCGCGAGCAGTACACACTAACAGAAGTATGAATGTACAAGAAATCAGTTACTCAAGCAACTGGATGGATATCCCTTTGCTTGACTACTGTTTTCTGGTGTATCTAATTACCTGGATGTGTAACCTTCATCGACGTAGACGTATGAATGATAGCCTTACCATTTTTGTTTGTTTTGATCTCCAGATCCTGATCCCCCGTGCCTCGTTCATGGGTCACCTGTCCGGGATACTGGTGGGTCTGCTGTACACCAGTGGGCCCCTCAGGGCCATTATGGACCTACCATTCGGAGGTATGTACTTTATAAAAATGGTACAGACTACTTCTCTGCTTAGCACCCAGCAGTTAGGAGAAAGAGTATGGTCATTGAGCACAAAAAACACCATCCCCTTGCTGTAGTACTTGCACAATTGTTGATCTTTTAGTTTGCCCACTTTGAAACTCCTCTCCCACAATTTCCCATCTCAGGTTGGACCAGACATCGTTACCATGACGATAATGGAGCTGCAGAACCCAGATACACCAGACAACAGTCCTACACCTATCATGCAGGTCAGAAACATCATTGTTTGATGATCAGTTGATATTCAAAATCCGTATACACTAGCTAGGAATTTTTTCAAAAGATTGCTTTTTGGTGGACCGAGAGGCAAAGGTATGATTGGTGCAAGATTGATGTGGCACACATAGTTTTAATGTTAGCTGCACCAGTGCAGGTACTAGTATTTCAAGCCCTACATTGTAAAGTTGACATTGTCTTGCAGGTGCCACAGGATATCGGGCTCAAGGAGGGACGGGGCTAACAGAGGAGGAAGAGCTACAGGCAGCAATGCAGCAGAGTTTACAAGATTACGAACAGCAGGCCACACAGGCTGCCATTCAGGAGAGTGTCAGAGACACAGGTAACACACAGGCCACCAGTGTTATACACTCAGGCAATTAAACAAAGGATTGATCCTGTATTTTCTCTTTTGAATAAAATCTTGTTGTAGTGTATACACTGAAAACTTGTGTTTTAGATCTTCAGAGATAGAAACCTACATTGTATTTTGCATGTGTTTCAGGTTTTGGTGAGGGCAGGCAGCCTAGCGCCCCTCCCATCCACACAGCATTTGAGGGAGCCACTCCTTCTGCACCCATGTCAGACCTGGAGGAGCTACGGCAGCGCAGGCTAACTAGGCTGGAACAGCTGCACAGATGACACCTGCAACAGCTGCACAGATGACACCTGCAGTAGCTGCACTGCCTGTACAGCATCCTCTGCTGCAAGGAAAAGTTACTGGCCAATCACATCATCTTTTACATTCAAGAGGCAACGTGATTGGCTGGCAACTTTCCCTCAACAACAGGCAGGGGAATATCTGATTGGCTGAGCAGACTTGAGCAGCTGAAACTAACCTGCCAACAATTGCTGGCCATGTAGCAATATTTATTTCCTCAGTGTAGTCGTGTGCTGTAGATGTCAGTTGCTAAATCATCAAGCACATACCCTATATGGATATTGGTTTACAATTGATTGCACTGTGTAAAAAATTTTCTAATTCATGTGAATTTACTAAATACAAGTTTATCTCTCTATATATCACACAATGGATTCTTTGTTGTGCAAGGAGCCCACAAGCATCCAAAACTTGTTTCTTTGAAATTTTTGACTAGCGTATAAAGTGTCATTAGATATCAGGGGCTCGGAGCCTTTTTCCTCTGAACTTAAAAGCCAAATTGCAGTTGGAGTTGTTGTTGCAGTAACATGTATATACAATAAGCCAGTATATGTGTTGTAAGGCTTGTATCAAAGAAAGAATTTCCTTTATGATATATTGCTTTTATATTTGGCAACGGAACCTACAACTTTAGATTTGGATTTGTGTGTTTGAATTTGTGTGTTTGAATTTGGATATTCTTTTGTGAATATCAAAATCACAATTGAGCAGCGTTTTTTTAATTATCAGAAAAAGTTTACCAAGCAAAAGTAATGACAATGCAGTAATATAATTATGTAAAAACCTTCTATAGATGGAATAAAGTCTTGAACATTGTACATTTTGTACGTGTGGTGCAAGTTTTGCTCCTTCACACAATTTCCTCTGGTTTGTCCTTGTTTAAACCTCTCTTGTACCCAAGAAAACAGACAATGAAAGAAGACACAACACAAGTGATACTTGCAAAATGAAGCTGGCTCCATACCAGGATGGCACCAGCTCCATTTACTGTTATTAACTGCCTCTCACATGAACGGCCATGTACACAGAAAAATGGTAACTTGCATAGAACAAATCTTAAAGGACATCCTACCAGCACGTATACACCACTTGTTTTAGCTATACAGTCCACAAACACTGGTAGTAAAACGATTTGTGATGGTCCTATTATAAAATTTTGGCTGACAGTTCCCGTTGTACACACAGTTCAACTGTTGTTGTCATCTTTGGCATTCTTGACCAAATAACATTTCTATTGAATCTGAGAAATTTGTCGTTTTAACGAAGTTACCACTTCATCGAGTTATTCAGCTAGTGACTACGAAATCTACAGCTACAAAGCTTGAGTCACCCAACCCTCTCCTCCCTTCACAATGGTTTGTTCCACTAATTTACATTTTTTGAGGCACTATTTAGGCCAGAATTTGGACAGTTTGATTATCAGAACAGGGAGGGTCGGGTTATGGGAGCAACAATACATCTCAAGTTGTAACACCGTAATATCATAATAATCAACATCACTGGAACATTTTCACTTTGAAAAAAAAAATGATTATAAAAAATATCTGAAGACTCTTGTACATGTACATTTTTTAAACATATATAATACAGGCCAAAACGGCAAAAAGTGCAAGCAAAACCTTGCAAATATACCTTGTACATGTCCTTTTTTTAACTTCCCAAGAGTCTGAAAAGTTTACCTGATTGCTAAAATGGCCCAGTGACGTCCATCAACATACATACAAAACTTAAAACACCTTTACCTAACTAAAAACCGAAGTGTTACAATGAAATATTGCTTGTAGTAAATTCTTCATACAATGTGGAGAGTTTGTTCACCTCTGGAAGGAAGGTATAGAGTATGTCACATGTCATGTTTGAATTGGGTCTTGGATACCAAAACAGGTAAAGAATTCTGGCTCTCCTAAACAGGAAGTTATGAAATGTACATCATTGCAGGAAACACAAGCGTACCCCCTTTTTTGAGGTATGCCCTAGTGTCATCAAACTTCAAGTATCCTCCATTCCAGAGCTGAATACTTATGAGTACTAAGTATCATATAAGTACAACAGCCATACCAATTCTTCCGCTTGGTTCTAGGCCAAAAGAGAAACAGCCCAAATTTGTACAGTAGATATAAAATGATAATAACAATTAGTCTTGACAGGATATGTATATAAGTAACATAAATGCTTTACTCTTAATTAATTTACTATTCCACTCCATTATCAGGCTGATAATGTTAGAACCAAGAAAAAATTGGTGTGGCAAAAGAAAACAGCATATGCAGCAATATTTGTGGATACCAATTGTTCACAATAATAAACTTAAAGTAACTACAACTGACACCAACTAATGATATTGGTAGGGTTAGCTGTAACTGTCAGGCTAGGGGCCCACACATGGACCATCTAATCTAATCACAAAGGCTGTGATAGGCCAGTTTAAATGTCACACTCATCAAAACTGACCAATCGGGAGTCAGCACAAAACAAATGTTACATGTGATGATTGGTAACAGTTAGCCCTTTGTAAACAAATCATTCTGATTAAATTATTCACCATATTTATGGGTGAGATATTTCAAACTTATTCTTACTTGTCATGAGATACAACCCAACTGCACCTTTGGAGTGGCTTTGGAAAATACAGCAAATGATCAAAGAATAAAGCTTGTGCATTTAGCTTAGTCATTTTTACTTTCAGGACCCTCTTAAACATCGCCTTCATATGAATTCATAGCAATAAATATGTGCTCAACTTAGATTAACAGCAAATTCTAATTAACACCCTGTGCCAATATGAAAACTCACAAGTTACTTTTTAGTTAGAATATGATACTTTTTTTCCATTTAGACCATTTCTAGCTTTGTTTACAATGAGTTTTCCTCTACTAGTACACTAGTATATTTGTCCTGAAAATTAATGTTGTGAGCTATAGGAAAATTTTTGTGTCTGGTAAGCACACTGTGTGTACAACCATAGCTTGACTGGAAGCACACAATGTTACCAAGTATTTAGTAGTCTGTAATCTAAGACAACAATCCTCCACACATCCAGAAAGTTCTCTAAAGTTCACTGGGCATGCAGTCGCTTGTTGTACGAATTTGATAATTGATACACGTTTATTTTCAAACTCCAATTCCAAACTTTTGCCAGCAACTCAGAAGTATCATTTCAAAATGCCTTTTTGAAAAGTCGTGCCAAATCAATTTTACAAAACATGACAGCCAATACAGTATTTCTCTTTACTTTACCATAGAGCCTACCAGCCACCCTGCAAAGTTTGAATACCTAAGTTTCCTACCATACCTCAATGGTAGGTACAGAAACACACATAGAATTTTGATGCTATTTGCTTCAAGAGGTTGGCTCTGAACATTACCTCATGGTACACTGTATATACAAAGTTTCTAACATACGATTAACATGTACATGGCTTTAGCTTTTGTGAAATAGTGTAACCTCAGTATCTAGTAGTGAATGAAACAGGTTTGTATACCATGTTCACTGTAGTATGCCCAAAAACTGGCCACCATGGTTGGTTGCCACAGCACCATGGTGGCCACGTGTGGACGTAAAACACTATCATTGATGTACTCTGCTTTTGCATGCAAGACGCAAAAATTTGACCACACTTTCACATCTTTTCAATACAATAAAAGCAGCAAAATTATAAGAGTTGTCCTTCTGCAAGAAGACAACTGACAATGTACCATTTTTTCCGAGGCGAGTTAAACTGTGCTGTTTTGCTGGAATAAATGGTATTTGATTGTCCAATGTGGACAAATTGGTTGGGCTAAATGCTGTTGGTTGAGTGTGTGTACATCACTGATGTGGAGCTTATATAATACAGACTTTCTATTGAAAATGCCATGGAGCTATCTCAGGTTCCTGGGTAAATCTAGGCTGCTATATGCTAGTCAGAGAGTTGCTAGGCAGTAGCAGTACACACTCGCACTATACGGCAAAGCATCCTACCTAGCCGACTAGCACTGTGTCTTCTGACAAACCATCAGGACAAGAGTGGGGGGATTTTTTCTCCTACCGACTACATTCTCACTTACAAATTTAGAAAAACTTTAAAAATAGATAAAAATTTCTTTTCTGACAGATGCGGCCAAGGAAATGCCACAATAAATACATCATCACCCCTACCACCCGATGATTTGTCATTCGTCTGTATAACAGTTACTTCAGCCTAAGAATTCTCCAAGCTATGCCCAAAGCTCTACCGACACATACATGTCCTATTTATCTGTGCACAAATATAAAGCACACTAGTAAGTCACACCGTATTTTCTTAACCGTTTAGCAATGAAGCACATCTACAATTTTGCTGCAACATACTTTGTTTGCATTTTCTCATAAATTTAGGAATTTACAATTCACAGGCAACAAGAGGTCCAAATTCGCTATAAATATTTTCTAACTGTTTGAGTCGATACATTTTGCACCATTTTGCTTTACTTCATTTTTTTGTTGCTTTTTTTTCTGGTTAAAGGGTCTATAGGGGTTTTCAGGCAAGACTCAGTCCAGTATTAATGACTGGTTTCTTCCATGCCAGAAACCCTTTCAAACCCAATCAACACAAGGTTGTTAACATCTCTTTGCTCCTGGGTCCATGATTCTGTGAGACATATCTTACATGCGTCCGAGAAACTATGAGGTATCCAGGAACAAAGAATTCTGCCAAAGTTTTCTTTTTTTTTCTGTCACAAAGATTGACGCAAACTTGTGTAACCTGCACACAAAGTCTGTTGCTTGAATTTCTTTTTTCTTCGCTCTTGTTTATCGAGCGAAACACCCTGTTCCAGAGCTTGAAACTAACTGCGTTTGCTTGGCATCTTAGGAGAAGCAGAATTTGCCTTTTGTTATCAGGCAGAGACTTGCACGGTGGACTTGTCTGTTCATCAGGAAAACTGTATTAGGTTGAGCACAGAAACAATTCTCCAGATTTGACAGGAATTTCAATCTTCTCATTGCTAGAAAAGAAAAAGGCTGCAAAATTTTGCTAGCACCCTGCCTAAGACCACCGAAACCCGAGTGACCGGCCGGCTTAGTTTCAAACCCTGGACAGTTTTCTTACAGTAATATTTCACAGTGGCCAAAGAATAGTTCGTTATCATCACACTTGCCAGCGCACAACTCTGGAGAGGATTCCGTCAGCCTAGAACTTGAATCCTTCTGCCGGTATGTTGGTGTTACCGTCAAACTGGAAGCCCTCAGTGGACGCCTGGGGAGCCAGGTTAGGATCTTCTTCAATCTAGGACAGAAACAGATAATTGCAGTTAGAAAAATATACAACATTTGAAGCGGCTGCTTGTCTTGGTCTTATCTTAGTTATTTTGCGAGTGGTGGTTTAATTACTGTAATTTACGTTATCTATGACAATGTGAGATGGTCTATCAACCAAAGACTTTGTAAGATCCCTCCAGCAAAGTTGTGTACTGTATTTTCAATTTCAAGATGGTCACTTAAGCCAAGATTTTGTGTTAGGCAGGATCTCTAGTGGAAATACTAATAACTGAAGAAGATAAGATAAAATACACCAATTTCCAAAGACTTTGTAAGATCCCTCCAGCAAAGTTGTGTACTGTATTTTCAATTTCAAGATGGTCACTTAAGCCAAGATTTTGTGTTAGGCAGGATCTCTAGTGGAAATACTAATAACTGAAGAAGATAAGATAAAATACACCAATTTCCAAATACTTTGTAAGATCCCTCCAGCAAAGTTGTGTACTGTATTTTCAATTTCAAGATGGTCACTTAAGCCAAGATTTTTAGTTAGACAGGATCTCCAGTGGAAATACTAATAACTGAAGAAAATAAGATAAAATACGCCAATTTCGGACAAAAAACAAACCACAGGACTTACATCTGCACTGAAGTACTGGTCAATGATCTCATACGCCAGCTTGTAGATATCCTCGTTCTCGTGGTTCTGGAGAGCCTCGATCTTGTCCAGGCCGCCACATTCCTCAATCTGCGTCTCGATGGCCTCCACGTTGTCGGCCATCTTGAGGATGTTGTTGATTCCGTCCAAGACGACCTGAATGACCTGGGTGTCCTTCACGCTCAGCAGGTTGCAGAAGGGAGGAATGACCCTCTGGTTCACAAGGTACTGGACCTGGGGAGGTGAGACAGTGCATAGTTATGCAATAGTTCCTACAGAAGGGAGGAATGACCCTCTGGTTAACAAGGTACTGGACACTGTGGACAGTGATGGAGTGCACACTGTGAGCTATTTTTATGACGGGACTTGATTTCGCAGTAGAAGGAGGTTTCAAACCATGCAGTTGAAACAATTCTGTAATACAGTTGTAATACATCAGGAATGCATAGTTAGATTGAATTAAAACCACCACAAACATTTTAAGATGTACAGTATGTCCTCCCTACTTGCTGACACTGATGGTGAGGTTATGAGAAGAAGAACAGACAACAGTGTGTGTGTGTGTGTGTGTGTGTGTGTGTGCGTGCGTGCGTGCGTGTGTATATACCTGGTCCTTCCTGCCACTGATGGTGAGGTTACTGATGGCCCAGGCCGCCTCCTTCTGTGTCTGGAAGTCCCCGCGGCTGAGGTGGTGGATGATCATGGGGATGAGCCCTGCCTCGATCACCGCCTGTACCTGCTGCTGGTTACCAGCTGTGATGTTGGACAGGAACCAGACAGCCTCCTACAAATGTACAGGTTTAAAGACATCATATATGTTATATACATGTCTGTTTTTGCTTTGTATATATTGTGGTATTGGTTTATTTATCTATGTATGTATGTACCCAGAGCCTCTTTGAAAAGTTGTCACTGAGAGAACCACCCTGGTAAAAGAAAACAGAAATAATCATATAACTAAACATATACTCTGCCTCTGGACCTAGAGATCGAGAGTTTGAATCCTGGCCTTTGTTGCTCACCCAACTTGTTTGCTACTGGAAAGGGTTGCAGTGGTAAGCAGGAAATTGCAGAAATATCGCGTGAATGTCACATGAACAAAATGTATTGTTGTCCTGTCTTTTTAGCTTCAAGAGGAACATGGCACCCTGAAGTTATTAAAAAATAGGTATAACTAACTTAAAAAGCAATTTCTCTATCTATCGGTATCAGTATCAGTACTTTTATCTTCATGGGATGCTGGATCAGATTACTTACTACATCTGCATTGGTTGTACTGTCCATTATTTACCATTCACACAGTCTTAAACACTTATCACTAATTTAACCAGAATATGACAAAAGTTTTCTTTTAACGAAATCTTGCTTCTTCACTTTTGCTGAGGCCAAACGTTAAGTTCTAATGCAATCAACCGCACAATCACACAGCCAACGGATTGTTGTGTAATCACTAGTTTGTAAGACAAACTTCAGATGCACTCCCGTATCAGGCACCACCTGTTTCCAGGCTTGTGGTTGGCAAGGGTTGTTCACATACATGCTTACATCCTCACACACAGGACAGTACACCTTAGGAACAACAGTCATCATTTCCAGCTTCCTTTTGAATTGCACTCATCAAAACTTAACGGTTAACCTTTAGCTCACTGAAGTAGCCATTTGGGTACCAATTCTCATTGGTTACGAGGTTAGGCAGCAGTTTTGTTTGAGTATCTTTGAAGGATCATTGTGTTTCATTATATAAAAGTCTATACCTGTGAACTGACTTATTCAAATGCACATGAAAGCAATCACAATGAGTCTTTCCCTCTTACCTTGTTGATTTTTTCCTTGGTGTGGTTGAGCAGTGCAGGGAAGTGGTCCAGTACGCCACAGTTCAGCACCACCTGTGTCTGGTCATCTGTCCCCGTCACAATGTTTCCTACGGCTCTCAACGCAGCAGTCTGGGGGGAAAACGTGTAAAATGGGTGTAAGAATTCCTGATATCAAAACTGTTCGCTCATATACTTCTCATACGCAGTTTTTTTCATCAGCAGTCATGCTTTAACAAAGGAAAGGAAGCTATTATCATTGTGGCAACATTCTGAAAGGAAAAGCAAAACGATTTCGCTTTCCACTAAACTATCTGATTTCTCATATCTAAATCTTCTCCATGTTCCCTAAGTTCATACTCATGTATTCACCCAAATATCAAAGTCCAACCTGGCAGATTTCTTCATAACATCTACAATGTATGATACTATGTTTCTCGTTGTATTCATGTTTCATCATAGTTAACATATATTACTTTTTATTATTAGAAGAGGATTCCAGAAAGTAAACTGTTTTACTAATGGAGATTCTTAATAACCTACCAACCAACCAACCAACCATGGTATATTCTCACCTGAACTTTGACCTCTTGATGGCTGAGCAGTGGAACCAGGAAGGGCACCACGCCGGAGTCGATGACCATCTGTATCTGCTCGTTGCCTCCGTCTGTCAGGTACGACAACGCCCAGACCGTGTCCACCAGGATGTTGATGTCCGTGTGGTGGATCAGGACGTTCAGCGCGGGAAGAATTTCCTAAAACACGAGTTTTTTAGTTAACTGTAAATGTATGTACTTTCGTGGGGGCTTCATTTCGCAGTAAAAAGGGTTTTTTCACTGGGTTTTAAGGTTGCGGTTGAAACAATTTGTTGTGTCATGATTTTGTGGTGGAGAGGTGACTGCAAACATAAAACTATCACAAACATTTACTGTACTTCAATCCCCTTTTAGAGTCTATTTTCCACTGTATTGTGTCTATGTGTGTGTGTGAGGGGGGTCCTTGTTCCTACATACCTGTATTGTGTCTATGTGGGGAGGGGGGTCCTTGTTCCTACACAGGTTGACTATGACCCAGGTGACGTTTCTCAGGAAGGTGATGGGGATTGTGGGATTGATGAAGGAGAGAAGCGGCTTGACCACACCCTGACTGATGACGTAGTCCCTACACTGGGGGCCATCACCTATAAAGGGAAGACAACATCTTTACAACAACAAGAAATAAAAAAAACTCACCACTACTTAGCCAGTATTAATGTCATGCCCAATTCAATTCTGTACAGAACTGACTTGAACTGCAACTTCACTGGCGTTAAGCTCACACTCAATTATAAATTGACCAAAGAAACAGACATTAAGTCTGTGACAGTAAAAACTGTTGATTTCTGTGTCACAAAGTTGCCAAACAACTACATGTTTTAATTATTCTCTATGTTGCAATGCAATCTACAGGGGATATACTGCAACTACAAGGTACCATTCATAAACAAACTTGTAGCAAAAGGTACAGTTCCTCACCAATGATATTGCCTAGTGCCCAGACGGCTTGCTCACAGACGTTTTGATGGTCAGACTCCAACAGTCGCAGGAACAGGGGCACGGCACCTGCATTGACTACAGCCTGTGTCTGTTGTGAAGTTCCTGATGCGATGTTGGTGAGGGCCCAGGCAGCCTCAAACTGTAGGGAGGCACTGAGGGACACAAAACACAGCATTAGAGATCAATTCATAAGATTTATCTTATGTACAATACAATGACTTAGTTAGATCATATACACAAATCTACAAGAAACAATCACCTAAAAGTTACAGAGGGATTTTTTCTGTACTCTTTAGGGCAACTACATTTATGATAATGACTGAAGCGTTAGGCTAGCAACTACTGGATCACGAGGTCAAGGGTATTTTTCCTAGCAATTCTGGCTAGACACTGTTTCCTTGGGAAAGGCACTTTACACAACTTTCTTCATTCCACCCAGGTGTAAATTGGAACCTGAATTTAGTTAGAGAGGTACAAAGGTGCAGGAGAGGGATGGACTTCATCTTCCAATTCCAGGCCCAAGACAGTGAATTAACAGTCTACTGCCCCTACCGCCTGAAAAAGGCCTTCGGGACCTTAACCTTTTTTTTACCTACCATTCGTAGCATAGATTTTTCAAGTTAGTTGAGAATACTTACTTCTCGTTGTTGAGACAGTGGACCAGGATGGGTAAGATGCCAGAGTTGATCAGGTCATCGATTGGGGGATTGCGGTCACTGGACAAAAGTTTCCTGTGGGGAAGAAAAATATTAATTTTTTTATCAAAAATAGTTAACTGTACATGTAGATACAGCTTCAGTATCTTGGCTTTATTCTTGTTTTAAGATTAAATATTAAAATTACGGTAACCCACTCACCTTGCAGCTTGCACTGCCGTCAGCTGGACAGACACGTCTGTGCTGGTGGCATTCTGTACGATCTCGGCCAACGTTTGGTTTGTCTGTGGGAGGCAAGAGAGAAAGAGTCATTAACCAAACATACACAACTGAAAGGGAATGAAAAATAGGATGACGATAGAGACATAAAATGAAGAATCACCGTCAAGAAAGGAATTCTTTCTCCCTTAAGAGAAGACACATCATAACGTTTCAAGGTGTATACTAAATTTTCCTAAGTATGTAGGCTACTAGTATTATCAATTAACAAATAAGAACTTACATCAAAGATATCATAACATCAAGTAGTTTAGAGTAACGGAATGAAAAATTCACCTGCTGCTAAAACAGTATTTTCATTCACTTCAAAAATACACCCAAAAAAATTAGAGTACCAGATATATATGTATTGCACAACTAGGCTGATTGTATGTTCTGGTATAACTTTTTAGGGACACACTATAACATGCAAAAATAAAAACACAGAAGTACATAATTTGGTTAATATGTCTATGTGGCAATATATATGTAATTTTCATGTCACCATGATCTATTCTAAACAACTATATAAGCAAGATGATTCCTGGTTGCCTGTAAACAATGAAATTTACCAAGGAAAAATAATTTAGTTAATTAATATACCAGGTTATACAGTACAGTATATGCTACCTTAAAAAGTTAACTATCAGTGCACAATATGTTTTCACATGTGCTAAGACTAACATGGTATACAAATGTTACATAGCAATGCATGTACACTTACAAAATAGAGGTGAGAGATCACCACAAAAAATACAAAAATAATAACACCATGAACATTTCAAGATTTACAGCATTTTGTTTAAATTTTAATGAAATCTACATGTTATCTGGCTTACAGCATGAACTTGCTCCTAATTTCTAGGGAGAGCCCTGCTTGAACCACATACATATAACACCTCCACAAACCACAGACAACAAGCAAATATTCTAATTCACTACTGTACAAACTACCAGACATTACATACGCAAAGTGGGAATGAGAAACATTTACAGCACAGACATGACACTGCATCATGCATGAAGGTGGTAGCTGCTTCATTGAGTAGAAATGCTGAAATGGAAAATATTGCACTTGGCTTTGCAGAAAGAAAGGTTAGTTTTTAAGCCAGACAAAAAAGAATCTGTGAAGGCTCTTTTAACCTTCTCACAGCTGAGGTAGCTGTTTGACATCAGGTTTGTATTGCTTTCGGGAGGATGCCAGCAGAGCAAAGGTTAAGCTAAGATAGCCGCATGCATGTGGCTGGCTCTGAAAGGTGCATTTCGATTGCATAAGTATGTCGTGCAGCATTGGCAGAGTTGCACCGTTTAAATTTGCACCTACCCCGGATGCATTTTCATTATGAGATGCAGCATCAGAGCGGGGTTGTAAATAGTAAACTGAAAGAGACTGGAAAAATGCTGGGATGACTTTCTGGATTGTGGGTTTCTGCATTATTTAAACAAAAAATTAATGAAATCGAAACTGTTTTGCTATAAATCTCAAATCATGCATACATGCACTCAAAATGCATTGTGGATGTTGAATGCAAGGTTATGCTCCTGCCATGGATTCTGTGGTGGTAAAATGTACAAACTTTTGCCAAATGGCAAAACAATTTACCCCCCAAAAAAGATATCTTAAATGTATTTTAGATAAAGTTTTCCAAAATAAAAGAGTCTCAATTTATATCAACTTATTCCAGGGACTCAACAAGAAAAACAGCAATGTTTTGACCTCTGACCCTTGTCCTACTCAGCTCCAATACTAAGAAGTGCCCAGCCAACAAACTAATTACATTACGTTGTTCTTCTTCAATTATTCAGTTCAATGGACTGGTAAGAAAGCAACTACTCCGAAGCCCTGATAGCACAGCATTAGCGAAGACCCACATAAACACAATTCTTTGTTTAACCACACCTTACCTTAGCGTATCCGGGCGTCAAAAATATAAAGATAATTAGTATATTTCAGAAAGTAGGTCACCTACTGTTAACACTTCAGTGAATTCTCTTCTGAGTGTTAACTCCCAAAATAAAAGAAATATATTCCTGCTAACTTTAACAGCCATTTTTCTATAAGTCATTCTTTTAATAATCCACACTAGTAGGAAAACAATAAAAAGAAAACTCGTCAAGGCCACTGATTGGCAAAGTTGGTTTGGTAGAAAAACACTTGGAGGTTATCATATTCTTAACCTTCTCCCTGCTGCCTAACCCTGTAACCAATACAAATTTGGTGTCAAAAGGCTACATCAGCAGGGAGAAGGTTAATTCTATTTCATATTTTTTTTTATAAAAAGATACATACCACTGGTTTGTCACCTTCTTCAGACTCAGAACTGTCTATCCTTGGCACATTTCTTCTCTTCAGCAGATGCTCTTCTCTTTTATTCTGTGGGGTGGAAATAGTTGAAGTAGGTTTCAGAATATTGGAACTACATGTAGTTTAACTATATCCACTTGTACAAATGAAACTGTGTACTCGAACAAGCATTGAGCGTCAAACTGAAAAAGTGCAATGTCCAAAACTTTGATTCAATTATAAACTGATCATATTCTATTTTACATTCTTTCAGTTTCAGTTTCTCTACTTTGCCACATACTATAAATTCACTTATTTTTGCAGGGACTTATTGTCCTGATAGAAGGCAAAAGGTAGTTTTGCTGTGTCTTAATTTAGAGCTTGAAACAATTCTGTATTACAGTGGTAATGCATATTTAAAGTACAGAGGAAATGCATATTTAAAGTGTCATGAATTTGCGACCTGGAGAGATCACTGTGAGATAACACTATCGCTAACATTTGAAGATTTAAAGTACAACAGTGACTGCTTGCCACAAAGACGGATACCACACTGATATGGGATAACAGTGTTATACTATAGGAAGTCTTTATAAACAGATGTATGTTTTATGTAGTTGGTAACAAATATATTTATCACAGACTGTTGACTTATCAAATTTAAAAAAATGATAAAAGATTAAAATTTTCATTTTCACACTAACTTTTCTCTTCCTTTTTTCCTTATTTCTTGTGTTACTAAAACTTTAGTAAAAGTGTGATTTGTAGACACATGCAGTTGTGTATATCCATTGGTCAAATGTTCTACATAATTTTGGAAAGAAGTATATCTTTAAAAGCACGAATAATTACCTTTCTCAGTTCCACAGTAACCTCATTCCGCTGTCTTCTCATAGCCTGTGCAGTAATCAAAAGAACTTTGTTTACAACACGACAACTTGAACCAATCAAGTAACATGTCGGACGACTGCCCCCCTCCCCAACCCGCATAGCCCAGCCATTTTGGTTGGCAACGTCCCAGTATACCCAAATACCGCAATTTTTCTAGAGTTTTCCGGCTGTTTTCGCCCCATTTTTGTCATCAAAACCTTCTGAGCGTAACTAAACAAAGTGTGTAGACGACGGAGGCCATACTGGTGGTGTGATTTTACGGTCCTTTAGGTTGATTTGTTCATTAAAACTGCAGAAAATTGTCTCATGTGTTGCTCGCTCAACATACAAGTCCGACCGGGCGCCATTTTTGAAGTGAAGTGATCGGAAGACAGACGAAAAAAATTACGTCGTCTGCCGACGATTTTCCAGGTGTAGCTAACCTAAACATATAGTAGCAACCACATCCGTGACTTCAGGGTCGTTTTAACCACATCTATGGACAGAAAATTGGACTGTTTCGGCTGTAAACCTCCAAGGATGTGCGGAGAATTGAATGATAGGTTGTCTCCAAGCCAAAACACGGCGTCATGACTGTCTGGACATTTCTCCATCGACAACAACGTCCCATTTCAGGCTAAGATCTACCACTTACCTCAGCATCGCGGCCTTTATGCTTGTAACTTCTGATCCTATTGTTCAAGAAGTCGGCATAGCTTTCTCCAGACGACATTTTTGGGGAAATCTGAGGGAAATCCTCCCGTTCTCTCAACCCAGAAATCCAAAATGCCGGCCAACTTTGACGTCACTGAAACAGCCTAGCAGAAATAGTACAAGGCTTCTTATTGGTCAGCGCTGACCCACCCTGATTCAGAATGATTCCCGTAAAAATCTTTGATAACCCATTTGGTTCGTTTCATGCAAAGAATAAAGAAGATATCACACACTAAGATACATACAGCTATTTTTATTGTGAAGGATGAAAACGTAGTAAAGAGGTAATCCTCCAAAAATCGACCAACCAGGACTACCCTTACATTCATCGCACGTTCTTGCTGACTCAACTAGCCGCAGAGCATGCCGGGACAGTTTTCCCGCGAAAGTCACACTGACTCAGGCGGAAGTGACATGACATAACGTTTTGCCCAAAACAGTTTTGCGGAACCGGCTAAAGGGCCATTCTTTACACACGGAAGCAATCTATTCATCGAACAAACATGCTCGATTTCAACATCACTGTGATTGATAGTGATCGTCAAGGAACTGTGTTTGCGCCACCTGAATATGTATATACATGCCGACATAAACAGAACCGCAAGGTGTCGCTTGACGATTGCGTCATCAGCCCCACCCAAAGCGTCCAGCTTCCTTGCTCCCTTTTCGTTCTGAGGGTTTTAAACTGCTAGACCAACGTCGCAGGACGATGCCTAGAGTATTTCAACATTCTCTACTTGTTAACACTGACAAAAACTCACATTGAGACAAAAACTCAACTACCTGCCAGTGCAGACAATACATTCCCTAGCTAGCCTGTGTTACACAATCCCTGATAGTGATAGTCTAGGGCGTTCGTTTTATCTATATCACACCAAGGAGTTTTTTAAAACCTCTTTGATCCCACACATGGTTTTGAGCAAAATACAAGTAAACGTCTCCTTTCTTTCTTGTTGCTGTGTTGTACTGTTGATTCTAAGACCGACAAAAAAAGAAGAAGCACACCCACAGACCGTTTCAACTTGGTCTTCAATCGTCATTTCATCTTTCTCTTGTCCGTTTCATTCGGAGTTTGGACAAAGCTAGTGTTTTGTAGACAACAGACTAATTTCCTATCCAGAGAACGAAAGCCTCAGTACGGTGTGCAGGGACTGCAGTTGGAAAATCTGGGCCAGACCCGATGTTTCGGAAGGATTTTTGTCTGTGCTAACATTTTACGGCTGTGCAGTCCGAGGAATGGTGACCACCATGCAGGGGATGTTGGTCTGGGTCGGCATAATGCTTGTCATGGGGTGTACCCCTTCAAATGGTAAGAAAACCTTTTTTGCCAAAAGGCATCATTTGTCGGAATATTATGATTTTTCATGGTCAAATTGCATTCGCCGCCCTGCCAAAGTATTTCTTTGAATCTCCAAGCAGATGTAAGGATCCGCTCATTGTCGATATGTCGCCTGTTTTGACAACATTTATATTGGTACTCTTTACCAGTATTGCGGAATGGATGCACTGGTCCGTAAATCAGATCCCGGCAATATTCCCCATAGCGTGTGAGTTGAACCGGGCGGCCGGCTGTCACGCGCGGCCCCGCCGAAGCTAATTTCCGTCTCGCATACGGTCGTTGTCATGCATGACATGTGAAACGGTCGATGCCATATCGCAGAAAGGCAAACTTTGTGTATTAGAACACTCCGTCAATACGGTGATGTTCGTGGGGGTTCGTAGAGGATTACGATTTAAGGATTAGGCTTTTTACATTCGCAGGTACTCAACCTTAATTGTCTTTCTTAAGTTTTCTTCCATTAATACTTTCCTCTAGGTTCAGCTTCAAACACGACAGAGATGGCCACAACAACCTACACTTTTGTCGGCAGGCTACAGTTTACCAGCTCCCCCTATCGAGATCAAAGCACTCTGCAGACGACGACCGACCGACCCGTCAAAGCAGGTTGGTGTCTAACATTTACTGAGTATCTACATACACATATGTATGCGTAAGAGGCAATGTTATTGGATGATGCCGTTTACTTGGTAGTTGACTGTTAATCAGTTCATTAGCTTTTACTGAAAGATTCCATTCGATTGTGCATTTACTTGCAAAAGCCCATTCTTAAACATTTTGCCTCCGTATACGGAGGTATTGTATCCGTCTCTCTCTCTCTCTCTCTCTCTCCGTGTGTGTCTGTGTGTATGTTGTAATTTGAATACAGTAGGGTGACTGATCTAAATACTTCACCGAGGTATGAAATCTTCAATTCTTGTTATAACTGTCGGCCCAACAGGGTATAAGAAGTGGCGCGATGATGCCCAGTGTGGAGCAGAGTTTCCTTTAGAAGATGGCAGCCCTGCTGAATGTGACCCTGACAGTTGGTATCCATGCTGCTCCTCTGGCAACTGGTGCGGCAACACTACTTGGCACTGTGACTGTGCGCGGTGTGTCGTCTACAAGAAGCGACGAGGTCTGTACTGCATGTTTTAACCTTCGCTGAGAAGGTTTTCTAGCCTCTGTGCCTGTCTGTTTGTGAATAACATACTCCAAAAGTTGTGGTACGTGTTGGCAAAAGGAAGCCGAAATGATTGGATAATGGGACCCCTAGCGGCTTTCTAAGATACTGCAACAGGAGTTTTCATATCTTGTGTTTTGAACATGCTACAGTCATGTTTTTTCAAAGGTAAATAGCTCTTTTGCTCATGAAGAAATGATGTAGGTTTATCATTTATCATAATTTATCATAATTTTTCCGGCTCCAGGTTGTCCTACAGCATGGCTACATTGGTTGTCCTACTGCATGGCTACATTGCGCATGAGGGTGCATTCCGTGACAAGGTGTACAACCAAACCAACCCTTACCACCTTTAACTTAAACATTATGATAAATTTTCAGGTTGTCTTACAAGCTACATTGCGCATGAGGGTGCATTCTACAAGGTGTACAACCAAATCAAAACCTACGACCAGGCCAGGCAGCAGTGTGCATCTGACGGGGGGTTCCTGGCCATGCCGAAGAACGACCAACTCGACACCTTCTTGTGGAGGCTGAAGAACACCGTGGATGCTGCTGCATATTTCTGGTTCGGGCTGAGCGATCAGCACCGCGAGGGCGAGTGGAAGTGGGCAGACGGGACTCCATACAACATCACTACCGACTGGGGGAACTGGGCCCCCACTCAGCCTGACGATATTGGAGATGAAGACTGCGTACACTACTACTCGCAGTACAAATTATGGAATGACCTTGGGTGCGATTTTGCTCACAAATTCATCTGCCAGCGGACACAGGGTATGTCTCCACAATTTCTTCCTACTTACGGTTTCATAATTTCATTGCTGTAGTAATCTCTAACTTCTATATTGACACTTCTTCATATATGTAATGTCCTTTGCTTTTAAGTCTCATTACAATTTTCACTGTACTTCAGGTCCAGGTTCAGATGAAGAACCGCGTGATGAAGCCTCATGCGTCGTGGATGAAACAGGTTATTATTTACTGTTGCTGTTATTATCTTTTGCTTCTATTCTTTCCACAAGAATATATAAATTGCTACACGAACTTTTATCGTGATACCTTCAATGCTGAAGGTTTGAATTGGAGAACAGTTTAATTGTCCCATAATAGCATATACTCTTATGGTTTCTTGGTCTTGATCCATGCAGTCTGCCCAGGAGAGCTTGACGGGTCGGACTACCGCGGCAATCTCTCCTGCACTAGCAGTGGGAAGACCTGCCAGCGATGGGACGTCAACACTCCTCATGTTCATCGCAACTACTGGCCGAAGACCAACCCTGACCTTGCCGAGAACTACTGCCGCAACCCAAACAGGGATGCAAACTTTATTTGGTGCTACACAACGGACCCTAGCACCCGCTGGGAGTACTGCAGAAACCCTTGCGTTATCTAAAGCCCCTGTCACACATTCAGAACCTTCCCCCGACCACCAACCACCAAGGCGGTAGGTTGGGGGCAGTCTGACCAGATTTAGGCCACGCCTACCTTTCGATACAAATCGAATCAAATTTGAGTTAAATTTGAGTCAAATTTTTTTTTGTTTTTTTTGTTCAGAAATTGTAACATGACAATACAAAGTGTGCACTAGGCAGCAAATTTGACTGCTAAACACGCCCCAACCATGCACTGCTGACCTACTCCAAACCACCAGCCAACCAGTCCCAACCACGACACAACCTCCCGTCCACACCCGAATGTTTAAAAAATTTTGAAACATTCGGCTGGCACAGCCGAACAGTAGCCAACCTCGCCGAACCCCAGCCAACCACAGCCGACCTTGCTCCAGACCTTCTCCCAACCATAGTTGGGGGCCGTTCGGCAGTGTTCGGGAGGCCATATTCCGTTATGTGTGACAAGGGCTTGCTTAACTTGCTAAAAAAAGTACGGATATGCCGTTGATACTTATTCAATTTCATTGCTTCATGTATCATTGAAAAGCTTGTAAGTTATCCTTTAACATGATGCCTCATTTTTCTTCTACCCCACATTTGCAAACCAAACACAGGATTAACCATGTGAGTGGGTCGCGAAAATAAAGTGCTGAAATTTCCCTGCCAAGACAGTGGTAGACATTTGCAATAATTGTACTTTTTTTCATAAGCTTATATGATATTGTCTAATTTTCACTTGTTCGCATTTCTAATATTCTGTATCGTACAGGTCTTAGCAAAAGAGTGTTTAATTGGATCAGTAGACAGCAGTATATACAGAATACAATTCAGGTACAGTACCGGTACATTGATGTTCCGGTGTTTCAGAGATGGTGAAACATCTTTGTTTATATAGGCGCGACCTCTAGCGGATGTAACATTGACACACTGCAGCTTTAGCCCACCCATAGTTTCCTGGGTAGGCAAATTGTTCAGCCTGTTTAGACAATTTCTACTACTAGTATCTTACAGCATCCCAAGGAGTCTGGTAGAGACTAGTGCGTGGATGAATCTTTTTCCTGTGTCTATGGAGTAGTGATTGCTATAACAACCTTTGTGTTTGACCTTTGTATTGTGCCCAAGAAGACTGTAGCGCAGCAAATTACTACACATATATGTGTATAACATTAGTTCTTTATCATTTTATCACCCAAGAGGAGGGTAGCACCTACTCTCCAAGCAGAGGTTTAGGCTTCGGCTTATTTTTGACGCGTTTTTAGGCGTTTCTATCGGGATTTTTTGTACTGGTATCTTTTTTCGCCAGCCAAACGGGTGGTGCATTGGATACTGCCCTGCCAATTGTCCTGTCAATTCGATACTGTCTTGAAGCCATTAAAAGATCTGCTTGGAGATGAGGTAGTACCAGGAATTCAGCATTCTGTTTCCTTTAGAGAGGAACCTAAAAAGTTGTAAACTTTAAGGCTTCAATATTACTCAAGACAATATGTGTCTTAATTTGTTTTGCGCTGAGATTTTTGTTTGTTTATTATATATCATATCTATAGGAGGGCAGAGTTTTGACAGATTAGCTGTTACGTTTCTCATGTACAAGACTATTGGCACACTTAACAGCTTCTTTGAAATCCTTTTATTTTGGAAGAATGATTGGAACAACACGACGATTCTGGCAGATCGACCATAACATAATATACAGTGTACATGACTGCCATTGTAGTGGTAGACTGGTTTATTCATACATACAGTCCATACACATGTTTTAAAGTCATCGCAGCTTTAGGGCTGAATTGTAGACTCTTCTTACATGTCAAAACACTTTCAAAAGGTTCTACACCAGACTGTGAGTGTGAACTTCAAAACACATAATGCAGTTAAAACATGCAGTGATCGTGCAATAAACTCTGACATGTTAAACGTCAAAAGCTGTACAATTATAGGCTTTCATTGTTTAACAACTTTGTCATGTAATAGATCGGGCTCTTCGTGAATCTTTCAGTTCGAGCTTTGAAAGTCTGTAGCTGGTTATCTCTCTATGAAAAATTTCGTTCGCCCCCTCCCCACAAAATCTGTACCCTGATAGCTTATGACGTATTCGTGGCAAGTTTTGCCCATGGTAAGTGCTGTGGAGAAAATCGGGGGATAAATGGCACAATTAGACAACATTAGGATGTTTCTCAACAGGAAGTCAGCGGTCAGAAGAAAACCGTGTAGAAAATGGACAACGTTTTACCAAAAGTAATTTTCCTCAGGCAACTTCCAGAACATTGCAGGTGGAATAAGAGGATAATTTAATTCATCCGGCGCGTTGGTTTTAACGTACTAAGAGGAACAAAAAGCCGCCATAGTTATGTTATGTTTACTTAGAAATGACATTACCTGAAAAAATGATTTTAGAAATTCCTATTCAATCTATCAACGACGAAACTTCAATGTCTGTGTTGCATTCGTATGGAGTCTTGGATTCAAACGAATTTCATTGATAAAGAAGTGTATATTTTGTAAGTCCTGTTGCCTTTCCAAATCATACTTTTACATCATGGGTTATAAAGTCATAGATCATACGAATCAAATTTAGGTCGCTTAACGGTCTCCATCCAGCTGAAAGGAAAACTTATGAGAGACAAAAATAAGTACAAGCCATTTTACATAAAACCACGGGAGAAGAGACGTGGCAAAAAGTAAACAGTCACTTTCATAACAGGTTCCATAGCAGATTCTGGCCAATCACTGCTATATAATGGCGTAGTAATTTCACAGATTAAACAGTCACTTTCATGCCTATCAGACTGTATGATAAATAAAGGTGTAGTAACCTCACAATGAGAAGCGTCCACAGAAGAGTAAATAGTTCCCACCCCGGCAGTGTTCTCCTCTTCACGGTAGGAAATTAAGTGCAGTGATTGGCTGATGGCCAATTGATATGCAAGCGGCCATTTAATCCTGTCAACCGGCGGCCTGTATGTGGTGGGACGGAGTTAAGGTTGGAGCTAGTGAAAGTGACCGTGGCGAGTACTGTCATACCAGTGCTGAGGGTTCACCACAAACTTTCTTAAGAAGATATCGTTCCGTCGTGAATGTAGAAGTGAGAGGAGACCGCTCTATGATGACTTCCTTAAAATCGCCGTACAGCATCGAGGGGATCCTCGGGCGGACAAGCCATCCCTCCCGAGGGAGCGACGGAAGAGGGTCGGTGATCGTCGCGGGACTTGGTCTGATCGGGCCGGCTCCTGGGGCAAAGGAGGCGCGCTCTATTCTCGTACAAAGTACGTACTAGACTTGTATCTCTCTCTCTTTCAGCACCAGTGTGTCGCTACCAAACTTTGCGTGGTACTGTGCATGTGTGCTTAGCTGTTCTCATCATTTTGCACGCTACGCCGACGTTAAATAGTGGTTTACGCAGCTCGCTGATCCGTTACCATATCACGCCTAGCCCGCTGCGCTAGTTAAGTCGCCACACTTCGCTCACCAGTGCTAAACGACCATCAGATACGCTCTACTACACCGGAGAGTCGTCTAGTTTGATTACTCGTCTTTAATACATGTTTGTGTGGCTAATGAGTTAAGTAAATAACGCCTGTTGATCTGCGCCCCGGGAATATTGTATACAGCGGTTATCATAGGCGATATTACACAGGTCGTTACCGCTAGCACGCGATGGGACATTTCGTTTGTTCCATCTTTCAACGCACCCCTTCTACACTGATATAGAAGTACAAGTGATTACGCCATGGTTTGACTCTTCTTTCCTGCGCTAACCCGACCCCACTTTCCCCACCCGATCCGGTTGCATTCTGCTCCGATTGCTTTACAATTAGATTACAGAAAAACTATATATGTAGTAACGCGGACTGTATAGTTTAATACGCATGCATGCCAAGTATGCGTCCCGCGCGCATTGCTCTTTCCACGGGGTCCGTAGCCGGGGCAGTCATTATCCCCAGTTGTATTGCTTTCTTGCCCGACACAAACGAGTCCAAATTGCCCCCCTTTGTCGGAAAGCTGGCGTAATGCGGTAAAACTTTGCCCCATTTCCGACCATTTTCCCCCGCCGCTTTCTGGAGTGTTTAAGAGTGTGATAAGGGGGACCCCGCCGCGATATGGATGGGGTGGGCAAAATCGGACGATGTCTTGTATCACGTCGATTCATTTTCGCGCCTTAAAACCCAGAATTAAGTGCAGCTATCTGGCATTAAGGCAAAGAGTTGCATGTTTACTGACGATTTTTGGCTGAAGACTCTTTGAGGGAAACTTAAACAGCGACGCCGTTAGGCTAAATGCCACAGAATACGCAGAGAACCAGAGGATCTAGTTGTCAGGCAGCCTAATTTGGTCCCGTATTTTGATGGATGTGTCAATACCTTTGCCAGTTGTCAGATTCTTCAATTACATCCCGCGCCACGAGCGTTCCGCCATCATTTACCAGCCCCGGGAGCTGAAAGGTGCCAATTACTGCGTCGTAAAAAAGTAAATAGCGCCGTCCCGATCTGACTGCCCTTCTCCGGGCCCCCGGAGAGAACCCAAAAAGGCTCCCTAAAAACCCAAACTCAAACTAAAACTCGCCTGAATAAAGAGTAAATTGCATTAATTCAAAAGCAAACTTTCCCCGTGGCTCAATTCTCGCCTTTCTTTGCAGAAAATTGCGGCGGAATGAATAGCGAGGTGACGACTGTCGGCCGAGCGGCGGGGCGGGCGGACAATAGCGCGGAAAGTGCCGCCCTGGATTTCTCCATGAAAAGAAAATCAGCAGAGGACAAGAAAGACCTAGAGCAAGATTTAAACAGCAACCATTTCTCGGAGAAAGAGATCAAACAGGAGGACATGGATGGGGAGGATAGCGGGAGCGAGAGCGACTGTGGGCCGCTGGGGAGCGACCTTCCCCCGTGCGGCAGTCCGACAAGCTCCGGTCCCGCCCACGAGGACAAACTGAACGATCTCTGTGACAGTATCAACGGACAAGTGAATTCTTTAGCAGGAATCGACTTGGAAAACGGCGGGAAAAGGAAACAAAGACGTTACCGAACTACGTTCACAAGCTACCAGCTGGAAGAGTTAGAACGGGCCTTTGCCAAGACCCACTACCCCGACGTTTTTACCAGGTGAGTTTCTTTTTCATTTCTGCACTATACTACTTGTTATCTTAAATTAACAACATCAGATTTGACATTTACAACTTAAGTAGATACTTGATAACGTACGCCATTAGCACAATTGTTACTAAAGGTTACAAGGTTATGTATATTAACATTTGCGAGTAACTCATTTTGAACAAACAACATATATAGTTGTTGCAACCTATTGCAGTTTGTTTATTTATTATAGGGGGCACCACAAAAGGACAAATACGAAAAAAGCGGGTGTAGGCCAGCGCTTTAATAGCCGAATTACTAGTGTTATTTTAATTCAGATTGAAGGTTTGTTTGTTTGTGCATTTGCGGACGGGTCGGCGTTCTTGACCGGTAAGAATGTCCGGCAGGCTTTGAGGAAGTGACAGCGGCTCCGGCCGTGAGTGTCCCGTACAGACAGACGTGAGGGATAAGAAGGGACCGACAAGTCCATAAGACCTGAGTAGCTAATGACATCAGGGGAAGGGGAAGGGTGACACCCCGACACCGTTACTCCGACAGTTGACGGGCCCGTCACACTAAAATTAGCCGGGGCAGTATTTTCCCAGCTGCCCAGAGCGCGTCGGTTGCCCGGGTTTAATTTCACCCGCGTAAGATCTTCACTTTCCTGATATTAACTCGTACAGACCAGAGGTCGGACCAAACGGACAGGAAAATTGACCTTTCCTAATGTGGGATTCTGTCAATGACATTAGATTAAAGCGAACATGGGTGGGCGAGAGGGCTACCCGGAGAGAGTTGTTCTAGACACGCTGCGACGTCGTGCCAGGCCGCGGGACTTCATGTCGGGATAGTCCGGCCCCAGAAATCGCTCAGATGATGATAAAAGCACGCAGCTTGGCACAAATGTTCTATATAACACTGGAAATAATTCAAGGGGTGGAGACATTGTGAACTGTCCTGCGCATAGCAACGTTTTTGCAATGACTCCACCATTGAAAATGTTGAGTGAATACTTGGGCTTCAGCGTGCCAAGTTTCGTGCTTGTATCACTGACCGAGCAGACACTTAGACTACATAACAGTATGACAACGTCTGCAACGTATCAAACCTACATGTAGACTGATAAATGACATAACAATACGCACAACATGGACGAAAACGAAATAAGACAAAATTTTCACATAACTACAGAACATTCTGACTCCAGTGTTGTAAAGAAGAATCTAAGGTTCTAAGTCGTTCCTGAGATTATGTCACTGCCACAGATTGTGTGCTGCTCAGTGCATGCTATAAGAGGAGGAAAGGGGGAGACGCCAGTTAATTTAAATGTTCAAACCCTCTTTCATATATTTTACGTATGAATGTAAGATGATTGTAGTATAGATTGTAGCTGATAATAATTGATAAAATATTAGTCAGACTAGAGCGCACAGAACTCCATAAAACTCGAGGTGTCTTAACTTGTATTCGAAGATCTTTCGAACATACAAAACGCGATGAGCAAGGAACCACATTTCCATTAGATGCTGCGACCGCAGAGGGGCCAAACATTTAAGAGGTAACTCAACGAATTTCATAAAGAAAAACTGGACTTTCTTGTTTCACGGAATGTGAGACGCGGAGAAATATGAACCCAGTGGTTGCACGATATGATATTGGTTACACAGCAAAGTCGGAGTGTAACTTGATAATCTACCAGAATGTCGGTAAAATGCAATCATAGCTATTTCTTAATTAAGAATAAGTATCAATACAAACATCTAACGATTATGTCAGCAAACATAACCATTTCAAGGTACATACACACAAACACAAAGGACAAAGAAAACTAACATGCATTTTTACTCTACGAAGTCGGTATAGCGTTCGAAGCTGCAAAATCCTTCACATATGAATAGCAAAATAAGAAATGTCCTGAGATGTATATATTAAGATGGCTGCCATAATGCCAAACAACCACGCCCTGATTTATAAATTAATTCTTATAAACTACTTATAAACTTATAAATCTAAAGAAAAGCAAGGTACTCATTCTCTATAAACTCCTAGACAACTATCTTGTCACCAACATATATTTCCGGAGTTCAAAATAACTTGTAGCACTTGCATGTATACAGCATATTCTAAAACAATGTTAATACAGTGGGAAGACTGTCCGCAAGGACTTCTTTGTTAAATTTGTGGTTTTCCTATTTCAAATTTGTGGTTTTCCTATTTCCTATTAAGATGAACCCTCCATAGAATAAATGATCTGTTCTTACATTTCCATCACCACAAGGAAGCGAAAATAAGCCATATACAATTTAGGCTTACAAAGAAGACAAACGGACCAAACTAAGGCCAAGCGGATGGTGTGTCGTGTTGTATTTTTTTGCGTTTTCCCGCTTCAACCTCAGGTATTATGTCATCCCTATGTTTCTCTTCGTCGTTTTGATTTAGAGTATTGAAATTTTGCCAAGAACTGTCTGTAAACACTTGGTTTGCAGTATATTTTACGACATATAATATGGTTCAGGCTATATTTCGATGCAGTAATCAGAAAAAGATTAACGGGCGAAACGGACGTCATGAGAAATGCCTCACCCCACACGACCGGGCGTGGTGTTATTTTAATCGCCTTTACAGCCCGGATAGAATGATTTCTGTATGCTGCAATTTTGTATATCAATATCAATGCACATATTGATAACTGACACCCCCTTTCCAGTAGAAGCTGCTACCGCCGATTGACCAAAGATCTGACAAATCGCTCAACGAATTTCATAGACAAAAAAAAAACAACGAATTTCTTTACTCATTGTGTGTTTAGATGTCTTTTTACTCATACTTTTACATCTTAAAGTTCTTCTTCTGTCCAATTACGAAATCAAGCATGACACAAATCCAATTTGCTCAACGATCGCAGTTTATATAGTGGAAAGGAGGCCTTAAGCAACACAGGCATTGGCACAATATTACAAGTACGTATACGTATAGACCAGCCAACGTTCTTATTTACTTCGCCCCAAGTTGTTAAATATATGTAACATTATTATTGTCATTGTCATTAATGCACTATTTAACATTTAGGATGTTTAAAAGTCGGTCTGAATTCCGTCTGCAACAGGGAAGTGCGATCTGTCTCGCAGATCCAAAAGTGCTTGAAAGATGAGTCCTATGAAATGATCATAAGTTAAATTTGATATTTATGTCTTTGCCAGGGCCCATATTTTACCAATCAGAAGCAGCTGAACACAGTCATATCATTCAGCCTGCTTACCTCCTCTATGCAGTACAATTTTTTAGCATACTTTTTCTGTTTTTCCTTATTTTGGCGTTTATATTGATCACCAACAACTAAACAGGTCACAACGTTCCCTGCCAAGTCTCCTTGCCTGGTTTCCATCATCATTTCAGTTCAAGTCTTTTCCCCTTTTGTTTCTTGATTGACTCGGTCCAACAGTATTTAGGTGATGCCATGCTTGTATAATCTAGTGTAAATGTGGGTAAACAAATAATACCGTACAATTTGTTGTGAAATACGCCTGTCTCCCAGACATTGAACCATCATCTAGCTAACGAAGTACCTAATGCACCATGGTGGCTAGAAGTGTCTAAGAGATCTAGGTTGTTCAGTTTAAACTATATTTTGAAGACAACTAGTATCATATAAATGTATGATACACAAACACACATGCAGAAATATAGATTTTATTTTGCTAAGTAATTTTTTTTGCTCCGATACTAGTTAGGACTCGTTCAACAGTATTGTTATCACGAGTATTTCATATCGTGACGCCCGTTAGCATTTTTAAACCACACGCATGTAACGGCGAGTTACTATAGTGTTGTCAACCATAATCTTGGTTTAAGGTTGCGATTCCGTTTTATAGTTTCTTCTTTGAGCGATGGTCAAGGCTAAAGGGAAATATATCACGTACCACACACGATGAAAGTCAAATAAAACAAAACTTTTGTTACTCCAATATCATTTTGTTCTTTACTTACAGTATGGTACATGTATATCAGAGATTGAAATGATATATGTAACAGTGCATATATGTAATGTTTTTATCAACGTTGTAGACGTTTTGTTGTGACCTGTACCTATATAGCCTTGTATGGCAAAATGTGAAATATAGATTTTCATTCATTATTTGGTAAGGTGACCGTGGCTACTCGATTAATCCCGAAAATGGAACCAAATACCGTAGCTACAGTACAGAGTAATAGATACATTTTCATTGCCACAGCGACAATACAGCTGTTTCTCATGGGAACAATGCACGCTTATGACAATGAACGACCACAGAGCTTCCCAATGAGCTGATTAACTCTCAGGCCAAGACAAAGCTCCCCTGAGTGCTGTTTTATCTCAAAATAATTCCGAGAAACAACCGTTTTAATCAGCTGAGTGTCATGTGTTGATTTGACCACAATCGCGGTCATGGTGTGTACTGCAACTGTACTGTGGGCCAATAACAATTAAAACATACGTATTGCTTTATTGATGTAATGGTCATTATGAACTGTAATGAATAAAACTGCTTGACGGATGGTAAATTGTAATGGGAAGTATGTAGTATGTAACTGTTGATTTAGATAGCTGTGCGACGGTAGCATTGGGTTCAAATCCTTATTACGTTCAATGGTGACCTGGCCCCCTTAAAGTTTCGTCCGCTGTATATCACATCGCCAACTACTTAAGTTGTTGACTTTTTGCATCTACTTATCTATCTATCTATCTGCTTCTCCTTTAACGAGAGTGGCACACTCACTGTCTTGTCACTGAATTTCAGTGAGGCCCTGTTAAGAGCTTTACAGAAAAACGTGTACAAGTAGCAAGCAAATAAACAGTCAACCGTTGAAAAGACGGTTGTTGTAAGTTGCTCCACTGTTAACTACAACTTGTTGCCTTACAGGGAGGAGTTAGCGATGAGAGTGGATCTAACCGAAGCCAGAGTACAGGTAAGTTCAACTATCGATTCTATATTCTTTCCAGTTGGGCCCTGCTACATGTATCAACATTAAACAAATCTTTATCTATATGAAATTCGTTTGTCAAATCTTGGTCATACTGGTTTAGTGACTTATCTCAGATGTAATAAATGACACAGTCACAAGAATTGAAACGTAATTTCAAAATGTGAGGGATATTTTGATTTCCCACATTTGTGAACAAGAACACACGAAATACTGCTCAAACACAAGTACTATCAACGTAAAAGCATGAACAAACTGGTTCATTATCTTTTTAGCGTTAATGATTCGTTTCATTTATTTATTTATTTATTTCATCTTAAACACTCCTGGGTAGCCCCTTCAGCATTACTTGCTGATTTCCAAGGTGGCCCAGGTAACATACAGTTTGTACAAAAGAGAAATCATACAAGTAATGCAACAAGGAAATGCAAACTGAAATCAGTATGGCTGACAAATTAAACTCAAATAAATAATAGGACGTTTCATTAATATTCAACATCAAAGTACACATAAGAACATGGCACGGAAAACAAACAACCAAAGGGCATGTACAACTATAAATCAGATAAACAATATTCGCATTGTTTTTTTATTTTGATACGAAGATGCGGCACGAGACTTCTAAAGAAAAGTTGAACTGTTGTTGATATTGGAGAAATGTTTCGCCCACGGCCACCGCAGCTCGCCCCACTCTACATGACACACACATCCCGGGTCCTAATCACCGCTGCCCGCTACCGGCCGTCCAAATTGCGGCGCTAAAATTGTGTCCATTTACGAGGCCCAATTATGCCCATTTTTTCCGTCGGAGTAAAAGGGGAAATGGCAATTCTCCGATAATGAACCGACTCTTAACGAAAATGGCTCCCAACCCCGGGACCTCTTTCGACGGCAAAGATTGCCCCCGAATTTTCTCCCTGCTTTCGGCGGCTGCGGGGAAATTTGCTTAGGGTAATTTGGCCTAATTCTCGGGCTATTTAAGCAATTATTGCCAACGTTTTGCGACGGGACAATTTGATTGCAGATTGTGTCGCGGCGCTCGGCGCTTAACTCGTCAAATTGCCTCCCCGCTAGAGGAGAGATGTACCTCCGCTCTTCCGAAATCTCTGTGCCCCTGCTTTGTCTTGGAAAGCAATCCATACCCAACCCTCTAATCACGCAAAATTGAAAAGCGGGAAATTACAGGGAAAGCTCATTCAATTTTATTAGCATTCAACAGGATGCGTTACTCGAGTCGATGTAATTTCGAGAAAATTGCCCGAAATTGGCGGTTCTCGAAACACAATGTGCAAATCTAATAGTGCGAAGGGAGAGATGGGTTCCTATGAGTGACAGCCCGCTTACAGGCACACCGAAAGGTCTTGCCCCTTGTCACAGTCCTTGGGTCAGTATTCTTCGTGTACGAGAGGAAAATGACCCCTCATTGTTGCGTTTGCCACTTTGGGAGTTGATAAACTTGTCAAAAGTTGAAAAGAAGAAGCGATCTCCCATCCTTATGTATGCAGAATTAGGTGGATGTGTATTACAGAGTTAATGAAGACCGTCTGCTAGCGAGAGCAAAGAAGCATAATCACCCTTCTTGAGTGACAGTCAATCAGTCCGACTCTTACAGCGCCCAGTTGGATGTATAGCGTGTTGCATGACTCTTTATTTCCATTAGTTACGGGCCAATTGTTCGGGGAAATGCAGTTTGTGACGTCTTTATACCAAAGTGGCAGCTGGCAGTTTTCTATAGTAGTTAATGCCTCGTGTGTTCGTAAAGATCAAAAGATGTACGTCGTTTGGACGAAGCTCTCGCGTTTATGAGATCTATACAAAGAAAATTAGTTCTAACGTTTACTGGATAGAATGACAGTCTCTTCTACACTTCTTGCAATTCCACATATGCTTCGCATCCAGGTCATTTTCTGTTATTATATAGTAAATCATACTTTGTGTTTTATCCGCCTACCTATTTCAAAACGAGCATAAAATATGTTTGCGATCTTTCCAACTATTCCAAATGAAGAAAAAAAATCACCCTTAAGCAACACTTCAACTTAATTTCCTGTCTATAAAAGAAAGACTACATGTACATTATGACGATACTACAAGAGCAGCCAAAATGTGACGTCTACTACCCATTCGAATTCTTCCTGGACAGTCGTACCAATAATATTTAAATATTTCCACTAATTGTAGTCCCTAGATCTTAATTATCAGAACACTAAGGCAAGTACGGCTGTTCTCAAAAATGTGTACGTCAATGTATGATATTCTGCATACAGTTGTAACATGGCCCGTATGTATGTTTTGTCACAGGTTTGGTTCCAAAACCGGCGGGCTAAATGGCGGAAGCGAGAAAAAGCCCAGGCCCAACAACAAGCCCAGATGCAGCTCCACCACCCTGGGGGCCTCCCGGGGGTCCATCCCTACCTGGACATGGGCTGTGCCCCCCACCACCCCGGGGAACACCCCCCGGGGGTCCCCGGACTAAGCTGCCCGCCCCTGTCCCCTCTCCCTCCCGCCCTCCACCCTGGATCGTTCCCTCTGCACCCGGCTCTCGGCGGCGGGTTGCTGAGAACGCCGCTGGGTCCGGCGGGGTTCTCGCCGTTCCTCCGCGGCGCCGCCCCCGTGCTCCGCCCGATGCTGCAGGTGGACGGGCTGCAGGCGCTGGCCGAGTCCGACCGCCGGGCTTCAAGTATCGCCACTCTCCGTCTGAAGGCCAAGGAGCACTCTGCACAGATCGAAGCGCTGGGACAACACGCTAAAACTACTCCACTCAAGGAGGTGTGCTCGTGAGGACCGTACGACTGCAGGGGCGGGCCAGTTGGTCGTTCAAAGGACGGGCGATAGCTCTAGTACCAGACTGCTGAAAAATAGGAAAAATTGGCCAAATAAGGTGAATAATTTGCCAGTGGAATTAGTGGGCCATTGAGGTGCCTGTTGGCAACCCAGGATATGTACAATGCCATGTAACTCTATGGTCGGCTAACTACTCTGGCAAATTATTCGCCCTATTTGCTTGCAATTGCCCAATTTTACTTTTTTTCTGGTAGAGACTAGACAGAGAAGGCCACATACCTTCCTTCAAAAATTTCTCCTTCTCACAGAGCTTATCAATGTCCCGTTTTTGTTTCTTCCCGACTTTGTGTGAAATTATACTATCCATGTCGCTACAGAACATCAACTTGCCCGCCCTTTTTTAAAGATCTTTAGCCGGCTTTGCTGCAATGTCTTTAAAAAATTCATGCCTGTCCAAGTCTTGTGAGTAATAACCCTGATCGTGGGTCTGTTGCGTTGCTGTTTGACCCTGTAAAGATGTAGAAACGTATTGTGCAATCTTGTTGTCGTTGTTGTATGTAAGCTGTGAATATTTTATGCCAGTCAGTTTTCTTTGATGTAGTGCCATACAAAGAAGTAGTTATTGAACAGACAATCTCATTTACATTAAGAGTCACTTCACTAGCTATAGTCAAAGGTAATCAAGATCTCTACATACATGCGTTTTACCATATACATGTAGTTTATGAATCCAAATGGGATCGAATAACATTTTGGCGGACAAATGTACAAAACACAAGAAAACTGTTACTTGATTTTACCATAACTCTGAGATTGGCATCATTATTTTTGGAACATTTCCCTAACTTGTTGAAGTCGAAAAGTTCAAGAGGCCGTTTGGCTGTTGATTTCAGTGAACGGGTTTATAACCGACCAAGTCATGTCACGTAAAATATGACAGGAGACATGCGCAGCTAGAAAAGAACTCACGGCGCAGATTGGGATACTTTCAGCATAGACTTACGAACTGTCCAGGCTAGATTATCAAACTTCTAAAATGTGGCCTTTGCAACATCGTAGGCCTGAAAAGTATAGAAAAGAGCGCACAGTTAGAGAGGTAAAAGCAAATGCACGGTCTACGAACTGACCGAAAATTGACCCCCAAATTTGCCCAGAAGGCTAGAGTTTCCATATGTCAAATCGTCGTAAATACACCTCACTTCTGGAGGTTACAGACAGACCTACAGCAATTGGGTGGTGTTCTGGTAAAGCGGACCAGATACGAATAAACCAACACCCCTTTGCTAGAGCTGAGAGGGTTTGACGCCTTTGTTTTAGATAACTATCCCCACGCATTCTTCTCTATATTTAGTTTCTTGACAACGCCAGCGTTTGACATACTATAAGATGCCATACAATTTAAAAACAAAGTGTATATGGAGTCGTGCAAATGAACTGTAATAGTTTATATAGACGTAATTGTTATGTATAGACCCGTGATATAAGGTACATTGTAATTGGAGGAGGGTTCTCAAGAGTATCGGGCTTCGCATGTAACTATATTTAAAGAAATCCCTCGTGTAATTTATTACGCAAGAATGTCAATATCTCCAAGAATGGTGTCCCGCTACACTCCATGTAAGTGGCGTTTATATGCTTGTAAGTGGTCCGTATCCGTACTGAAAGTTTGTCCATTGTTGTATATTGTGGAAATTTATGGATGTCTTCAAAATACAGTATCTATAGAAGCCGTCTCTACACTGCGTTGATGTATAGAGTTTTAATTCTATGTGTAAATACAGCTGCGAGGTCTGTAAAAGATTTTTATTCTCTACTTAGCTTCTTGGCTCTTTGTAATGTTATATTTTATTGACCCACTCGTTTGTGATGTAAAGGATTGTCGTTTGAAGGAGAAATTCGATTAGATGTCGGTTTGCTGAACATATTTGCCCCTGTATCGGAGAGTGTGTCCTTTGTCTGGCGGGAGCGGGGTATCCTAGACCGGACAGAGAGGGGCGGCATGAATGCATTCTCCTGACATCTGCAAAAGCCTAATCCAATTTGAAAAGATGCAGCCAGTCAGTATAGGTAAAGGGCAGAAGGAAAATTGATTTCAGTTTCTCTTGCCGAATCCTACATGGGCCTATACTAGTGTAGGACAATCGGAGTAAAATAACGGTATTAGGCAGTGCTCTTCGCAAACAATGATATTGCAGAGATGTTGACCACAAGGAGTAGAATATAAAGCGAACTGCAAAGAATAAGAACTACGGAAAATTGATAGGGAGCAACGAGAGAAGACATGCATCAAGTTTCATTTTCGATTTTTGCATATGTTGAAAAAAAATCTCAAGTATTTCATGCTTTGGGTTGTTTTGCCGCCTGTACATGTCATACAGGCAACAGCATGTCATGGCCTACGGGAAAACGAGAACGTTCTATAAATTTCATTGAGGATTTTTAGACAATAGTTTCACAAAACTTGTACCAAATCAACTTGAAGAACCCGGTGGAATGCTCCTGTAAGTTGCCCCAAGGGCCTTCTTCAAAGCCTGTATAGGACGTTGCTATCCGTTAGTTCCTTGAAGGCTAGGAGGTTACTGGTGAATTGTAAATCTTGTCAAGTTCCTATAGTATCGAGACAGTTCGATTGGCATGGAGACGACAGCAGTTCCCGTCAGTGTCAGACGATTTTTTACGTGTCTACAAGACGAATGGCCGCCATGTTTGCTCACGTGTGGGGGTCGCCATGTTGGATTACGTACAAGTGAATGGGAACTTTTGTCTGGCCTAAGCACCGCTTGGCGGGGACAACATGCCGACAGTGTCGCCATGGTGATCACAAGGTCAAATGTACAGGCCAGGTGGACGTGATCTTAACGCTCTCACACCAAAGTTGTCCCCAAACCAGTTTATAAGTCCACCAAATTAGCTCATCACTGCTGTTCCTGACAAGTAGACCGTCACATTAACATTAACTTACACTCACTATATACACAGGCATTACACTGGAAAACTTAGTGTACGTTTCTCATCATTAAACATGACACAAAATAGGATAGACTTACCGGTGTACCGATCGTGTCTTCAGTCCAGAATAGCTCTCTCCCTGCTGAGTCTCCATTCCCTGCCTTGCTCCTACTGTTTCGTGGAGGTTTGAATCCAACATCATCTGATTCTACCCTATCTACCTGCATAGTACAAACACGTATTACAAGATTCATTCTTAGTAAAAAAAGAGAAAGGACTGATAAAAATAACTTATTGGATGTCTGGAAGGGACCATGCCAAATGACCCCCGAGATTTCGTAGCCGCATCACTACCGACGTCTGTGTTAGCGCAAGGCCCTTGCAACCATGATGGTTTTTACTGTGCTTAAATATGATAGCATGTTGATGGGATTGTGGCACGAAACGTCCCCGTTATAGTCTTTTCACAGTCGATATCCCGTCTCAATAATCATGTCAAAGGTAAAGTTGAAGCAGCCGTCCTCAACTGAAATGGATTCTTTTTCGTCTAGCTTGCAGCAGAGCAATGCGGCGGCTTCGCTACGACTCGCGTTTTCAGACAAACACTTCTTCTCGATAACCCCCCTGTTCCACTAGGACGGCGCTCTCTCTACGATCTAAGATTTTTACAGAGCACTCAACGAATTTCATAGATTAAAAAACGAATCTTTTTACGCTTTGTGTGTTTTGTTGTTTTTTTCAGTCATACTTTTACACTTTACACAATATTCAAATTATGAAATGATGGGCTACGCAAATTCAATTCAAGTCGCAGCGAGAGCGCCGTCCTAGTGGAACAGGGGGGGGGTAAGTGTGTTGGGTTCTGTTACGTGCAGAGGTTTGACGCTTGAGGCTAACGTTTGGATCTCCCCCATACACGGGGCCACTGGCTTTACGTCCACATCCAAAATGACGAATGCAACGCGAAATTATCTCAGTGATTATTTATGCCAAGTATGTAATTTTAAAAGTATGGAGTTTCTGAACTACCGACCATTGTCTTATAAAACCTAAAATCTCTAAAAGATCTGAACCATCACCTTACTTTTATTGTTAATAGAATTAATGGAGGGGGTGTGGTAATTGAATTTTCCGCCCTTGGTGGCCGTTTTGTGCCCCCACCACATGCCCTAGCGACAGGCCTGGCAACCACACTGGGACTACACTACACACTTGTGCCGAAAATTCGGACATAATGAAAAGGTCGATCGAAAGTGACAAGGAAATAAAGACGTCCAAAAGAACACAGCTACTAGTATTCATGATTTGTTATGGTGGTTTCAACAATAAAAGAGAACTTTGGGCTTAAAGAAAATTATGAAGGCAAAATAGGCCAAATTCCACTGTTGTCTGTCTCTCCTATCTTCAACAAAAAAAGCTAATACGAATTTCTGATGTATTAATTTTGCAACGGGTCAATATGCGAAAATTACTATGATTGTGTTGTTAAAACTTTGAAATGTTGGTGCGACGGTTCCTGACGCTTCGCTTTCTAGATTACGAAAAAAACAACCGCCTCGAGTCACCCTGGTACAACTGTTACGCTCTACCCACACACACACTGCTGTGTTTTCAGCTGAAATTTACAGAAAAGATTTCTGAAAGAGAGGGAAAACATCCGGCGCCCATGTACAACAGACCACCTGTCCTGCCGGCTACATTAGACACGTAAGAACCGGATTGTGTCGAGGGAGACAAACGTCCTATCGGCAAACTTTCCAAACTCTTTTGCCAACACAAATTCCTCTATTTGCCTACTTGTTTTGTCTTTGATGTGAGTAGCGACGGGTTAGCCTTCAACAGCTGATTTGATTCTCGTGTGTATTGTTGTATCGCTTAAAGAACAAAAAATCAGTGGCGAAGACATGCTATCTTTGTCTTATTATTGTACTATGCTCTATAGTGGAAAAGAGAGGCCAGTGTTTTGTTATCTGCACAATATCTGTGTCGTTATTTTGGTACTTATAGGAAGAACTTTCTTTTTTCTAGAGGAAAACAGTTGTTACATTTTCAGTGCGATTTCATGTGTTGAAAAGATCTTAGTTCACAACGAAGTACAACATGATTACCCTTTGTTTTGACATTTATTGGAGTGGGACACACTTAAGAAATGTGACGTTCAAGACACAGAAGTGTAAGTTCTGAGAAAGGAGAAGGTAATCAACATCCGGACTGGGTACGAACGGGGGGAAAACATTTGAACTGAATCCAACCCCGACACTTGAGTGGCGTTCAAGAAGGTTTCGGCATCTTCGCCGCTTCACTTTCTCTCTTTCATGTACCGTGATTTTCCCACCGCCCGCGGATCGATCCTCTCCTCTCCCCTCCCCGCCATGTTTGCCCATGGTAATTAAAATTAATTTACTGAAGAGTCCGGCCCCCCGGTCGATGCGCTGTGGAGAGCGTGCTAATTGGTGGTAAGTGTCCGAGCAGTTTTTCTAGCAATTCCGTCTGATGGCCTCTCAGGAGGCGGCGCGTTTGTGTCCACCTGTTTTAAGACTCCTTGACGATCCTTTGAAGACGGGGCTAAAGCCTCTCGACTCGCCCCGGCGGCTTTGGCGCCCTTTCCCGACTCACCACATCAAAGCACGCGGTAGAATAAACACCGCGCGACCACCTGAGAGACCAGCCCGCCAATTTGCTCAGTTGGCGACGATACATCGCCCGGGGCTCCATTCTACTTAACAGGAATACGCCTGGATTGGTCGACACGGGTTCGAATCCTGCTGGAGAGGCCGTAGGGTCAATAGACCACCATACACACTCCATCACGGCCGGCCGCCCGCGCCATGGATGCGTCGCGGCGTGGAACACAAGATTTACACAGATCCAATTTGCCGCCTGTGTACCGTGACCGAACAACTCACACGGCATCGCTGTTCTTTTGGTGTCGGTTTACAAGACCGGCTCCTTAAAGAAACGTGTCAAACGTCATCTTTAACTAGAGATTCTGGGAGGAAAAATCGTCAGGATTATCTACGTTTGAGCTTTCTTCTCGTTCCTTTTTGCGTTTTTCTTATGTTGCAAATCATTAAGGTTAAGGAACACAATAAGAAACGGATTTCCCACCAACCACCTGCCTGAGGATAATCTGCCTGATTGTCGTTAAGCTTCCAGATAAGATCAAACAAAGACTTAGTACTGGAACCTTCGGTTTGTCCAAGTTAGTTCAGGAAGGGTACAAAGTCAGTTTTGAGACGGTGGCCTGTGGTCCATGAATTAAGAAAGCAGAGATTCCTTTCGTATGATATAAAGTCGTGGGGGAAGTAAATTAGAAAAGAAAAATGTCAAGTACATAATAACATCACAGCGAGAAAAAAGACGTCTTATAAAGCCTTCTTTCGCCCCGTCCACCTTTTCGACTGTGACAACGAGACCGTTGCCCACCAAAATTGCCATCATAGTACTTTAAACGAATATCATTGATAAAGAAATGTATTTTGTAAGGTTTGTGTGCTTTGTTGTCTTTCAAATCTTACTTTTACATCATGGATCATAATGACGTTATAAACTCACAGATTAAACCAATCCTATTTTGGTAGCTCAACGGTCTCCATCCGGTGGAAAGGGGGCCTACATGACGCATGCGCTGCACCCCTCCCATCCTCCTCCCCACACTCACTTTCAATTCCACTTCACCCCCGCCAAGTGGACGGTGCTGCTGTGAAAAGTGAAGTCACAAAGCCAAGCCGCACTGCGGGCAAAAATGTTTGTATTTCTCATGGCGGGGCGTCGCCCCGTCCTCGTAACCATGGCGACCACGTCAAGGCGGTGGCTGTTTCTACATTTCTTGTGCCTCCTTAGCGAGCAGCTGGTCCTATAGCAGACACTTGTGGAGAAAGTATCGGGCAAAACGGATTAGCGGCGCTACGTTTATCTGCGAAGGCCTCTCTCTATTGTAAGAAACAGGCAGATGTTTTGAAATATGTTTACAAACAATGGAGTTAAAGAAGTATATATTAGATTAGTCAATAAGGCCCATCTTCCACTAGACGGCTACCGCTGAGCAACCAAAATTGACTCGCTACAAATATTGTTTGAACGCGTGTCAGAAAATGGCAGCGAATATCAGAAATACAGAATACTAGTACATGTATACCGCCGAACTAGTAGCTCAAGAACAGCACAATGCTAAGACTATATAAACCTCCTTAATGCTAAGTAATCCTTACTGTAAGTTGATGTATACTAATGTATGGTCTGCTAGGACTGACCATTCAGGCTGGAAGCGGAGATGTATGAATTCGTTACCTTTGCTTTGCTGTTCGACAGGATTGCATCAAAATAATCCAATGGTCAAATGCTGCAATTTGTGACTAGTCCGCAAGAGCTCGCTGTTGCTTTACAACAACTATGAAAGGACTCGGACTTGTACGACCGAATGAGGAGAAAGATGAAGGCCAGCAGCAGGGACCCCGCCATGAATGTCGGACGACTCGGACCATTACCAACTCGGCCCAGTCAACTCGGCCCATCTGCCTGGTCAACTCGGCCCACACCGCTGGTCAACTCGGCCCATTTCCCTGGTCAACTAGCGGCCCGATACCGGAGACAGAAATTTAGGCACCAACACACACAAGTTACCATGGCTGTCGCTCTCACTACTAGTCTCAGGTGTAAACTGGATGACTAGACTGTTTCCATAGCCGAACAATTCAACAGTTCGAAGTTGCCTGACAAAAAACGCGGTCTGTATGAAAATCATGTTGATTGTCCAAGCGCCGGCGGTTTGGGACGTCAAACACCTCAAAGTCAACAGTTCGAAGTTGTCTGACAAAAACGCGGGCTTTATCTAGAAATATGTATACAGAAAGCAGAACACTTTTTTTTAACAAAGACCTGGTATTTTTACATATATCAAATGTATTAGTCAACAGCCAGACTCGAGACCTAGTTAGCGACCGCACTATCGTAGTTGTGTATATTTGATGGTTAGGCCGAGTTGACCAGGGGAGTGGGCCGAGTTGACCAGGGGGGTGGGCCGAGTTGACCAGGGGGGTGGGCCGAGTTGACCAGATTTGCGATGGGCCGAGTTGGTAATGGTCCGAGTCGTCCTGCTTCCCCCCGCCATCAGTCCCAGCATCGCGCAAGTGGCCCGGAGTCAGCAGAAATAAGCTGTCTCAGAGACAGCAGAAAGAAGCTGTCTCCGAGTCAGCAGAAATAAGATGTCTCAGAGTCAGCAGGAGGAAGCTTTCTCAGAGTCAGCAGAAATACTAGTAAGCTATCTCAGAGTCAGCAGAAATAAGCTGCCTCAGAGTCAGCAGAAATAAACTGTCTCGGAGTCAGCAGGACGAAGCTGGCTCAGAGTCAGCAGGGCGAAGCTGGCTCGGAGTCAGCACTGAACAAGAAATTCACAAAAACTCAATATTGTACGGAGGCATGAAAACTCCGATTTTTTTGTTATTCTTCATATTGTACTTAATTGTTTGTATTCATTTCTACTTCTGTTCCTTAGCCTGTCGAAGTACAATGACGAATAAGTCTCATCTGTGGGCTTAACTGAAAACATCACTGAAAACATGCATCAAATCCAATGCCTTTGATTACGTCTTAACATATTGCATGCACGATATAGGTGTTTTCTATGCTTGTTTACATCGTTGAACATGTTGTTGCAACTCGTCGCTGATATCAAAGTAACTAGACATTTTCAGCTAACCGCAAGTCGTTTCTGCCAACATACCGGCAACACATGATCTTTCGAACATACGAGCCAAATCTTTCACCCAGTAAGGCATAAAAGAAGGGGTTTATGGCCGAGTTCGTGACATATAGAAGCAAACCAAGTTCAAATAAAGCATCAGGAATATGGTTCACCAACTTGAACTCCAACAGAAGCGTACTAATCTGCCATAGAGACAACGCCACAACAAAAAAGGTAACAACAGCAGCAACCATCTTGGTGACCTTGTTCCTTGACTTGGTTGCTCGTCTGCATTGCGTAGATGGCGGCGTCTGTCGAAGTTTTCGCCATATTGGTATGTACAGGTTGATCATGATGCATGTTGGAAATACGTACGTGACTGCGAAGTTGTAAACAACACGCAGTTTACTGTACAACGTTGAGGAAACAACAGGCGGGTGGAAAAACTTGCAGGATGTTCTTACATGGTTTCCTCTGGTTGAAAGATTTTCTTGGACGTAGACCACAAAGTCCGTGTCTAAAAACACTGGTGTGACGGAAACTGCAGCAGCACACCACACAGCAGCGCATGTGATCCATGCCTTCTTCGCACAGACACCTTGCTGTCCGATTGGGTCCGTGATGGCCTTGTACCGTTCAAAGCTGATAGCAGTGAGGAAGAACACGCTGCAGTAAGAAGTGCCGTAGCTCATGATATAGCCAGCAACGCACACGGTATGGCCAAATATCCAGCCATTTGCGTGCAGCTGAGCGACTGTGTCAAACGTGACATTGCAACAGTACGATGCGTCCGCTATAGCCAGATTGAGAACGAAAATATTGGGAACGGTCCGCATGTCAGGATACCTGATAATGATGTACAAGACCAGCAAGTTTGCGAGGAATCCTACGATGGCCACTAGTTGACTGATGTAAACAAAGACAAGGACAGTAGTGGAGGTAGAATCCAGTGGCCACTCGCCGTAACTGACGTTCAAGCTGTCGAAGGTTGCAGACCTGTTGTCATCGGATACGTTCGGAAGAAAATCACCTATGATATCTAAGGAATTCATCGTCAAATTGAACGCGTCCATTCCCTCGATCGCCTAAAACAACCTGCCTGAGAAACTCACTCGACATCAAATAGGTGGACAGGATTCCGGCCACGGATGTGTTCACCGAAGCAAACCTATTCAGCATCCCTGCTGAATCCTAATGCAGATAAGGGAGTCTTGATATTATCATGGGCAATACACTCAGCTCGCAGCCCAGGGGACGACTCATCCTGACAGATACAAGACATTGCCCGGTCCGAAAGTAGTCAGAAACGCTTTAAAGCCCTCCGAGACCGTAAGATCGACCGTGATGACTAAGTAAATCCGTCCTTCCCATCTTCAGCTATCTTCAGTGAAAGTCTTAAAATATTAAGAGGACCGATATGCTGCCTCTCGACAGTACTTTCCCATTGCTACACGATCCCCTACCGAGGTACGTGTTAGGACGCACGATATCCAGTAATCATGGTAGGCTTGAATAGATCATCCCGTCTGGAATTAATCGGATTTCCCCATACCTTATATCTATAGAAGAGCTTAAGAATCATCCTGAACATTATCCATGATGATAGATGATACTAGCCATCACAAGTGACGCGCACCAATATCAGTAAGCGCTGTGACCGATTAATTCTGTGCTTTTCGGATTTTTTTAGCAAACACGAATAGAAACCCGTACATACGTAACTTACACATTAACGAATACAGTTATTTACTTTAAAATTTCTACCTATAAATGAGGACGACAAGGATCCATCAACACTTCATGTTTATTAGCAGTAAACACATCAGTAACGCCAGTTTATGTATGCTCCCAAAACTGAGAGATTGGGAGACGGAGAAACAACAAAGATACGAAACAAATGGCAATGCAAACCAAATACATAAAAAACCTGAAGCGTAACCTTGCATTTCACAGCCGTGTATTACAAGACACTACTGTTGCTGCCTGGTCAGATCCAAGATTGACCGTTAACTCCCCCCGTATCCGCCTGCCGGATTTTCGAGCATTTTTCTTACATAGACGCCATTGACAAAGTAGAATTTGAATGTACCGTCTGAACTTGTCGCCCAATAACGCATAAAAGAATGGATTTACGGCGGAATTTGTGACGTACAGCGCCAAACAGACGTCATACAGACCATCAGGAACTTTCTGAATCAAGTTGAAGTATTGAAGTAGCCAGTAGGTGTGCCAGGGGAGCAAGGCAACAACAAAGAAGGCCACAACCGCTGCGACCATCCTGGTAACCCTGTTCCTTGACCTGATGACCTGTGGGGATAGATTACACCTTTTCCTTTCGCGCAGTTTACGCCATATGATTACATATAGAGGTATGATGATACATAATGGCACTACGAAGTTTACTGTAAAGCCGTACATGCCACGTAATTTCTTAAAGAGTTCTTCTGGTATGTCGTCCGGGGCGAAGACGTCGCACGTGGTTACGAGGTGATCATTACCCTCCGACTCATCGGAGTAGGTTTGAACATCGGTTTTTACAAGAATCAGCGCTGGCGACGCAGCAACTAAACCAACGAACCACACAACGACGCTGGCAACCCATGCTTTTTTCTGAGAGATCCTCTGTGAGTGTCCTATGGGATCTGTGACGGCCTTGTACCGTTCGATGCTCAAAGCAGTCAGGAACCACACGCTACAAAACGCGCTGACGTACCCCATGATGAAGTAGACGTTACACATCGCACGGCCGAATATCCAACCATTTACGTGGAGAGCGTACACAGAATAAAAAGGCGCCGCGCAGCAATACAGCGCGTCCGCTGCCGCCAAGTTGAGTACAAACACATTAGGCACAGTTCGCATGGCCGGATATCTAGCGATTATGTAGATAACAAAAAGGTTTGCAAGCAATCCTATACCAGCTACCAACTGTCCAATGCATACAAACGCTAGTTCATGTGGCGATGGAGCTTGTGGCCACGAGCCTCTTGTATCGTTACTGCAGTCGAAGACTTCTGTATTGTTGTAGGCCGTTGTGTTGATGTTTGAGCAATCCATGGTAAGATTCATCGTCTTCTCTGGTCAGTATATATCTAGTACAGTCGGTGTTCCTGGGTGACAAATTGACAATGGGCTTTAGTTCAACACATGGACATATCTTCTTCTACAGAATGTTGTCATAAGCTCAAATAAAAAAGCTCTCGTGTAGTTGGTTTTAAGTTTTAAAGAAGATACAGGAAGAAAATCCCAATTTAGTCATCACCTGAGAAGACATCGTAAGCCGATACACACTGGAATATTATTGTTGAGTTTAGTGGATTCTACCGAGCTGTTTGGCAATATAAAGTACAGACATACGGAACCTTTACCTACCGGGAAATAATAGGAAAAGCCCTTTGATGACAAGATGCTGCATGTAACTCTTTACGACTTCATTGCCCGACTGGTGATCATGGATGTAGCTGCGTTTTCCTACTTTATATACATGAGCTGATCACTTCCGGCGGAAAGGATATTGCCATTACAACCATATATGGCAATTTGATCGTCCAAGAGGAAGGAAATATTTAGTTATGGTTATAATGTATTCCAATTGCTTATCAACCGGTAAGAGGTAGTCTCTACCAGACTAACTACACTGGCTATAATAGGGAGATATTTGCCAGGGGAGTTTGGCCGCTTTGTGGTTTGACTGGTCGTGCAGTTCGGAGGGGGAAACTAACCCTCCCGCGGACCGACTCTGGCCAGCTATTCCCTTCTTTTGCCGAATTCTACGATCCGTACCCCCGTAGGAAGGCCTGGTGGAGGCTAGGTAAGAGGTGTGGGATGATGTTGACTGAAGGCGGGAGTGAAAGATCAAAAGAACCATCAACGTAATGTGTTTGCTAGTGATTTGATCCAACAAATGACATAGCTTGAACTTGCTTGAACCCACTGAGGTTTGACTGAATAGTAGAGCAAAATACATTGGTTTCGTCCATACAATTTATGTAGATTCATGCGTCTAATGGCAATGTCAACAGTTCTATCGCCTCCTCTCTTTGTATCATCGAGCTGATCTTCTGGTCTTTCACTGGTTGCGTTGATACAATATAATTACATGGGACTAGTGGCAATGTCAACAGCAAGGTAGGAGGTTACATAACCTGGCATGACCCCGCCGATGTTTGGCTGAATGATTTAGAGTAAACTACCGATTGCGTTGATAAAATATAATTTGATGGTGCTAATGGCACTGTCAACAGGTTTTGTGGGAGGTTATTTGGAGATTTAATTTTGATGTTCTGATAGTGTTTTAGTCGTGAAAACACGGATATGTCATGCATGATGTCCAACTCCTCTATATTATCACCTATTCCCCTATGCATATATATGATGTAAACCTGAATCCTGCAAGGTAATGTACATCTATCATAATCGGAAAACCTGAGGAAGACCATGAGTTCAGGGACAAGAAAAGTTTCCTTTGAGGCATGTTGGCCATGGAGCCGAAAAACTGGCTTGTATAACCATCAAGTTAGCCTCCAACAGGCCGTGAGACTGGGGCGTGGTATGAAACCCTATTAATATGGTGGTCTAACTCCCCTGGCGAATTATCATCCTTATTTGGCTAAATTTTAGTATTTTTCAACCAGCGTTGATTGCTATGCTGGAGACTGCTTCCAAGTGACGTCCTGGATAGCCCGTTGGCTTGCGTTACACAATCTCTCGCTGTCGGAGGCTGATTGGGATTTAGTCAGGCTGGGTCACCCGTGACCTTCAGAGAACAGCCGGAGGGACCGGTGACCCTAGGTGGTTAGGACAATGACCTCCACCTCCTGTCCAACACAGCGTGCCTCCGTCTGCCGGACGTGATTGGAAGGCCAAACGTAATTACTTTTATAGTTGCGGTTAGCTGCGGTTTGTGTATACCTTCCGGTTGAGATTGGGTATAAAGGAGTGTAAAAGGTCATGCCGCCGAGGCCCGGCTCACTGTTTGGTTAGTGCGACCTCGGTGGTCTTGGATACGAGCCCGTGAGGGAGTTTAAAGGACTAAGTATAAGGTAAAAGCTGAAGCAGTCATTATCAACTGAGTAGAAGAAAGACGCGAAATCTAAGATGAAGAAATACGCGAAATCTTCCATCTCAGGAAGAAATACGCGAAATGGACACAAACTGAACATTCCAAAGGCAAACACTCAGAGATACAGACAGTCTCCAATACCTTACCTCACACGACTGTATGATTTCTAGTAGTATTCTGTGACGTAGATGTGGATTTTAATGACAGATATGTACCTTGTGGAATATTTTTGTCCATGATACAGTTCTACGGCTTTTATTGCGAGAAGATAATTTCTTGTTGAATGTTTTCCTCAAACATGGTTTGTACATGTACATTGATTTTTAATTCAGTTCACGGTTGAACTGCGACAAACCAATAAAGACATCTCGTATCTTGTATCTATGAAGCATGATGCTTCTGCGAGTAACGATGCGGCTTCTCTACAGCTCACGTTTTCAGCTAAGCGCACCAGGTCACCCCTAGCCCGGGTGCCATATATGGATGCCAAAGTTGGATATAGCCTAATGTCTCTCACGGATCTACCGCGACAGACCCACATGTTCTTGGTTTGTAATCTGCAGACCTTGACCTTTAACATTCACTGGAGCATGCGTACTTATAAAACGGCTTTTCAAATCGAAGGAGGATGACCTTGGATAAAAACATCCGTTTCTGATCATCCGGGGCTGGGGTAAACCATTATCAACGCTTAGCGGGAAAATGTCCCACTATAAAATAGACACACACCTTTTGAAGCAACCTCTCAGGGAGTAGAATCGATTCTTTACACAACAAACTTGTACATTTCACTAGGTTACATACCCTCTTGGTTTACGTTCGCTCCGATATACATCCGTTACCACCCGTGATTTTCGGGATGAAAGTTTAAAATCAACAAGAAGTCGACAATTATGTACGATTAGCCTGGAAGCCAAGATATAGAAATGGCCTACACATACAGGTCAGTTCCTCGGCTTCAATACCAACATGTCCCAAACTAAAGGAAACTTTCCCTGGGCCCCAGTGAGGGAAGTCTTTATTCGGGGCAATTAAGTCGGCCTTGATACCGAAGAGCTGACCTGGCTTCCAGGCTATGTAGGATGGTCCTTTGCAGAGAGGACTTCTACAAACGATAAATGTTTCTGACGATTATCAGTGGTCATGGGTCTGCGGAAAATCACATGCCTGATATAATTGTAGGGAAACGCCCATTGTGGCCTTACTGGTTTCCTGTTGCCCAAATCGGTCTTAGTTAATCAAGAAAGACTTATACCTGCCAGATAAAAGATTCAAAGGGGGATCAAGGAAGTCCTGAAAGATCAAGTATCGGATACCGTGTTTCCCCGGCTGGGTAGACTTTAATAAGCTACAAATGGAGTATCGGAGAAGACGACAAATCACGCTTTCTCACGCGATATCTCTTCATAAAGTCACTGTGAGAAGCACCGTGACAACAAGCATCCAGTCTGGGGTTTCGTCTGCTCCTGAATACTGTTTTGCACCGACCAAGGCTGGCATACGGGCTTACGGAATACTTCAGTGTAGTTAGAATTTCTCTGGCAAATAATTAAAGAAAGTCTACGACGTCGATGACCGTGTTTCAGAACGACCCTAAAACGATTCTAACATGTCCCAATGGATTGCGGTGAAGCATGGTAAGGTGGTCTTGTGATTAGGGATGTTGATTTAGAATTCAAAGGTTCTGGGTTCGAAGCCCCAATGCTGTGCCATTGGGAAAAGCGCTTTCCACCTATTTCGTCACTTGACGGCGTCAGGTGAAAATGAGTACCAAGCTTCGGGACGTCCTCTCGGATGGGGCGAAAAACCGGAGATCACGTGTTTGAGGAGAGCCACACAACGAGCACGTAAAAGATCACCACACTTATCGAAAAGAGACTCAGGGGTCCATCCCGGTGTGAGTGGATCATCGGCAAACCTTACAGTCTGGTCTTACACAGCTTGTACTAACTGTACAGCACTGGTGTGTTACGCATACAGGCGGTTTACCGGTTGAGCGCAACAAACAAACAAACAAACAAACAAACAAACAAACAAATCAAAGATGTCGAATGTTCGTTTGACACTGCGGTCGTCGTGTGCAAACTTTACGCTGTATATGTCACCAATAGATATGATGTTTATATCTGCAGGAATTGCCCCGAAGTTAGATCTAAAAGTGGGCGTGGCCCTGTACAGCGTTCGTGATACCATCGACCCCATCCCGGATGTTTACAACTATAACTAGCGCTAGACATAAACACACAACGGCACAATAACTTGCAGTTTTGACGTCAGCTGTTAGCCTCGCATTGCAGGCTTTGGGAGCAATGTGCTAGCCTCGCATTACAGTACAGTGCGTTCAACTTCTGGCACTGGATGTTTCTCCGTCCGTGTCTGTTTTCAATGACTGTGCAATCTCTTAATCTTGCAGTGACGTAACGTCGTCTTGCATGAAGAATGTTTTCTTGGAAGCCTGCCGAATATAGAATGTCGTACGATCTACATGGGTCATCTGAGGATCTGAGGACGAGGTAGTGCCAGTGGGGAGAAGCAGAAGCAACAAACTGGTAAAATCTGAACGTCTTTCAAAAACTGAATGCAATCAGCAAACTGTACATAGATCTACATAGTTTAGGTAAAATCCTTCACATCTTTTGGTGTATAAGGTCGGTGACCATCTCTGTTTCTATAGCGCTTGGTTCACACAGGCCACTACAGTAGGAGGGCCTAGGAGGCCCGGGGCTGGTAGTGGTGTGCGTTCAGTTCCCATACCCTTTCTCAAAAGTGCTAATAGCTAAGCAGGGAAAGCAGCAAGCATGCACCATTTTTCAAGTCTGACCCGGCCGGGGTTCGAACCCCTGACCTTCAAATGCAAGGCGAACACTCTACCCCCTAGGCCTGCACATCGGCTTTGAACAGCACATCCATCATAAGCTCCAAGAAGGCCAGCGACGGAGTCTGCTACGGAGGCTAATAAAAGGGCCGCACTATACAAAATGAGCAGCAGATGAAGTACGTTTTCCAAGAACCCTTACTGCGCATGATCTCTTCAACTTGCTGTTCATGCCGTTCATCCTTCCCGCGGAGAAAAACGTGTGTGAAGCCACGTAGCCTGCGGCCTGTATTTGGTTATAAAAAAATACGTTTCTCACAAAGCAACTTGATGAAAGACGCGTGAAGCCCTCGAGCACTTCTCTGTACTTTCGTGCGAGGCTTGTCTGCATTAGGTTCACAAGCCTGCAGTGACGGTTGTTCTTTATCATATTGACCCTGACCCTGGAGGCACTGGCATATCAATACAGGACATACAGACGTCTAAGCTATTTACGACGAACAGTATGACTTTTATTTCTTAAAGTTAATGTCTAAAAAGCATTGACTTCGACCATGCAAAAGAACAACCTGTGCGATCGACAGATTGACCTTTTACCTGCCATAAAAGGTGCTCATTCCTAGACAATGACTGGTGCTATTCAAGCCAAATTTTGGGTAAGTCCCTAACTTTTTTGGATGTGCTTCAGTAGAGTGTTGCAATAAGAAGCTCCTTGGTTGAAAATGACAGTTTAAATCTTATTCTCGCTTCCAAATACTTTCACGTAATCACCCTCAACTGGCAGACTACCTGCATGAAGTATAGCCGACAGCACGAAGCCAAAGGACGTCTGATGACACCATGATGTAGAAAATGTGGACCTTTTTGGCCAGCTCGTAAATCTTGTAGAGACCCAGCACGTCCTTGGGGGGTCTGCATGGGGGTCGGTAATTACAACGCTTTATGCTAAATTCATGAAGGCCGCCTACATATTACACAAAATTTCAGGAAGACAGTAACGCAAAATTTGGCCACCTCGCCACGAATGATGGGGATGAAATAGCTTTTCCTCTACAAATGCTTGCCTACGCCTTACGGAAAAGGGTCATGCAGCCCTCGTCCTTGGCACAGGAGGCAGCCCGCGGGGAGTCTAATAAGAAACAGTCGCGCCTCACTTCCATAAACTTTATGTTTGTCTTGTCCAGTATAAAGAACACGTCAGATAAGTTAGCAGCCTTGATATATATGTCTATGCCTAAACAGCCAGTACGTTAGTCAGTAGGTCGGACACGGTTGGTAACTAGGTTAGCCTATTAATAATCTTCAAGCAGATGTAGGGTTCGGCTCAGTGTTTCGAGCAAGAGGTGAAGAAAACACAACCTGGTACTTATCCCTATTTGATATAACTACCGGATCTCTTCTGCAAAAAGAAACACGTGTAAAATACAGAGCAACCCACATCTGCTTCGGAATTACCTAAAACCCTAGAAGAGCCTCAAACCCCTAGAGGAGCCCTTCCCCTACAGCTGAGTCTGCGGGCTGGACCGTTGCCTACCCCTGTGAAGAGGTCAGGCTTCTTTCACGTGATTGGCCAGGCTCCAAGGTGTCATCTTTCTCCCTCCATCTCCGAGAAGGAGGTGTGCCCCGTCCCCGTAGCTCGGTCACTTCGGCACGGCACTTACGCGAGAAGGCGGACCCCTCAAACCTCCCCCTCACGTCCATCTCTACACCGGGAAAGACGGTCGTACACCTAGCTTCTGCCAGCTCCTCGGGAGAGCAAGTATAGAACATCGCGTGATCTTGGAACAGACTTGCTTCTGTTTGTCAGAACTTTTGGAGTGAGAGAAGAAGAGTCATGGATTCCCGAGTTACTTGTGCCGCGTGTACGCTGGCTGTTCTATTGATGTGTTACATGGCGGCAGCTGAGGTAAGAACTTGTACCATTTTATAATACCTTAATTGTGTGTTATGTAGTATAGGCATGTTGTAGAATTGCGGCAAGTTTATGCCGTTCTGTATTGGGTGTTCGGTGGGATGGAAATTTACGGCGTGTTGGAAATTTGCCCGGCGTCGTAAGGCGGTAACCAAGACCATATGTCATTTTTGCCCAACGCAGCGAATTATGTACGGCAAAATTTCCGCTTTTTTGTACGTCACTTTGGATGAGAACGATCATTATCGGGTTGCACATGTAGATGTGGTAGCTTAGGCTGTAAGGCCGTGTCTGTTGAGATAGAGAAGCACGCTAATACTGACAGTGTCAAATCAACAGCGTTAGACTTAGAGATAACTCTGCGACTCCATGTCAAACCACACGTCCTAGACGCAACAACAAGAAGTGTCTTCGTCTGAAAGTCTTGCGCCACAACAAGGGGGTTTAATAAGCCCTACTACCTCCGGCTTTTCAGTGTTAAGTTTTGCATTGTTTTAGCATAGGGGAGTGTCATCCGGAGTAGTTACGAGTTTGAGTTAACTTGAATTTGTCACAAATGAAAATATTGTAAACACATTGAGCTCTTTGTTGATGACTTGTTGGCGTGATGGCTACACCTATATAGATACCAGAAGTTCGGTGAAAAACGGAGACGACTTTTGAAAGTTTTTCCTGTGGAGTCGGTTTGGTCGGTCTTGCTGAGACATTCCAGGCGAGGTATTGAAAGTACGCCGCTTCAAATCAGAACCATGCATCAAACCGAGAAATCAAACTGGATCCAGATGCGCCCCGCGGCCTGGAGACTTCTCCTCGGTCCCAGTTCGCTGGAATCGGAGTTACGCCTACCTCACCTGTGGTGGCCCGGCCAGAGATCGCAATAGAAATTTGTAGAGCTAGAGTAGAACCTTCGGCCAGATAGTCTTATTAGAAACTGTATGATTCCAGTTTGGGCCGCTCTTCTTTTAAATAATGGACATCTGTGGTCAGACTCTGTGGGTTATCTACTCTAGTGTCCTGTTGCTGTGACAGGGTGATTTTTCATGTATTTGTCCAGTCTGGCTTTGAAAAGTCTCTACATAATTGATGCAGAACTTTACATCTTTTGGTAGATTGATGTTTTTTTTCGAGAGCCACGTGCGAGAGAGGATGTCCCCCTACGTTTGCCTGTGACCAACTTTGTTAATCTCCGAATTTTCTAATTTTGCAAGCATTAAGTAATGCATTCCTCCAGAAAGTAAGCCAAATTATCGCATACGCGGAAAAACTTTTCCGTAAAGACAAAATAATTCACAAATCAGTGTAACTTTTCGAAGCCGTTCTCGAACTCTCCCATGTCAATTTTCGTTCTCCATTGACACATAACCGTGCCCATGTGATAACTACAGTTGACATGGTTGAAAGGGTTGTAAATCCTGTCATTTGATTTACGCACACTCTTCAAGTAGGAGGAGGAGGTCGGACCAGACCCCAGGAACGTATTCTCCAAAACAAATTTATGGGAGGTCCCTTCCGTTTTGTCAAACTGATTTCCAAAGGACTCCTTGGAATCAAGTGTGGGCAATGCCAGCTGGGCAATGCATTCCTTGGCCTGGCACCGAAGGTCAACAAACAAGGAGCCTCTGCCGCGTAAAAGAACCCAACACACTCAACCAGAAGAACAAGGGTGAGCCGGTATGCTTGATTGCAAACGCGAGCTGTGGCGAAGCCTCAAGGCACGCCTATCAGTCATCGAGAAAGCAATACGCTAGTTAGCCTGGATCCCAGACTGTTTCCAGGGCATATTTGGGCTATTTATTGCTTTTTCAGGGGGCTGCGGCAAAATTTTCCGGCATCCAGGCTTCAGCTAGGCTTCGACCGAAGGAAAAGGAAGAATGTCGTGCCACATCTGCCCGAAGGTTGTTCTTGCAGCGCTGTTCCTGATCCTGTTTGGTGCGACCCAGGAGGGCTCCCCGCAGTTAATCCATTTTCTACTCGTTTATCAGTCGGCAGATCCGGCCCAGATAGGGAGGAAATAATACTCCGAAATAGGTGCGATAAGGCTGGGGAGGGGGGTTGCCTCTCGGGAGGGGCATTTCGCGACAGTCTCTCTTCAAGCAGATGTAAGGATCCATCTCCGTCTCATCGTGATACGCGTGTTTTGCGGTATTTAGGACATACTAGTAGTTGTAGTAGTGCTCCTTTTTTTTTACTCTTCACCTTTTCCAAAACACCGGGTCTTACACCTGCTTTACTAGCCAAGTGAATTACTAGTAATGAGACGTTGGCAATCAACGGTGCACACACCAATTCTTCCGCGACCGGGGTCCGTGGTAGTGCGCGGTAAAAAATTGACGAAAGGGTTTCGAGGGTTCAGGTTTGAGTTCACATTTCTCATAATCTGCTGCGAAATGGCATTAACTAGTAAGATGGCTGAAAAGTATAAGAAGTGGTGTGTTTTGGGTGAAATTTGCTTTTGGATCCGAGGCTTACTTCCGGGTATCCCTCCGCCTTGAATGTGGTGCGGCGATTTGACCCAGATTTACGTTTCATGCGTTCTGTGGGTGCTCTTGCTATGCCTCGCGCGACGAGGTATTGCGAAAATCTCAGTGTTAGGATTTCCTTTATACTTTTCCTGCTTATACACAAAGGTTTTCTCTTTCCGACAATATCAGTCGTTTGGGTAGTTAAATTATGGGTGATGGGTTTAATTCCAAGTGAAAATGGCCAATTTTTCGCATGATTTTTCATAGGAAAATCCTTTTCCCCCCTAAAATTTATCAAAATTTAAAAGGTTAAAGAAAGTGAAATTCTGTTGTTATTGTAGCTAGAGAGATATCCTTCATTCCCATACACAGTGTTTTTTCTTCAAAATTATTTCCTGAAAGAGACGGTCGCTAGACTTGAGGGTGTGCAGAATCGAATTGAGTCCCAAAATAAACTGGGGTGTGCCCCCTTAAACCGACCCGTCCAGCAAAAATTAGTGGCAATGAAAGCCGACAAATTGATTTTTCCCCAGTAAAGTGTGTACCCTTCATCCAACCACAGAAAAAAAAATTCGGATTTCGCAATTTTTTTAATGTATATACAATGTCATAAAATGCGCTGATTTGCCCCCCTCCCCACGCCCCCCCCCCTGAACACGGTCATACAACCTTCAAAGTGCCTCCACTAAACACCGATGACGTCATATTTTCCAAGACGCCGTTATTTGTATCCTCCTATTCCCTGGGGAATTGGAAATCACATGTGGGTTTGCCAGTGAGTCCTATACTGGAGAGGAGACGTTTTTAGGTGAAAAAATGTCCTCGATGACGTCACTGTCGCAATTCCCTTCCAAAGCACGTTTCAAGTTCGGTATCGCACTAGAATTCAACTTTCAGACAAATAAACCACAGCAATCAGAAGATACATCCCAAGGCTTGTATATCCCATCGAGACCGACACCAAACTACACAGCCTTGTGCCAAAAGATGAACATTTATACCGTCCTAGCCGCTAGAAGGACAGAGCAGGATTCCATCCTGACCACATATCCAACATTTAGCTTCATTTCCCTGCAAAACAAAATGAATCTTGGCAGCAGAAACGCTTGGGTGAGATAGCTAGGTTTATTCTCTACCAGATATGACCAAAAAATTAAAATCTAACTGTTTCCTGCCGACGTACGGAACTAAAAACCATGTCGTTCTCACTTAAAGAGATCGGCTAGAGGTGGGCATTGTGACGTCATCAGCTAAACTACGTTCTTTGTGGTTTACACCGTTTATTGTAGTCAGAATTAGAAGAAATTGCTACTCCATCGCAAGAATACCACTCTGCCTTTCCTTTACAAGGCTATACTTGTTCATTGGACATAGTTTCATGGAGTAAAACCTCTTCAAAAGAATAAGGGCTTTGTGACGTAATTCCCATTATGTGTGTGAATGGAACGCACCCGTGGAGGCGCAAAAAGAGCCTCCCGACATGGTAACTTTCAACCACCTGTTACTCGTGAAGGAAAAGTCGCAAACAACTCAAACTTGGCAGGGTGATAGAATATGACATGGTTAATTAAAAACCAATGTTAATTAAGATCTGACGTACTTAACGGTGCACACACCAATTCTTCCGCGACCGGGGTCCGTGGTAGTGCGCGGTAAAAAATTGACGAAAGGGTTTCGAGGGTTCAGGTTTGAGTTCACATTTCTCATAATCTGCTGCGAAATGGCATTAACTAGTAAGATGGCTGAAAAGTATAAGAAGTGGTGTGTTTTGGGTGAAATTTGCTTTTGGATCCGAGGCTTACTTCCGGGTATCCCTCCGCCTTGAATGTGGTGCGGCGATTTGACCCAGATTTACGTTTCATGCGTTCTGTGGGTGCTCTTGCTATGCCTCGCGCGACGAGGTATTGCGAAAATCTCAGTGTTAGGATTTCCTTTATACTTTTCCTGCTTATACACAAAGGTTTTCTCTTTCCGACAATATCAGTCGTTTGGGTAGTTAAATTATGGGTGATGGGTTTAATTCCAAGTGAAAATGGCCAATTTTTCGCATGATTTTTCATAGGAAAATCCTTTTCCCCCCTAAAATTTATCAAAATTTAAAAGGTTAAAGAAAGTGAAATTCTGTTGTTATTGTAGCTAGAGAGATATCCTTCATTCCCATACACAGTGTTTTTTCTTCAAAATTATTTCCTGAAAGAGACGGTCGCTAGACTTGAGGGTGTGCAGAATCGAATTGAGTCCCAAAATAAACTGGGGTGTGCCCCCTCAACTTAGAATTGGGATCACTTCGAGGCTACCTGTCTTAGCCTGGGCCCTTTCTTACTTGCTAGCTGTCAAGGCGTCAGAACTTGGGGGGGGGGGGGGCGACTTCAAAACACTTGTACTTCAGTCATAGATGGAACTTTCAGTTGCATGACTGATTTGTATACTTGCGAACACATACTACATGGTTGCACAGATACCAGACTTAGGAATCTTCCAGCTAGTCAAGTTATTATCCTGAAGGAAATGCCAAAGTCTCGAAACGGTGGGAATCTTGGCTGTCTCTGGACGGTACATTTGCTGTCTTTGCGACGGTAGGTCCTCAACATACGCTTTTGATATCCGCTACACGTCTGGATGTTTGAAAATATGACATGCGGAACTACTTTTGATGCTTGTCATCGGACAAAGACACCACGGAAATTGATGCAAGTGACCCTGTAGGTCGATGTAATTACCAAGGACACTACACTATATACGTATACTTCTTTTCGCAAGAATGTCTTCCAAAACTAACGAAGCAATATCTAAACTGCACATGCGTCATGGTCCCATGGTCACGCTCCCTTACGACTTTCTTATATTTCAGCGCTCTGAGATAAGGTATTGGAATGTCACAATATCCTTCAACTTGGACTTGGACGCCTTCTGTTGCCCAACGTCGCTGTCCGAGACGTTAAACTAGACTATTGGCTATTTTCCAGCAGAAACTAATTAAAACAGCAAACTCGCTTTCCCTACCTTATCCCGGGCAGTATTTGGAATAACAAAGTCAGTGGGAGGGAAAACTTGGCCGGCCGACCTGCCAACACCTACCCAATCTGTTGGCACAGTCTCACGGCCACAGTGTCTCACGGCCAAGTCTTTCTGTTCGTCGGAGTATTTTCTTAACCTTTCTTGACCTCTGGCTGCATCTTAGTGAGTAATGATTGATAGGTTAATTCACTGATTGAAACATGTGAGTGCTAGAGGCTTTTTTTATATACCAAATTGTCACCACGTAAGAAGACCCGAAGGCCACTTCAAGGTTACGTGTTAGGGCTGGAAAGAACAGCATCTCTCCCTAGCTATGTCAGAATATTTCGTGAAAACTTTTCCTTCTTGAAGACACTTTTTTTTTTAAATGAAGTTGATCTTTCTTTTTGAGTTTGAGTTAGGGATACACTACAGTTAAGGCATTCACGACTATCCAACTATCAGTCCTGACCAGACAACTGTCTCTCGTGCATTCCAGTAGCCTCCTGTGCAGGCCTCCGAGCGGGTGGGAGTTTGATACTGCGTTTAGTAGAATTGTTAGAAGCGTTCTAGGATGGTTGGTTGTAGGATGGCCGGCAAAAGAGGGCTTTAAACAATTCTACTAAACGCAGTATCAAAACTCCCACCCGCTCGGAGGCCTGTACAGGAGGCTACATTCCAGCTTGTCCAAGGTCATCTGTCATTCATTGCGGCCAAAGGTTCCAATCTAGGCGCCCCCATTGTTGTCCTGGCTATCCACCCTTGTATCTCCAATGGGACACAGTCCGACACACTGTAAACCTTGAAACACTCGCGGTGGTTTCCTGAGGTACCTGTGCACGTAATTGTATGTGACGATGTCTTGTTTAAACTTTAAAAGCGCAAGGTGGCGTAACAAGATAAGAACGGGTCTTCTCCGCGTGAAACTCCGCCCTTGAAAGTTGAGATTGACCCGTAAAAACTCCCCATGTCAGAAAATTGTCAGTACAAGATGGCAAATTTCAAGAATCCCGTAGTAAAGTCACGCAGACCACCACATGGTGCATGTCAAAGGTTTTGTGTTTCAACTTTAAGTTCTGGCCAATATTCCTTAATGCCAAGATATTTCCTCAGTATTAGCCTTGGTGAAACATAAGAGTCTACAGGGCACGTCAAAGCCGAGCCTTGTATAAGGACGGGCACGATGGCTTCCTGCCAGTTTTTACTTCCAGAATCGTCCATCTCCATGTGTGTGGCGCTATGCATACCTCCCCATGGTCAAGGACGCTTGGCACTTATTGACACCTACATCTTAAGATAAAAAGTCGGCAGACTACTAGTAATTAAACATGCACTAACATCTGCGGAGTATCCATTGCATATAGCTTGTTCTATATGAAGATTAACCTTGCTACATGGAAGTTGTTATACACTTGTGCTGTGGTAACTTGTCTGTAGTCATGTGGCCACTGGCAACAATAGATAGCAGACTCAGCTACAGCTGTACCACAAACAGAGCTTGACCTTGTAATAAACTACCTAGAGGAAAGAGACAAAGTGGATTCCGAATGCTTGCAAGCCCTGAGCGACAGCTCTAAGAATTGGGTTTAATAGTGGAGAACAAAGCAAATTGATACAATCGTCCACTGGAAGTCGCTTTTACACCTGTTGGTCAGCAAACATTAGCTGTACCACAAACAGAGCTTGACCTTGTAATAAACTACCTACAGGAAAGTGTCAAGGTTAACAAAGTGGATTCCGAATGCTTGTAAGCTCTGACTCGTCTGAGCGACAGCTCTAAGAATTGGGTTTAATAGTGGAGAACAAAGCAAATTGATACAATCGTCCACTGGATTTGGAAGTCGCTTTTACACCTGTTGGTCTGCAAACCTTATCCCGGAGGTCCATGGTTACCTCCCCAAACCTCCGTACATGTGATGTATGCTAGAAAGCTAGGAACCCCAGGAATGCTAGGCCCGCTATCTGTTAGAAGATCGTCCTGTCTCCGGGGGTTCTGGACAACAACAAAGGCGGCTTCCCCAAAAGGATCCAATGTCACGGATGTTGGTCTGGACATGTGTCTTCTTCGGGTCAATTTTCGGATGCTTTGAGCGGCGGTGCAAAGTGTTCCAGACGATGAGGTCTGGCTTTGCAGACACAGAAAGAGCGGATGAGAATAGGTTGCGTGTTTGTGGATATACAAATATTTCGATTCCCGATGTGGATGCTAGATGGACATACGGTATCATTTAATACTAGTTTGATATGATGAATGAGCAGACGGACGTTGGTGATGGATTGATTTCATTGGTTGACTTTCTGTAATTGATTTGGTCCAGCTCTGGCGAGTGTCTTATGAGATAAATGATATTGTTCGTCACACCCGCGTTCCAATTCAATGTTAAAGTGATGTAAAAATTGGTATGAAACTCGTGTTTAAGTGAAACACTTGAATGGAAATTGCATACTATGTTTCATAATCTATAGACCTTCGACCTTCTTGAGAATGTTGGTATTATGGAAGATATGATACTGATAATAATGAATTATCTCATGATTCCTGTATCTTAGCACACATACGTACAGAGAGTTATAGCCCAAGCCTTCACTTTCATAATGGTGAAATCACTTACGGTCAGTCTTTGGAAGTTCACCGAGCGTTGATACCTTTTGGTGCTTTTCTTATCTTTCGTCGCATCCCCATCCCAGACGTCTTCGAACTTCCTCGCAGACAAAGTGGACATTTCCGGCTGCGCGCGCGACCTGTCTGATCCCAGAGCCCTTCTGCTTTAGATCCCGTTCTGCAAGGGTGCGCAGCGTGGAGAGGATAGGTTCCTCTAGAAACTTAAGAAAGCATGCTGCTGTTGTCTGAGCCAAGGATTCTTGCACTTCTTCTCGGTAAATCGACTGACGGGATGGGGGACCCCCCTCACCGGTGTTGATTCTAGCGGACTCTAGCCCTTGTAACGAGGGCCGGCCAACTCCCCTCGGGCTCAATCTCTCTCGGGCGTAGTGCTCTTTGGCTGCCGAAGAAAAAAGCCTAACGGCCCGGTACGAGGCTGGCACCCAGGGTAGCGGAACCCTGGTACGTATGGTGATGCCTCACATTGAGATGGCGTTGGGATTTTCGACAAAATGTTTGTTATGATTGACTTGGCTACCAAGAAACAAGGCCGTTTCAGGAAACGCCTCAGTGAACCCTGCCCTTTTCTCTCTGTCGTTCTTCGGTTTTTACTTGGCCTCAGGGGACAGATAGGATTTTAGCGAACAAAAACTTACATAAGTTGGTCTATAAATTTGAGCTAACGGTCTCAATGATTTGATTAGGCAGCTTTTAGAAATGTGATAAATGGCTGACGACTCTAGCCTTTTCTCCCCTACATCTGCTTGGATTGCCAGCCCTCCATCTCAAATAATTACTTGAAATGGGTCCTAAGATGACCTTGTCACCACAGGATGAAGAGATTTGACCTTAGCTAAGCCTGGTTACCACTTAAAAATCTGTACGTCCCTTAAGATACGTCCAACGAATGAAGAGTGATTGCTGTTGAGTAAAGTCACTACATTGATGAATGCCGTCGGCCATTTTGTTTGATGCCGCGTCTGGTCAAACTTGACCCAGGCTGTCTCCAAGGTCATGCATCACTGCAATGGCATTGATTAAATTCCCCACATTGTACTACATTAAAAAGACGCATGCTTTGGGTGCTCTGTTGAATATGCACGGAGGAAAAAGTACTACAAATTAACACGCTTTGTTGGTACATAAGTTGGTCATTGGTCATGGTCAATCAAATTCTGAGCGATATGCCTTCTCTACCGTCATTCGATGACTATGACATCATGGTCATCGAGTGAAGGCAGAGAAGGCATATCGCCAAGAACTTGCTCGATCACAACAGAGATTTGACGCCTCATACACGGGGCCTCATATCCCGTCCGAAGGACGTTCAGTTCAAAAATTGCTGTTCATGACACCCAAGGCGATGGAAGGCCTTGTCTTGTGTCAACCGGCATCTCCTCGAACGCTGCTGAGCGCGACCCTGCCGGGCAGCAGATGGCCCGCATTTGCAGGACTAATGAAAAGAAGGAGCATCCCTTCTCATCAGAGAGCGCAGGCTAATGAGACCACAACCGCCTAGTCTCCAGCAGACACCTTGGTTGGCTGCAAAAATACTGAAGTATTAGCTGCCAGAGATGTTAGCCGACCATTGACCTATGAGCAACTCTATGCCAGGTCTTCTACTCTGGTAAATTATTCAACCTATTTGGCCACTTTTTAGTATTAAAAATTGGGGCATTCTCGGAAACGCTCGGCCTGGGTGTTTTGCCTCGTCCAATTACTTATCTGTGCTTCTTTCAGGAGGACAACACACTTGATTTCAATGTTGTGTTATCAAAGGAGGGATAAGATCAGCTGAAGAAAATACCGGAGATGAGTCTACTTACATCACTGTAGCACTCTACCCTGTTATTTTATGCTCTGTAATAGTTTCTTGCTCAATTTCATATTATTGGTCAACCGCTTGTTACCCAGGTAGCCAGATCCGCAGGTCGGCTCCCTCGCCTACCAACAACCGCCGAATGGGACCCTTTTACGATCCAGCCCGACAACACCCAGCTTATCCCCTACAAGCACGGTCACAGATTTGATGGGGTAGCTCATGCAGCAAGTCGTATTTGTAATGATGTCACGTACCATGGAAAGACATCGGTTGCGGATTCCGATTTTACAAGAGCAGTGCTATGGCATCAGGAAAGGTTACCTGGTATCCAGCCGTGCTCAGCTTACCTCATAGTTCCTAACCAGCCTTGGCAAACGATCGTTAGGAACCAGTATGTAAGCTGAACACGGCTGGATACCTAACCGCAAAAAGTGCTTCTTCAGTTCTTCTAACGAAAGTGTACAATGCAGTTGGTGACCTCCTTCAGAGCAGACCTTGATTGCCTCATTAACTAACTCATTTGTCTAAAGGTGAAGACCACGCAATTGCCGGGAACGAAGCGATGATAAAAGTCCTCAAAACACTTAACTGCGCTCCTAAAGTTGTTGACCACATACTTACCCCCAAATTACATCACCATCAAAAGCGTACTGCAGTTTTTGTAGAAATGTATCGGCAATTCGTGCTCGTGGTTTGAAACGACCCGAAGCAGTGCAACTCTTATCTGACAAGTCACGTCGTTCAAAGGGACCGTCTTGAAATTTTCCTGCCGTTTTATCTTGATGCAAACATTATGGAGCGAAGGCTAACCAGAGACAGATGTTTCTCACTCTGGCCTATAGCATATTATCTGACAGCCTTGAGAGGTTGTCAAAGATCTTACAGCAGCCAATTTTTACAAATCTAATCTAATATCGCACCACCCATGCTCATGTACCAACAGCGAACGGTAATGGATGCCGATAACACTTAATTGAACACGTGCACGAAAAATAAAATAACCAAGTAACGACTCCAACCTTTCACCTACTTGTTCTGAAGTATTCAGAAAGGTTGTAAATATGTGTAAGTTCAAAGAACGTCCAGGACAGAAAGGGTTGATGTTACAGACTGACAAAGCGAGCCCTGTGGCGAAAATAATGACCGAGATAAGCACTGCGGTCAGTTTTACGTCTCATTCTCACTGATCAACAAATGTGGATAACGAGAACAAACCTGTACCTGATCTGTGTTATTAGTGACAGATCTGACCCTCCGACCTGCACCGCTACCATGGAAAGGGCCGTCCCTGAAATTCAATAGATGTAATTGCATCTTACAAATTGTATCAACAGTTGGCCCAGTGACCTACTCTCTTCAGTCTGCAGACCTATACTATAGGTCCTCATGATACAGATCTTCCAACAACTGCGTGTAGCTGCTCTGCTGTATTTATTTTTAAAACTTTTCAAGACTTCTACAATTCAACTAGACGCAAATCCTAAATTAAACATGTTGAATTCTTACTTTCAAGAATCCTAAAGTTGTTAGCTGCCGACATGTTTTCGGTAGTACATTCTGTATCAGGGTGCATCACTTAAATTGCTCTGTACTCGGTCTGGCAACTTTCTGGGTTGTGATCTGTAACCTACGATCTGAATTAAGGTTTTATAGAACAGTAAGAAAACTGAGAGAGAATGAGAGATAAGGGAGCCTGCAAGATGCAAGACACAGAACTAGTGCAGTGGAAATGAAGGAAAACTGAATGCAACAACAGCACGTTTCAACGACTGCTGATGCAGACCACAGTTGTTGATGATGACGATAATCTATAGCCTAACTGCATGAAAGAAAATGAACGTAATCATGTTGAATTACATCTATATAGATAGCTAGCGATTTAGTTTTGATGTCACTACCCATTACATATTGAGGAACATTTCGTTTCATTGGACCATTGGACCTGATGGAGTCGCTCCAAATATCACCCATGTTCTTGACATTTCAAAGCTAAGTAGTTGGGTATAGTGACTTGGGCGGCCGCCAAGCGAAAGCTGTGATAGGGAAACACAGGGTACTTATAAACCACATAATGTGCTTTGTCAAATACAATAATCACAAAGTACAGTGTTCCCCCAGACATATTCTACAGAACATATTTTGTGTAATCACCTGAAAAGGACATTGTAGTTGAACGTTTGCTATCCATGCCTTATGTCTATGATTGTATTCTTGTTCTTTTAACTATTCCCTAGTAAGCCGCTCTCGAAAAAAGGCCAAGAGTAATTCTAAGAAGAAAGTTACAGAATACAGCATTGATAAGAGCCTGCACTGCCTATAGGCTAAACATCTGGGTAGTATTTCAGATCACCTTAAATGCCCTCAATCGTACTGGAAAACACCCAGTGGGCTGGATCGTGACAAGGTGCACTTTTCAGAAAAAAAAGATATGACCTTAGGGGAGTACTGATTAAAATGAAAATGGCGTAAGCCTTGATGCTGGCGTTCTTTTGCTCTCCGCCAGGGGGCAACGCTAATGCGCAGCAGCTGTTGAACATTTTCACGAATGAAAACGCAACTGAACTGGAAGCTGGTTTCAAACAGACGCATATCTCTAGCAGATTATTTTCTGCAAGAAACCTCGGCAGGTCTGGAGAGGATTTGCGTTAGGAAACACATAAGCGCTTGGTTTTAAATGACCAAACAAGGCTTTCGAGGAGGAAAGACCTGTCGCCTCATTTAGCTTGTGGTGTGATGTGTTCCAGACCAGAACGGTAGCCACTTTGAAGCTTAAGAGTATTGCTACATATATCAAGACACAGGGGCTACCAAGTTGGAAGATGTCTTTCACGCCATATCCGATAGTATGCAAGTTAGACAGTCTTCAGGGCCCACATAGGCCAGCTCCTCGGCTCCAGGGCCACAATGCCCCCCAGGTAATTTTGCCTCAGCTTCCCCAAGGAAGACTCTGAGCCCCTGTCATGGTGGCCCTACAGCCGGGGAGCTGGCCTGTGTAGGTCCTGGAATCAGCCTGGCTCCAGGCATCACTGGAGCACGTTATCGTTGTCAGATACCACCGCCAAATTACCGCAGGGGAATCCTCCATCAGATAAGTGGCCCCGTGCCTCCCAACACTCAAAAAGTGCCGACATTGCAAAGACCTTAGTGACATCTGGGCTGACTTAAACCGGTGGTCACCTCGTTTGCCCCGAGAGATGCAGCTCAGGTGTCCGTCATTATCGCTAAAACGGAGGCCAAAGGGGAAAAGCCGAACGGCGATGCGGCTTTTTTACGGATTTAGATTCAGCTTAGCCTGGAAACAAGAGTGTAGTCAGGGCCTACATTGTACTCTTCGGCTCCAGGGCCAACAAACGCTCAGATACAGACTTTTCCTGGGCCCATCTAAAGAAAGCTCGAAGTATGGCTACAGTCCTTCAGCCTAACTGTGTATTGATTGACTCCATTGTCTGCCAATGCTCTGTATACATATAAACATAGAAGGTTGATAAGGGTATGTGCTAGGGGAGATGTCTCTCATCACTGGAATGTGGGAACCAGCCCATGGTATGTTCACACCTCACCTGTGGGAAACACATGGGGAAACAAGTCAGCATGTCAGCATTGAGATTACTCAAGACGATCATGTCTACCTTTGAGCATGAAACAAGAACATATGAGGTATTTTGCCCTGTGATTACCATGTCGTGGGAAAATTCCACCATGACGTGATGCAAGATGCTGCTGCAGCTGACGACATTGTTCAGATAACCAAGAAGAAACATTGATTGTCTCATGATCACTTCATGTAAAGTCTATGATAACACAGGAAGCGCTATATGGAACCTTTACCTTTTACAGAATAGTTAGATGTTGATTTGTTCCATTTTCAGCATCCAAGGTCCACCAGGGTAAAAAGAAAAGCTGCCAAGGACCCGCTGATGTTATGGCCACAAGGAATAATCCCTTACAAGTTCGACACCAGTGTAGGTGAGTGCAGATTCTAACACAATCTACCCGAGCTACCCAAGAAGTGTGTATTGTGAGTGTGAAAGAAGTTTCAAAACATACAAAAAATCTTCCCCCCGACTGTACTTCATAGGAGCCTGTATTGGTTTGACTTGCGATTGCGCTTGAGATCTTGTATGGAGTAATGCGGGACTGAATGATGTGGAAACGAAATTCAGCTTATTGCCGACCTGAAGGTCGATAAATGACAATGACGATAACTGGTTTTTTAGTTTGTACTGCTTTGTAAATAGCTAGTAACTTGAACTGCAGTGGTTTGTATTGTAAAAACCTTGCTGTTTTTGACCAATGTAGCACCCAGAGATAAGGCAGAGCTGATGAAGGCCATGACGACGTGGAGTTCCCAGACATGTGTGAAGTTTGCAGAGGTTACACCTCAGGTGTCAGCAAGCTTAGGGCACCAGGACTTCATCACATTCACCAAACACTCAATGTAAGGCTGGAAACATAAAACGCTGTGAAAAATAACTAGTGTTTTAAAATAGATGTATAACCAGACTTGTCTATGGTACTTGTCTATAGTACTTGAAGAATATAGTCGTAGTAGACAGGTGATAACCACAGACAAAGGGGAAAATAATCTAAGGGACCACCAAAATGTGGCCACAATGACTTAAGGTGGTCCATAGGCTGAGGTCATCAATGGTATAGGTTTGTCTGATTGTATTAAGTCTGCAACTGCAAGCCTTCAGAACGTAGGGATGTTTACTGCTGTTTTGTGATGCAAACATTACAAGTCAAGTGAAGGGATGCAGCACACTATTGAAAGAACTATAACAGTTGAAAACAGTTATATCACAAAGTATGTGTTCTTGCTATTCACCTACATGTGCATTTGTTGATTTTTTTTCCCATTTTGTAGAAACTGTGACACAAAGACGGGAAGAGCGCGGACTGGCTCACAGGCGGTGACATACTCAGACTCATGTCTGTACGGCAGCTACAAAAACAACCCGGTGTGTATCACTTCTCTTATGTACATTATGTACACAGGTTTGAACTGAACGAGTTATTTGAAAAGGCAATGGTGCCAAATGGTATTGTAATGAGTTGGAGGTTGCATTGCAACATGTTTCTTAGCAGGGTGTCTAAATATAAACAAAATTTGTATGTTGTGTTTTTACCTTCCAACAATACAGGCAGCTGTAGCTATGCATCTCCTGGGCAGTGTGATGGGGCTGTATCCCGAGATCCGGCGACCAGACCGCGACCAGAGAGTCATCGTGCTCACTGAGAACATCAAGAAGGGAGAAGAGTATGTAGAAAGTTGTAATGCTTATGTTAATATCTAAAGCCATAGCAAGTAAATTTTATGAACATCTGACTATAAACATCTCGATTCATTGTAATTATGCATGTATTTTTCGAGAGTGTATATCCGAATTATGTTATTGACGTTCTACTCCTGCAGATCCAAGTTCACCCCGCTGACTGCAGCCCAGATTAACCTGTTCGGCATACCGTTTGATTACCTGTCCATCATGATGTGGGATGATTCGGTCAGTGTCTTTGTGACGTTATAGTGGTAACCAGAATCATTAGGTAATTTTTGTCTATAGACTAGAAAGTACATTTTGTCAACCAAGGTGGTATTTACATTGATATATAGCATGGTTGTGTTTGAACAGCAGAACTCAAGAAGGTATGGATGGATTGTTAAGAAACTTTGTATGTGATTAGGTATTGACCTATCCAAGAAATGATAGTATTTTTGACCCTCTGGTGACTTTCCTTTGTACTGCATCAGAACTTCCGGTTTTTTTATCTGGCCAATTTTGTGACTATAAAATCACTTCACCTTCTTGACATGTTCGGAACATTACTGATATGGTGTCAGTATTGATCTCTTTGGTCCATCTAAAAATTTTCATTTTGCTTTTTGTTTTCAAGATGTACAGCGCGAGCCCTGCTAACCGCAAGACGATCATCTCCAAGAACCCGTACTTCCAGAACCTCCTTGGCCAACGCACAAGCCTCAGCTACTACGATATCAAGTTTGTCAACAAGCTCTACACCTGCGATGGTCAGTCTTTATTTCACTTTCATTCTGTGAGGTTGGACAGGTTTGAGTACTAGTAGTAGTAGTAGTAGTAGTAGTAGTAGTAGTAGTAGTAGTAGTAGTAGTAGTAGTAGTAGTAGTAGTAGTAGTAGTAGTAGTAGTAGTAGTAGTAGTAGTAGGCAAGACTTCACACCACGCCTCCAAGCGACTCTGTCCAGTGGATCCACACTGGGAAGGCCACACTCTAATGTTCTTCCTGACACACTCCATCCAGGATTTACTTGGTCTACCCCAACCTCTGCTGCCAGGCATCTACTTTCAAACTCAAAGTCTGCCTTCTTCCTCTTCTTCCACCCAGCGAAATGTGCAAACCGGGCGACCCCATGCCCTGCAGCAGGCTACCGTGACGAGAAGTGTGCCTGCATGTGTCCAGATCCGAACAACTGGAGGGTGGCAACGGTCTGCCCGGGACAGTCAGACCCCAACGCAGGTCAGCAACAAGACACACCTTTTGGTGTATAGTGTGGTACCCATCTCTATTTCTACAGCCCTTGGCAAGCACTACAGTAGGGTCCACTGGTAGTGAACTGATGTGTGTTTAACTCCCATACACTTTCTCATAAGTGCTGAGTGCTAAGCAGGAGGCAGTATGTACCATATAAAAATCTTTGGTGTGACTCAGCAGGATTTTTGATCCCACAACCTACTGAGCACACTACCCACTATGCCATTGCACTGGTGTATGCACTGGTGATGAACATCTTCTGATGGTTCGACTGACTTCCTATCTCTTTGTAGACAAAAACTGCTACACCAAGAGGGGAGAGACCTACCAAGGTACGGTGTCCAAGACACAGACTGGGGAGACCTGTGTACCCTGGAACCAGGCCCTGGACCGCTTCTACAACATGGCCAAGTTCCCCACCCAGCTAGCCAAGTACAATATTGGACCACACAACTACTGCAGGTCGGTATTCTTCCAATCCTGTTGTTTCTCATCTTTCCCCCCACCTTTCATATGGTACAACTCCATGGCACAAACAGTACACATGCACAAGTATCAACCAAACTTGTCTATAGGGACCACTCAAGGGACATTAAGAAAATGGTCACTGTAGACTGGTAGCCACTATATGCAGGATAATGCTTGGGTTTACCAAAAAATAAGCTAAGGGACTACCAAAATTGGCCAGGTGGTTCTTATGCAGAGGTGGTCAATAGTCCGGTTTGAATCCCTCATTTTGATAGATTTGGTGCAGTCAAATCAACTTGCTTTTCCCTGGTCATGATTGTTGATTTGTGTAGATTATACATTTTCTTATTTTGAATTTTTCAGAAACCCTGACCCTACCCTGTTGGACCGTCCCTGGTGCTATGTGCAGTCTAAACTGGACTGGGACTTCTGTGTTGTTCCCAAGTGTGTGACCTCTGGAAACCCCAGTGCTAGTGGTAAGTTTTGCATGGAAGTGGATAGTGAAAAGTTAATAAGCTTCTTTCACTGATACTGTGCCAAACGATGGCAATTCACTGACTCTAGTCTCACACTACTTGTAGTGTGATAGTTTAAGCCCCTGTCACACAGACAATGCATGGGTGTCAGGACCCGATACATTAGACCATTGCCTCCTGACCTCCAGACCATGGTTGGAAGTTGGTCGGTGGTGTTCACTACTTTGCCCGCTGACTATGAATTTCGACAAATCAAACTTGGGAAAGTCCGATTCTTCTCAGATGTGATCAGAGGAGCGAGCAATCAGGAGCTAGAATAGGATGGATTCCACTCAGGCCACTGCCAACCTTGGTTGGGGAGGGGGGTCAGGAGCAAAGTCATGGGAAAGGCCTGGCATGGGCTTTAGTGACAGGATGGTTCCGTTTGGTCCCTACCTTCCTGAATTGGCGTTAATTGATGATGTAAATGTCAAGAAAAACCGCAGAGATCAATGGTTGTGTCACACGGAGGCCAGAAGGTCAACCCCCACAGTTTTGACCTTGAACTGCCCTTGACAAAGATGAAGAACATCTTTAACAGGGCCAGTATCAGAAACACAAACTGACGCAAATGAGGTCCAGCTGAGGGCAGGACTCTTAGATCACAGTGGGTCAACTGCAGGGTGGTGTTACGGATGTCTGCTTTCTATTACGATGATCATTAGGGCTGGTCTGCTGCTGGGTATGACAGTCCAGGCCATAACAGCATTTGTACAAATTCATTTATTTTTGCAGGGGCAAAAATATGTCATTGTAGAACTGGCAGCGTGTTAAGTTTATGGTTGAAACAATTCTGTTATACAGTAGTAATAATGCAGAAACACTTTTTGCAGTGTCATGAATTTGGTGTGAAGAGGTCACCACAAAAATTGCACCACTGCAAACATTTCTAGATTTAAAGTATCTTTTTGAGAATTTAACACCATCCCTTTATCTTCTTCCAGGTTTGACGAACCCTAACCCAGCCATTAAGACCTGTGACCCGCTGACCATCCCCAAAATGATCATCTCCAACTGCATCAATGGAGGGGCGTATCCACCCGGCACTGTGTGTAACCTGGCCTGCGAGGCTGACCTGGGAAGACTTGCTTTCTCTGCAACTGTTTGTCAGGTGGATGGGACCTGGTCTGTGCCTACAAACCCACTCAAGTGTGGAGGTAAGGACATATATATTATCATATCTTTCTAAATTTCAACTTCTTTGCGATGTATTGCAGTACCGGTACTATTAATGTCGATACTCACCAGTCATCAACAAGTATTATTATGGAGGGAACTAACTGATTTACTAGGAAAAAGTGGAAAGACGTGGATTTGTGCATACATGAAGTATTACCACATGTACATGGTTTGGGCACAGTAATGACTGAAGTACATTCTGTATATAGTACTCATATGGTGAGATTTCTTTTAGGCTCTGGGACGGACTGTTATCAGGGGCGTGGTGATACCTACAGAGGCAAAACATCCACAACAAGATGTAAGTTGATATTGTATTAATATAATATTAGAAAATAAAAATTGATCTAATTTTGGAAATGAACACAATGTAGTCAAACCTGCCCAAGCAGCCACCTCTTCAAGTCAGCCACCTGGCCATAACAAAAACCTTTTCCCGGTCCTTAAATTTTTTTTTCCATAGGCACAAGCATTTAGTGATCTAGATCTGCCCAAGAAGGCCACCTGTCAAAGACCACTTTACCTCTGTCCCTTTGGCAGGTTTGACTGTAGTTCAGATTCTAGGCCATCATGACAATATAAAGGGTGGTATCTGTTATGCCCTTACAGACATACTTGAATCATTCCAGGGATCATGAATCCAACTGGTTTTAATCAACAAGTCAGTCTTGATCAAGATCTGTGTCATCTGGTGCAAATGATAGATGCACTGCTGTATCTGCTGGAACAAAGTTGAAGTTTCCCTAACAGATGTTGTTCCTGTACGTATAAAACGGGCATTACTGCCATGACACTCTCTTGTGGATGAAGTGTATGGCCCATCCCCTTTTTGTAATCATTTGGTGGTGTGTTAGCAGTTAGGCTAGCAGACATGGGACTGGGAAGTCACAGGTTTTAATTCCTGGCTAGACATTCAGTCCTTCACATGACTTTCATCACACCACTGTAAATGGGTACCTGATTTCGGGTTAGGAAGGTAAAAGGTGGTGGATGTGCTCCACCTTCCGAAAACATGCCCAAGACACAGTGGATTAAAAACCCACTGCCCTTACGGCCTCAAAAATGTGACAACAGACCTTTATCTTTACCATAACCTTGTACTCATTTCCTTGTATTCCAACAGCTGGGGCAGCATGCTATGAATGGACCTCTGTGATGGGCATAGCCTACACCAACGAGCCGTTCAAGACAATGTACGACATCGGCAAGCACAGTTACTGCCGTAACCCTGATCCCATGCGGTTCGCATCTCCATGGTGCTATCGCATCAAGCCAGGCACCAACCAAGTCATGGAGGAGGTCTGCGACATCAAACTATGCTAAAGGAGAAATGTTTAGACGTAGAAAACATCAAGTCTCGGAGCGCTATAGGAGTGTTACGTGTTAACAAGCATGTTTTTAAGTTGTTACAGTTTTATTCTGACAATTTTAGGCATCCTAGGTAGCCTGGCATTGTGAAGGTATGAAAAAGTACCGAAATATTAAACAGAATAATGTCTTACAAATTTACTTACAAAAACTTTCTTTGCATGTTTAAAGAGAAATTGTCAATGTAATTTAGTAGGGGCAGAATTAAAGCAATAAAGCTACAGGCAATTTCATATGAAAAAACTGCAGCTACATTTTGTAGTTTTGAGACAATCCCTGAGCAGAAGACTATTCTGGGCCTCCATGTTATTAAAGTTATGGTGGGGGAAAGGACAAGGTAATTAGTAATGTTAATCACCCATGGAATTTTAATGACCTTATTAGTGTCTCTTGTAAATTATTGACTTGCAACATTTGTATAACAATATGTGCTTGCTACTTTTATTGAAATAACTCGAGATCTTGTTATTCGATCTTGCACTCATTAGCATTTATCTAGAGCGTTAATCTTGCTAGTTGTGGGAAGTATGTACAAGTTAATCCACACGTCTAGAGGCAGCTCATTACACGACTAGTTCTATAGCCTGGTACGCACTGCCCCTATATTGATTTGTTTTTGATGTAATACTTTCTTAGCGTAATGCTACACATAGTATGCAACAGACTATCTCTCTTAAAGCTGTGCAGCATACTAGTAACCTTTTTAGGCAACCAACCATAATAAACTAGTTCACAGCTTGAAGCATGGTGCATTGTGAGTAATACTAGTATGCCACACTGACATGCACACTTCAAACCGTGAACTATCTTATTGAGTAAGTTAAAACAAGAAGAAGTGTGAGAAAATTTTGCTCCTGCTTTTTCATAATTATGTTGGTATTAAATGTATTAGGTATGGCCAACAATTCCAAATGCTAAGTTGGAAACGGAATTTGAACTGGCAGGGGCAAATGGCACTGATACATGTATTACAATTTCAACTTCTACCTCTATTTTGCTGTGCTGTGGGCTTTCCGATACTGTTGAGCACTGTATACTGTAATGCCCCTAACAGCTGAAATACAAACTACAATAACATTGCAGATGGTTGTTTCTTGTATTAACATACTTTGTACATGATTGTTTTTGTTAAATACGTACTTCAAATGAAGGTTTCAGAAGGGGTTTTATGGGCACTCAAAACCAATGTTAAATTTCTGCTTCAATAACCACCAAAAATGTAGCTAGACTTTGTACCCTGTCCACATAAGAAGAAACAATATTATTAAATGTAAACTTTATTACTCAACAATACTTCATCATACTAGTGGATAAAAAACTACCAAAGTAAGGTAACTCTAGGTGTAGCATTAGATGATCCTGATCTGTATGGCGTTATTTAGTTTCTCTGCAAAGAGGTGTACAGACCTTCGATTTGTGAAAGGTATTTTGCATGTCTTGGCAAGTTGACTGCCCATTACTGTAGATCTATGTATGATTTTAGATGCTGTGAAATAAACCCTTGTATCAACACCATGGAAATGTCCTTGTTCTTTCTTTTCAGTACCAGACTATTTCTTTGTATGTACTATTTCTTAGCACAAATGTCACAATACATCTGTTAATTCCAAGTTGGTACTGGTAACTGTTACATAAAACAGCAAGCTTGAAAATGTTGAAACTTCTGTTTATTTTCAAAGAAATATCACTAAGTTTTTAAAACAGAACAACTGCAGATCTTAAAATGTTCTGCGCTGTCTTCTTGAGTGTAAAATCATGACACTGCGAGTATGTTTCCATTGTATTACCACTGTTGACAGGATTGTTCCAACCGTGAACATAAAACACTGAAAATATTCCACTCCTCCCAAAATAAATGAATTTACAGTATGCATCCCCTGCATCCCAACTGACGGATGACTTCTGTGAGAAAGATGTCAGTTAGTCGGTTCCATATACCTATTGCAAAGCACTAAGTTTGTTTGACTTGGCTCATAGTGTGCATGTCCACATTATGAAAACATACAACCGAAGTGACTAACTTGTGAAACTGACTATTTCCAACAAAGAACTTTAGAACAAAGTGAGGTAACAGAACAAGTACATGTAGCACGTCGGCAGAACGTACTGCGCCTGCGCCAAACCCTGATTTTTCACGTTTTTTGTTGGATGTTTGGTCAACGTTGCATCAAAATTTTGCCTGTTGCAGACGATATATTTGCCTATACAACATCTGAAAACTACAGAAGAGCTGTCAACCTTATATGCTCTAATACAACTTTATATGAGACGTTCTGCCAAAGTGCTATGCACAATACATTACGGGTTTTGCGCAGGTGCAGTACGTTCTGCCGACGTGCTGGGAGGCAGCAGACTATGACAGGGAAACCCGGCCCATCTCCTGTTCCAGTTCCACATTCTCCTTGTGGGCCTTGCTGGCCATGTGAGCTCCGTAAGGCTTGGGACCGTTCAACTGTTTCTCACATATCTGAAAAACAGCAATAATGAAAATCCATTCATCCCTTCTTAAGTTTTCCTGTTTCAAAGTCTACAACAAAAATACCCCTGCAGTTGCAAGGAAAGCTACTAGGAGGTCTATGTGTACGTCAATTTTTTCAGAGCTACCACCCAAAAATCATGAGCATGTCCAGAACATAGAGATGTTGTTACTTAATAGTGTAATATACTACATTTACTTGCTGTTTTATGAAAGGTCCAAATAGCAGCGATCATTTACAGTACTTTTGAAAATATGTACATTTGATAACTGTAACAGTTGTACAATACCATATTTTTTTACCTTGCAGTAATACTGTTCTTTATCTCTCGCATTGTCTTTCTCTCTGACATCAGCATAGGCTGATTTGTATGGCTTGTATGACCCTGTAAGATATCAAAACAATGTCACTCAACTTAATTTCACAGTAGTAATACAATGGGAATGAATATTTGTGATGTCAACAAAACCATCGCGAATATTTCAACATTGACAGTATGTAAACTGTATATGAAAGGGACAATAATATACAGTTATACGTATATATAATAAGGGAATAAGAGTACCTTGCGGTGGCCGGCCGAACACATTGGGTTTTCTGTTGACCTCAGGCTCTTTCTGTTCCTCTGGTTCTGGTTCTTTGTTCTGGAGCCAGGGAAGTGAGGAAGGCTTCTGTTCCATAATCTGCAACAAAAACAAGAAACCAAACATCTCAATACCTCCATGAAATATTTTGAGTTGTATATTTCTTGTTTTATTCATTATTATGAATTTATCACTAATTCTGTCTGTGCATTTTCCCACCGGTTTAACATAAGTAAGGCAACAGGCATGAATATAGCAGGAAATTGAAGACAGGAAATGAATCTACAGTATACTTTGACAGGGCAATGGAAAAGTGCAACCCTTGGTATCATTCCCACATAAAATGGGCAGACAGTACCCTAATAGTAATAGCCTTAGACACTCTGAACTGCCGGTAGATGTTCCTATTATTGCAGGCAGCCATTAGGCAACACCAAGTCTATTTCTTGGTTGTTAGATTTTGCGAATATAATGGGGTGGGCTGGGGCAATAAAAATGAATCCTATAATAGTGCCAAATGCTACCATCATAGGCTACTAGCCATAGAGTAACATTCGAGGCTGGTTATGTTTCAAACAATAAATTTTCCCCTTTTAATGCATTTAATGATAAATAAAAATCAAATCAACTAGCAGGACAATGACCTTCTTCAATTTTTCAATGGTTGGTTCCAAAATATGTGGCTCAGCATTTTGAAGTTGATTCAAACCCAAAACAGTACATGTGGCATTTATATATTTTTTTCAAGTCAGATAAAAACGAAACAGCGAATCCAGGAACCAAGAAATTGATTGCTGTGGCTTTAGAGTTCATACTTTCTCCACCGAAGTTCATGCCAACACAGCTCAAAAATGAACCCCCTGGGCAGAGATTACAGTCTGGGGCAGGGCTGAGTGGGAAAATCTTTCTCACAAGGGAAGCCATAAGGCAGTGACAGGGCCATTATGTGGGAATGTAGCTGCCATTTACGTTTGGGCATGGATAACGATTCCAACGACATGACATCCATGCATGCTTTCTTATCTTCACTGTGTAAAAGTATCTACCTAGACCTACTTCAATACAATAAAAATAGCTAGGCTTTTTTATCCATCTACTGAGGCTTTCTTGTGTCTGTTTGTGTCATTGCTTGTGTTTCCAAAGTTATTGCCACATGCTAGGCTATCTATGGACTACAGTACAAAAAGAACTGAACTGCAAGTTTTTGAAAGACACCGGTACTAGTGATTTTTTAGGCTTTAGTATGCTGCTATTTCACGATTCACAATACCAAGCCATTATCTTTTATTGCTTGCAAAATATAAGCTGCTCGTATTTCTACCTGCAACCTCAAAGTATCTCCTGCAAATTGCAAGTTGCAAGTGGGTATTTGAAGCGCTGCAGTGGAATGGTATAGCTGCAAATGGAAGTTGGTAAAATGATATAGAAAGTCCTGTGATAGACTAACAGATCTGAGTCAGACTATGGTAATGACAAAATCGTTCTCCTTGCCCTTTTCTGGGGAAATCCCTCACACTGCAGAAGCAACAGTCAGTATTGGACACCAGTGAGGTATGTGACAGACGGCTAAGTACTGCAAATCACTTTATACTCACGGTACTTTTATATTTGCGGTTTTCGCGGTCACTTCTGTACCGCAAATTTATCATTACCACGAACAACTAATTCGCTTTCTTTCTCCTGCACTTGCTGCCACCGTGAACATATAGTTCTGCGAACATGTACATTTTTCTCAGACCGGGAACTTTTGCTACCGTGAATATAAAGTGATTTACAGTATTAGGATTTGGTTGTGCACAAAGTATTTTGTTATCTAACAATTTATAGTGATAGTGATGATGACAATGAAAGCTTTCTTCACCATCATATAGGACACGGGCACAAAACCGACATCCCCGTCCTCGTTCTTGGCCTCCCACCAGTGTTCGTTGTTTGGATGTTTCTTGACGAGCGTCAGCATCTGTGCCTGCTTGACGGACAGTTCGGGAAAGCCGCCAGGTTGATGAGGGTTGGCTTTGTAGCTGTACTTGGCCATCATGACGACGTCACCTTTCTGGGTCTCCGGTTGTCCATTTTGGTTACCTATTATTGTGTTAGAGAAGCCAATGGCACTATTTAATCCAACTAAGATGAGACTAAGAAAAGACTGGAGTCAGTCAAAGGAGGGGCTCCATCACTATCAGAGGAGCGATGACACCCTGGAATGATGATGATGAATTTGATGATGATGATAATGTATATTAAAAGTTTTGAACTCAATCCATCACACACAAAAAAAACACAACTTTTTGGCTATCTACAACCTTCCACCAGTTGTGAAAGTGTGACCCCAAACCAGTTTACCTTTCTGCACCTAACAGTACGTCAAAAATAAAACATACTATTGATTCCTATTGATTCATATATGATTTACATCATACATGTATAATTTCATAGTTTGAGCCTATACACATTTTGCCTGCAACATATTCATATTCACAAACCTGCATCAACACATGTATTTGAAACCTCCTTGAACAAACAAATCGCTTGTCAGGACTGCAAACTCTAAACCCCCTAAGCTACCCTCCAAGGATATGCAAATTAGTCATAAATCACAGTTTGTGTAAGGCCTGGAGTAACTCTGGATCAACAACTTGATTCTCGCAGCTTACGAGCAACAAAAGACAAAGAACCTTTTAACTGTGTCTCCTGAGTTTCCCTTGAGTTGTTCTGTAAGCCTGACCCACCCTTAGCAGCGTTAGTTTGAGCAGTGGTAGAAGCAGACTGGCTAACGGTCCCGTTTGCAGTCATCGGTCCTCTATTCATCAGCCCGCCGGGACGCGACGCCGGGTCCCCGGCCGCGCTCCCACCAACGTTCCCGCTTGTTCCTGGGATTCGCCCCCTCCCAAAAGCTCTGCCACGACCACGTCCTGTCGACATGTTCCTCGTAAACGTTAAAAGCACGACTAAAAAGCTGAGGAATGGCGAAACTTCTGTCTGACAAAGTTTGACAACTCGCACCAAGCCGCGTGACTTTCGCACCTCCCTCCCAAAATTCCCGGGAGACACTTTTGAGGTCAAAGGTTACAAATCGATCACATCAAATAACCATATCTATTCCTATTCTAAATGTAGACTTTATGTCAAACTAGCAGGGAATATCTCGGGTTACTATCATAAACTTTAATAGCCTTTTGAATAATAGAGAGAAGAACTTTTGTGTTCCCGCTTTTGTATTACCCGTCATCCTTTTGGGAGATTTCCAAAATGGCGCCTTTGGGTTGGGGATTTAAATTGCTGTCAAGTTTTTACGCCGATTTCGCAGCCTAGACGGCGCCAAAAGCATCATAGAGAAGTCTCTATCAACGCTAGTAGGTAGGTAACCTGATGGTTGTTTTTGACGCATGATGATGGTGTGATAACAGAATTATCTTGCATCAAAGGGCAGGTGGCTGGGGAGGGGGGCAAATTTAAAGGCCCCAGATTTGGACCGGAGGTCACTTCCAAAGTCGTTCGTCGTGCTCTCCTTCTCGCTCAGCACAATCAAACCACCTGGATTTGGTATCACGTTAGGGGCGGGGTGGTACGGGAGTTCTAGGATGAAACTATCTCTCGCCTAGCTCGAGATAATGTGCCCACCGAAAAGCCGAAAATTTTACGGAACTATAGCTAGGCGCTACGAATTCTTCTCGGGGATTTTGCTGCAGAGGAAAAGGGATATAACTCTCTCCCGTTACAGGAACAGGTCGATCCATATTATGCACACCTTACGATTTGTAGCATCTCGAGTCTGTAATTATTTTCTGTAACAGTAATAGGACTTCATATGGGATTGATGTGTGCATTCATGGTTATCAATACATGATACCCTATTAACGTTTTATCTGGCTATTATAATTCCAGGGTAATTAATTGTAGGGTTGTTGTGAACTAGGTCAGTACTAACTGATGGAGCCCATACTGAGTTATAATATTAGCTGTTCTCTTGTGTCAGAATATCTATCGGCACCACCCTACACTGAACTGTACCCTGAGAGAAATCACAAATATGGTCACGTTGCTGTTACCAGCAGCAGGTGGCCATTCAGCTCTTGTCATCTCTCCTAGACAAATGCTGGATCAATACACATGTGCACCTCAGGCAGATCTTGAGTGGCATGGTCACATCGTATGGTATTTTGTACATTCAGGGCTGTCCCTTGAAATTTAGAGCAATGTGGTGCTGTACTGTAGCTCTGAGGAGGGTGAAGCATGACCCAAAACAAGCAATGAATGTATTCAAAATTGTCTGATCGATTTAAGAATTGACAATGTGGTTGTGAGATTATAACAAAGTGATGCAGTACCATTATCCCAATGCTTAGGAAGAAGCATGACATTCATCTCAGTACTATCTACACTTGCTCTGACAAGAGTGTCCTTTTAGGCTTCCCACTTGGGAAATATTCAAGTCTACTGATACGTTTATCTGCACAGTGAGGAAATTTGCTCAGTATAAAACCTTGTAACCATGTGTACCAATTATTAGAAAAACACTATAGTCGTCTTTGATCTGGAATTTGTACGAAAGTTTTATGCTGGCCTGCATTGTGGAGTACAATAGAGCTCTGAGGAGAAATTTACATTTCAATTTACACATACGTCAGCAGCCCGGTTAGAGTGTAGTAACCCCTGCCAATTAAGGGGGCAATTATTAAAGGCAGGTACCTGGGTGTGCTTCATGCAGGTTAAAGGATTCATATGTTAATGTAGGCCTCAATGCCTCCAGTTTGGACAGTTGTTTTTTTATCAGATCCCTCTGTAAACTTTTTATGTTCTGTTCAGGATACAGATCAGAGTATTGATGCATGGGAGCTGTAACCTTAACCTTATCCCTGCTGCCTAATACCGTGATGAATACAAACTTGGTGCCGAAAGGCTACTTCAGCAGGGAGAAGGTTAAAATGACGATGGTCTTTTTTGAATACAAGAGGTGAACAAGACAGTAGAAGAAAAAGGCACAACTTCTTCATCCAAATTGTCAACCAACCATATTCTATATTTTATACACCGATTTCCAGGGCATCTCTCATAAGCCGTGCATTGTCACTGACCAAGCCACTTTGGCTAAATATGGTAGTACTCACTCACTCACTTAGTAATGAGTATATTTAGATTCCTCTACTGTAAGAAGAAGTGTATATTTAACTGAAAAGAATCTATCTAGCGTCTATTAATATGATTCATAATTATGAAGTAAGGTTATTTTCTTCAGTACATCATACCATATATCAGAATGAGATCAACGTGTACCTAATTCAATTTTGAAAAATCAATAGCTTCTATTTTTTGTGCGTAATTTCAATTTCACGCAATGCTCTGTCCTTTACAGATACAGAACCCTTAAGAAAAAGAGCTGATTGACCACAGCATTCTGGAAGAGACAAGGTAAATATATCATGCTCTGCCTGACTGCTCACCATGTTTGTTCTAATCTCCTATGAATCATGTCATCCCAGTGTCTAACCTAAAGCATCTTATGAATAATTCAGGTTTGAAACATGATGAAGTCAGTGTAGGCTGTAAAATTTCATTTTCGTGTAATGGAAATCTCACTGTAAATTTAGGAAATTTGACAAAATACTTACAGTTTAACCATACCTCATTTTTTTTGTCATCTGTTTGGTTACAAATGATAGATGTCAAAATGTTTGTCAAAGGTTGTAAGTGTAACTTGAATGTTATTTCTAGCTATAATGGTAAAACAGACAAAAGAACATGAATAAAAAAATCACATTTTACATAGAAATGTACAATGTAAAACAGGCATAATTTTCTGTCTGATTTTTTTACTTTTGATTGTCTCAAACAAATGCAGCTACATGCAACAGTAATTTACTATTATCCTTCATGTTTTTATTACATGTATATATACATTTACCTACAATGAAAATTGCATTTGGCCAGACATTGATATATTAGAACACACAAAGCTTTCTTTAGATATTCTGATGTAATACATCATATTGAATTACATCTCAACCAATGCAATTACATAGCTGCGTTATATTGTAGAAAAGAATTACAGATATTCTGAGTCAGACTATATAATATATATATATATATATAATATGCCTTTCTCTTAACTCGTCTCTTTCTGAGATACAAATAGAATTTTTAGGCTGCCCGTGAACATCACTCTGCGTATGTGCCACAGAGGGAGGCAAGCTATAGGATAGTTTGATTATGAGTACATCATGCCTTTATCACAGATCCAGACAAGGTGACCCCTCTTTATGTGGTGGATTTAGGATCAGTTAGCCTCTCTAAGCCTAAGATGGGCTCTATTTCGTCATTATTTCAGGGTAAGTAACGTCGATGCGGGAAGGACAGCAGCATGAAAGTTTTCACGTATGACGTGTCGACGTTTGAGGAGGGGGCGAAGGTTGGCGTGAACGGGGACTCCAAGCAGGCGGAGGGCGTCTTGGTTTTCACCTCGTGGGTCGACAAGGGACTGCTCCAGAAGAATCTCTCCCTGCCCCATGCAGAGGTGGACCTTACACACTTACCCAGCAGGGAAAAGGACCTCAAGAAATACATCAGGTAGGTGGGTAGGGATCTAACTAGACAATGGAACAATGGTGCTCCCCCATCATACTGTAGTCCCAATGCCACCATACAGATTTTCTGAAATAGGATTTTTCCAAGGAACATTTTTTGTTGTTTCTTTAGATTGGAATGTAATTTAGATGTGATGTAAAGCTTAACTTTATGGCTGTAATTTATTTTTGAAAAAGGCAAAATGCTTCCACTTCCAGTTTCTTGTGTGTCGCCTTCATAAAATGTCTAGAAACCGAGTACCGAAAACTGATATGCCAGTAGAAAAAAAGCACATCATCAAGCCTTAAAAAGCCTGACTTGTAGAGCCTGCTAGTCACCCCTGTAGTCAGAACACAAAGCCGGTAAATGGCATAATTCATGAGGCACAAAGGATCATTCTTGCAGCTTCCTGTAAAGCCGATTCATCAAAGTCTCCGCATATGAGTTCCACAAGCCATGTTAAAAGCCCTGTTTTTACGCCGGAGTGTCCTGGACTCGTGTTGGTATTCCTCCCAAGCCCTGCTTCTGAGGCAGGAAGCCTTCTGCACCTTGATAAGTGTTGGTCATTATTGCCTCTCTGATTGACCCTTCCCCTGTCTTCTGGCAGGGCAAGGGACAGACCAGTAGATATGGGGATGGGAGAAAAAGAGATCACACTTTTGGTTAGTGCTGTGTACCTGTCCGCTGGACTCAGTTCCGGACTTGTAAAAACGTTTAGGTTCAAGTCTTGGTTGGAAAAAAAAAATGTCACATACCCCTTTTCGTTCCAAACCACATAAAACCTTTCATAGATGGCAAAATCTGTGCTGCAAAATGAAGAAAACATTGCCATTGGGCATTGTCAAGTGTCAGCCTCCATGTTATGTGGCCACAGTTTTGCCCAGGCAACATTGCAAGGTTGCCAACATGCAATTTTTCATATACCGTGGGTTTAGGTCCGGAGTTACAAGTCCGGAACTGAACCTAAACCTCTGGACTTGAATCCGGACCTGAACCTAAACATGGGTTTAGGTACACAGCACTACTTTTGGTTGTTAAATTGATTGATTTTTTATTGCACAATAAAAATGAAGAGTTTGCGATGTCTGTCAGTTCATAGTTGAAATAACCACAGTAATGCAGTGTGAGATGGCATGTGTTCATGGTATGATGTTGAGAGGACACTGCAAAAAAGTACAAACATAAAACCAAGGAGAACTAACCTTAAATGTTACACCATTCACTGTAGTTTTGAGTGATAAACTTTCAAAGAATAAAAATGCTGACCTCCTCAACTTTGTCTTAAAAGTTTGCATAATAGGGATAGAATCCGCTATCTTTTGTCACTGAGAATGAGTCTGAAGACTATATGACATATACATTTTACACTTGTCTTCAGACTCATTCTCAGTCACTGAGGAAAGATTGATAAGTGGATGCTTGCAACCTGAAACGTCGGACTCCTCAGAATTTATCCAGTTGCTTGATTTACTTGATAGTATGCCATGTTCTACCTACCTAGATATCTAATGTTTCTCAATGTTAAAAACTTTATATTCTATAAAACATGCATATCATCTTAAAGGAACACAACACAAAATTTCAAATTCATTATTTTCATTCCGAAGCCACTTATTTGCATATTGGCAGTGCCACTGGGAGATCACTGGGACTGTGATATGCAAATAAGCGGCTTCGGAACGAAGACGTCAGAGCAAAGCATAAATCATTGCCATCGCGGCGGGCAAGCTAGGAGAGCGCGAAGTTCAAACGCGTGCACAGGGTAATTATTTGGCGGACTAATGTTAAAATTGAAATATATCAACCTTTTAATGTGTAGACTACTGGAAAATAATGAATTTGAAATTTTGTGTTGCGTTCCTTTAAGAGTTTTCTGAGATATGTCCTGAGCAGCGTGTTTAGTGGAAGAAGTGGGAATGATTGATCGGATGCTAAAGAGCCAAAACAGCCACATGGCCTGGTGACAATCAACACTCGTTAGCCATCAATCAGTGGTACATAATGCATTCTCAACAGGATCCCAGACACACTCATCAAAAACAGGCTCTACAAATTGTCCAGTTGGGAGTTTCAGGAGTTGAATATACATGCATGCACAAAAATACTCTGTCAGGGGACTCAGCTTCCTGAAGATCAAGGGAGAGAAAAGCATTGAAAAAGGAAACTGATTGTTATTTCTAAAGGAGGAAGGAAGGAAATTGAATGCACAGGGAACAAGAGAAAGGCAATATGTGTGCAGCACAAAAAGTCGACCAGTGCATGCACAAAAAAACTCTGTCCTCTAGGAGGAGAAAAAGGAAATGGAATATTATTTCCAAAGGGAGGAGGGAGGAAGGAAATGGCATACACAGGAAACAAGAGAATTCTAAAAGATGTGTGGTTAAAAAAGTGAAAAAGGAAACGGAATATTAGTTCTTAAGGCAGAGCTGCTTTCCAGTTAAGCGTGTTTTTGTTCAAACCTGAGAACCAAATTCAATTGGTGTGGCCTTAGATATTTAAGGACATTGTATGCACAAACACGAACAGGAACTACGGGAAAAGTTTGGTACTATTTTCAGTGAACGGAATTTTGCTATTCCACTTCTGGTTTAATTCAATCGTATGTCTTGAAGGGATGGATGTCAGAAATATGTCATTTTTTTTGCACAGAAAAATTGAACTAACTAATGCCAAATTTGTACATGTATTACGTGCACAGACATTGGCTGTACAGATGAACCCCCCACAATCATGCATGATTTGCCCCTCATTTTCTGTCATTTCCAGCCATAAGCTTTGATTTCGCACCATTAAAGCAGTGACAGTTATAGCGGCTTTTCATGCGTTTTATTCACAGCAACTTGCAATTCAATTTCCTGCACTGAAGCCAATTGCCCATGGCCTTTCAGTAGGGTCATAAGGGAAATGGTGGGGAAAATTACTGCTACGTGTACAATACCTTACAGCACACGTTACTATTATTCTTCTCATTGATAGTCTGGCTGACATACATGTACACAGGGCTCGAAATACTACCTGCATATGCAAGTTAGTGCAGGTAAAATTGGAGCTGTGCAGGTATTTCTGATGTCTACCTGGACCTAACCTGCATCTGTCCATGTACTGGGTTAAATCATTTGCAAATGTAGGTGTATGTAGATTTTCATTATTATTGACTGTATTGTTGTATTTACTGTCACCACATTTGAAGTATAAAAGAAATAATGGCAATGGTTTCTGAACAGTCTTTAGTATGGTCCATACCTCCTGAATTCTGAGTGGTGCAGGTAAAATTTGTCTGGTGCAGGTAAGTTTTAATGTTACAATGTACCTGCACCAGTACTGGTGCAGGTATGCAAAAAAAAAGTACCTTCATAAACCATGTGTGTGTGTAAAATTTTGTGATGTAGATCATAAAATGTTCACCTTGGTTTTATTTTTGCGTTTTCACAGTGACCTCTATGGCATTAATTCATGTATGGGAAATTTGATAATGTAAAAAATAGAAATCATCAAGAGTTAGTTTAATATTGCAAATCACATTTAATCCAATGTTCCTTGGAAACTTTGAGAAGAAATTATATTAGTAGTTTTAGAAATTGTATTATCGAAGATGGTATAGATGTACAAATGTATAGAAATATATTGATGCTTCTTCAGTGACGTGTATGAAATTCAAAGCTTCATTTGAAACCTGATGCCATAACCTGGCCATCATTGTGTGAATTGTGAGATTGACTTGCTGCAAACAAAAGGTAAAATCATAGGGGAAGCCTCAAATGGAAAATAGGAGCAAACGAGATGGTTGAGGTCCTGCAAACTCAGGAAATTGTGATGCCTACATTTCCTGATGAGCATAGCAAATTCATTTAGGTTCAAGGGGACTTAATTTTGTGGTGGTGGTGGATGTGTGGGGCATTTAAAGTTTGTACACTAAAGTGGGCTCACTGCAGAAAATCTGTAATTGTTCACATTGTGATGATTTCACGATGAAGAGCAAAAACTGTGAACATAGAGCCACTGCCAATATTTCAAGATTTATGGCAAAGAAAATCCATTACTGTAAACTCAGGAAATTGTGATGCCTACTTCCTGATGGGCATAGCAAATTCATTTAGATTCAAGGGGACTTAATTTGGGGACTAAAGTGGATACAGTACTGCAGAAAATCTGTAATTGTTTGCGTTGTGATTTCACAGTGAAGAGGTCACTGTGAACATACATGTAGAACCACTTCAAGATTTATGGTAACAAAGGAAAAGCATTTAGTATCATTGCCTGATAGAATTGAGGAAATGGCCTTCATGTGAAGCAGAGAGGTTTAAAGATAAATCTCAAGATACCATAATCATCCTTTGATGACAGGATGAATGATGGACTTTTAAACCTCGTGTTGGCAGGAATTTTCGTTATCCAGCCCAGATTCACATGTGGGGAATCTCCAAGCATATTCTCTGGGTCAAGGGGAGTCTATATTGGCCGCCTGTAACCATTGGCCACCTGTGGCGTATTGGATACTGCCTGGCCAATTTGATACTGTCTTGCAGCCACCCAAGGATCTGCTTGGAGATTAACATATGGAACCAACATACTCGTAACTCGCTTCAGGGTTTTTTTTAAAAAACAAGTTGTCTATTCCAATTGCTGCTGGTAAAATACATACATGTACTGTCTGGTAATGCATTACTGCTAACATTAAAATCTATACAGATTAATTGGTACCAACGTATGTACCTCAAAAGGGAGAGCTAGGTTAACAGACATTTGTTAAGAACATTGAATGTTCCTGTGTATAATCTAATCAGTATAAGAAAGAGAACAGTCTTCAAAAGCACCTTGGGAAGGATTTAAAAGGTCCTTTCTGATGATCTTTGGGTTCTTCCAGGTCGTTGTCATGGCAATGGGACCTGACCAATGGGGTGAGACCAGGCCTGTGGAACCAGGTGGTTGCTAGGATCCAGGGCCGCGCCCACCAACGAGAGGAGTATGAGCAGTGCAAGAAGTCACTCTTTGGAGAGCGGGGTAAGATTTCACCAAAGTGCTTACGTGTTTTTACTTCCATGTATGGAGACACAACCAGGCACTCCATTGTGACTTTGTGGTGTTCGACTTTGCAATACAAGTAATTTGCCAGTAAAGTTTAACGATAAATTCAGGGTAACAAATGCTATGGTACATTATTAAGAATTAAAGCGACCAATTGCACATCACCGACAACACTTAAGGTAACTGTATAGCCAGTATAACCAGCCTTTGGCATAACGTACCAGCTTCGTAGGCATGCGGTGCTGCAGCAGCTAGCTATATTACACTGAACGACCTGTTACACCCAACTTTTGTTCATCTAACTGCAGGCATTGTTTAAAGCTATCTAGTGATGATGGTGGCAGCGAGTTCCACTCTACGATAGTTATATGCGCCATTTAATGTTGGATTAGAGTGGGCTTTCTATGCTTGATGGTGGATAGCTCGCTACCCCTCAGGAAAAAAGCATGCAGAGCCCTTGTCACTCTGATGATCACTCTGAATACTGTAATTCACTTTAAGTTTGCAGTAGCAAAAGTACGCGATCTGAAAAAAATGGACATGTTGACGGAACTACATGTTTGCAGTGGCGGCAGGTGCAGAAAAAAGGAAAATGGGCAAATTATTTGTTTGCAGTAATGATAAGTTTGCGGTACAGAAGTGACCGCGAAAACTGTAAACATAAAAGTACCGTGAAAAAATTGTGAGCTACAGTATTCTGCTCCCAGCTGTGTCTCCTGTTGCAGATGAGACTGATGTTCCCCTGGGAATTCCCAGACACCATTACACCCTGACATTTCATGGAGCCAATCCCAGTAGACTCGTCACGGTGTCATAAGGGCTCAACATTCACATGGAATAAAGCCATTCAATTTTCCTTCCCCAAGACATTGAATTCTGCTATTGATATAAATCATCTGAATCACATCATGTATAACCAGACACTAGTCATGATTGCTGGACGTTTGTAAAATGGACAGTAATTGTAAAATCAATGTCATTTAGACATTTCATTGTATGTATGTCTACAATGTTTATTAAAATGATTATGATCATCATCATCAATAGTTTTATCACCATTCCCCTTCAATTTTCTAACGCAGATTCTGAAAGATAGTGCCAAATATTCCACTTTGCTAATTGGTAATTTTTAGAGATTACTGTTTAATCTGTTAAGCAGCCTACAAACACAACCATATTAGTGTGATAATCTTCAGACTTAGATAGAACTCCCCAAGGTTTTGGCTGCCATCTGACCATTTATGTAGAGGCAAGTCTGCTTTAGATTATACACAATGATTAGCCGGTGATTCGTAATTACGTAATGGAAATGGAGCCAGGAATCCATTTTAACATGATTAAAGGCCATTTATGTAATTACGCAGCTCTTTTACAGTGCTGTAAATTCATTTATGTCATACCTGGGCTGCAATAATGTTTGATACGGGTGTTTCGGCCCGCATGATAACTAGCAGTATCATATGAGTTCTATTTGGTTATCACACGGGCTCCCAAATTGTCCATAGAATAATTCAAACGCGTTTCGTGTGTGCTGAGTGTGCTGCTTTTGAAAATTCAGACACCAGATTCGGATGTTGGAGTTGATGTTGTTACAATTTTTTGTTTAGAGACACCAAATTTTGGCACATTTCACGTTGAAATGTGTGTTTTCTCGGGTGGGTATGACATAAATAAATACAACACGGTGTATTCCACATCACCCTTGGTCCCAACCCTCCTGCGGGTCAGATCTCCCATTGGGCGATCTGCCACACAGTCGGGCTGGTACCTCAGGTGATACGGAATAAATGCATTCTGTATTTGTTTTCATGTGGACTTAATTTCATTGTAGAAGGGAAAAGGATGTATTTACTGTGTTTTAAATTCACAGCTGAAACAGTTCTGTAGTACAGTAGTAGTATACATGGGAAATGACGGAATTCTCTGACCTACACACACCTCAACCAATCAATTTTGCTAATTCAAACTGACTGTCTCCCCTGGCTAGTACACTCCATCACTGCCAAGCTCTCCACTCCGAGCCCACACAGGATTAACCATGCATTACGCTTGTCAGAGCCAGATGGAAACAGGGTCTGCAAAGGCAGCCTTTCAGGGCTCAAGTGACCTTAAAACAAAGAATTTGCCCTGGAGGACTGTAAGGTTTTGAATCACTCACACTGGGATGGAACCCTACTTTTAGTAGATGAAAGTGCTGGTTCTTTTACATACTTTCTCCTCAAACACAGAACCACCATTTAGCATCCTATCTGTTCATTCTATTCTAGCTCCAGTTCGCTCCTCTGATCACATGCAAGCAGAATATGACTTTCCCGGTCCGAACTTTGATTTTTCAGAATGTCTACTAGTAGCCGGCTGGCACAGGCAACTTTGATTAAAACTTTGCTTTCCAACTCCCAAAAGATGACCTTCCTCATGACCAACATCCATGGTCTACAGGCAATGAAGAGGCCATGGCCGGCTATGTGTGACAGGAGCTTAACACAGCTTTTTGTTATCTTGAAAGTTCATCTGTGTTGCCTGTTGGTAGAAGTCATTATGAAGCAAGTTTAAACTCTTATTTCCAACACAAGAAATTGAATTTTTGACTGTACAACTCCAGCTAGTCTCCCATTCCTTGACAAAGACTGGAGTTGTACAGTCGAAAGTTTGGGTTAGTCCAATTTTCTTGTGTTCGAAATTACTGTTTAAACTAACAACTTTTTGTTATTTTGTTGGCCCTTATCTACAGGAGAGATGAGCCCGCCCCTCCCCACACTGGCAGACAGAACGGTGCAGTTCCCCTCCTACTTCCTGTCCCAGGGAGGCCTGTGTGTGGTGAGGAGGATCGTGACGGTCCTGTCCTACCTGCACCCTGACATCACCTGGTGTCCTGTACTCGTACCTGTCACCTGCGTGCTGCTGCACTACCTGCAGGAGGAAGTCAAGGTGTATCAGGTGTGTTTTGTATCTAACTAAGACAATGTGTTACCTACTGTACAGTTACCGGGTATCCACAGTTCCACACACAGACATACCTGTCCTTGGTGCTGAATGCCATCCACACACAGGTAAACACACTTGGGAAGGAAGTCAAGGTATACCAGATGAGCAGGTGTACCAGGTGTGTTTTGTATCTACATTTTGTACGTTAGACAACGTGTTACCTACACTACAGTGATCCACTATTCCACACACAAATATGCCTGACCTTGGTGCTGAATGCCATCCACACACAAGTAAACACACTTGCAAAGGAAGTAAAGGTATACCAGGTGAGCAGGTGTGCTAGGTGTGTTTTGTATCTAAATCAAACAATGTGTTACCTACAGTGATCCACAGTTCCACACACAAACAAACCTGTCCTTGGTGCTGAATGCCATCCATACACAGGTAAACACACTTGCGAAGGAAGTCAAGGTGTACCAAGTGCATTTTGTATCTGTATTAATATTCAAATATTACCTGCCCTACAGTATGTTTGTAGGCATCTACTGGTAACTGGGTATTCAGGGCTTGAAATACCACCCGCATATATGCAGGTTATTGCAGGTACTTGTAAAATTATAACTGGGCAGGTATTTCTGATGTCTACCTACATGTACATAATGTTGTGATGTTCTCTTTGTTGCAGGCTGTTGCCAATATGTTGACTCACACTGGGAGGACAGAGAAAGGTTGGGAACCAAAATTTATTTTTTCATCAACAAAGAGTCTATAGAACCAATGAGGTTCAATCTAGATAATAAATAGAACCTCTTTGTTCCTTGCATGCAAAGGAGAAGCTAAAACAAGTGCGAATGTGATTGTGTTCTATAATGTATGTGTGATGTATCAACCCATTTGTGTCTCACATACTATACTAAAGATTTAGCCAACATATATGAGGCATTCATCACTATCACGTTGAATACTGTACTTTCATTTATTTTTGTGGGACTTTTCGTGGTAGAAGCATAAAGGAGGTTTAAGCTGTGGTTGAAACAATGCTGTAGTACAGTAGGAATACGTTTGAAATGCACGAATGAAAATAGCACTATAGCACTAAGGATTTAGTAAACATGTATAAGTCATCGATCATCATCATCTCGGGTTAATAACCTGGGCCAGGAGTGATTTGTCTTCACCTTTTTTCATTCCCAGGAGAGAGGAGAACATACCTGATGGACACCAGGCTGTCCCATGAGGCTATGAACAGGGTCTTCTGTGACCTTGCCAAGAGATACGCTGTAGGTTCTTACTGGAAATTAATTTATTTTCATGGAGACCTGCGATAGATGGGCAGATCCTAGAGGAGGTGTTTGCAAGTTTGGTTGAAACAATTCTGTAGTACAGTTAGTACTTGTCATTGGCAGTGCATATTTGTTGTTGTTGTCATGAATTCACTGCGTTGTGGTCACCCCAAAAATTGTGAAAACCACTGCAAACTATTATTACAACAAAATTGATCTCTGATTTTCATCGCTTTTTAAATTTATGCAAAAACATTTACATACTGAACTGTGAACATGCAAGTAACAAGTGGCATTATTGCATTCTTTTGAAGCTTGTTGACGATGTAGTGCTTGCATTATTTTTGTGTCTGTGACATTTTTGGTGTGCTAAGACACAATTTCTCCCTACCCAGAAAGCAGCCTATGTATTTTTGAAGGATGTCAGTGGCAGTGATGTAGACGCAGTGATGTCAGAATGGATCTGGTGGATATTTGGAGCTCTTCCATTTGAATATGTGGTGGGTAACACTTCTAGTGCTCTGTTATCCAAATGAATTGCAATCTGTATCAAACACACTCTATCCCCACACAGGCAAATGAACCTTGGTGCTGAATGCCTTCCATCATACACACACACACACACACACACACACACACACACACACACACACACACACACACACACAACACATAGAGGCAAATATACCTGTCCTTGGTGCTGAATGCCTTCCATCATACACACACACACACACACAACACATAGAGGCAAATATACCTGTCCTTGGTGCTGAATGCCTTCCATACACACAGACACAAGCAAACATACCTGTCCTTGGTGCTGAATGCCATCCACACAGACACAGGCAAATGTACCTGTCCCTGGTGCTGAACACCTTTCACAAATCCAAGCAAACAAATCTGTCCTTGGTGCTGAATGCCTTCCATCATACACACACACACACACACACACAACACATAGAGGCAAATATACCTGTCCTTGGTGCTGAATGCCCCCCCCACACAGGCAAATGTACCTGTCCTTGGTGCTGAGTACCATCCCCAACTAGATATTAAGTTCTCCATGTAATTTGTTTATTTGTTTATTGTCATTTCGCACATAAAAAAGTAACAGTATAAAATGAAATTATATACAAAGAAATATATGCTGGAGAGCCCAAGAAACCTAAAGGTTTGTCTAGTGGGCTCTCCCAAATCCTATTAATTTTACGTTCTCTTTTTACATACATTTATTACATTTTCATTTAACTTGCAATGTTTTTAGGGACAAGCAAACAAAGAAAAAAATTAACTCAAAATAGGTACAAATAATATAAAGTTAACATGGCGAACTAAATATCTAAACAATAAAGTAAGACAATCAAAAACATATCATATTGGACAAAAAGATAAGTTACCATTAGTCAAATCATAAGTTATTAAACATAAGAAACCAATATTAACACAAAGAAAATATCATAGCATAAGAAAACAAGGAAAACAAAATCAAATCAGGAAGTGGTAGATGGCTTTTCTATCAGGTCAATTTTTAGATATCTTTTGAAAGTTGGAAGGGATTGACAATTCTGCTGTGAGTGACTTAAACTGTTCCAAATTGAGGGGCCTCTAAACATTATCGTGAACTGTTTCATATTTGATTTTGTCAGGATTGGCCTTAAATCATTTTGCTTTCTGGTACTGTAACTGTGGATATCTGAGTTGTATTGAAATATGTCCTTGAGTTGAACTGGTAATTGTGAACTTTTGTGTAAAACTTTGTGGACAAAAATTGCTGTTTGAAGTTTATTTATGTCATACACTGTTAAGATTTTTAAGTCGTAAAATAGAACCGCAGAGTTAGCAAAAAATGGGACATTAGATGCAATTCTAACGAAGCGCTTCTGGAGCTGATGCAGCGGTCGGATTGAAGTAGTGTACGTACTTGCCCAGACTATATTGCAATATGTTAAGTAGGGATAAATCAAAGTATAGTACAGAGTGATAAATATTTTACGTGATAGGCAACTTGCAACTTTTCTTATTATACCAATATTCTTATAGATTTGTTTACAAATAAGGTCAATATGAAACTTCCATGTGAGTTTCTCATCTATTAGGACTCCTAGAAACCGTGTGTTACATACCTGTTTGATTGGTTTATTGTTTATGTATATCTTAGCCATTTCTTTGTCGTATTTCTTACTTCTACCTGTGAAAATAATTACCATGTGTGAACAATATATTCACCTTACATTTAGTGTATAGTCGCCAAGTATTCAAAATGCATTTACCATGCATTTAACATTTATCTTTAGCAGTTGCCCATGAATTTACCTTGTGTTTGCCATGCGTTTTTGGTACCACGACTATGTGTTTACAACAAATGCTCAGTACTACCTTGCCATTTGAATTTATCAAGTCCCCTTGTTTTTCCACAGGTCCATGTCATGGATTGCTACCTTGTGGAGGGAATGAAGGTTCTCTACAGAGTGGGTGTCACACTGCTGGCTAAGTGGCATAAACAAATTAGCGGTAAGTTACGATAAGATGCGTGAATTATTTTGTATAAATTATAGTAAAATACGCAGAAGCAACAAATGACTTATTGTACATACAAACTAGATATTTCTGAGCCAATAAGAAGGCTGTTTTCTTTTTCATATGTGCACCTGGATTTTTGCTGACCAATCGTTGGTCAGTTTTCTGCTTCCTTGGTTTTGCCTAGCCAATCAGTAAGCAGTTTGTATGTATGTTTCCCAGGTGCTCCACCCACTGATGTCCGACAGTCCATCCAGGACTCATGCCGGAACATCAGCTCACACATCCCAGTCAACGACATTCTCAAGGTCAGGACAATATGCTATTGAATTCTACCGACTCCTTCATGATTTTATCATGGTTGCCACATTGTTTTTTTACCTCTGTGTATGGAGGTGTTTTTGTTTTCGGTGTGTTTGTTTGTTTGTTTGCTTGTGTGTCTGTAGTTATTCGAGTGCAGGAGAGGTAACCACAGAATCAGCAAGAAATTCACAAATTAATGAATATCAAACAAGAAATTCAAAACAACTTTTAATTAGATACTTCATAGAAGTCCTCGATTTCCTTTGTATATAGTTTCTTGTCAACAAGTTACAAGTAAGACGTCCCAATTTTGCAGTGAAGTTTTGAAAGAACCATATTTCACATTAGTTTCTCTAACTCGACCCTCCCATCTTTGTTTCCACAGAAAGCTTTCAACATCAGGAACCTGTCCAGGAAGCTGTGCTCCACGTTGCACCAGCGCCACCTGGCGACTCTACAAAGGAAGGGCGCCCCAGCCATCACAATAGACAGCCCCACCCACACGGCTACTCACGGGTCCATAGCCCTTTCTCCTGTAGAGTCGAACATACTGAATCATGCCCAGGTTTGTGTTTGTCTGTATCTGTATTGTATAGCCAGTATAACTTCCCTGCTACATAAACACACCAGCTGAGTGCATAAGGAAATACATGTAACAACATTTGTATACCATCTATATCCAGACTGTGAGATTTCATCCACACACACCAGGATGGGCCACTACTCTTTTTGATAAGTGCACAAGGTGTAGCTCTCCTCAAACACAGTACCTCCAGCTTTACGCCCCATCCAAGAGGATGTTCCTAACCGTAGCTAGGCACTCATTTTCACCTTGAGTGAGCCAAGTGAGGAAATACAGTAGTGTAAAGGGCACAACATTGGGGCCAGCTAGGGATTTGAACCAAGGACCTTTAGATTCTAAGACCACATTGTCACCATGTCTGTGTGTTTCTCCCTGTAGATCCATCAGCTGTGGTGCTGGCTGCCCCAGAGGTTCTCGCTGTACGAGCCTCGCGTCATCTTCTCCAGCAGCGATGACGGGTACCACCTGAGGAACCTGTACCTGAAGTGTGCCGACAACCAGCCCATCGTACTGGTCATCAAGACCAGGAACGAGGAGGTCAGGACATTTCTTTCTTTTTGTTTAATTCACACGTGTTTGCATGCTGTAAACAGTAAAGTCATATGAAATGTGACACATTTTTGTTTCTTTGCTATTCAAGCAGGATCCAAGTTAGAAGATAAGACTATACCAGTGAAGTTTCTTTTAACATACATTGTAGACCTTTTCACAAATCTCATTGCATGCTGGGAGAGGCAGGGCATTATGGGAAGTTTAGGGGGAAAACAGCATCAGTACCATGACAAGGCTTGTATGTGTGTATGTGTGTGTGTGTGTGTGTGTGTGTGTGTGTGTGAATGTGTGTGTGTACGTGTGTGTGTGTGTACGTGTGTGTGTGTGTGTGTGTGTGGATGTGTGTGTGTATGCGTGTGTGTGTGTGTACGTGTGTGTGTGTGTGTGTGTGGATGGCATTCAGCACCAAGGACAGGTATGTATACCGGTCTGTGCTGTCATGGTAAGGATATTGTTTCACCCTTCAGCTATCCATAGTTCCCCATGGCTCCCATCATGCAATATGATATGTGAAAATGTCTATGGTAAACACATGTACAGCAATGACAACATATATCTGTTTGTCTTTCATCCCTAGATATTTGGTGCATTCATCACAGAAAGCCTTGACTACACAGCCGACAAGAACAAAAGCCGAGCGTACTTCGGTACGGGGGAGATGTTCCTGTTCTCCATGACCCCGGTGCCAGTGAGGTACCCCTGGGTGGGGGTGGCAGACAGCGGAGACCTCAGCCCATCCCATAGTATGTTCATCTCAGCTGACAACACTAGTCTGGTCATTGGGGGAGGGTAAGTCAGGGCTTCTTTTTTTTTTACTTTCCATCGTCCAGTCCATGGACTTAAGTCACTGATTTAAATATTTTATGTTCAAAATACATATTTATGAGGTATAGATTTTTAAACCTTTTTCAACCTTAAAAACTTTTACCATTGCAGAGATGGCGATGGCATATTTCTGGACCAAGAGATGAACCGAGGGCACACCAAGAGATGCAAGACCTTCAACAATGCACCCCTGTGTACCAGTGGGGACTTCCACTGTGTGTCTGTGGAGGTGTTAGGGTTGCAGCAAGAAGAGGATTAAGGACCATTCCATTGGAAATGTTCAGGGGGTGGCTAGGAGAATTCTTAAAAAAAGGAATGATTGTTGTACAAACAAATTTCATTCCTCAGAAATGAAAGAGTGGGAAGCCAAATGTAGTTTCTATAAGTCTTATTTGGTAATCTTAGCTGATATCAGTATTCAGTACAAGCACATTTCTTTCACTTCTTTAATGGCAAAACAATGGAAACTGAAAAAAATTGTCCTGATACCTTGATATGCTGTCGTAGCAGTTGAACTTTAACAAAATTCAATGTCCTCCAAAGTTTTGTGTCATCTTGCTTGCTAAATGACAAGAAGTATTTATCTTGTGTGAATTACCAATATTGCTTTCTGCCAATGTCAGGTTACTTCCAAACGCTCTCGAGATTTAAATTCTACTTCTCAAGAATATGGGAGTCTGAAATGTCCAATGGAAAATACACACACTACAATCTATACTTCTCTAAAACATCTGAAAATAAAGGTGTGTTTCAGTGTTCCTATGCATGTTTAGTACCAATTGTTTGTGCATATAATCAAATCAATTATGGTGATCAATACTTTTATAACAATTGATAGCTATTCTCTATTATACATGATGGCTAAGTCGTCATTTAACTTTGCAAAACTTTCTTTATCAAGACATTATGTATAAGTTCACTTACAGGGCTGGTAAAACTTTGCCAAAAAACAGTTACTCAAGTAAAACTGGTAAAACGTCATTTCTGTTTTCTGTAATATGTGATTCATAATACAATTGAATGCCTGCATTTTTAGCTTGCCAAAGTGTGAATTGTTTACTACCTCAGCGTATGGAGGTTTTGTTTTCAGTCACATTTACTAGTTCACACGGCTATAGAAAACGTCTTCGTATTCAAAGCAATATTTTTATCAATACTTAGTGAAACATTATATTCTGTGTAATTATAAGAAAATGATGACGTAATTGTTGAAAATGTTGGTTTCATTGTGGATCTGTTGGTTGATGTCTGTTGTGCAATGTTAAGTACATGAATGTGCCAATTATGCAAATTGCTAATATCCATATGTATTAACACTACTTTATTATGACAAGTTGACTTCTTTGGTCGCTAACAATTTGTTTCATCACTATTAATCCTTCTGTAAGTGCACTTGAGCCATTGTTTGAGGAATCATATATTTCTATTTCAATGCATGAAGTATTATGTAGTAATATGTTGTCCAGCCTTGTGAATGTTTGTTCAAAAGCATATTGTAACCTCCATGCACGGAGGTTTTGGTTTCACTATGTCAAGAAATTTTTAAAAGCTCTACATATCTCGAGGGATGAGATATTTGATTTCCTGTTTTTGAAGATTTCCATGTGTGTTTCCACACTGAATAGCCATGCCAGCTACTTTCCCAGCTGTCTTTCTTTCCTTGTATAGTGTTAATCTCCAAGCAGTTGTAGGGACCCAGTCTGTATTTTACAATTACGTGTGTGTTTTAAATTATTAAGTCTTAAATACCTCTCTCAAGTGATCTACACTTTTCTCTTTTCCTCCCTCAGGTTTTTAATTTGCAGTTGAAACAATACTGTAGTACAGTAGTAATACATTGGAAATGAATATATGCAGTGTCATGATTTTGTCATTGCAAAAATGAAACTGCAAACAAGTCAACATTTACTGTAAGTGCCACCAAAGCACACATTAAACACAGAGACTGAGCTGGATCCTTATGTCTGCTTGGAGACTACATGTTGTGATCGTGCAAACAGACAAAGAATGTACAATGTACATGTATTCCGCAAATGCATGAAGTACTTTATCTGTGCTTTTTAAGATTTTAAACTCACCTTGGAAATCATGATCTTCAATTCGATTCAAAATTGTTCAGGTACAGTAAATGATAGAATTGCACAATGAAATATGCTGTTATATCCCACATCTTTATTTAGCCTATTCTCTAACAGTGATTGTATTAATGAACAGCTGAAATAGGAATTCCTCAAATTGAGCCTTGTAAAAAAAATTGCAGTCTAGAATGTGGCTGGTCATAGAATTTTGAAAGGTGGATTCTGTTAAAATGTTATAAGAATTGTTGTGGCCAGTCATAGAATTTTGAATGGTGAATTCTTTTAAAAGTCATATGAATTGTTATTGAAATATGATGACAATAAGCAGTCAACAGTACAGACAGAAATGTTTAGAGTTAGGTTAGGATACAGTCCATACATGTGAAATGCACGGCTTTGAAAATCATGGGTGCCTAAATATTTTTTAGCAATTTTATTTGCATGCTTTTCAATTTTGCAAGTATACTCAACAACTTTACTAGTAATATTGTTAAGTATACAATATATAAAATTGCCAAGTGAACTACTAAAATTGCACTGTACTCATCAAAATTACTAATAGTGTGTATACGTAGGCACCCCCGGAAACAGTTAGGAGGGTCCAGATGAATGTGAAATGGAGTCTGGAATGTGAACTTCAAGGTGGAAAGAAGCATTTGCAATAGCCAGGGTCCTTGCTACTTGATAAACCTGATGAGTTTTCGTGTCTGCAGAATAAAGAATGATGCCGTTCAAAATGTACTGATCATCTATTTCACCTACTTGGTCGTCTTTCCTTGTAAAAAAAATGCCACAAACCATTGCGCAACTGCTGGTTGGTGTTCAAATCAAACAAGAAAGTATGTAATGCATGTGGAATCAATTCCGGTAGGCGGCGCTCGTAAGCGGTCTCTTGTTGAACCAACAATTTCAACCAAATAATAGAAGCTAACCATAACCCTAGTCGTAACCTATACATGTAAGTATCATAGAGTCTAGCCCGCACCACGGTCCACGTACATTATCCAAGTAGTTTCATGATCAACACTTTTAAAAACACGAGTTGACGTATAAAGGACTAAAGCGCCACCTATATTCATGTACATATAGACACCACTTTTTGTGAGAAATTAGTAGATATCAATGCTATGCATTTATGTGGATATCACCGGTTCCTGGACTATGTTCTCAAAGACCATTTCTTCGACTTGTACTGGAGACATTTGACATTCAGGTTCTAAACCACTGAATACTGTATTCTTTTCAGATATGGGAGAGGCATCTCTGTGGTCCTAGGGCTGTCAATTGTCTCAAGCAGGTAAAGAAAATCACCGTGGCGGGCTGAGTTGGCCAGGCGGGGACAGAAACTTATAGTACCGACAAAACCCTGGTAGAGACCGGTGAACAGGTCAAAACAATGACCTGCTGTACACCTGCATTATGATTTGGATAGGTAGCTATAGTGTCCGGTTAGGCGACAGTTCATCATGTCAGGATGACATGTTACCATGGTTACACCCTTGAGGCTAAGCTTTTAAGTCATTCCACAACATTGATATGCAGATTTGCGTGACCTCCAGTGACTATACCCGGTATGGATGCTGTCCATGAATGAAGAATGACTTCAGAAAGGTCATCGCACATATAGGTCGCACAGACGTGATAAGAAGTATTTTGGACAAAAACAAAGGTCACTGGAGGTCACGCAAATCTGCATATCAATGTTGTGGAATGTCTTAAAAGCTTAGCCTCAAGGGTGTAACCATGGCAACATGTCATCCTGACATGATGACCTGTCGTCTGATGGAAGACCTATAGCTACCTTTTCAAACCATAATGCAGGTGTACAGCAGGTCATTGTTTTGACCTGTTCACCGGTCTCTACCAGGGGTTTCCTCGGTACTATAAGCTTCTGTCCCCGCCTGGTCAACTCAGCCCGCCACGGTGATTTTCTTTACCTGCTTAAAACAATCGACAGCTAGCCCTTTGTGCTAAATGGCTTTCCTCAAAGGGGACTAAGGCAACATTTCCTCGGGGGTATGTTGGCCCTGGTGCCGAGGAGTTGGCCTGTGTTATCCCTGGTAGTCTGGATTCCAGGTTAGGTACATGTATTTATGTAAATATCGGTGATGCTCCTTCCCATATCGACCCAAGATCATTGCTCATAAGCCATTGCTACATCAAGTATGGAGGATACAACCATAATCAAGCCATGCAATACTTTCTTTGTTCACAGCTCATGCAGCTACACCAAGATCGCAAGCATACACTGGGCTTCGAGAATGGATGTCGACAAACTAGGTAAAAGAATCGAAATGACCCTTCTTAAAAGCTTATAACTTGAACTCAAGGCACGCTTATGCTTAAATATACTCATATACATGTTGTACCATGCACAAGTAGCAGAATTGTTCTCAATGGATCGAAGGATCAATTTGACTAAATGCTGACATAGCATAATCTCTGCATTGTAAATATAGAACAACAGTACATAAGAAAGTGCAAAGACATTAGACATACATTAGACTGTATATAGTCAACCTATACACTACATATTTTTGTAGACTATAGTATTTTCCTACAATTATTGTACAAGTTGCCATACACTGTATAGATTAATTTTGCATCATATACAATTGTCCAGCAATAAGGTTATTATAACTAATAGGTGACATGAAGGCCCTTAACGATGACTCGAATCTTAAGACAATAAATCAAACCAAATGTATTGGAACAGGCGACATCATCATTCACGACCTGTGGATGACGTCATCGCCCGGTTTGGGAGGAAAGTTCAGAAAAAATCAACAGGCTGACGTCACAGTCCACGTCATCTGGAGCCTGAATGGCCGGAAAGAAAAGGTACGATAAGGCATTTCTTTCTTAGTGTATATTGTTGATTACTGTGTGTGTTTGTGTGTGTGTGTGTGTGTGTGTGTGTGTGTGTGTGTGTGTGTGTGCGTGTGTGTGTGTGTGCGTGCGTGTGCGAGTGTGTGCGTGTGTGCGCGCGCAGAAGTGTGTGTGTGTGTGTGTGTGTGTGTATGTGTGTGTGTGTGTGCTGGTGTGGTTGTGCGTGCATGCTTGCTGTGAATTGATCTCATTGCTATCTAGTATGTGGGGAGGTACAAATGTGTATCAGGAAAATGAAGGGCCCTTCAGTGGCCTTCTATGGTAGTGCAGCATACCTTCGAGATTTTGTACCTGATTTCAACAATCTCCTCATAGAGGCAGGAAGGGGAAGGACTAGCAACAATTATAGTAATTTTGTGTAATTTTTATGTTATTTTGCAGAACAAACTTTCCATACCACGGGAGGAAATGATGTCAGGCGAATTGTGCAAAAGGAAAAAAGGTGGGAGTCACATGTTGATATCAAAAATATTTAGATTCTTGAAGTACCCAACTACCATCCTCAAAGTTTGTTTTTATTTTCAATTTTTTTAATGACACAATTACAATGTGTCATGAAAATAATAAAATCGCATATTAATCAACAAATCTACCAGAGGTTTATCTGCTGAAATGGACTTTGGTCTCATCTGCTAAAATACACTTTCCTATATATGAGGCATTCTCAAGTATTACTCAAGTAGCTACTTGAAAAAGTGTCAAAAATCAAAAAGAAGACAGAGAACTCCAATATAAAAACATCAATTTTTGTCTCCTTTCCCAGATAGGATTCCAGCCACACTTGAAGGGGTACTGCGGTGCACGGAGGACATCTTGTCGGTGGAGGAGGGGAGCAGGCCCGCGTCTTTCCTCGTGGGGCCGGCCGGGCAGACCGTCCGTAGACTTGACATTTGGGACGCGCCAGTGGTTTCCAAAGTACGAGGGCTGTTCATTTATGATTCTGCCCGACCAAGTACTAGTTATAGTAGGAGGCTGAAATTGCACGTCGTGTACAATGATACTTTTTGTACGTCTATCTGTAATTTGCAGCTCTGAACTCTGAAAACTTTCTTATTTAATTTACAAAATATGTTTCTTAGATCGACATCAGTGTCCCACAGGCACTTTTACAGCTGAAAAGGCTTTCCATTCATAGAACATATGTGCGCATGTATATGTCAATCAGTCAACCAATCTTACCCCTCTCCTACAGAACATCGGAACAGTAAAACCTAGGTGCCTGGGTCTGCTGAAGAGAGTAGTCCGATGTTTCGGCCGTCGTCTGCGAAAGTTAAATATAAGGAAGAACAGGGAAGCGTCGACAACCGGAGGGCCAGCTACAGGGACATCTAGACCTCTTTCAACGTCATTACATTTACTATGTACACTTAGATAAATGTTATCTGTGTCGCCGATAACTAAACTTATCTTGAATTCAATATCATCGTTTTGATCACCAGCTTTTCATTTTGTCAAGACCTACCAAATACCATGGTAATCCATTGAAAGGTATAGATAGAGAAAGATATAGAATGTAAATATTAGCCGTAATGATTTTTATGTAGTTTGTATGACTTGTGTCTGTATGTTTAAATGTCCGGGAAGATTAGCTGCTTGCAAAAATTAATGTCAGCTAACGGACATAATAAAGTATCCAATGTATCCAAATGTTTTATTAGACTAGACACTTTTACTAGATACTAGATACTCAATAATAAATATCTCCATTTAGTAAACGTGGTTGGATTGTGTCTGTTGTGTGTTCATTGGAAATGTCTACTTCCGAAACTAGATACCCATTCTCACCTGAGTCGAGTGAGGAAATATGTGTAAACTGCCTTTCCAAAAGGACACAACATTGGGGCCTGCTAAGGATTCCAGTCCCATATGCCCCTAAATGTAGGGGTGCTTTTCAAATATCACATTGACCGCGAAAACACCTACGGTAAATATTGATATACGTGCATCACCACGGGCATGCCTGCAGACGACGTATAAAATTACATACCGATTGAATAAAGGGAACCGTGAGTTTTAGCTGCGAACACGAAAAACCGGCTGACCACAATACTCCTGCAGGAGGTATGCCTCCTTCACGGAGTAACAAGTCAACAACTCTATAACCACAAGACAGCCTTGTTTGATAACAGATGAGCTGAGTAGACATGTGCTTTCGCTGCACGTGTCCTGAAAAGTCGGCATTCGTTACAAAGCCTTTGTTAGGCAAAGAAAACAAAGCTATTAAAGGTTATGGTGACCCAAAAACTTAATTGGGGGTTTGTGACTCATAATGAGTGGACATTCCAACCGAGTCAGTTCTCGCCTCGGGTACCAATCATATATAATTACCCATAAGGCCACAGCAAGTAATTTTTATGGATGACAGCAGTGCGCGCATTTATTTTCGCCTGATTTAAAAAAAAAAACAAGGAATTTTGTTGCCCTCCGACGGCGGTCAACATGCCGAAAAGAGGCAAAAGCCATCAGTTGTTTCAGTGAGAGATGGATGTTGTGATAGTTGGCAAAATATAGGTAGAATATCATTAAATAAACGTATGTTGGATACATCAGTATGGACACATTAAGCTCATACCGGTTTATGAGGCAGGTCATGTACGGTAGGTCAAATACCGGTTGTGATATCATGTTTTGTCGCCTCCTGTTTAACAAGGTTTATAATCTCAAAATTCTGAAAATGAAGGAATCTTGTTTGTTTTTTACCCGCCTTGTTTTTTCGCCCTATGGCATTAGATTTGGAGTCTGCGGAGGTCATTCATAAAATTTACTTGCTGTGGCCTAACTGCTACCCCAGGTGAAACCGACTCACCCGACCACACCATTGTTCAACTGCTCTGGGCGCGATCAGGCACGGTTTTCCTCGGCTGCACAAAACGACAGATTGTAAACAAAAAGGTAAGCATTTCTACATCGTTGTTCCCTTCTTTCATCAATAATCATGTTGGGTTCGTAATTTTGAGTGTGGCACGAGGCTGCCCTTCAGCACAGAACCGATAGTGCCGCACATTGCATTAGTAAAACATAACAGCGATGAAAGTGTTTTCACAGGAAATAGCCCAGATTTTGGACATTTTAGGTTTAGACAACTTTTCTTTTAACGTATCACGGCCTATCTGAGGAGCACGGTTTCCCGAGTGACTAACTGTATAAGCAAAGTCCTAACTCTCAGTGAGTCGAGCTTGTCTCAGTCATGATGTTTCTGACTTAGGGAGATAGGGAGATGAGATGCTGTTACAGTCCTATTCATGCAATCCGTAGCTTTGGAGTGGCCTTCGTGTCTTGTTATCTGGTGACTAATGAGTAAAAAAAACGAAGTCACAAAACATCGTCCGTTCTTTCGCTATACTAACAGTAGTGGTGGGGGAGGAGTTGTTCTGTTTTTTGTCAGGTTAATCTGACACAAAATAACCTGTTCAGCAGGATACCCTGAAGCTAGAGGTGAATGACCTGTTGCAGGTGGTGGCGCAGCAATAATTGTATTTTTTGTGTGTGTCAATGACCGATTTTAACGTACAGACAAATAGTACAACTTTTCAACAGCCAGCCGTTTCGGTGCAAAACCTCCGAACGTCCTCCAAATCTTCTATCCTCTCTACCTCGTAGAGATCTAATCATTCCACACGTTTGCTAGGTTTTGTATCATTACATTAGATTTCTTTACTTGATATGCTGTGCTTTGTATGTTTGCATTGTTGTCTGTATCTTTGTGTCTTATTTTCAATACATGTAATTAGAAATGTTCCGATGAACAGCTTCAAGTAGTTTGTGTTGTTGTTCATTACTTGGTTCCTATCTGATTAATCAGTGTAGCTAATTAATATCATGCAAAGTTTCCCAAATAAAATCAATGTATTTTCCTCTCTATAGTTCATAAAACGACTTTGCCACAAGTTTGCAGCATGGACGAGACAACACTTGGTAAGTGTAAGATGTAAAAGTATGATTTGAAATACAAAAACGCACAAAAAGTAAAATAATTCGTTCTAATCTATAAAATAATCTATGAAATTTGTTGAGCGATCTGTCAAATCATTCAGAACCTTTTCCCGAACACCAAGCAACCAAGGTTGGCTGAAGTTCGGGAGCAGTCTGACCAGATTTAGGTCACCCCTACCGTTCGATAGAATCGAATCAAATTTGAGTTAAATTTGAGTCAAATATGACTGCCAACTATGCCCCGACCCAAGTTGGTGCTGTCGATCTACTCCCGAACACCAGGCAACCACAGCCAACCTTGCTTCCGACCCACTCCTAACCATGGTTGGGGGGAGTTTGACAGTGTTCGGGAGGCCATATTCGGCTATATGTGACAGGGACTTTAGTGGCAGCATCCTCTAGTGAAAAGGGTTACCGGAGTTAGTAGACGTTAATGCCTGCCTGTGTTAATGTAACAGGGGACATAGAGATTCACGACCTGCGCATGAAGCCCACCTCCGGGCTTGGCGGGAAAATGCGGCGTCACAGCGCGGTGGTCCAGAAGGAGATGACAGTCCACGTCACGTGGAGTCTGAACGGTGACAAGGAGAAGGTACAGTTCAGCAGTAGCATTCACAACATTCCAAACAAACGCAAAATTTCAAACTGTAGTATCGCGCATGGTCTGTTTCTGGACCAAGAGGTCAGGAGTTGGAATCCCGGCCTTGTTCGCTTGGCCATGCACGCCACTGGAAAGGGTTTCAGTCCTTAGGACGGGTGTTAAACTGTGCCCCAATGTCGAAAAGATCCGGTAAAATGAACCAGTCACCACCATCGTAATATTAGCTTTCCAGAAAGACCAAACTGGTTCGGGATCATTTTTAAAGATAAGCCAAAAGTGAATAGAAAGCTAGGCGATAGCGGAGCATCGATACTGAAAGTGCTGCAACTGGGTCCTGTTTGTTAGTTTGTTTGTTTGTTTTTCATTGCTGCTATTACAACAGTACTATATATGTTGTGTTGCAGAAAACTATGGTCATCCCTGCAGACGAGCTACCTTCCGTCAGCAGCAAAGGTAAATCTATGTGGTTATTGTTGCATGGTCAGTACCAAGGACAGGGATGGTTGTTAGACGGGTGTCAAATATATATATACTTTGGTAACTTCTTGAACAGACTATGAGATGATGTTTCTCTGGCGATTTTGTTATAATAATGTCCAATACAATAGCACGTCTAGAATTTGAACAAGCTTTTCTGTACAATGATAGGGACAGTGGACGGAGCCATTCAGTACATGGAGGACTTGATGACCATGCGGCCTAAAAAAGGCAAAACTTTCCCCTCTTTCATGGTCGGACCTGAGGGGCAGATCATCCATAGTTACGGCACCACGGTATGTCTTGTGTTGGGTTGTCATACATACCTGTTAGTTACTCCACATCAATATATGTACATGAAACCGCTTTTCATTGAGGTCTTGAAGGAGGCAAGGTTCCGCAAAATATACAAAGCCGTAGACCTGGTCAAACTACGCGTATTGGGTTTGCTGATATTTTGCATCTTTGAGATTTTCTATTTTCTTGAAAAACGTAAGCGTTCAATATAGAGACTTGGGATTTCAGAATAATCAAACTGAGCGTATCGTAACAACCTATTGTTCTTACATTTGTCCTTCGCAGGGTGCTGGCTCAACTCAGCTGAGGGATATTCTGAAGAAGCTGGTCTGGCTTTTGGGTCGGTTCCAAGAGGTGAATGCCCAGAGGAGGGGGACTGAGCCCGAAATCCAAATCACCAAATCCAGTCTGAAGGCGATGCAGAAATTCACCTCAACTCCGGTGGTCTCCATTTACCCTGTGAGAGGGTCGCACTTGCTGAGCAGGCCACAGGTAATACATTGAAATCTACGTAGTCTATTTCTGTCTGTCTGTCTGTCTGTCTGTCTGTCTCTCTCTCTCTCTCTCTCTCTCTCTCTCTCTCTCTCTCTCTCTCTGTCAGTCTCAAAAGACTATTCTGTCAGTCAGTCTCAAAAGACTATGACTTAACTGCATGCACAAAACAGGATGGTACAGTTCCTTTACAAATCGAGTTCGAACTCAAATTCAGATTCAAAATATTTCTCACTTATCTACTTAGAAAAACACGAAAAACACGGTAACAACAAAGTAAAAGTCCCATGCCCTTTCTGAGGCTGTATGAGCAGTAGGTCGTTATTCAGTGTGTCTTGCAAGTTACCGCTGGGTGGAGTGAGGAATGTGGTCTCAAGTGCCGTTCCCGAGGACATAACGTCTAGCTAGGAATGCTAGGAATCGAACCCGTGACCGCTCAATCCTGTGTCCCCTACAATAACCACCAGGCCATTGACGCCACGAAGCTCGCGGGTACAGACTCAAAATAACATTCTATAGTTACAACACGACTGTGCCTTCTGCATGTAATCCGCATGTATGGTGGAGAACATCTTGGAGCTGTGTCTGACTTTTCCCTGATGCTCTACAGATGCGCAAGCTGCGAAGCTGGCTGCCGAAGAGGTTCCGGGTCTGCAAGCCGATCACACTTTTCAGTACCGTGGACGACGGCCACCTCCTGAAGACCATGTACCAGAAGTGCAAAGGTCAAGCCGAGCTCGTGCTCATCATCCGCACGCACAGGGAGGAGGTACGTCACATAATCCTCAAGCAGATGTAGGGTGTAGTGTTTTACGCGTGTTTTTCTTTTGGGCGGGGGGGAGGGAGATTAGACTCTTAGTACGTATACCTTTCACCTTTTACTGCTTTTGCCAAGATTTAGATGGGTACGTATGTTTCGGTGCCTTGCGTGGGTTTGTGAGTGGACAACATAACTCGAGAAGCAGTGGATGGATCCGTTGTTATACTGGATATGCGGTAGCTAGGTATCTGCAAAATGAGACTGCTTTACTGGTACTGCAGCAGAACTTCAGGCGGTTTTGATATCTCTATAATTTGTTTCCAAAATCACAGAGATTCGGTGCCTACATCCCCGGTACGCTCGCAGCGGCCACAACACTGAGCAAGCGGAGGTCGTGCTTCGGCATGGAGGAGACTTTCCTCTTCTCCCTCAGCCCGGCGGCTGGGAAGTACCCGTGGGCGGGACGACACGGCAGTGACGACATCCAACCCGACAGGGACATCGTCATCTCGGCAACCAACAACAAGCTGATCATTGGGGGAGGGTACGTATTTAAAACGTTTCCGTATTACCGTCATCTTCTTTTGCAGCAGTCTTTTCTTTTGTGTTTGTATAATGCTCTGATCTGTTAACGTTCAATGACATTGTAGATCATAGGTAGCCTGGTAGCTATCCTATTCTAGCTACTGCTAGCTCGCTTATCTGACAAATATTCAGTATGGACACAATCAGACAAGCAGACTATAATAGGGCGGCTACCAGGCTAGAGCATGCGCTGTCCTGGGTGCCCCTCTTATACGTAAAAAAGTGGCACTGTTCTTTTGAAAATGTCTTATTTTGGTATTTCCTACCAGAGTTAGAAACATATGTACATAATATTCTTATTATTTCCAGAGGCAGAGACGCCATTTTCCTGGATGGAGACATGGAGGGAGGATACTCCGGATCCTCCAGCACTTTCAAGAACCCACCGCTCTGCAAGGGCAGCCACTTCCGCTGTCTGGACGTGGAGCTCTTGGGCTTCGAGTATTAAGAGGAAGCATCCAGAACTAGAGTTCAGTATCTGCAGAAGCATATACGGACATGTTTGCGTGATGATATATTAAGCTTCTCAGTGGACATATTCAAAATCAAACCGAAAAGAAGATGGCGCCGGAGTGACGTCAAAGTCCAACATGGCGGCGCCCATTGATTCCGACGAAAACAGTATAGGTTTTGCTATCTCAAACCACCCGTATCTATCAACATGTATGCAGTTACTGTTAAACAAATAAAAATTGTTCATTGTCACTGCTTGTCAGTCGTTGTATATAGAATATTGTGATACATATTGTACATCATAAGTATTTTATACATGTACGTGGTGCCATTTACTAGTAGATACTCATTGTATTGTATTTTGTACATATGTAGTGCATGTAGTGCATCAGCAATGCTGCCTGTTGTTCCAGAAGTATTGCGTCTTGGCATTAATAGAATAAACAAGGCTGCACCACAGTTTTTGTTTCAGGCAACTGAAAGGTAAAATGGTCATAGTATAGCGAGTGTGATCCATTTGTACTATAGTAAGTAAGAAGCGCTATAAATACATGTATGTTCTTTAAGAAACATTAACCTTGATTTGGTTGGAAATAAAGATCAGGTCTTATAATATTACAACCCTCTATGTGTGTTTGAATTTCTTACAACACAAATGAGAATGTAAACAAAGTCGGATTGTAAGATTTCCGACAGATACGTACACTGTACTTTTGTCCTGACCATTACTCAACAGCTAATCGCCAGCTTTGAAACAATGGGTAAGTCAGGCGTGTTCACAACATCCGCACCTGTTACGATAGGTGCTATTGGCGATATACCACCAGGGGTATAAATGTGGCCTTTATGTGGATTTGGCGGAGCAACTTCAAGAAATGTGAAATGATGTAACATGTAAAAAAGGGAGATTTCGGGGGAAATGTGAGTCGTGCAAGGGGGATAGATACTGGAACAGATACTAGTACCCTGTACTCTAAACGCTGCTATTTTGGCATCTTTATATATGCGTCCTTGCCCTTTTCAAGAAGGTTATACGGAGACCTTGCCCTTTTTGATCACTGTCCATTAAACTGTGGCACTCTGTACTCTCCAAGTAGAGGTTGGTGGGGAAGATCGTTACCTTTTAATATGCCCCGTTTTTCTATCGCTACTCCCCACCAAGCTTGGAGAGCAGCACTCTTCAGTCTGGGACAATTAACACCCCCTTTTGAGTTACAGTCAAAGCTTGATCACTGATCACTACAGACAATACTGGAGAAAGCAACATTTTACTCAAAACTATTCAGATTCTCACCTTCTTTGTTTAATAAGAATGACACACCCAGGTCAGTGACCTAGGAAACAAGAGGTAGGGATGCCAGTGCCAGACCATTCAATCTTAGCACCGACTTATTAGGATTAAAGTGTACTATGGCATAGACTAGTATGGGGACATTTTTTAAACACTAGTACTGTAAAATGATAGGAAGATGATAGCAAAATGTCTATAGTGACCACTATAGACAATACTGGAGAAAGGAACATTTTACTCAAAACTATTCAGATTCTCACCTTCTTTGTTTGACCAAGGACGTTCAACATTGACAAGAATGACACACCCAGGTCAGTGACCTGTGTTTTGAGTGAGTTGTCGGCTCAAAACCCTGACAGGTCTTTACAATGATTACGGATCTGCACCTGGAGACACTAACACATTTGCATGTAACCACTGCCCCCAGGGGGTAACTACCCTTTCCAGTATTCAGTATTTAGATATTGTCCGAAACCACTGACCCGTCCAATTCAGACCCGTGTACCCGTGAATCGCGTGGCACGTGGTCAAACCCTCAAGACTTGGTGATTTATCTTCTCACACCCTGACGTCCTTGGGCTCACTCTCCAAGCAGAGATCGGAGGGGGAGATCTGTCCATTCTTCAGTCAAACCGAGTACTGACACAGTTTCTCCCAGACCTGGGAAACAAGAGGTAAGGACGCTAGTGTCTTCGATTCAATCTTAGAACCGACTTAGGATTGAAGTGTACTATGGGGACATTTTTGACACACTGTAAATGGTAGGTGATAGGGAAATATGTCGTCGAAGCAACTGGTCGGACAGCTTAATCTCCAAGCACTGTCGCTTAAACTGTGGCACTCTGCAGTCTGGGACAAATAACACTCCCTTTTCTGTTTTTAGTTACAGTCAAGGCCGTAAATTGTAACTGTTTGGCAAATGGATACAGCCTGGCCAATTTGATACTGTCTTTGCAGCCACCAAAAGATCTGCTTGGAGATTAGGACAGGTAGCCTGGCAAACATGTGGCCCGACTAAGTCAGTTTGAACTGAGTTTCACATTCCTTCCTTTATGCAGGCTGGATTCTGGAGTATTTGTCGTAAACTCTGATGTTCTCAATTCTTAAAATGAAACTTATGATTGCTTGACATTGCAGACGTATTTATATGACATATTAAACTGATAAACTAACAAGATACCTTTGTCTATAGGTACTTCTCAGTGACCAGTCCGCCATGACGGATCCACAAAAACATGGTAAGGTTCTTTGTGCAGGACAGAACATAGCTATAGCGTTATCCATTTAATATGAGTTTGGAAAGTTGATATCCAAACGTATTAACGTTATATGTGTCCACATTATACACAACTCCAATTCTTTATGCTTATTCCTATCCCTTTTTTTACACGTTCATTTGTATTTTGGAACTTTCATTTGCTGTTTTGTTACTTGCTGTTTTGTTATTTCTTATTGTATGTTATTGTATTCCTCTTAAGCTTTGTCAGTGGTGAGGCTAAAATTAGCAATTCATTAGAGTTGCTCACCACTGTGTCTCGTGCTTTTCTTTGTTGTTTAATAAAGAAATTCTTATGTACGTTGTCTCTACAGCAAACCCTGCTATCGACTTACGGCGTATCCACCTCGTCATACATATTGACGAAGGACGCGAACCTCAGAAGACTTCGGTTGTCGGTCCTGATGCCAATCCTGAAAAGCAAGATCCTTGGGATTTGCCTGTGTTTTCTAAGGTATGTGGAGAGTGGTGCTAGCCGCAACTAGCGCGAACGTTGACCTAGTTCTTAGCAATTCGCGGTTACCTCATCGCGAATTCGGGGAGCGAGATTGCATAAGCGCATGGCGGCGGCCAATTTGTCTACTCTCCAAGCAGAAGTTGGTCCAAAAAAGGAGCATATTAAAGGTAACGATCTTCCCCACCAACCTCTGCTTGGAGAGTACAATCTGTCGACAGCGCTCTTAACTACTATGGACTGTACTGATGGACTAGCGAACTAATAAGACATACCATGCATGATATAATGACAGATTTTATTGAACCTCTTGTTCCCCTTTAAAAAACACACTTATCGGTAAGAGTAAGAGTGACGCAGTGTGTTTGGCTAAAATGTGAGTCGTAGCGAAGCAACGTTGTACTACCAGCTGTCGAAAAAAGCAATACGGTTCGTCTCAAGCTTTACGCTTCGAATTCGACTTACTTTTACTAGTATACTATATCAATGTAAAAGCAGTCTATACAACAATATCTGATCTTCACGTTTGTTTTTGCAACACAGGACTCTGAAACACTGGGACTGAGGGAACATCTGAAAGTAACGACATCCAGGCTGGTCAGAAATATGTTTGTCAGTGAGGAGGACGGCAACAATAACACCAACAAGAACACACACAACTGGAAGTACCACAGCAAAAGCTATGTCATGAGAAACACTGATGAAGACGACAAGAAGTCACGTGGTCCCGTCCGTTGGGTATCAGTCCGCCAAGCTGCCAAGTGTCCACATCTGCTAGACAAAAAACAAGTATGTCCTAGTCCAATATATCATTGACAGGGGTGCTTTTAAGCTTAAAAGTATATGTTCAGCAATTTCAAAGTTACGAAATAAAGTATAAAGAACCACCAAACAAAAAGCTTGTATTACGTATTGTCTGGTGGCGACATGAATATAAGTGTAACTTGAGTGTGTCGCCACCACGTCTTGTCACTGTATGTTTCAATTTAAAAAAAAGCCCAGTCTGGGTAGGGTTAAACTAAACCTAACCTACCCACAGCATTCAATGACGCTTAATTCTACACAGGAGTTAATTCAATACTTCTGCGCGTTTCTTACAGCTCCACAAGTTGCGGTGCTGGGTACCTCAACGGTTTAAGTTTCGCCGCCCAGTGACACTGTTCAGCACAACCAAGGATGGCTTCCACCTCCAGACCCTGTACCACAACTGTAGAAACTACTCTCAGTTCGCACTCATAATTCGGACTGACAAAGAAGAGGTAGGACAACCATTCATGTATATAACATTATTTTAAGTTCCTTACAGACTATGCATTAGTAGGTAAACCCTTAATCAATATAGAATCACAAAGAAGTTGTTATCAATTAGTGCACATTTTGTAGCGGTATGTTTAGGTCTAATTTAATATCTTATCAGTGGACGAGAGAAAGTCTGTGTAACACTTCCATTTCAGGTTTTTGAGCGTTTTCAAAACGTTTTGTTTTTCTTGAAGATTTCACGACTGACTGTAGTGAAGATTTCTCCACTGTAGTGAATGTGATCTCGAACCAGTTTAGCTCACTGAACAGCTGATATTCCACAGGTCCGGACAGAGATAGTATATACGTATATATACAGGTTCATTGTAGCTAGGAAATTCCCCTACCCCTTTTAGACAACAAACAGTGGGCTAGGGCTTGGATATAGATTTGTTCCCTTATATCTATCGGAGATTCTCTCTCCTTTCAGAGGTTTGGTGCGTTTATCAAATGTCTCGAAAGCTTCGAAGAAAGCAGGCAAGTCCGGGGGTACTGTGGAACCGGGGAGACCTTTGTGTTTTCCTTCAGCCCTGTGCCCGTGAGGTATCGATGGGTGGGACTGACGGAACAAGACACCACACCTTCCCAGAACATGTTCATATCGGCAATCAAGAACAGCTTTATCATCGGGGGAGGGTGAGTAGATATGTTAATGTGTTATTTTTTTCTTCACGAGTGGTCAAGTGGCTTAAAATCCTGGGTCTGTGCCCATGGTCCAGCCATAAGAAAGTACTCCCCACTGTTACCCATGGTAGTCAGAGGGAGACTGAAGTCTGTTAGTTTACACTAGCTGAATTTATTGGGTGATTTTGTAGTACAAGTCCTCTTTAAAAGGCGTAACACACCAGCTTTGTATGATAACACTACCAAGTGTACAAATGCGACCTTTATGGGAATTTGATGGAAAAACTGAAGAACATCTAATATGACGTGACAGCAGTACAGTGGAAATCATATGGATAATCCATATGATAATTGCAGGAAAGGCTGAAAAGTGGCGCGGAATGACTTTTGATTGTCAACAAGGGGGGCTTCGATTTCTCAGAAGTCGACTTTTTATTAGGCTGAGGGACCTTGAGCACATTTGCCCACGGGCAATGACACATATAAAGCCTGATACAAAACTGCCCAGCGTGGCTGTTTAGTATCCCTATGTCACGATTCATATTTCCCCAAAGTCCCTCTTTCAATTATCTTTCTCTGTTAGTAGCAAAATTTCACATTTCTTGAAGTTTACACATATATACCCCTGCTTCTTAACAGACTTTTCTTCCTTGTATTTTTGTGTTTAAAAATATTTTTTTTTGCCGCTGCAGTGACGGGTATGCCATACAGCTGGGGTCCGACCTGGAGCGAGGCTACACCGGGATGTGTGACACCTTCTACAACCCCATCCTCTGTAAGGACGTCCACTTCCGCTGTCTGGAGTTGGAAGTTCTGGGCTTTAGAAGTTAACAGTGTCACACTGGTGCAGATAGATCTATATGTTTCTGTACAGGTGGTATAACCAAAACACACCAGCTATTTGTTTTCTGTATTATTTGTATGTCTCTAGAGTTTTGTATTATTTTGATGATGTACTGTGTTTTATGGTTTTTTTTTACCTGAAATAAAGAATGATTTATGTATAAAATACGCCATTAGTTTGGATAATAAAGCTGTATCAGATATCAGATATTACCGCCATTCTGCGCAACACACCAGCTTTGTACACACACACACACACACACACGATATGTACACACACACACACACACACATATATATTACATGTATATAAGTTGTGGCATTCTGTATCCTGATGTATACGCTTTTTACAGGGTAGTCAACCTTGTGCCAACCACACGGTACAAATTCAATGGTAGGTGATGTGGAACTTACATGGTAATCAACATGTCACTGCACTTTCTTAATGTCTGAGAGAGCTGTATCACTAAAACAGGGTAACAGCCCTATATTGTGCTAAGCCAACTACAGGGTAAATACTACAGGGTGAAAATAAACCTTACATAGAACTAACATAGTAACCTATAAATCATTGCAATTCCTTATGTAGCGTTTAATGTATTGAATAAACTTCTCATGATGCCGCCTTCCCTTGTCATTTTCATATCTCACTAAAATGAAAATAGTAGTTCATATATATACCCTCCCTTTCCTATGCAAACTAAAACTTGTTGCATAATTTAAAGTGCAATCCAATAAAAATACAAGCAGAACAAACCATCAAAGATGCCCTTCATGAAGACTAAGATGTGCTAAGGATGCCTCATCACAATCTTAAGTACTCAAGGCATACCACCAAGAGCTTGACTCCAAGACTTCCTAAGAAGTGGAAGGATCAGATAAGAAGTGATACAGGACTTAGTCTGAAGGGAGCCAAGACCATGCTGCCTGGAGAATAGTAGTTACCTTGCCAAGAAGGTTATGTATTTGGTAGCATTTGTTGAGGTGTAATGGCATTTGTAACAGTGTTTGTAATGGTGTATATTAATTAAAGAGAAACAACAGATGGTAGTAGGGACTGGCCACATTTCCATGGCTAGCAGTCAAACTTTATTTTTCATATCAATCCATGAATTTTAAATCAAATGTAATACCTGTTTCCTTGCATTCTACCAAATGTCTTTAATAATTAGCTTACCACCAGTGAAAAATACATAAAATATCGACAGGTTTTGAAATAATGTGTACACAAGGAAGTTATTTAAAACCTGTATCTGATTAGACTGTTGGTCCAAATTTTTACTGAGTAGAGGAATGTATAAAGAATCATAACAGATGAGCTTTTCTCAATATAGTCAACGACAACATAACGTACATGTAGTTTGTTAGATTTTTCACAAACACAATACATACTGTTAATAACTATTGGGACTTACATATTTACCAGTTTTGACTGATGTACATTTCATATCCATTCATTCTATGTTAGCAATAATCAGAGCTGTGGTTTCTTTCTTTTAATAAAGATAGTCTCACTAAAAAATCCTCTTCCGTAAAGTCAAACTTGATTCCTATTGGGTTTCAAGAAGATCCGTCACACTACTTGAAAACATAGAGCCCTTCAAACAGCTTGTTAAGGTTGACTTCTGAGTAGCCGTTATCCTTAAGTCTCCTGTCAGCCACCGTCTTAAGAAGGTGGTAGTCTGCGAGGTACTCCTTCTTAAAGGTTCGGGGTCTCACTACAGGGATGATATAAAAGGTTGGTTATTTTGTAAAATGATGTGAAAAGATTATTCATTTGTGGAAAATGAAACTGTGGATTCAATACACAACTTTACACACCTGATATTTTCAGCTGATATTCAACAGTATTAAGTTGCATTTGTGCTGTTTTACTACAAGTTCTATTAACACAGATGAAATTTTATTTGAACACTGAAAAAATTGTGCCAATTTGTGACTGTAATTCCTACATAAACCGCTCCAGAAGCCTTCCAGGTACCATGTGTTCTTACAGCTTGCAATTGTAAACTTTGTTTTTGAATGGACACAGGCAACAAGCCAGCCATTCTTGTGGCAACGAGAAAACTTGTAAGATTTCTCATGACACCCTCCCTGCCTCTACACAACTGACTTAATATCAGTAGAGGAACCATTTCCGTTTTCTTCAAGGAAACTGTCTTACCTCTATCCTTTTCCGGAAGCTTGTCGATAGCCTTGTCCAGATCAAAAATGTGCTGGTAGAACAACAGCTGTGTGTATAACTGGGAGTCTGTGTACTGTAGGGGCATGAGGAACAATATCTTCATTCATAATGCCATTACATGGAAATCCTTGTGGAACAGATACACACACTGTCACATACAATAGTACGTCGGCAGAACGTACTGCGCCTGCGCAAAACCTGGATTTCCGCTGGATTTTTGGTCAACGTTGCATCAGAATTTTGCCTGTTGCAGACCATATCTTTTTCTTCACAACATTTGAAAACTACAGACGGGATGTCACCCTTATATACGTGAATTCGACCTTATATCAGACGTTCTGCCGAAGTGCTATGCACAAGACATTACGGGTTTCGCGCAGGCGCAGTACGTTCTGCCGATGTGCTACATACAATGTATGCACTGTCTTACCAAAATGTATTTCTTTAGAAAATGAAGTAGTTACATTTCAAAAATTTTCAATTTGCAATATATGTGGTTCCCAGGTGAATAAAATGAAATGAGATTGGAAGTAAAAGCATTCAACTGTAAAAGTGAGGACACAGTATAAAAAAAGTGCCCCCTAAACGTGAATGGAACAGCCCTGAGTAACGCCAGCTCACCTCCAGCTGAAGGATGCCCTTGTTACAGGTCGGACAGACGGCGCCGTTACGCTGGGGGTTCATGGGAACTCGGCGCGTACGGGAAGCGCAGGACGGGTCGTCGCACTTCATCCAACCCTAAATGAACATCAATTTCCTTGTTAGTTTGTTCATTTGTTCATAGGCCTACCAATTAAACATAGTGCTCTCACAACTTAGAAGACTGTGTTAACGAACCTCGTAGTATGTCTTGATGTGTCTCCTTGTGGCCATGGTGAGTTTGTTCTTCAGCATGGTGAGGTACTGAGTAGGGGCCAGGTCACACTGACTGTTGGCACACTGGGACAGGGTAAACTCTGGTACTGGGCTCTGGGGGTGGAAGAAACAGTTGGTCACATATATTATACACATGTATTTACGTCCAACCCTTGCATGACAGGGAACAATGGACGTAAAGCCGTGCAGTGTATGTACGTGTACATTAGGGATGCATACCTAAATGTATCAGTATAGCTGGTATAACCACCCTTCAGCATAACATACCAGTTTCACAGGCACGCAGCGCGGTGGCAGCTGACTATATTACACCGAACCTAGCCTTTGCACATCTAACTGTAAGCCTTATCTACAACATGTAGTGATGATACCCCTACTGTACTTGGAGGTGGAGGCAGCGAGTTCCAATCTATGATAGTTCTAGGAAAAAAAAAAGTTTTTGAACACCCCAATCTTTAAAATGCAATGTAGCATTGAGTACAGAGGTTTAGGTACAGGTCTGACTACATCTGAGAAATTTGACATAAAGAAAGGAACCCGTACTTGTAGTCTTTAACTGTGACACAATTGAGTGAACAGTACATAGCATTTCTTTTAATTAACTTCAGTTACATGCAAAGAACCAACATTTTACAAGGCATCAGTTCTCTGAGTACATGTAGCTCTTCCACCATTGGACACTTACGTTTGCCACGAAGACTCCATCCCAGATGTTCTCCCTGCCACACTCTGGTTTGGGGCAGTTGAACTTGAACCTTTAACACAATCAAAATCAACACATCATCATTAAAACTATGTTCTTAATTCAGAAACAATTCATATCCTTACCAAATCTCAAGACAAACGTTAAGATAAGGTACCTCACCTTTCGACATCTTTAAACTTCTCGTCATCCGTCATTGCTGCGTTTCCTCCTAGCAGGGCTTCGCTCTCGTCGTCATGGTAACGCTGGGCCTGTCTGTAACCAGACGGGTCCAGGCCTGCAGAGGTACGACATAATTATAAGATGTTATCACATTAACCAATCAAGCTCCATTGCCATGTACTGAAATGCACAAGCATACAACATTGAATCTATAGTAAGACATGGCTAATGATGTATGCGATGAGTAAAATTTCTGTCAATTTTCTTCTGCTGCTTGTTTTTAAAGACTGCACTCCCCATGCTCTTGTATTTTCTACTTAATGTTATAGATCATTACATAATGTTCCATATGGAATTCACATTTGCTGTTGGCTAACAACTTGGATAAAAATCCCTCAATGGTACCAACTTCTACCCCCCCCCCCCCCCCATCATGTTCCACGTTGCCACTTTCTGGTATGTCTACTGTATCTCCTTGTCTGTCCAGTCAGTGAACAGACAAGAAACGTAGTTCTCTTCGAAGTTAAAGGAGAAGATAATGTCCCTCCTGACCTAGACACTCAGCTATGATGCCTGCGTCTGTTCCATCGATGGGGTCGCACAGACGGGACACTACAGGGTGGACCTGCTGGGACAGGTAGTACTGCGTGTCTGTGAGGAAAACAGAAGACAGGAAAAATCACTTCAAATTCTCTATGAATCAGTTCCGTACATGTCATAGGTACACATGTCTGTCTGTATTTACAGTCAAACCTGCCTAAGGCAACCATTCATGAGAAAAAGTGGTGGCTTTAGATCTTGTGGCCTTACCTGGTTTGTCTGTACATGTATTTGTAAATACTAATGGATGGGTTGATCTAATCATTGTTCGTTCCTACCTATTTTTAAGTTCTCGTCTTTGGCCAGCCTGTCTGCTGCGTAAGCCCGTTGAGTGGCAGGCAGTCTGGAACCATCCTGTGGGATAAAAACAAGTTCACTAATGTTAGAATATTCTTAAGAGTTGCGTATACATGTAATTTCAATCACGCACATACAGGCAGAGTACATGCAGAGGTTTGACACATGAGCTTTATGTCCCCATCCAAAAGGACAAAATAAATGCAACACTCAAACTGCACTTGAGCGGGGTTTGAAGTTGAACCCTTGCCATCTGGCTCCACCGAGTTTGACATACCTCACAGATAATGTAAGAGATGGTGTCCCCTGCACCAACTTTCTTCCCCTCGCTGTGGGAGTTCATCCACAGGGCCACCTGCACATGGGGCAGGGTCTTCTTGTCAGGGTAGTCCTGGGGATTCTTTGTCAGTGCCTGTTTGGAAGGGTGGAGTGTTCACAAAGTTTAGCCTACAAAAAAGTTAAGGGTAAGAAAAAGGAGACATAAAAAATAGCACAAGATATTATAAAAGAAAATGCTTAGAACTACCAGTTACTGACCTTGTTAATTTCGTACATTTGCACGGGAATCTCTCCGCTTTTCACCTTCTCTCCCACTTCTGTCAGTTTTTCGTGGATGTTCTCCACGATTTTGTCTCGTGGCTGGTCAGACAAGATCTGCCCAATGACATAGCTGGAGAAAAATGTACGGGATACTCACTATAAACAGCAGTACACTGAAGACATACATGTAGAATGCATTATCTGTATCATTATACGGAGACTACTGTATGATTAAGTATATCTAATAAGAGCTCAGAAAACAACAAGGAACAGTCATGACTATAAGCAAAAGAGTTATCAACCCAGCACTGAGCTGTTCAAAATTTTTTTTTCCAGAGAACTATCGTAGAGTGGAACTCCCTGTCAAAAAGTACAGCACTAGGAGGGGAATCTTCAGTTTAAACAATGCGTGAAGAAAGAATACTATGTGTGGACTAAGATACGCAAAAGTTAGGTGTGACAGGTCATTCTATGTAATATATCAAGTTGCATGGTATGACTGTGAAGCAAGTGTGTTACGCTGAAGGGCAGTTATACAGGTAATACAAATGCACAATACAGATAGCACAGATACTTACTTCCCTGCCTCCTTGGCTAGGTTACACCAGTCTCTCCTCACGATGTCCAACCCTTTCAACTCCTGCCCTGTGCTGAAGGAACCTGAACAAACAATTCAAACATCAAAAATTCTCAGTAATCTATATTAATATCTAATTTAGTAATTAATCTATATAATATTAGCTGAAGATGCATAGGTGTGACTTTTGTTTTCCTTGAAGAATGTTGCTAACAGGCAACATCTGCAACAAAAATTCATTCATTCCTTCGACCTGCACTGTTCCATAATATTTAATTCTGTACTGCATTTTAATGATGTGTTCCATTTCTGACTTTGCAGGTCCCTGTTTTTCCCTTATCATAAAAGATAGAAATAACTATTTTTAATAATATTATACAAACAAGAGGGACGTTCCATACTGACCATCGGGGTTCTTGCTGATGGTCAGTGCAGCGTATTTCTTCTTCTTGAGCAGCAGCATTGACTTGAAGACCCCGTCAATGTCCAACTCTAGCAGTCGGTACAGCTTGTTGACCTCACTCTTAACCTGAGAAGCAAGATAGTTATTTCATTACAATTCCATTCAAAGTACATGTAGGAAAGGTACACTGGTAAAGGTGCTTTTTAGAGGCTATAGGGTCAGTAGGCTCTTATTCCGCTGTGTCTTGGGCATGGTATTAGATAATGAAGCCCATCCTTCTCCTTCACTCATGTGCACCTTTTTACCTCCCCAACCAAATTCAGACCAAAAACGTCACGCTAAATGCCTTTCCGAGTGACACAGGAATCAAACCCACGACCTCTCGATCCCACCCACTAGCCTAATCATGCGGCCACAGCTGCCACAACATTGAGCAAATATGATGGAGACAAATTTGAATTCTGAGCCCACAGTTCTGTACCTTGTTTCCCAGTTTGAAGACGTCGTCCCAGTTTGTGCTGTTGGTGTTGATCATGATGGAGTCTGTGTCACCATAGATCACATCCAGGTTCATCTGAGGACACACAAGGACACTATCTACAAACAATGTAGTCATTTACTTTCACAGGGACTTAATTCTGTGATAAATGGGTAAAGGAGGCTTTCACAGTGTTTTAAGTTTTGTAGTACAGTAATAATACATTAGAAACACATTTTGGTAGTACATGTATTTGTATAGTCCAGACCTTTTGCACCAGGTCTTTAGTCTTGAGTAAGATCTCCCTGCCCTTGCTTGTGACCAGTGCAGCCAGTGGCTTGGCGTAGAACCTGGAGTATGTGAACCCCAGACAGCCGTACATGCTGTTGGCTGTGAGCTTCAGAGCCTGCTGACGGATGTTGTACTATAAACACAAAAAAAGCAACGTCAGGAAAAACATGACATTGTATAAAACATACAGGAACTAAATCTTACGTCAACTTGTATGTTATTATCTCAATACACAGACTGAATCTTCTTTAATTTGATTCAGAATCTGTAAATTTGTCTGACAACCTTCTTACCAGTAAGTAACTAATCTTTTTTCAACCACGTTTAAAGCCCTTCTTTTCCTGGGTTCTATACACGTACACAAAAGTTTCAAATATTAGTGAAAAGATTTTGTTTCACTTTACTTGATAGTGATGTTTTTGTATGTATGCTTTTTCATGATATTTGATTCTAATAGTTCTAAAAATTCTAAACCTTAATAGTTGTCTTGCAAAATTCCAAATTCAACATGACCAGCCTGACTACCTTCCTTCTATAACTTTTTAATTCTTCCATTTTTTAACTCCCATGTCCAAACCCTTTTTGGATCCTTCTCAAACTTATGCCAGCTTTATAACCCCCCTACCCTCTGACCTGGAGCTTGAGGTCAGGGTTCAGGTCGGGTTGCTTCATCAGCTGTTTGACCTGCCGTCTCCGCTCCACCAGTTTCCTGATCTCTGTCGGCAGCACGCCGGGTTCAAGGTCGGCGTCGGGAAGGTCAGGGAGCTGTTCCTCCTCCGTGTCTCCTGCCTGTAACATGTAGCAATGTTAAGAAAGTTCTTCCACAAAATTCTGTGAATACTTGTAGCTTAACCAGGTTGGTACATGTAAGTCACTTGAAGGAAAAGTCCCCTTGACACAACTTCAGTGTCTCCTAAATCTAACATGTAAAAATCAGAGGGGTTTAAAATTGGGCAGTGGACCCTCATACATGTACTTTCAGCATGCACTCTTTTACATTGTACCATTGGGAGTAGATTCTATCAAACGTGGACAGGTCAAATTGACTGCTACTGACCATAAATGCTGCTGACAGGTGGCTACAATCATCAACTGTAACTTGTCTGATAAAAACTTTACCAACACGAAGCTCCATTTTCACATCATCATCATCATTAAATTTTATAAAACCCAGCACTATCCCCCTGCTCCCTATCATTTTCTAAAAAACTCCGGTACTGTACCTGTGACTGTGGCACCTCCCTACTGATGGTGGTGAAACAAATGTTGTACTCCTGAATTATGGAGGGGTACAGGCTGTTGAAGTCCAGCAGTAGGATGTACTTGTCATAGAAACCTAGAGAGAGGAAATATAATGAGTAAAATATTTGCATCTACATTACTTATACCTGTACTAAAATGCAGTCCTGAGCTATTTTTCAACAACTTATAACCAAACAATTCTTGGCTTTTGCAAAAAATTTTGGCAAGTCCAATTCTACCGACACAGAAGAACTTTCGAGTTAATCTCCAAGCAGATCTTGGTGGCTGCAAATTGGCTAGGCAGTATCCACTGGCAGTATCCATTTTCCACCCAAATGGCAACTGTCTGGCAAATGGGTACAGCCTGGCCAATTTGATACTGTCTTTGCAGCCACCAAAAGATCTGCTTGGAGATTACTTTCAAGTTAAGAAACTTCCTGCTCTGTACCTTTTTTTGGCTCCAAGACCAGCCCGCCAGCATACGCAGGCTTCCTCCTGCCCTTCTTGCTGGTTGGTTTTGCCTGGTCATCATCATCTGCATCTGCATCCACCTGGTAGAAGGTGAAAAACAGGCTTGCACAATTATACTGGGTCTTAGCTACACAATTTTACTGGTTCTTAGCTACACAAAGACTGTAACACCAAATGCACCCCAAACCACACAGCAAACATGCAGTGTGTGCAACGGGTGTGCAAATCCAGGGCAGGGCTCTCAAGCCACATCCGACTATCTGCTGTGACTGAACTGCCAAAGAAGAAGCTACACAACCAAAGGCCTTTCATCTGACAACATTTAGATAACCTTTTGCCACTTAACTCCTTGTTGCTACAAATGTGATGCAGTCCCATACAGGTGCAAGTAGACATCAGAAATACCTTCACAGGTGGTACATAAGAAAGCCCTGTAATCAGCAGGATGAGAACAATACCCACCGGGTGTGCAGCAGCTTGCTTCTTCCCGTAAGACTTGTCCGGTACGATAAAGCCTTTCTCCTGGAAGGCGTGCAGCAGAAGGTACTCATTCCTCTCCGAACGTCCTCCCATCAACGTACGGCCCTGCAACATTGGGACATTTGACATCATTCTTACATCTTCCCCAGGTAGGCCTTAGGGCCTGTCAGTTGAGAACATTGCCTTCTCCATTCCTCTTTGCCTTGGAAGACCCCCTCCTCCTCAAGTCTGTCTAGTCTGCTCATTCTGTACTTTGTTAATATTTCTTGTATGCGATCGTTCCACCTTTTCCTGGGTCTGCCTAAAGGGCGTTTGCCATTTGGTTTGTAAAAAAAACACACAACAGAATCTAAGATATGCACAAAAAAAACAATGTTAACCAAAGAAAAAAGAAAGAAAACATGATGCTACTGGGATGTGAACCTGGGCCCTCAAGTTTACCACCCCTATGTGTAAAGCACTGAGCTATTGAGACATGTGCACATGTATACTATATGGTTGCCATGGCGGCCCCACCCACCAGTAGGTTTCCGCAGATGTTGGTGATCTGTAGGGCGAGTGGAAGCACGTTCAGCTCACACATGATCTTCAGCGTCAGACTGGCGTCCACCCACGTGGTCTCAATCAGGTACAGCAGCTTCTGGGATGTACTGAAAACATTCAGGTAATCGTTGGTGCTTAATGTTTATCAATCAAACTTTAATATACATACAGTGTAGATTATGTGTAGAGGTACAAATTTATAAAGCAACCTGTACTCTTTAATGACAGAAACATAAATGAACACATAACAGAACGTCTATCTTTAATTTTCCGTTTCTTAACTTTAACTTTCTTATACATAGAGCACGTGTTTGAGAAAAGTCACACCTAGAGCACGTTAAAGATCCCACCGCGCTTATTGAAAAGAGTAGGGGTCCTTCTCGGTGTGAGTGGTTCAAACCTTACAGCCCGGTCTTGTGCAGCTTGTACTTACTGTACAAAACTGGTGTGTTACGCTTAAAGACAGTTTACCGGTTACACAGAACAAACAAAAGCCATCTCCTGACCTGAACATGTTCTTGACCTCCTCCTGTGGCACCACCTGTCTGTCCTGCCGTAGGATCTGTTTGGTCAGTTCTGTCAGGTCGTAACTCTTCAGGCGGACCAGCTCCTTGGACGAGATCTTCACGTCACAGATCAGCCGACCGCACGCTGCACTCTTCTCCACAAAACTGCTCCTTCCTCCTCCAGACTGGAATGTCAGAATGTCAGCAATTTGAGTTCTGCTGCAGTACCAAGGTAAGCCACCAGGGTGTCCATACTCTAATCGGTTGTTTGATAACCATGTACCAAACAAATCAATCTTCTTGACTTAGACTGTTCAAACACAAACACCATTACAAGCAGACAAATGCTACCAAAAATATAAAATTGGGAAAGATAATACACTATTGCTGCTTGATACTTACCGAGAGTTTTGGGAAGACCTGTCTCTTGAGCCTGCCTATCCTGGACCAGTGGGGGATCTTACAGGAGTTGATCCGATGGAGCAGCACGTCCAGGTCAAAACCATAAATATCATGGCCCTGTAAGGGAAGACATGACAATTCCTTTTAGTGACTGCCCCCTAGCAAGTTCCAACTGAACTGCATTTATACAATGTAGTAAACCAAGAATTCTTTTGATAAGTAGACCACAGAATTGCACATAATTGCATAACACAGGCCAGTTCACACTGACTAAAGCTTATAATCAAACTTCATATTTCTTTCAGTGGCTGCCCCCTAGCAAGTTCCGACTGAACTGCATTTATGGTAAACCAGGAATTTTTTTGATAAGTAGACCACAGAATTGCACAGAATTGCACAACGCATTCCAGTTCATGATCACACTGACTAAAGCTAAAAAGGTGAATAGATACATTGTATACACAGAGTAGATAGCCAGCTTGGTTGATGCACACAGAGTACATGTAGATAGCCAGCTTGGTTGCAGACTCATGTACAAAATGTCTATAACGTGACATGTACATACTACGATGATGTCTGGGTCCAGCTTGTGTACTTTGGCCAGGAAATATCCCAGGAGAGCTCGCTCAGTCGGCATGACTTCCACTCGGGCACCCTGGTGGGGAGACAAAACATTCAATCTAAACATTTTGCATCCCTGTTCTGTCTAATATCACCGTAATTTTACTTCTGCTTTATCACCTGACCTGTACTTAGCTTGTAAGAGCATAAATGTACAATAAAGGTCTTTCATTCATTCATTTATCTATTAATTAAAAAGATCAACTACTGTCAATTGTGAAACCATTTCAACTTTTTTGCGGTTTGCCATTTTACAGGTGGTAGCAGTTAGTACAGCAAACAAATGTCCACTTTTGCACGGACTGGTGCAGGTTAGGTGCAGGTTGACATCAGAAATACCTGTACAACTCAAACTTAACCTGCACTTAACAGCTTAATTATACCTTGTATTTCAAGCCTTGAAAGGAAAAGGAAAAGACTAGGTCATCTAATTCTTTTCTACAACATTCATGACTCGAGAACAGAAGATAATGGGGGCATAATACAATTTAACAAACTTACATTCTTTCTGATGGCATCTTTGAAATCATATGGAAAGACACAGTCGTTGGGTTTGCTGATAGCTGAAAAAGCAAGACACGGGAAAAGAGGTCAGTACATTTCTTAACATTCAAATTCTACCTACTTGAAAATATGTACTGTAACAGTGTCAGGCAAGGTATATGTTGGTTCAAGGTTTGAACTGCACATGTACAGTTGGACATGTATGAAGCATCTAAAAACTGTTTACAAGTTAGGAGTCTTCATAAGCAATTCAAAATGTGCACTGGCTTATAATGAGCCACAATCAAGAACTGATTTTATCATTGTTCATTCCAAACTTCACTGACTGCCTTACCACAGAAGTTGTCTTGGAAGGGTGGTTTGGGCGGGGCCTTGTCGATATGGAAACGGGTGTGGACAAGTGCCGCCACGGCAACCACCTCGTTCTGGTGCGTCTTGGGGTTCAGTAAGGTCTGCAGACTGAGGCTCATCACAACCTACAACAAATAAATTTATTTGTTTGTAAATATGCAGAACATAAAATGGAGGGGTGACAAAAACAGGTGCAGATCACGTCTGTAGTACAGTACGTAATACATTGGAGGTTGACAATAAAACCACAGCAAACATTTACAGTATATAGTAGAGGGGATTCATTCTTCAAGCTAACCGACATCTAGCACACGCAGTCGTCCCTCAGTAAGACATCTGGAGCCGCATAGTTCCCGTTTAGAACTTTTATTCAGCCTGTCACACGACCGGTTTCGCCTGTGTATTTGAAAATTTACAGGGAACTCACCATTGGTGGTGGAGGAGTCTTGGCTTCTGTGTAAACTGAAACATGTGCCGCCTTGGTCACAAAAGCCTCCACTTTACACCAGGAGATAGGCTGGTTGGGCTTTTCTAAGGAAAACAAGAAATCAGAGATTTCAGACTTCTGGGATGTATGCAACCCAGCACGTCGGCAGAACGTACTGCGCCTGCGCAAACCCCTGATTTTTCACGTTTTTCGTTGGATGTTTGGTCAACGTTGCATCAAAATTTTGTCTGTTGCAGACGATATCTTTTCCTATACAACATCAGAAAACTAAAGACAGGCTGTCAACCTTATATGCTCTAGTACAACCTTATATGAGACGTTCTGCCAAAGTGCTATGCACAATGCATTACGGGTTTCGCGCAGGTGCAGTACGTTCTGCCGACCCTGGGCTTTTTTAATTCTGCCCTGTCGACCACCTATTCCCGGTTTACTACAGAAACTGAAGTTAGTTTCAACTGATTGAGAGAACATTCTGGATATCAATGTGCTTTCTTGATTTAATGTAATGTAAAAGAATAAAAAAGCTCAGTGTAATATAAGCTTTATTAACAGAGTTATGTTAAATAGGAATATTACAATGAACTTACGAGGTAGTTTGATATCCAGCCAACATGGGCCCTTGATCCTCCTCTCCAGTAAAAACTGCTCAGTGCTGGAGGGGGAAACATTAGTCGTCTGTTAGCAGATACAAATTGTGGCATTGGTTTCCAGTAGAATGAACTACAACTTAAAGCATTGGAAAAAAAAATCATGAAATAAATCTTAGCCTTAACTTATTGGTGTCCATAATTAGGTTTCTATTCTGTAAATGAATTACAACCAACACACACACACACACACACACACACACATACATGCACACACAAATACACACATCTGTATGATTTTTGTACTGATAAAGTTTCAACAGTACCTTGAGGTGTTTGTACCGAACACATGACTGAATGTTTCCCCCTTCAGGTCAGCTGGTAGAGCAGGGAGGTCACTCTGTGATGGACAGACAACAGAAATGTTTTATCATGATCAGTACAACTGATTTTTAGAACCTACGCATTTGAAGAGAAGCCACGGATGGCTCAAAAGAACTACATGTACATTCATCAACTCATAGATCCAACATTTCAATTTTAAATCATTATTGATACTCTTCCTGCCAGCAAATTACAGTCGAACCTGTCTATAGTGGTCACTCAAGGGACTGAGCAAATTTGACCACTATAGACAGGTGACCACTATAGAGAGGGAAGGTCCATATCTGGTCACGAGCATAAATGACACAGCCTTTCAGTTCTCATATAGAACACAAGTCATGGGAAGATATCAACCTGAACACAGTACTCACAGAATAACGAACTTCCAGATAGTCAGACTCCACAGGAACGTCCAGCTTTTCAAAGGCGTACTGCTTTGTCACTTTCTACAGTGTGAAGGATAAACAAGAATGTAAATTACAACACACTTTTCACACAACAGATACAGCCATAACATTTAAACAAGGACAAAGAACCATTTTTTATGGGACCTTCTAGTTAATGGACGGTGACAATTCTTGCTTTTTCATTAATTTTTCTAACATTACACAAAGATTTACTGGGCATGCAGACGCAATTATGTTGGAGCAAATCAGGGAGGCTTATCTTGTGGGATTTCAAGTTAACAGTTTGTTAGTATTGTTTTCCTTTTCCTTCCAAATGTGTGCATGTCCATTTTTACCTACTCCCATCTCTGAATGCCTCCTAATCTGTTCCTTGTGATCATAATGTCTTACCCTGGAGTTGAACTTCATAATCTTGTGTTTGGAGGATATTTTCTCGTCAAACTCTTGGTAAATGTCCATGATGCTGACTGGTACCCCACTGTCATCTCCAGTCTTGAACAACCTCTGGAACAACAAGGCAACTTGTCAACACTGAAACAATTGAAAGCTATTTCCTGTCAACTAAGTAGATGACTTATCTTTAATATACTTGAGGCAGAAAGTGGAGAGGTAGGAAGATGTGGCGAAGTGGGGAAAAGTGGGAGCGGCAGAAAGTGGGGGAGGTAAGAAGAGGCGGCAAAGTGGGTAAAAGTGGGAGGGGCAGAAAGTGGGGGAGGTAGGAAGAGGTGGCGAAGTTCGGAAAAGTGGGAGCGGCAAAAAGTGGGGGAGGTAGGAAGAGGCGACGAAGTGTGGAAAAGTGGGAGGGGCAGAAAGTGGGGGAGGTAGGAAGAGGCGGCGAAGTGGGGAAAAGTGGGTTACTGAGGTAACCTTTACTGGGACCTTTCTGAGACCCTAACTTCCTATCAATGTCCCCATCTGCCTAGGAATGACTACAGAAACACAAACACAGACCCACCGAAAACAAAACCTTCATACACAGAGGAACACAAACCTTCATATACAAAAATTACTAAATTACAATAAAATAAAATTACAGAGGTAATACAATGTAACAGTTTTACAACTTTCAAGGTTCAACTTACCGTCTCCCTAGGTAGGAGGAAGATGGACCTCTCAATGTTCTTGACCACGACACAACAGCTGACATGGGCACGGGCTGACTCTATCCACACCTTACCAAACATGTACACAACACCTGGGGAGGGGGGCAATGTTTCACAGTCATTCAAAACATACTACAGTAGAAAAGAGAGTTGCAAAAACCAGAAGTTATGCTGCAGTACCTGGAAAAACTTCCATGGGGTCCAAAATCTAATCATTTCTAACTTTGAAAAGTCAAGTCCTACCCACATACCAAATTTTTAAGTTTTAAGAATATGTGTTTCAATTGTATTACTACTGCACTACAGAATCTTTTCACTGAAAAAAACTCCTTTCCCCTCCTACTGCAAAACCCTACAAAAATTACCAAAGTTACGGTACATACCAGGCTGCCTGTACTGATCCTCGTAGGCGTCAATCCAGTAGAACCTCAGCACGCTATCTCCATCCTGATTGGTCACCAATGGGAGGGAGGAGGAGTCAACTTTCACATCTGTCACCACCGTCTCAGCTGACCCCACCTCACCCTTAATGGTCTCCCAGCCGCTACCTGAGATCACCTGGTCCTCACTGTAAACAAATAAAAACTTTCTTTAGAACAAAAGCGGCATATCATGACAATGGATTTCAAGAACGGACTGTATCAAGAGCAAAAAGCACTTGGTTTAGTATTTATGTGAAGGGCCATCCCCACACTTACAAGGGTTTCTTCTCCTGTTTGACCTTGGGAAGCTCCTTGGGTTCAGATTTGACCTTGACCTGGTCTTGAGGTTCCTGTTTGACCTCGGCTACTTCCTCTGACATCTGTCCGTCAAAGTCGTCATCGTTGAAATCAATGTCACCAAGGTCCACATCAGCATTGTCTATAAATAAAGAGCAAAAAAAAAGAGTTGAAATTTTCATCAAACAACAAAGTTTCAGATTGCTTTCATCTGTCACAACTTTCAGCAAATCCACAAAAAAGTAATAATTCATTCCACAATATTGAAAAATTTTCATCTTCAAACACTGCAAAAAATTTCTTTCCCCTCCTATAATGAAATCAAGTCCCTGTGAACAAAAAATGAATTTACGTCAGTTGTAGTGAAAACCTAAAGGTACTTTTTTTTTTACAGTATTTCAATGTTATGATTTATCCAACTTCTAAGCATGCAAACCTGGGAGATCATTTCCTCCTTCATCTTGAGCTTCATCTACATCCATCTCCTCCTCCTCTTGTGGCTCCTCCTTCACCTTAACAGCCGTCTTCTTCTTCACTCCTGCTGAGGGAGGCCTGAAGGTCGCGGGAGGTCGTGCCGAGCGGGAGGGGGGTGTTGTCTGGAGGTCTTCACCTTGAGGCTTGGGGCAAGGCTTGGGGGCACTCGGTGAGGACAGTGTGTAGCTGAGGTTTGTGGTGGGGACTCGAGCTCTAGTGGCCTGTCGGTAAAGAATACAACAAAACTTATAGATTAAGTCTTGTGAGTCTTGGTGTTAATACATTTAACCCACTTGTCACGGGCCACGTTTAAAGCCTAGTTCTAATATTCCCCGACACTTTGAGGGTTAACATCCATTTTGCATGGAAAATATTATACAGGAGTTAAGAGCAAGACTGTACGAACCACTTTTTCATATCTGCAAAATAGACTAGAATGGATGAAAGTTCACCTGTGGTCTCTTGGGCGTTGTCTTTGCAGCAAAAGGGTTAACTGGGGCACCACCAGTAGGCCTACACGGGGACAAATTTTGTTAACTGTAAATCTAACGACAGAGACAATAAAATTAAATGAAAATGAAATCATGATCGTCGAAGACAGTAGAGATTGCATGTGAATGAATTTATAGTACCTCATTGAAGCTGGCTTCATTCTCTTTGGTGCTGGTCCTCCTGATCTCGTCTGTTTAAACGAGGAACAATAAATAGGAAAACAACATTGAAAATGACTCTAACTTCTGACTTGATTTATCTTATACAATGTATCATACCTTCATAACTCAATTCATTAATACACTGCTATGGCCACTAAAAACATCCACGGGGCCAGGAAAATGTTTTGAATTGCTTTCATTCCAATTGCTATCATTTCATACCTTCAAAACTCATGACATTCCCACCCTTTCATTTTGGACACAGTATTCTTTTAATGCATATCTTCATTCATTGTGTTAAATCAGTAAATTCTAAGACTGCTTGTATTCCTGTTTTATCATAGATGTTCTTACCTCAGCGTGCATCTCCTGTAAGATGTCTCCTAGCAGCTCATCTTCATCCAGTTTCACATCCTTCTATTGTGAGAAATAAAAATTTAGACACAAATCAGTGAGAGGTATCAAGATGGTCTTGTGGTTAGAGTGTGGACTTAGAATCTAAAGGATTTGGGTTTGAGTCTCTAGCAGGCCCCAATGTTGTACCCTTGGGAAAGGCACTAAACACCCATTTCTTCACCGAGCTAAGGTGAAAATGAGTACCTAGCTTTGGTTATATACATATAAAACATGGTATGACATGGAAATGTAAAAGAGAGTACCTCGCTCTTGACTTTTTTGGCAGCACTTGACTGGAACATGGACATGATGCTGTTGTTGGGCTTAATGACTGGCTTCTTCACCATCTGTAACATTTCAATACATAATCAACTAACAGCAGTAAGAACTAGTCCTTTACGTGTATCTCATATTCATGTACATGTACACTGTATATAGCCTATATTATAGGTGGAAAATGACTACAAAATGCAAACATGCAATAAAAGAGTATCACGAATCTTGAAATGTTTTTTTTCTTCAGTTTTTGCAGTGACCGATCCACTGTGAACTCATGAATACGTCTTTCCATGGTATGACTACTGCACTACAGAATTGTTTTAACCACAAACTTAAATCACTTCAAAAACCTCTTTTCCGAACCTAGCGTGAAATCAAGTCCCCAAAAAATAACTGGAGTTACAGTACATTACAGGGGTTTTTCTAAACCAGGGAATAAGGGCGCTGCTCCCTCATGTAACCAGCCAGCTCCCTCATGTCAATTTTCAGATTGAACATTCTTACTAGCATTACAAACTGTGTTACTCTTGTAAAAATTTGCATCGCTCCCTTGCCAAGCTAGTGATCTGCTCCCTCATGCAAATTTTTCTAGAAAAACCCCTGCATTACTCCACATCCTTCAAAGGTGTGAAATGTGAGTTTATGTCACCAACTTACAGGTTTGGCAGATTTCTTTTGTCCTGGTCCTGCTTTCTTCTTGTCTGTTATAATTATAAAAAAAGCAAATTATTACTTCAGTATAATATCAATATAATTACAGATAATGTCATAAATGTACTGAGAATAATATACTTCACATTATCGTACAAAGGTCTTTAGGAGGAAATATACCCTTCTTGCATTATCCCACAGTGGTAACATTTGTTCATGATATCATGCCCATAATATGGCCACCCAAACAAGCATTAAGTGACTGTTTTCTGCAACCACTTTGCTTAGTATTTGGTTGGGCAATCATTCAATGAAAGATGGTAATAATTCAATTAAAGATGTGAAGGAAGTCTGTAAGAAAGCTGACCCCTGGCTTGTGGTGCGTCACTTCCTCCAGCGATGTCGTCATCAAAGATCTCCCTGCCATCCTCCACGTACCCACTGCCATCTGGAACACACAGGAACAACAACTTCAGGAAGATGCCAGGAGACCATGTTTGCACTGATCAACATTAAAACTCATATCTATCTAAAAATCTAAACATTTTTAATGCATGTTTTATAATTTCATGTAAACATGTATACAAATTTTCAATCTATAAGCACTAGGAAAGCAACAGTACGAATAGGACAATCTCATACTCATGAAGTCTTAAGTTCAACAAATCGGGAATCTTTACAGTTATATAAGAACCCTCAACACTTCAATAAGAGCAGGGGTCCTTCCTCTCAGTCTGGTCTTATGCATTGCCTACTTGACGTACAAAACTGGCATGCTACTTCTTAACTTGTTACTCGTCATGCAAACAAACAAAAACAAAACAAACAAGCAAAACAGACCACAGACAAGGACCTCACCATCATCTATAATCCAGTCATCTTCCTGTCTGTTCCTGACCACGTCTGAATACTCGTCTTCATTCACCTCCTCATAGACATTCTGTAGTTCATCCACCTAAAAACAGAGAAGCTTCCGTCAAATGCCTGAGCATGTGCACGGTGAAAACACCTTTTTAAGAATGCTAACTTCCAGCCAATATATGACACACCGGGTATTTTCACCTACGTGCGAAACTGCATGTTCAGAATATTTTATGCCTAACCCTTGGAAATTGTATGCAAAATTTCATGTAGCACATGGGTATTTCGAGCCCTGGAAGGAAAAATGTTGCAACATTGATCTCAAATAAACAGATCAAATATTAAAACTATTACACCTTCAGCCTGCTTTAAATTAACCATGAGGAAATTCACCAATTTTACCTCATATTTGACTTTTTCTCCCTTCTTTGCTTTCTTCAGTCTCTCCAGGGCAGCCAGTCGTCCAGTTTTGTCCTGTCGTGTTCGACGGGACCTTGTCGTTGCAAGGGACTCTGGGAATTGACACAAATTGTAAAAATGGACAGTGTTTCATTGCGTTCTTGTAGTTTTTATCCAGGTGTAATCATAAGACTGGCCGCAGGCTAGACTTGAGATCGATTTGCCTGGCTAAACAGTAACGTTATTCACATATATCGTGGGGTCGGTTGGCGCAGCGGTAGCACTTTCGGCTCAGGGCCAAGAGGTCCCGGGTTCGATCCCCACCCATGTCACCGATCTTGTGCCCTTGGGAAAGGCACTTTACACGACTTTCCTCACTTCACTCAGGTGTAAATGAGTACCTAGCTTCGGTTAGGGACGTCCCTCGGATAGGACGTAAAATGGAGGTCCCGTGTTTGGGGAGAGCCACACCTCGAGCACGTAAAAGAACCCACCACACCTTTCGAAAAAGAGTAGGGGCATGCCCCGGTGTGCGATGGTACAAATTCTACAGTCCGGAGTCTTGCCAAGAATTGGCATGCCAGAATGATCAGTATGATGATCATGGGCATTAAAGGAAAGACAAGACAAGACATATATACTATGATGAATGTTCAGCACCCTACATGATGGTTTATACATTTATGACACATAATTTGTGCCAAAATAACTTGTTTTTCGTGTGATGATTTCTTAAAAGATGAGGTCACTGGCAGCCTGAATTAGGCACAATTTGTAAACCTTACATAATTTTGTAACACACAGGTTACCGCCCCCCTCCCCACATAATTCGCTACATGTATCTGTCACCGTTCATGAAAATTCACCGTTCGGAAGACATAAACACATCTTTCATATAAACAAGAACAATATTCATAACCATACAAAGTAAACACAGAGCCTGTGGTAAGATAAAGGCCCTGGCAAAATATAAAACGTCTCTTTTGTTGGCTGTGCCGTACATGAAAATTTTCAATCGCGCGCTTTATTTTCTTTCTAGCCGACCAGCTTTCGTACCTAAAAAAACTGCTAAAAATCATTCAATTTCAAGTATGTTTACACACATTTAGTCTCTGTAGACTTTTGAAACACCGACATGTATATTCTGCATAGATCATATCCTGTAAATCGGTTTACTTGAGATTATATTCTTACCTGACACTGGTTTTTGGTCGTCGTCCGCCATCTTCAAAATTTGGCGCGAAGGACCAGCCGAAGCGTGCCGAATGGTCCCGATGTTAGACGAAGATGACGTCATTTTGGCGGGACATGCACTCGACCTTTGACCGGCAAATTTGGATTGTTTGCCTGATGACTGCCATATTGTACATGTTGTACAGTAACAGTAATGTTGGAGACAGCACTCAAATTAAACTACCGTCTTCTCACTTTCATGTTGATAACAGTAAAATTTATTTAACGTTTTAGAATGGCATCAAGAGTTGAAAAATATAGTGTTAAAAGCAACTGCACTATATATGATGTTAACCATATAAAACTGATTCTTTTACTGAACCTCTTATACTTTATTTCAAAAGTTTTGTACCCTACATAATGACTAAGATGATAGACTGCAAGTGAAGACATACAACTATTCATTTATGTATAAGAAAATCAATGTTTTATTATGATTAATTTTCATACATCTATCAAGATGTTAAGTTCCAGTTAGATATCATGACACTGAGAAATACTTAATTCTTCAAATGTGTGTTCAACCACCATGAAGTAAGAAATATGAAAGATTCACAAACAAAAAACCTTTGCTATCCATTCGTAAAATCAAGAACATTATATGTATAAAATCAATACACATGTATCTATGAATTATGATAATCAGACAGTTTCCTGTGGGAGATGTAACTGTTTAATAATTCTTTTCAATTTTTGATGCTATTATAAAATGGATATATTCTACATACTGCATTCATTTGTATAATTGTGGAGATATTAGAGTACAAATAATAATACAGTACGTATACATTACCTAAGATCACTGAACACTTTCACACGTCTTTATTAAAATATATTGTTACAATAGCCTGATGTGGCCCATCAGAAACCACTATCATTATCAAGGTTATTGACCTTAAAAAATCACAATCTACTTTTATTTGTATGTTTTCTGTTTCAAATTAGGGACATTACAGGCTCATGTCTTCTCTCCCGATTTGATGACCTCACTGTGACTTAATCTACTTCTGTTTGGTTGTTTTTTGTCTCCTGTGTAAGTCCCTGAGTTCGCCCCAGGACTGTAGCATCAGTAACCCAGGCACCACCACCCACAGCCCGTTGAAGAAGACCAGATAGATCCACAGGTACAGGAGGTTACTGGTGTCCAGACTGGGGCTGCCTGTCAGCCACTCTGGGCAGAACGTCATCCAACCTGGAATAAAAGGATTATGTTAAAGACGTGCCGTGTAAATCAAAGACAGACAAATAGAATTCTTTCGTAAATTAGGGACAGTCCAATTTTTTTGGATACAGGTGTAACAGGCTGAAGACTACTCCTGGCCAGAATATACCTGGGTAAATGTTCATGGCCCAGGTGTAGATTCTGACCTGCTACATTGGATTCACCATCTTATTTATCTATTCTGTCATTTCAGAAAAAATTTTTAAGATTACAGGTACATGTACCATCTAGAATAGAAATTAACCTCAAATGCTTATATTATTGGGCACCACGTACCAATTGGCACCATGGAACTCACCTCCATACAGTTCACAGACACACAGAGTTATCTGGACAAAGTGCCTGCACAGACAAGAATATTCCACAGTTAGGAAAACATTGGATACACAAGACACCACAGCCTTAGAGCAAGTATCCATGCAATGTGGATGATTTATGATGACTATGCATAAATTTTACAACCAAAGTGTATTTCCGTGTATGGGTTCTGTTCATAATAGTTATGTCTTACATGTAAATGGTTTAGCTGACAGTACCTGTAATGTTTGTCCTTACAGATGGCGTACACAGCCACCAGACACAGGAGTCCGTCTAACACAACCGTCAGAATCTCCAGAGACACGATGGTGGGGTCAGAGTGCAGCCAGCGGGAGTCGGCCTTACCATACTCCTTCCCTGAGGGGGATAGTTAAACGTTAATATTATTATCTATCCCTAAGGTATATATTTTGCCATAATCTCAGGGAAATTAATACAATCATCATTTTTAAATGTAACATCAAATCTTCGTCCTAATCTTTTTATTTAAGTTTTTATAGTGAAAATAAAATACATGGTAGTTGAAAAAACTTTTACAGTGCTTGTTCTGTTCTTAGTAAAAAATAATAATTTGAAAGTTCCTTACACACTTCCGTCAGCAGGCTGTCTGATTTCGCCACAGTTCCAACAAGTGAGAAGTATACAAATGGTCCCTCCTGAAATAAAGGTAGAAAAGGGAAAAAAATTAGTTCACTTGTTTCGTTAATTATGCACCCCGCCCACATATATAAAAGGGGGAGGGGGTGCCAGCAGGGGGCGTGTCCACTCTCTCCTCTAATTTTAGCTTCTCTGGTTCGGTTTTAGAAATAAAGTCCTTTCTGTAGTCTGTATTTCCGCTTCATAAACTGTAGCTGCTGCCAGTCAAAGCTTTTAAAAGGTCCTGGGCGCTTGCCAAGTCGCAAAAAAAAAAAGTTTTGTGGACTTTGAACATCAAAGATCTAACTTACGAAGGTAAAATGGACGATTGCGTCATAGAACAGCCACACCAGCACCCATTTGTCCACTCTGGAAACTCCTCTGCCGAAAACCTGCGCTAAAACTACGCCGGCCACGAACTGCAGGAATGACACGAACAGCAAGAACACAACAAGTTGGGAGAAAAGTTCTGCGGATTCCGCCATCTTGGCTCGCAACGGTCGTGCACAGTGCAATACTGCCCTCTAGCGAGATTATTTGAAACGCTACATCTTCAACCTATACCTATTTGGCATTTGGCCAGGCAGTGAGGCACGTCTTGGCTGTGGTTTGGGCTCTTGTTTGGGAGCTCTTGTGTCGAATGGCACATACATGTGTATTTTGTACATTTAATTGCAAGTTTTCAGAACCCTGGCAAGGTCTGTACGTGTGTTTGAATGTTTAAAGGCTTTCAATTCTCGACATGCAATATGTGACATATTCGACACACCAAACGAACGATTGATTCATTCATTGATTAAAGGTGCCCTAAGCGATATCTGGGCATTAAAATAGGAAATATTTAGAACAAGAAAATCTGTATGGTATTGACACATACCGCCAAGTATCAGCACATTTGCATCATTATTTCATACGTTTGGCGTTTGAAACAGCGCAGAAACTAGCCCAAAGACAAGTTCCTCGATTTATCGGGGCCTCCATTTAATCGGCCCCAAAATTCACCAAGTAACCGTTTCCCGTCGGCAATTTTCGGGAAATTCGGCGTGACGTCGAACGCGTTCGCATCGAGCGCGTTCGCGCGTTCGCGCGTTCGCGGTAAACCACGTGACTCGTCCTCGGCTCTCGTCGGAAGAAGTCGGAAGTGTTCGCGGGCGCTCGGAAATTTCAAAAATGGCCGACACCACTGCCGGCGGCGGGAGCTCCGGAGGCACGTAGTTTTTCACGGCGTTCGTACGGGAAAGCGGCATCGACTTTTTGCTCCATGACTATCGGTATGGAATAGGATAGGGTTGATTCAACATACTACGTGAAAATGTGACAAAAAGAAAGACTTTTGAAATTGAGCCTACTATCGGCCAGATATCGCTTAGGGCACCTTTAATTCGTACTCGTGAGTGTGCCACGGAAGCCAGATTGCCGCCACGGCCTACACGGGACAGTTCCTCGGCTCTAGGGCCAGCATGCCCCCAAGGAAATTTGCCATCTCCGGCCCTAAGGAAGACCCTGGAGCGCCACGTTTGTATGGCCATGTGATGGTGAGGTCATTGAACCCTGAAGTGTGATGTATCATGTGAGCGACAAAACTTCTGAGTCAAACATAATACACCTGAGAACAGCCGTAATCAAGTTAACTCTTCCGGTGGTAGTATGTTTCTTGCTGACACCACACACACAGGTCATTGACTCACCTCTTTTAGAGTTCTCAGATAGAATACAGGGTATCTGAGAAGTAGTCGTGAGAAAAACACCAAGAGGGCCAAAGAAAGCAAGCTACCAGACAAGTTAGGATAATTTCTTTAACATACTTCTAATGTGCAGTTTGACGGGATACTTCTGTTTGAAAGAAAGTTGCTAGGTGTGGCAAAATTCGATAACTTTTCAAGCAAAATCCAGAAAAAAAATGTTTGTGTTAATCCTTTCCTATTCGCTGATAAGAAAAAAACAACACTGAGATATAGAAAACTGCTAGCATGGTGAAAAAACATAACACTTGGCGGTGACATTGATAAAATCTTTATGGTAAAAACTTTGTAATACAGCAAATTTCTCAAATTTTCATGTGAGTTGTAGTGCACGTTGTAGCTCAGTACTAAACTTTGTTTTGAACTACAACCGTGAATGTATTGTCATTACTTCCTGTCTCAGTGCTACAATGACGTACCCATGTAATCACTTCATCTGAACGCTGACGCAAGGCGTCATAAAAATTGCAAACTGCCGCTAATCAATAACACTAAACTACAACGTTGCACGCACACACGTTTGGTTATTCAAGTACCTGTCAGCAAAACTGATGGATTGCATGCTCTTGGTGCATTTTGTCCTTGAACTAGTAGTTCAGTTCCGCTGGCTTTCTTGAAAGTACTTACCGTATCTTGGCCTGTTTTTCACATTGAAAAGTGTGCAGAAGTCTTCAGGTCGTGCGCCTATCAATGTGCACGTGAGTCAGTGTGAGGGGTTATTCTCTGAGGGGAGGGGGCATCACTCCACCACGAAACTTTGAATGTGAAAAGAACATATGATTGATACACTACCTTGATAATCTCCAAGCAGATTTCTTCGGGGGCAAGGCACTATATATATAGTTGGGCAGCCCGTTACCAGTTGGCCCCTGTTACGAGCTAGCCAACTATATGTGTCTTGCCCCGAAGAAATCTGCTTGGATAACTACCTTGATATGTGCTGTATGGTTATTTCCGGTCGGCGTCCAAGCAAAACGGTGCGCCTCGGTCGTGTTGGTCACATCCGCACATCCTGCCCTGGCCCGAGTAAACAAACCCCGCCCACTTCAGCGTGTATAAAAGCCGAGCCGACGCAATGCTCGACAACCCTTCGGAGAGAAGCACCTACCAGACGATACAAACCCAGTCATCTGACAGCTTCAAGACTTCACCGACAACATGAAGACAGCATTCATCTTCGCACTGATCGCCTGCGTGGTTCTGGGTACGTAGGTCTTCAACTTCGTCGTGCGATCGCAAACTGAGGGCATTCTTGGAATATGTCGTGCAAAACTAAGCTGTTTTAGATATGTTTCTGGGATGTAAATTGATAATCATGTGATTTCATATTTCTATTGGATATTATCTGAAGCATTTTTTGAATTAATCTATTTTATGTTGTTTAAAACTTTTACCTCTGGCCTTGTCTGTTGTATGTACACCTGTGTATGTTTTACGAGCCCTGGAAGACTAGCCGCTATAGGGTACCACTGTAAACTAAATCACCCTTCTCATCCCTTACAGCCTCCGTGACGGAGGGCCGTTCTCTGGCCGAGTCTGCCGAGCCGCACTCCCTGGTCAAGCGGGGGTTCCTGTTTGGTGGAGGCAGCCGCTGCGGGTCAGTGTACATCTTGAATTCTATAACGAGTTTATAGTTCATGCGTTATGTGGCGAGTTGACGTTCCGTCAATGTCAGGTAGCTCTAGCCTCAGTGGGCTAGCCTATATAGCAGACTGCGCTCTGTGTGCGCTCTGTGTGCGGTTTTCTGGTTGTATCGTAATAAGTTAGTTTTCTGACCAAGTGCAGGTTTAGGATGGACGGCTGTTAGAAACCCGGTATAATTAGGAAACTGATATACAATCAGAAAACAACACATACTAGTAAAAGAAGACCTCTATAGAGGGAAGGCTATGGAGGGAAGGCGGTGCCAAGAAGACCTCGTATAGAGGGAAGGCGGTGCCAGTCTTTGCCAACTCCCGCTGATTCCTGCTACCCTGCATAGCAAGCTCCTTGACAGGACTGTTTTTCATTGTCAACCATGACGCTGTACGGTGTAACTCCACGTGACAGGCTCTGAATTGTTTCTAACCGTATCGTCTTTGCTCTTCTACAGGTACAACTTCGTGTGTAACCTGGGCCCAGCACAGGGATGCTACCACTCATCCGGCTGCTGCATGCGGTATGTCTGTAACTGATGGGACGACGCCTAGCGACAGATGGTTGACCTGCAGCACGGACTCCCTAACGGATCTGAGATTCGGAATTGGCCCACAGTTCATCCGTCCAAAGGAATGAATGCTTAGAATCTAGAAAGAATTGTACACACCAACATTTTCTATGTTGTCAAAAAGCAGCATGTTTATTTACCTATAGTATAAGCTTCGCATTGTCTGTCACAATTGTTACCTGTGCAATAAAAGCTTTGTTTTGTACTTAAACAGTGTCTAGTCAGTACTTTCTTTACAAAATCCATGATGCATACAAAACGGAGAGCAAACCCGCGACAGAGAAAGGACAACTCCTTTTACGTTTCGATGACAGATAAGCAGTTCATCGACCGACCTATCACACTTAACGTTTGCATATCCAGGCATTGTCATGCCATTAAAGCAATCTAGTGAGGATGTTCCTACTGTACTGACAAGGTGTTCCACTCGACGATAGTTCTAATTGAGCGTTGGCGAGACAAACTTTAAACGCCCCGACCTACTCCCGAACACCAGCCAACCACCAACCAACCATGGCCGAACCTCCCGTCCACATCCGGATGTTTTAAACATTTTGAAACATTCGGCTGGCGCAGCCGAACAGTAGCCGACCTGGCCGAACACCAGCCGACCCAACCGACCTTGCTCCCGACCTACTCCTAACCATGGTTGGGAAAGTTCGGCTAGTGTTCGGGAGGCCATATTCGCCTCAGTGTGGCAGGGGCATAAGCTATAGTCTAGGGCTGACGTACAGGGATGGAGGCGTCCCGCACCATGATCCTCATCTCGGTGGCCTTAGCAGAGTACCAGTTCGGGGAGCGCCAGTACAGCCACACCAGGCCCACCCCGTTATTGGTTGTCCCGCCCTGCACGTACTGTCCGTTCAGGTTGGCGTACACGCAGGCGTGGCCGTAGTACCACCACCCGCCGCCGAACCTCTGCAGTGGAGAGAAAAACGACACACGCCAATAATTAATCTAATCTGCTAGGATGTACCAGGTCCACCTGGAACCATACCATTCGTGAAAGATCCCTTTTAATAAGTGATCGACTGGCATGTGTAGTTCGAAATCATGGCAAGAAAAACAAACAGAGTTGGGCAAGAAGTAAATTGTGGAGACAGTCGAGACCTTGCAGAGATGAGCTGTGGATGTCAGGGGGCAGATCAGCAGCTGACAACAGACAATAGAGAACAATGACAATGCCTCGGTATACGCAGGCTGCAATATGGCGATAATGATGATATGTAAATGATGATGATGACGTTAATCATGACGATATTGATGATGATGGTGGTGATGGTGATGATGGTGGTGATGGTGGTGATGACGATGATGATAATGATGACGATGATGATAATGATGACGATGATGATGACGTTGTAGATGACGATGAAGTTGATGACGATGACGACGACGATGACATTGCGACTGACGATGACATTAATGATGATAATGTTGAAAAATCACTCACCTTGCCGCAGTTCGCTCCGTACCCGTCATTATCCCGGTCGTAGGTGGTGAAGGGCTGTCCCGTGTTGGAGTACATCGCGTTCCGGGTGTTTCCTCCCCGCAGGAGGTTCAGCCGCAGCTTGTAGTTGGTCACCTCGCTCTCCAGGTAGAACTCGTCGAACTGGATGTGGATGTAGCCCCCCTCCCAGTCCTCCATGTAGATGTACAGCTTGTACATGGAGTTCGGGCCGCGGTTCGTCATTTGGTGAATGATCTCGTTTCCAAGCCAGTACTCGGTCCCAGGGTCGCCGAACCCTTGCTTGTAGTCGGCCCAGGAGCGGTTGAAGTTGACAGACCCATCCTGGCGCCGCTGGATGACGGTCCAGGCCTCCGTACCGTCCACGAAGCGACAGAAGACCCTCACTGGCTGGTTATCAACATAGATGGTGTACACACCGTTGTCTGATATCCCATGGGACAGCAGCCCTTCACAGTCTGGGAAATAAGTAGGGAATAAAAACACACACTTAAGCTTTGTACTTTGTGACAGGTTGTCGTCTGTTCTAGGTACTAGGAATGTTAACATCCCATATACTACATTCAGAGGGTGGGAAATTTCGGTAAAAGTTTTTTTCAACTACGCACAATTTTCTGATAGCTAGTTGGTTCTGATTGCTTGCCGATCGAGGTCTGATTGCTACATGCAGCTGTATCCAGAGCTAAAGCAGAACAAAGTTTATAATCAGAACCCCCGTATATAGTCAAAGAAAAAAGCCACAGAGGCTAGTTTTGCCCTGGTGCGGCCAGCACTACAAAACGTTGGACTCTTCCACGACTGCTAGAGAGCTTGCCCTACACGTCACTAATTAAGGTAACATACCATCGACCCGCGGCGCCTGCGCTGTCGTGACTGGCCCCGACGTCACCCCTTCCTCTTCCCCTTCGCTTGCAACGCCTCCGAACTCGCCGTTCTGTGCACAAGTGTCCGTCAGGACGTCACGCTGTTGCTCCAGGCTCGTCACGTTTTCTGTCAGATATAGTCACAGAGTAGCTGTTGGTTACACAATAATTAGGCTGTGCTCGCACAGGAAAACACACAAGAATTAACCTGTTCTACCTTCTCATCCGTCAACCACGGGAGACTATGGGTCCATCCCGGTGTGAGTGGTTCTCAACCTGGTCTCTGCTAAGTAATTTTGACGTCTTGAAAAATGTGATAGTCACCTGTTATGCCAATCTTTCCAAATTTAAAGATGTGTCGAATCTCAATATATAGATAAACGTATACGTATAAAATACGTGAGTTTCTATGATTGTATATTTCCTCACGAAACGTTTTTGTATGTTCTACATGTACCCACATGCAAGCTCATACGCACACAAGGACATTCCTATCCTCGTAATCACTTTAAATAGTAAGAGTTGAGATGAAGACAAAGTAAGGAAAAGTGTTACTCACGGACTAACGCACTGAACTGTGATTCCATGCCAGTCAGTATCTTGTCCAAGGTTTTAGCTGCGCGCCCCACCTGGCCCATTGTTTTTTCCAACTTCCCTACGAGACCTGTGCGTGAGGAGGAATGACAACAGAGTCTGTGCAGAATTGGAAGAGTTACAAGTCATGTTTAGTTAGCTATAGGATATACCTTTCGATTCCCTATCCGCCAGTCTACCCTCTAGGCCATCGATGTCATTTAATTATAAGAATGGTTCCACCAGAAAAAAACACACACATGCAAAACGATCCGTGTGAAGACTCCTGGCTGGGGACAGCCTGGTAAACAGACCGATCTCCACGGCGCTGAGCGTGTGCCCGTCCGCCAAGCCTCCCGCCCAGCGCACGCGAGGGTTTAGGTACTCTCCAAGCAGAGGTTTGGGTTTTGGGCTTATTTTTGGCGACGGGTTGGGCGGAAACAAAACTTCAGTGAAAAAAGAAAGCCCGATAAAAAAAGCCTAAAAGCACGCCAAAAATAAGCCCAAAACCCAAAGCTCTGCTTGAAGAGTAGGTTTGGGTTCTACGGGACTTCAGTAACCAGAAAAGCCGGCTAGAAAGATCGACTGCCAGAGCAAAGGCCAACAAACCGGGGCCCAAACACTCCAAAGCCGGCCCGTAGAGACTGGTCACCAGGCTAGGCTGGGGATCACAGAACTCACGAATACTTAGCCTCTACCAGGCTTCGGAAAGCGGCTGGAATGAATAGAAATTGGCCAAACTGAAGACAGATGACATGTCAGGGGACTTGCTCTTGGGCGGACCAACTCCCCTGGCATATTATCTGCCAATTTGGCCAGGTTCTACTCTTTCCAGTCACTTCTCGAAGCCTGGTTGAGGCTGATAAATACTCACTGTTGAGGACACGGAGCTCCCACTGGGGGTCCAGAGCAGGAGCGGCACTGACCGGCGGCGGAGGCAGCATGACTAAAGCGGCGACCACCAGAAGAACGACCCCTCCGGGTTGCCGTACGTCCATGGTGACGACGTCTCTGTTTGTTGAAAATAACCTCTAGGCAGATGCAGGATTCTACGCCTGTTTTTGAGGCTTTCAGTACGTCTGTCTAGTGGTCTCCCTAGGGAGAAGGAAATGTAGAAAGCGTGGACCACTAGAAAGACTCAAGAACAGGCATAAACCCTGAGCCCAACTGTACATCTGCTTCGAGATAAGTTGAAAGGACGCGGAGAAAGACTCATGATACGTGAGTTGTCACAATCGTGGTGGTATGCCTTCTTTTTTTTCAAGCAGGTTTCGTGCAAGTAAAAATAAAATCATCTAAATCTAAAACTTACTTTCCCCAGATTCGTCCTCTCTGTGCGACAAACTCTTCAGACTGCGTACTAGTCAGACACATCAATCTGTACTTGCTAGGCAACCGGGCATTGCGTCACCCCAAATTCCCACGGTCATTAACACACTTTAGGGACAGACTGATTACGATGTCATTCGATCTAGTTGTTTTTCTACACGGTAAGCTGTGATCACATCTCATTTAGAATGTCTTTCTTCTGTGTGTAACGTTAATTGAACCTCTTTAAAGTCCATTGAACTATAATGAGCTAGCACAAAGTAGAAATTAGAAGGGTATAATGTTTGCCTTCACAAACTACTGCTCTCTTTGTTCTCACTCAAACACATTCATATACATGTATATGGGGACCAGCCTCTCCAACTCTGCCTTGCTACATAATGTGCCCAACACCACAGGGTGTCTGCGATGCCACAGCATCAATTACCATGTTGACAGCCGTCTGGTCCAGGTCAATGATCTTATGTGTTTGGAGAAGAAAAAGAAACAAAGCAAAAATAATATGTTTCCTTGTACGAAGGTAAACATACTAGTGATCAACTTCGTTCAACTGCCATCTAAAATTATCAGCGGTTTGGGCAGCTGCTAGCCCTTGGGTAGGGTGAGGAAAGTCGTGTTAAGTGCCTCTTCTCCAAGGAAAGCCTATACCTGTAACATTACATATTGTGAAATTCACTTGTATATTTCATGAGTAAGTACACAGGTATATGGTAACCCGCCATACGTTATAAAGTAACAACAACCTCGTAAAAAATGTACTATGAAGCTCATTATAAAGAATGAAATCAGCTGGCAAAGGTGCACCAAATGTAATGTTCATTCTGCTATTTCAATTCTTAATTGTGTGCCAAACTGTTATATCTGTGAGAACGTTCATCATTTTGTACATGCATGTATGAAGTATTCCTCTCTTCATAGAATCTCCATACTCTTAAATCCCGTTAAGTACCGAATTCCCGCCTGGCAGAATGTGCAGGGACCAAAGAAACTTTAAAGTTGAGGTTCAATACAGTAGCAAGAAGTATATGTACTATTGAGATTCAACACTAAAGTGTATGACATTCAACACGACATCTTTGATAAAAGGTGAGTCAGGCACATCAATCTAAGGCTCGCCAGACATATTAATCCAACCAAGGCTTGTCAGAGATCAAACGTTACATGTATGGTATACTGGTAGTGCAGTGAACAAAGGTTGACGCCAGATTTCTTTCTTCATACATGCAGTGCGCATGCTTTCTCAACAGTTGACGCAGACGTGTACCCTAAAAAACAGCTTACAATGGTGCTTATTTTACTTCTAATCTTGACAATCCTGTAAGTCAATTAGCAGACAGCTGAGTATGTTGTCAGTTTTCAAACGTCTGGGAGCTGTTGGTGGACAGCGTTGCCTCAGCATCAGAGGGATGACCTAGAAGTATATGGTAAAGTGTTGAAAATAAGTAGCATTCTACTACAGTCAGTACTCAAATGTCATCACAAAAAGTATCAAAATGTTACTGCTGAGTCTACAGTGTCAATTGTGAAGTTTTTTCCCCACATTTTACTACTTTGGTGGTCATTTCTATTATTAGCTTTTGTCGAAATCTTGCTTCATTCATAAAGGATAAGAATAGAGGAAGAAACATGTTGCAGTCCCTTACCTGTTGCGCATTCCGGGTTGATGCAGTACTCCCAGAGGGTGCTAGGGTCCGTTGTGTAGCACCAAATGAAGTCTGCATCCCCGTCTGGGTTGCGACAGTAGTTCTCGACCAACTCAGGATACTCGTCTGGCCGCCAACTACGACGATGTGGAAAGTCAACATCCCATTGCTGACATGTCTCCCCAGTTCTGGTCACGGAAACGTTCCCTCGGTAGTCAGATCCGGTAGAATTGCCCTCGCAGACTGGAATGATATAAATCATCAAAATATTGCAATTAAGTGTCAATTACTAGTACACATGTACCAATAAGTGTAATAAAGCATCAAATAGCATTGCATTAATTGCTTTTGCCATGTACATAAAAGAAATGATGATTCTTTCCATGGCCAGGGGTATCAGAAATAAATGTTTTTCCTACACATCACATCAAGCTGAGAAAGCATTGAAGCCAAAGAAGAAAAGAGACCAGAAGGAGAAAAACCTTAACTAGTCTTTTACCAAAAGGGCAAGCAGGGTTGACGCAGTACTCCCATCGAGTGTCAGGGTCCATTGTGTAGCACCAAATGAAGTTTGCATCTCTGTCTGGGTTGCGACAGTAGTTCTCGACCAACTCATCAGGATACTCGTCTGGCCGGTAAAGACGACGATGTGGATAGTTGACATCCCATCGCTGACATGTCTTCCCACTTCTGGTCACGGAGACGTTTCCTCGGTAGTCAGATCCGTAAGGGTCACCCATGCAAACTGGAATAAGTTGCATAAAATAGAACTTAATATCATAACAAGTAGAATTCAAATTCTACCAGCTGGAAGTTGCTGATTCACTACACATCACCCGGATGGAGGCCTGGCAAACCCCCATCTCGTATTAGCTACCCCTACATATGTACATACGCGAGTCGTAGCGAAGCCGCATTGTACTAGTAGCTACTTGATAAAGCATCATGCTTCACCTCTGTTGAGGATGACCAAAAGAAGAAGAATAAGAATCTTAACAAGTTTCAATATGTAAGATATGGATTACAATGAACTTTATTCTTAAGTTTGACCTTTTTAATTAAAAAAGTAAGTGAAAACAATCAAGGTTTCACAAAATATGCACACGATGGCTGCAATTTTGATGCGGACAATAGCTGTTTCCCACCTAGAGAATGAGAGAAACAATCACCTGGTTTATGAATGTTGTTGTTGACATTGCGATCAGTTGTTGGCTGCAGAGTGGTTTGATCTGCGGAGGAACTGCTGAACAGTGGCCCTCCGACAAACACGTACATGCTGGTCTCTGTTGCTCGCTCACTTTCACATGTTCCATCGTTTGCTATTGAACCTGTAAGATAAGCTTTGAGCATTTGCGACGAAAGCCTTTACTACCAAAAAGACATATAGGCAGATAAACGCATAGATACTAGATAGAGATATGTAAGTAGACAGATAGATAGATATTAGATAAATACAAATGACTAGAGCATGTCTACTTACCATATGAAGTGATGCAACCGATAGCAAGCAATAGGCAGGTCCGGGCCAGCATTTCTTGTATCTCTTAGTCCAAAACTACCTGTCCGCTCCAGGTTCACAAAATTCATGGAATGACAATATCACAGCTCGACACAGTGTATATATACTTTCTGCAGTGGATGTACGTAATTCAGTCTGTAGCTTTGTAGATACTTTACAAGATACATCGATATGAAAGTAAGAACGTTTTATATTAAGGCCAAAGACTTCAGGGGGTTTAGTTGGAAGTATTGTTTTTTTGTGGGTGATGCTTGGTTCAAATGGTTCCCAAAACTTCCAACACGTATGGGCAGACAGCTTGCTACTTTGGAGTTGTTTGTTGTAAAGGTTTTTCCCTCAAAGCTTTTATCCGTGTTGAGACCACCACCGGTAGACGTGAATATTTAGTGTTATCAGATGGAATGGTCTGGCAGATAAAGGCACACATACAGACGTCGAGAAAAACAAACTGCCTTTGTGCGCAAAATAATAATGTCCACCTGCGTCTCAGTATGATATGTAAATTGTTTAACAGGGTGCCATGCTTGCCGAATAGAAAGCTGGTTCGTGCACATGTTACCCTTACCAGTGACAAAAAGGAAACATCAGTTTAAAATGAGGTTGTTAGGGAGGGGGAGGTGGTAATCACCTCACCCATGGGCTAAGACCTACTTACAGACAAAAATTCATGAAAAATTAAAAGAAAATTATATTATACTCAGGATAAACAATTGAAGTTTGAGAAACAACAAAAGACTGCTGCTTAGCCATAATGGAAAACAGGTATGAATCGTAATGTTGTTCACAAACAACACCGATGATGGAGAGCACTATCTACTTTGTACTTTATAGAGCTGAAAAAATGGAAAATGAAAAAAATGAAAAGATTATTTAAAAAAAAACTAGCAATTTACTGTGGAAGTGCAGCCAACTTCCCAGGCAATATAACTCCAGCTAAACGACGGAAGGCTTTACATACAACTGAAACTTGATGCGTAAATCTAGCTCTCCCTTCAGACATCGATATCTGGTTATGATATTTTTAGTTGACGTTAACATTGACCTGGATTGTGGATCAAGGCAAAGTCGCAGCCAAGCAGAAGGGAGAGAAGAGAGAGGAAAAAGAATTGCATGACCACCACAAACCGGCTTGTGATAATCTTGATTTTTAAAAGATTCTTTCAGCAGAATTGATGGATAAATTTCACTGAACTGGATGTCGACTGGGGCTCTAATTGATTAAAGAATGAAACTAATATAGTATATAATCCGTATCCATTATATGGTATAGATCAAATATACATCAAAGCACACTGACTGATAACCTAGTCTACTGACAGAACAACTGCCCTTAGGTCACGCTCCGTCCAATTATACAACCCCCACAAGTACTTAGGAAATACTGATATCCAGTAGGGACCGTTGGTATCATAATCCGAGATACAACAGGCATCTAATGCTAAGCTGGGCCATATTTGTGACCCAGGGCAAAGATATGGGTGCTTACGAAATCCATATTAGATTGATATCGTGGTAGCCGCAATTATGAGAGATATTCCAACGTCGAAGGCGGGGGGGGGGGCGCTAGGGTGATTCTTATGAAAGTGAGCAAGGCTTCAAAGATGTTCTTTTTTTATACAAGTTAATAACTGAAAAAATGGGGGGGGGCACATTTTGAACCCCCTTGAGCTTCTCATAAATTAATGTTTGAATGGATTCAAAAGAGTAACCTTATTCATTCATCATCATCTATAGCGATATGAAAATAATGAAACTGTTTTGTGTTTTAAAGTAAAAATTTTACTAAAATGAGTAGTAATACAAGTCAACAAGAGTCATTCCTATAGGCCGTGTAGAAAGGGGAACTAATTTTAGCAGCAAAAGTGGTAAATCATATGTCCCCTTTAGGCTACCGCAAATCATCTGCATTACATGGATTGAAGTATCATATAACCAGAGGCATGTTAGGGTGGGGTACACAAATCGCTGTTTTAAGGAACTACCACTGTAAAATTGCACTTCAAAATTAAAATGTCAATTCAATTTGGCCAAAGCCAAAGCCAAAGACATTTCAGGACCTCTAGCGAAAATCAAACCCACAAAGATATAGAAAGATTTTTATGGTAAGAAAAATCGAAATGAATCAAGACTCAAAACCACAAATTTCCAGAAATTGGTCGACGTGAAACAACGTAATGTCTCATCCCTGCCTTTCGAATGTTCTGGTCGGTGGTGGTCCATGTAGGACAGGGCTATCGGAAGCTTAAGCTAAGAATACACCTTTACAACTTAAACGTCTTACATCGTGCGGTCTTCTAAATGGTACGAGAACACGTGGAGATATTCCTGTCGCCAGACAAAGGACGGGGGCTGAGATGTAAGAAGAACGGACCGCCGATTAAGGCGGGAGCTCTGATCATAGACGAAGAACCGTACTGTTTCGCTCTTCTCGAGGGACAAGAAGAGAACCGCTGTCATTATTGTCTAGAAGAACAAAGGTAACATCTCTAACCTTATTGTTAAGAACTTTGTTTTGTTATATATTTGTTTAGCTGTTCTTTGTGTATTGCTAAAGTCCTCGGGATAGCCCTTTGTAATAGTCATTGGCTACCTAGGCAGCCCCGTCTGTATATGTCTCACAGCCAAATTGGTTAATAAATAAATAAATTAATAAAACAAAGGTAACGCATTGTAGTTGTAACAGTTTTTGAGATTTGTTCAAAGATTATGATAGATTGTTTATTTTTTTGAACGTTCATTTCATAAGAATTTGGTTGTTTATAGGACTTTGCAATTGTGATTTCGGAGGCTAGACTATCAGTCTCAAGTTAAAAATAACAAACATGACACGATATCATACTTTATATATCTGACACGAAATTGTCGGGCGCATCGTACGTGACCGCACGCAAGGGTAGCTTTAGTTGTGTAGGCGTCGTCAAAAGGGAGGGAACAACATTGGTTGAATTTTGAAGCCTTTGTGGTGGTGTTTTAGGTGAGAGAAGTGAGTTAACAGTCGTAAACCGCCTGAAACCGCCAAAATGGAAGTTTTCACATTGTTAGCAACATTAACGATTTACGAAGTGCAACCAATCTCTGAAATACAGTGACACCCAATATCATCATCTAGAGTATCAACTTTTAAAAAGCCGCCTGCCTTTTGAAACAAATTCCGATTTCTAAGCTCTTGTATCTGTAAATAGTTGTATATTTTGTGTATGTGTGATATATTTTTATTTTGAACCCTGGAAGATTATCAGTAGGATAGAGGAATAAAGGAACGGAATAAAGAATTTATCCCTTTAAAGTCCAAAGACAATATTTACAGCAGTTAACGTCAAGCCTTCCTGTCCTGTTTTCTTTCTTTGACTGTCTACCATTCATATCGCTGACCTCTACTTTGTCCTTGCTGAGGCCTTGAGGGCTTCAAAAGTTTTTATTACTAATAATTCAAATGTCTCTGCATCGATGTGGTCTCTGTTCTTTGCCTCATTTAGAATTATCTACTTCCAAATTTTTAATTTACTATCTGTATGCATAACAGAATGTACAGAATCACTTTATGAACCATTACAGAAAGGTTTAACATGGCTCTGGATCCCCATAAGTGCGTGAGAAAGAACAATATTTTACTTGGGTCGCAAACACGACCCTGCAGCTTCCTTACCGCAGGCATGTTATTTCAATCTCCTGTTCCGCCGGGACGAGATCACGTTTCGCTCTACAGAGCGCTCGACCAAAAAGGGCGAAAGTCACGAAAAACATCCCGCTAAAAATATACACTTGAACTCCGATCTATGGAGCCCAGTCATCGTTCTCAGCAAACAAACAAACAAGCAAGCAAACAAAACAGAATGTCTCGCTGTAAGAGCTAATGTTGTGAGAAATATGACATTTCTATGTCCGAGCTTATGTAATGTGAAGTCACTGGACCCGTAAGCGATGACGGTTGTGGCTTAACATAGACAAGATGTTCGGAATACCAACATAAAGATCTAGACTAGATGTGACGTGAAATGTCCTACAGAATGGACACCCATTGATAAGTACATTGCTTCTGTTTATCGCCTCGGTAAAGATACGGAACTTGTAATTTACGCTGCAGTACTGCAGAAAGCCACCAGGGGGCTCATAAAGGAACGTGTCCCTCACTTTGCAGACAACTACCCCCAGACCAAACTATGAATCGGACCCATTGACAGCTTCTTGAGTTATACAGTAAGCAGAAATATACAGTAAACAGAAATATACGTACGGAGAAAAATCTAGTTCTCTAAGATGTTGACAAAAATACAATATGTAGTATTATAATGCAAACAATTTACTTCAGGAAGTCCGGATCCGACGAATCAACAGTATTTTTCTTTATTTGTGTTTTCAGTCCGGAGCTACTCCTGACATGCCCAAAGTGTCAAACTGCGAAATATTGTGACGAAGAGTGCCAGGTAGGGAAGGCGTTTGCGTTGGACTTTGATGTATTCGGGTTTTTTTATCATGTTAAGCCCGCGGCAATTAATATCAATAGAGGTTACATGATTTTAGGTGTATTACCACTTACGCGTCCTTGACCGGGTGTGGTCGTGGAGGCACTCTGCTGTTTTACACACTTCCTTCATCCTTGTTATGTGCTACTGCCTGAGAAAACAAGGAAGCAGATCCCCATAAACTGTGAATAATACAAGATATTGAAGTACAACGCCGTTGTGGTCTAACAGAGAGGAGGGTTTTGGTAGACTGAAAGAGACAAATTGACGGGGTCATGAGGTTTATGTCCAGCCCGAGGAGCGTGCACGTGGCTGTACAACATAGTCCACATGCTGACATTTTGATACTTTGACTCGCCACTAGACCCTCGTTTCTAAATCTGTCCCGGTATGAAACTTGTCCCTGGCGGGGCATGCGATTGCGAAGATATAATCGGAAATATGAATCTAGCCTGCCTGATTTTTTTCCGTCATCTCAATTTTGTTTGACGTAACGTCATGTCGAGAAACAATCCTAGGGTGCTGGGGGCATGCTCCGCCAGGAAAATGTTGAAATCTTGACCCTCTGAAACGTAACACTATTTCCTGCATTTTGAGGTGCAAACACATGTTTGTACGTTTGACTGACATGATGACTGAGTTTGAACGCGTGTGTTCCACAGAAAGCTGCCCACCGAGAACATCTCTCCGAATGTGGCGGCTACCGGCGTCTCATGAAGCTTCCCTTTCACCTAAGACTGTTGGGACGAATTTTGTACAGACAAGTACACTCACTCACGCATTCGTTCTGTCTCCCATACGTCCCATGAATTGATTTTTTTTCTTAAATTTGATGTCATTGATTTTCGTAGCATATTAGATAACATTTTTTCCAAATTTTGTTGCAGAGTACCAGAAAATATGAACAAGGTGCTCTGGGCCCTTTATGTGATCTTTGCCCACGTGAGTCTAGATACTTGACAGCATCAATGGTTGCTTGCAATCACGTGACTGTGACGTAATCTAGTGTCCGCCATGTTGGTGTGTTAAAGACATCTGTGATTTCAATGAAAATTTCCCTTTTTGCTTCAAATAAAGATATTTTTATAGGAAAGACAATGGTAGTTTGTCTGTTTATTGGTTTATTTGTATTAACAACAGCTTGATTGGCAGCTAGCTGTGACGTAGGCTGAATTTAAAGTTTTTACGTCGTCTAAGAAAAGTGCAATGTCATTTTTCTCTGCAGACACAGAAGAGCTGAAGGGCAGCACTGAACTAAAAGTCCAGCTGGAAAAGTTGTCTCGTTCCGTGAATGAGGACATTCTCCCAGACAGAGTCCAACTGGAGAGTCTATACGGCAAAGTAAGAGACTGTTCCCTAAATTTCTTCTATCTGAAAGGCCCATTTGCAAAAAAAAGAGAAATTAACATGCAGACTTTGTAATTATAGTTGAATAATGGTCGTATCTTCTTAGGTTTGCTTTATTCATAGTCTTAACGTTTTTTCTTCCAGGCCACCTGTAACTGTTTTGCCATCCACGATCTGGACTTGAAAGAAATCGGAGTTGGAGTGTACCCTCAGTAAGTAGACCATCCATGTGTCGACACAAATCATACGAGGTAACGTTAGTTACGACCAGCGAGTACTGATCATCTTTGGGTGGAAGATATGATATAGTCTGTTCAAAACTGACTGTTATTGAGTAGAGAAAGGAAACGACCATAGGTTTGTCCATATCTGGTCAATGTGATGTTATGATATATTACTTATTATTTCAGAGCAGCCATGACTAACCACAGCTGCAAGACGAACTGTGTGGCGACGTTCCGGGGTCCCAGACTACAGATCCGGGCTCTTGTGGACATACAACCTGGAGAGGAGGTATTTCATAGCCTTTACCAGGCTTCGGGAGGCGGCTGGAAACAGTAGAAATTGACCAAATAGACAGGGGAGTTGGTCCGCGAGAGATTACATTTTGCCGCACCGGCTACTCCCTCGCGGACCAACTCCCCTGGCGTGTTATCTGTCTATTTGGCCAATTTCTACTCTTTCCAGTCGCCTCCCGAAGCCTGGTAGAGGCAAGGTATCTCATACTGTCTTGTCGTACATGTACTAGAATTGTAACACAAGCGTTTCATTATTTTTTCATTTATATAGTATAAAAATGATCTCAGTGTTGAAGGGTTTGATCGTTCTTGTATGTTTTCTGCAGATTTGTCACTCCTACACTGAGAAAGGTAACATCACGCGGGAAAGACGAAATGAACTCAGGACGTATTTCTTCGAATGCCAGTGTCCGCACTGCTTAGATACGGACAGGGTAAGTTTAGTCTCTCTCTCTCTCTCTCTCTCTCTCACACACACACACACACACACACACACACACACGCGCGCGCACCACGCACGCACGCACGCACCCCCCCACAAAAGCAAATACCTATCCTTGGTGCTGAATACCATCCACACACACACACACACACACACACACACACACACACACACACACACACACACACACACACACACACACACACAGAGGCAAAATACCTGTCCTTGGTGCTGAATGCCATCCACACACACACACACACACACACACACACACACACACACACACACACACACACACACACACACACAGAGGCAAAATACCTGTCCTTGGTGCTGAATGCCATCCACACACAAACACACAGAGGCAAAAATACCTGTCCTTGGTGCTGAATGCCCCCCCTCCCACACACAGAAATAATTTGAAATGCATCCGATGAGCCCAAGAGTAAAGAGAGTAGAAAAGCTCCCTGCTTCCCTTAGTTTGGACTGATAGTGTCTTCATTGATCGATTACAACATACACATTAAGAGCGTTTGTTGGGAATGGCTTCTGCACCGTTTAGGAATTCACGAGTTTGTTAACGTTACTTACGATATTTGATCTCCTGGAATATCAGGTGGTCCTTTATACGAAGTATTCCCAAAGTAATTCTTGTATTTGACGTGTGACTGATGACGCGTTCTTGTTTCAGGATGCTCTCATGAAGTCAGTGAAGTGTCCAAGTTGTCAGGCTCAGGTGAAACCAAACCCCAGTAAGTCTAGTGAGTTATTTTAACAAAAAAAGGGGGAATTTTGTGTATATTGTATTGTGTGGTAAATGTCCTAAAGTGTATCGGTACCTGAAAATGAGTAAATATAGATTTCGTTTCAATATGCTGAGTGGCTTTTATACTAGCTTAGTTTCTTGTAGTAGGAATGAACCAGGGACAGGGAAAGGTGTACCGTTGCAAACGGTGAAAAGTTCCAAAAAATGCTAACATCCAAACGACATTTGTGCTGTTGTTTCAGATGAACGTTACGAGAAGTGCAGTTCCTGCGGTTATACCGACTTTAGCACGGAGTTCTACGAAGATCTGGAGGTTTACATACAGTACGCCGATGACGTCATCCACAAGCCGAGAGTCTGGGCCACTGATATCCTCTGTACCAGTTACTAATGCAGTGACAATAAGACCATAAAGCATATACATTGTATATGTATCCTTTGAAAGAGCAAATTGTACATCAAATACTGTAATGAAGTCGAATCAGGTAGCGAGCGCCCCTGATGTGAAAACGCATCGCTTTAACATCACAAATACGAGAATTGTTTTGAATAAAGATGAACCATTGAAGCCTGTACTTCTACATCCGTTACTAATTTCATCAGGTTAGTAGACCATAGGATATTGGGATTTTCTTGTACATAACCAGAAATGTCTCTCACCTTGCTTATGTTTCGGTGTCTATCAGACACCTTCCTTCATATAGCGGCGAGAAGCAGAACTCCGACACTCGGAAGCTCTGAGGAAGGTGTCTGATAGACACTGCAACGTAAGCAAGGTGAGAGACATTTCTGGTTGTGTACAAGAAAATCCCAATATCCCTGTACTTCTACAGTTTTGATTGGCCTTGACTTTGTCCCAAGTGTGGAGTTTGACCTGCTGTTCCGTGAGAATTGCCTGGTGGAACTTGATAAGATCCTCCACCCTGACAACATCCACGTCATCCGGATCCTGGTGGGCGCGTTCGCCGCGGCTGGAAAACTGCAGGAGTGGACCAAGGTCATCGAGTACGGCAAGAGACTGGAACGGGCATTCGAGTAAGATACTGGAATCAAGATCTTTTTTCTAGCTTTTGTTTTTCATTTCCGCTATTCAACCAACGGCACCGAGAGCATAGACAATCAAGTGGCAGGTTGAATTGCTGCTTAAAGCATTACATGTACGTATGCATTTACAGGCTATATCTGCCACCAAACGAGCCAGATACGGGACATCTGTACTACAAGATGGGGAAGGCCTACTACCACCTGGACGACTTGGACAATGCCCTAGTCAGCTTGAAAAAGGTACAAGCCCCTTGATTTTCTTGAAGCATTTTCAATCTCCTATTATGTATGTATGTATGGGTTCTTGATATATCAGTATGTTCGTATCCTGAAGGCCAAGAAGATACTGGGTATTGCGTACGGACGTAAAGGTACAAGTCCCTTGATTTTGTTGAAGCGTTTTCAATCTCCTTTTTTGTATGCATGTACATATATGTAATAATATAGTATGCATGTACATGTATGGGTTCTTGATATATCAGTATGTTCGTATATCCTGAAGGCCAAGAAAATGCTGGGTATTGCGTACGGACGTGACAGTCAGCTGGCTGACTACGCCCAGGACTGGCTGGAGCTGTGCGGGGACTATGGCAGCAGCAGTGAAGAGGACGAAGCTGATACCACGTCAGAAGCCGACTGTCAAAGCTCCTGAGTTTTTATGAAGTAAAGACTAAACTTTAACTCCAACACAAGAATGAATTGTCCAAGAGTAGACGGGTCCATTCCGTGAACAAGGTTGACTTAGTCAGCCGAAAATTTGGGTCCCAATTCATAATGACTTGTACCAACACAGATGAACATTCATGCAAAGCTCCTGAGTTTGTTAATGCGGGAACATGCCAGTGGTTGAATGTATATGATGCTAGAGTGTGGAATCCTATGGTGCTAGTGTATCGAAGATGGAAGTGTGCGTGCTCTGGCCCTATGCGTGTTTTATGACAAAGTACAATATAAGCTTTCAAAAGCTTGTAGAGCCCTGATGAGATAAAGTTGAGGTACGAAAGAGTAGGGGGGCAGTAGAGGCTGTCATCAGTTCTTGTTCGTTTACTGGGACTGGAGTGTTTCTGATAGTAGTTTAGGATGTCAAATAAGAAAAGACAATCTTTGGATTATGTACATGTACCAGGTGATTTGCTTACAGTGCCGTTTTGTGCTGCAGTACACCTTTTTAACTTAGTACAAACTGTACACACCAAATACATGTTGTCCATCATTTACGGGTGTATTTCTTCACTGAAAACAAAATTTACAAATTTTTTAATACTTATGTTTTACAACAATATCCCCCTTCACCATGTATTGACAAATGTACAATCATGTAGCTACCTGAAGATACTTTTATGAATAGAATATTACAACTAGAACCATAATTATAACAAAAATATTTTCAAGAGTACAAGAATGAAACAAAACTAACACAACCAAAATGTACACTTTACAAAAGCTATGGAGAAGATTGTAACCCTACTTGGTTGGTTTAGACACCAAAGACCATGCAATTCTTCCCCGGACGGCTGCACATCTTTTTAAGGCCACAAAATTTGACGATATTCTATGTAGATGCTAAATTTGACATGAAAGTGTAAAACAAAGATTCTTAGCATGTGTTGTGGTAGGATATCTTACGATATCTTATTCCACTAGTGTCATACTCTTTATACAGACTGCTCGTAGTGACAAATACAAAAACATTGAGTCTTGCCAATGTACAAATGTAACAAAAATGGAAACAAGAATCCTTATGTTAGACATGCAAAAAGAGCTCTTCACAGAATAATTCCTTTTTGCAATTTGCACTATATGTTACATGTACCACAGAATGATGCAGATATAGTAATGACATGGGCAGATGCATTGCTAACATTAACCATACACCACACTGAAAAGTATTGCATAGAATATCTCTGTTGAACTAATGCCATGTACAAAGTGAACAACATGGAAGCAATAATAAGTGTTTTACAACTGACATCATTATATGTAACATTGTAGCAGCATTTTCCTACAGTCAACCATACCAGAAATACACACATACCAATGAAAATGTACCAAAAAAAGCCATAATTTACATGATGGTGCACTCTTGACTATTGCATACCAATAGAAAGACATGACTTGAAAAGTTACTTGTGACAAAATTGTACACCCTTAATGTATGTTGATTGCATAGAAAAGAGAGAATTCACATGATACATTACCTGTACCTGACCTGAAATTACATTTAGTCCAACATATAGCTGTCGTTGATAAGGGCCTGCCAAAAATAGGGATAGGAAGATACAATTCTTGCAACTTTTGAAAGTGTCATGGAACTGAGACTAACTTTCACACTTATTGCCTGTAGTGCTTTAGATTTGGAAAGACAATGGAATTAAAAAAACAAAACAATATACACAAGTTTCAAAGCCTAATATATCATAAGAGGAAGAGAACGCTTCCTTTTGTGCTTTTGGTATGTTTCTTTCCATAATGTTGTCAATACATGTGTAATTGCGGAGATATTAGGCTCAAGATATGCAAAAACAGTCATGTATTTTTTCAAATTCCGAATGTCCTTTCAAATTCAAAGCGGCCACTTCTTTATGAAACTCTCTCTCTTTACATTCCTGTCATACGTTTGTCTCGATCTGGATATGTGTGTACCCGGAGGATGGGAGGTAGTTAGCGAGGTGGATCCTCTGACTGTCCTTTATCTGGTCCCAGATCTCGTCGTTTTTGTGCCTCAGCTTGTACAAGTTCTCCGCCTTCTCTCGAAGTTCAGCTGCGGCCTTCCCTCCAACTTGATCCAACATTTTGGTGAAGAGTCCGCCCTCCCTCTGTAGTAAGTCGTGGGCTTCGTCAAACTCTCTTATCCGGCCCTCATCTATAACCTATCAGAAGGAGACCTTTTTTTTAGTACCGGGGTAACAACATTCATTGACACGTACTAAAATGTTCTAAAAATGCAGTAACTATTGTAAATCTAACATATCATGTTCTTAATGATTCGCAATCTTAATACAGTTCCATAAAGGTCTCACTGTCAGTATGAAGCCACCATAGAGTTGGATAAAAAGGCACCATACATTTGCAACCTGTATGTGGAAAAACCATATGCAGTCCTTAATTCATCAGCTATTTTCAATGATCAGCAATGTCAACACAAGGCCACCAAAAAGTTGGATGAGAAGGTACCACCCTTACTGAAAGACTTAGTAGAGAAGGTACCGAGGAAAAGCACAAGAAATACCATCATATAAATATAAACCTAACACATCGGGAAGAAAGAAATCAAAATAATCAAGTTTTACACATGTTGACTGTATGAATAGACCAAGCTTGCTGGAAGATAGAAAAATCTATGTTAGAGGTACATGTATACTGCATCAAGTGTAAGACAAGGCAATGTAGATGACACATGCAGACTTTGGTACAATTTAAGTTCTGGCCAAAACTACATACATGTATAGCTAAAAATAAGCAGCCACCTTCTATATTGTACTAGAAAAGGTTACTCTTCTCTTCTCTCCTCTTCACAACACCTTCAGGGTTCAGCAGCACAAGCAACCTTACAATGTAGTTTACAAATAGAATCATTTTTGTATCTGTTTGACAGTTTGTGTGTTTGTGTGTGTGCATGGAGAGGGGGGAGGGAGGTTCCATAAAAATGTGCAAAGAAAGAGTGCTTTCCACCAAAGCAGATGTGCAGTGCACACCGATCCATACTCCTGCAAGGCATGTAAAGAAAAAACAATACTGATGACTGCCTTTAGAGCCAGGTCATTTGAACGTTTGGGTTGCGTTCACGATAGATCTGTTCTGCCGTTTCCCGCATAGCGGCGGCCCTTTCCGGCCCTTGCACATCGACCATGCGGCTAAACCAGCCGTGTCTCTTCACCTCCAGCAGCCAGAAGGGCTCATCAAACTCCTTGATGTGTCCTCCGTCTAAAACCTACAAACAAGTGTGCAGCTTTTACAGGCTTCAGCTGTTTATTTTAAAAATCTGCATGTCAATACAAATTTTGTTCCTCTGGGAACATCTAAATGTTAACGTGTCTTTTTCGGATGGATTGAATGAATGATAATGATTATAATAATTTTTCTACAAACTAATCTGCTAGCAAATTGGTTGAGACATTCGTTTATCTTAAGTTATCTATGATTACTATTTTCTTTAACTAGCATCTAAGAACTGATTGTGAAGAGAGGCCCTGGGGCACACAACAATACAAACAATACAACAAAGCATGAAACCAGTACAGTGTCATACAAAATCACACAGGCATGTACATGTACTTCAGTTACAGTCAATACACATCAAAGCAAAGAAAACCAGCTTGAGTGAAACCCTACCATGATCCTGTCCATGTCTATGATGGTGTTGAGTCTGTGGGCGATGGTCAGCACCGTGCAGTGGCGGAACTTGTGTCTGATGGTCTGTTGGATCAGCTGGTCAGTCCTGCAGCCGAAAATACAAGATCTTCAATCCCTGATCCAGTATGTTGTAATAACCACAGACAAATGTAGTAAAATGTGCACATTATATACTGTTAGGTAGTTACTATGTGAAACTTTGGCAAACCTGTGTATGATGCTAAAACCTCACACAGTGATGCAAGTTGTATCACATTCAGCTTCTGATCATATATTATGCAGGTGTGTATATGTGTGTATGTGGATAGTGTTCAGCACCAGGGACAGGTGTGTTTACATGTGTGTGGATGGTGTTTAGCACCAAGGACAGGTGTGCTTACTTACATGTGTGGATGGTGTTCAGCACCAAGGACAGGTGTGTTTACTTTCATAGTGTTGTGTCTCGAAAAGGGAGAAAGTTTACATGGTTTGACAATGACTTAAATTAAACCAATTTTTCATCTCTCTATGAGATTTGATAATTTTCTTACTAGTACATTTGCATGAATTTCTTGGGGAAAATAAGACACTTCACCACAGTAAGTATTCAGTACCTTGGGTCTACATTTGCTGTTGCCTCATCGATGATGAGAATCCTGTTTTTCCTGAGCAGGGCCCTGGCTAGACAGACCAGCTGCCTCTGGCCCACACTGAAGTTGGTCCCAGATTCAGCCAACTCTGATTCAAGCTTTCCTGGCAACTCTTCAACCACTTGCTTTAGCTGGACCTGGCAAGGGGAAAATGTAAAGAGAAACATGTACCATGACATATACATGTATGATAAAGCTTATCACATGACATATTACAGTAGGGCACACCATTGAAAGTTTCTTGTAGCTCATGTGGCTTGTACTTATTAACATGTAACAACTTGATAAACTTCCAAAAACAAGAAGAAAAGTGTGCAGTACCTCTTCCAATGCTCCCCATAGTTGGTTGTCTGTAAACTCACTGAATGGATCAAGATTGTTCCTCAAAGTTCCAGAGAACAGCACTGGATCCTGTAAATGTAGACAACATTCAGATCTTTGCCTTTACAAAGAACTCCAAGATGAGATCTGACTTTACTGGGCTGATGAAGAGATAGAGTGCATCTTGAAAGCTCCCCAGAGCAACAAAAGTAGTTGTGTGTATGGTTAAAATTTTTTGTCAAGTTTACAAATATAGCTACAGACTGAAGCAGAATATCACATCTTTTGTTGCCACCAAATGTCTAATTTCAATACTGGGTTTCAATTCTTGTAATTCAACTTTTTGCATTCCTTTTCAAATTCCACAAATGACTTTGCCAAAACTGTACTCTTAGAGCAGGAGTTAAGGAAGCTATCTAAAGGTTCAGACCTGTGGGATGACCGAGATCCTTCGTCTGAGGTCGTGAACTCCCAGTTTGGTGATGTCGATCCCGTCGATCATGACCAGCCCGCGCGGCTCCGCCATACGGAACAGCATCTGCATCAGCGAGCTTTTCCCAGCACCCGTTCTACCCACAATTCCAACCTGAACAAAAAATGCCAGATGGAATTGGAATCAAAGAAAAATCAAAAGAAATGTATTTGATCAAGTACAGTTTCCTGAAAATTTGGTTTTCCACTGGTCATGACAGGAAGGATTGATACATTTTTACAGTACCGGTATGTGTACTGGGGGAATTCCCTCATATCAATTTTACAAGACAGTAAACAGTGGAACCCTATTTACTACAACCCTTTTCAGCAGCATGTACGTCAGGTGAGTGACAAGCACTGGGATTTTAACCCTTAATCTGCTACTACATGTACAATGTAGTAGTCCAAAAGCAGGGTTGCTGACTGGAGAAAATAAACTAAACAGACAGAAAAAAAGTAAAACAAATGCAACTTGATGTACAGAACATCATGATGCATGCATTACCTTCTCTTTAGCACGTATGCAGCCATAGAGGTTTTTGAGGACTTTCGGACCGTCTGGGGAGTAGCTGAAACTGACCCCCTCGAACGTGATGATGCCGTGGACGGGCCAGTTAGGGGGGAGGCTGTAGTCGTTCTCCAGGGGGGGCTCCTGGTCAAGCTTGGAGTACTCAATTATTCTCTCTGCTGAGGTCATCTGGAGGGAATGATGAGGTGTAACATATGAATGCTGTTGTAAGTACAATGTATGTATTGTAAGTGTGGATTGGCATGCATGCTATTCAACATATTTTCCTTAGCTACACAACCTTATTATTTCTGTGTAGAACTTTATCTAGTCCTTATATACATGTACACTTACCAGGGTTTCACACTCAGCACTCTGTCTCACCCCCCACTGGAAGCCCCCCATCAGGAACAGGGCATAGGACAGGGACAGTCCTACCAAACCACTGTCCAGACCTGCAACAATCAGTAAAGCAACAAACTCCTAAATCAAGAAATCAAAGATCTCATATCTCCATGAGTTTTTAGAATTAACTTTTTTATTTATTACAATGTACTTTGAATTTTTGCTGAATTTTCTATGAATTTTCCTGAATTATGCTAATTGTTTGGACTTAAGTTTGTTTTAGTTTCTTTGTTTCTATGAATTTTCATTGATTATGATAATTGTTTGGACTTAAGTTTGTGTTATTCAGTCAATAAAGTATGAAAGTAACCTACTCTGAGCAGCCAGTACAGAGCAGAAGGCCACTGCGATGATGAAGATGGCCGCCAGCCAGTCCATACGGATCCCAAACCACCGACTGGCTGCCAGGAACAGGAACCAGGCCTCTGAGTGCAGGTCCTGGTGTGCATGGAACTCCTGCTGGAAACTCTCCTGGGCGCCGAAGGCTCGGATGGTCCACAGGCCTTGTAGGGTGGCTGTTAGATGGGAGAACACTGGGCTGCGAGCTGGGGGGAAAACACAGGATATTAGTGCCCCCTGGCAAAAAAGGATGGTACTACATGTACATGGTCCACAGGCCTTGTAGGATGGCGGATAGATGGGAGAACACTGAGCTGTGGGAAAACAAAGGATATTGGTGCCCCCTGGCAAAAAAGGATGGCACTACAGGATTTAACTAGTACTGTTTCTCAACTTTGATAGGTTTATGCATTAAAATTGTATTGAACTACCAGTCTAGTGCCTTATGACAGAAACGATCATATTCTTTATCTATTTGTACAAATGACTATCAAATGGAGTAAAATTGTACAATCCTCTTTTTTTTAAAAAGTCATTCTCCTTGAAGAAGTTAGAAGATTCAAAGCCTTTGCCTTACTCTGAGGTTCTTTGGCAACACTTGACTTTACTATACATGTACTTCATGACAGACACATTCTGGGAATATGAGGAGTCCCAGAAACTTGTATTTTCTTTGACTTACTTGTAGCCTCTAGTCTCTTAATGTCCCTGGATGTCCGCATGTAGTACCTCCGTATGACCACTAGGAGGAGCACCACAGGCACCACCGGTATGAACACCCAGGGGTTGATCACACCAGCTAGGATCACCCCTCCCAAAACCTGCATCATGATCTGGAACAGAAAAAGGAAAGGCAATTTACATGCCATATTTTTGTTCCAGGATGAAGAGTTAGACACAATAAAAAAAAAAAGGAAATGTAAAATGTCAGAAGAGTTTTCAACATTTCAAAATTCAGTAGCTGTCATCTGTCTACCCACCACAACAACGTCCTGAATGGTGGTGGGAAGAAGATCATCTAGATGTCCCATGTCTTTGGAAAATCTGTTAAGGATTCGCCCTGGAGGGAAAGAAAATTTTTTACTCACAGCTCATAAAATTATGCAAACTAAAGTTTAACAATACAAAAGGTCCCATGCTTATTGAAAAAGATAAAGGGGAGCCCTTAGTGTATTCAGACCAAGCAGTAGTTTGCAGTGTCAACGGTGCAGAAATATTGCGTTACACTATAGTGAAGCTCTTCTATAGAGTTGTAGTATTTATACATATGTAACGTTATCATGTAAACGTCATGTACTACATTTAGCCCGCATGGGCATGAATGTGCAAATAAACATCATTGTCATTGTCATTATAAGACAATCTACCAATTACCATGTATGATTGTGTTTAAAAAAATTACAGTATATGCTTGGCTCTTAGCTACACAACAAGTGATTTTTCTTAGCTAACATTTTGGCTACCTTCCTCACAATATTTTTGATTTTCCAGTTGTATGAAACTATTAACAGCAAGAAACAAACAGCAGAAATCTAAAGTTTCCAGCTGAACATGTACTTACCGACAGGATTTGAGTCAAAGAACAGGATGGGAGCCCTGACAACAGTCCTGAACATCCTGTCATGAAGTTCTTGGCTGGACTTGATGCACAGGAAAAACATCCAGGCACTGCGGAAGATACTGAACAGAACCAGCGCTCCGGTCGTTCCAGCAAGAACGTAGATGTTGCGGTTGACATCAACTCCTATAGTACGTCCACAGGAGGGAAGACATGATATCAACAACCAGGGAAGTACTGTAAATTCATTTATGTTTGCAGGAACAGGAGGTCTTTGCAGTGTTCTAAGTTTACAGTTGAAACAATTCCACATATTTACGGTGTCATAAAGGAGAATGAGAAATGCACTCAACAAAGTCTGAGAAAGATCTTGCGATTTTGCTAATGCTGTACCTCTATAAAATATATCTAACACTTCACATAACCTACTCGGTATAGTTATGTTGTATGGTAATGTGGTGTTGACACCGTTGGTAGGTAATGTTGTAGCAGGGTGGGTTGCTCTGTAATAGTCCTCTTCCTCTTGGGCCCTGGAGAACAAAATACAATAATGTGGTTTGAAATACACACAACAAAGTCTTTATAAAAAGATGCATACTTTCTAAGTTTCAAGCTCTTCTCATGTTGAAATCAAAATGAAATGGGACCATTGTGACTTTTATCAGAACTTGGCCAGAGACAACAATAAGTAAGTATATAGCATATTAAGTAATAATAAGGCAGCTTCTGACTTAGTCACACAACCACATACCTACCCAACTTATTGAGTAGAAGTAGTCAATTTGGATTTGCATTGAGCGACACCGTTTAAAAAGAACAAAATATATATTATACTGACCAGTAAGCCATCCACCAGTCTGTGCCAATAAATAATGCCTGTGCTGCGATGTTGAGAAACACGGCCAATATGATCCCCCCTATCCCTGTCCCAGCTGTGGAGTAGTCCCTGTACACAGACCACCCCACCACACCCTCTCTCCTGTCCTCCTCCTCAAGCTCTGGGGCCTTCTCTTCAAGCTGCAGGGATATAAAGACATTACATGTATGCATTACTGTACATGTAACTAAAGGTTATACATGTATTCAATACTAGTCAGTGGACACACATAGGATTGAAAAATCTGATTACCTTTGATCCATTCTACAAGTTACAACAGCAGTAAACTAGAAGGCTACATTTATCTTGAAACATTGTAAGAAAGTTGACTCCCTAAATATCTGGCTGTATCTAAAACCTTCTTCAAGTGGAATGACCCACTGCCCCTTGCACATGACTTTTTTGATCCAGACATAGTGGGCCATTCTACCTGAAGAAGGTATAAGAGATACTGCCAAACAATTTTACATTGTATTATTAATCCTTCCAGTACTAGTGTTGGAGGAAAAGATTCTCGGTTTACCTTGATCTTGTCAAGAGATAAACCAGAGAGAGCCCTCCCATCCTTGGAGCCGCTAGACATGGTGCGAGAGCGATGTCGTAGGCCCCCGTCTAGTCCCAGAATTCCATGCTCCTCCCCAGGTTCCTCCTCTTCGTCCGTCTTGAGCAGCTCGGTGAAGTCGACTCCGGATTGAACCAGTTCTTGGTACGTCCCCAACGCTAACTGTTCACCCTAACAACAGTCAGAGTCAGATTAGCAATGAATCAACTTCCTTCTTGCTAAACTGTGTGACCAACAGATGAACAACAGTGAGCTACATGACTTGTACAGTACCCCTAGTAGAGAAAGGTTAACAGTCAGTACAACAGAAGCACAGCAGAGCATATATATTAAGTATAAAGGTTAGAATAGGTGCTTGCATGCAGTTATGAGTAAGAAAAAACACTGACACACAATGGGAAGGGGGGCTAGAAATGAATACATATAGTTCCATTATTTGAGAAATATAGATAGATACATTGTAGATCAGTCATCCGTACCTCCTTCAAAATGAGAATCTTGTTTGCTGACTGTAAGTACTGTAGCTGATGGGTGACCAGAATTCTTGGTTTGTCCTTCAAAGTGCCTTGGATACATCTGAATGGGCCATGCAGAAGCATTTAGTTACATACATGTCTCAGGGCTCGATATACTGCATACATTGTAGGTATGCACCTAATTTTAGTAGTATGGCCCCTGGTTCAATTTGGCTGAAATTCTTATACTTTATTTTATGTTGTGCACACAAAATTCTTTCTGTGCACCTAGATTTTATAGGTTATACTGGCTTAACAATACATACACAGACTTTAGACAGCTGAACTTTGTTTTTGCTCAAATGTTCCAAGACAGATACAAGCAAAATACTTTTTAAAGATAATATTAATAACTTGAGTCTTTCACCTGTCAAAGAGATGCTTCCCCACTTCTGCATCTACTGCACTGAGTGGATCATCCAACAGGTAGACATCAGCATCATGGTACACCGCTCTGACAGGGAAATGTTGACAAGTGGTAAGTGAACCTTAGAAAAAAATTCTATGTTTCTTGTTTCTATAGGAAGATTAAACTACAGGATTTTATTAAAATGAAACTGTAGATATGGTTACAACCTTCATTTTGCTATTTAAAATGAAAATTATATCACTAACTCACCTAGCAAGGTTTATTCTTGCCTTCTGGCCTCCACTGAGCATGATACCTCTGTCTCCCACCAGAGTTTGGTCACCGTGAGGAAATAGAGTCAAGTCCTGCATAAAAATATTTGGAAAATTTGTAATCACAGCTTTAAATCACAACATTGGGAATTGATCTGACACCAACAATTATTATCATTCTTGTTGCACATCAGGTCTAGCCAAGGAAAGCCACCACCAATTGTTATTGTCCACTGCTAGACATGACATGTACATAGGTGTTGTACCCCATCTCAATCAGTGTTCTAAATGGATATTTATCATTCATTTTTTGCCCCCCCCCCAAAAAAAAACATAGCACATGTAATGACCTTTTGTAAGGCACAGGCTTTGATGACCTTCTGGTATTTTTCCCGTTCCATCTCCTTCCCAAACAGGATGTTCTGTTGGACGGAGCCGGAGAAAATCCACGGAACCTGACTGGCATAGGCCAGCCGACCTTCAACTTTGACCTCCCCAGAGGTCACAGGCAGCTCCCGGAGAATTGCACTCAGTATAGAAGACTGGGAAAGAGACAAATTAAATAACTGTTATCATACATTCTATTCTCTCAATAACAATATGATAACGTCATGATATTTTGAAAGATGACTGACTCATATTCAAGATACTACAATGTAGTTGAAGAAAGATGACCCTGGAATTTAAATGCAAGTGCATTGATGAGGATTTCACCATGATGTTCTGACCCTTCATAATCACCTCTGACTTGGAAATATTAGCGAAAAGAAAAGGGCTGACATCATTTTCTTTCATTTATTGGATGATTTGTTTGACCATTCTCAATGACAAAGGACACATTGGATGGCTGACCTTCCAATAATCCTGATATTTCAAATATAATGTTACCTTCCCAGCCCCCACAGGACCAATAACAGCCAACAGTTCTCCAGGTTGCACCTCAAAGTCAATGTTCCTAAGGGTGGGAGGCTCTAAGCTCTGAAATGAAAATTTCGACATTTATGTGAAAAAAATGGCATTTCAATGAAGAATTCTGTAAAGAAGGAAAGGAAAGTGGTGTCACCATAATTGATCAAATAATGAAGAGATGCCAGACTTCACCCCTTATCGTACTGCTTTGCAACATACCATTCCAGTCCCACAGACAAAAATAGCAGCACTGAGGATGTATGGCAACACGCTATTGTGTTTATCAAGAACCACAGTAACACAGACAGACACAAACTGATAAGCCCAAAACAGTAATTTTCTTCCTATCTCAAAGCTTCACACACACTTTTACATGTACAAGAGCCACTGGAATAGATCTTAGAATATCTAGGAAAAGTAATGTTAAACAGAGAGAACTGGCAAGATGTATGTGCTGGCTTAGACCTGGCTGATGGCTGCTAATGTATGTAACTATGTACATGTACCTCATCCCATGAAGCAGTAACTCCCGTTACAGTGACATGACTGTCCTCTGGTCTGGGCTGGGCTGCAGGGTCAGGGGTTGTCGGCTGTGCTGTCTCTACCTCATCTAAAAGTAGAAAAGTCTGCAAAGAACAAAATAAGCACTTTTAAAAACACATTGATGTAAAGGCTCAGAAAGCCTTTTACCATTCTGCTAAAGTCTGACTCAGCACCAACCTTGATTGGGGAGTGGTCGGTAAGGTCCTGAAAATGTGTGGCTTATAAAACACTGATTCAGAATTAACATTTACTTGACAACATTTTCCAGCTTACTTGTATTCTCTTGATAGATATGAGCCCCTCCGACCCCTTCTGCACAGCGAACGGGATGAAGAGCGATATGGTGAGGCGGATGACGTTGAAAAGCGTGATCGCCACGAACACTTTGGATGCAACGATAGTGTTCCCCAGTAGGATGTAGGACATGAAGGTGAAGAACAGGATAACTTTACTGGCACAGAAGAAGAAGCCGGCATTGAAGGACTGGCAGTACGAGGCCTGCAACACTTTGTCCACCTCCAATCTGGAAAACAAAAAGATAACAGAAACTGATTATTCCCACATTCCTCATATTAAAAATTGATAAATGATTTAGAACTTATTTCTTGAAACTAGAATCTCAAGTTTGTTATTACTCTTCTCACTCTATTCTGTAGTAAAGTGTTGGTGACTCAAATAAAATTTAAACAAACTTTACTAAGAGTTACTGTCAAATAAACTAAAAGAGAAATCAATACAATTGTAAAGGACATACTTTCTATATTGGGCTATGAGTTTGCTGAATGGTTTCTCCCATGTGTACATTTTGATGACTCTGATGGCGGAAATGATCTCGTTCATCGTTCTTACGCGGTTGTCAGTCCGCTTTGCTGTTTCCGCTCTGTTGGAACAAATGAGGCAAAAGTGAACAAAAAGCAAAGAAAGACGCACGGTCTGATTCAACACTGTTATAGGTGAGAAAGATGCTATTTTAGAGTATTTGAGAAAAACATGATCTATCTTAAAGAGTGGCAACAGTATCAGTCTAATTTTGATACACATCTCGAGTTTTAAAAATTGAGAGAAAAACCAAGGTTTAGAATAGCTGCTGAACTCAAAAATGTTTGTAAATATTACAACTATAGAAAAATATGCTACTTGAAAACACTTTCGTTGCAGATTAATGTTGAAACAAAAGTTTGATTGTAATACCCAAATAGAAAGATGCAAGAATTAAGTTGATTTTGCTATTCAGTAGGATCCATGTCAAAATTGTTTGATCATCTTTTATTGTTACTACAGTACTTTAAGTCTAGGTAAAATTACAAAGAATCAATACTCAACCATATTTTAATATGCAATAAAAGTTCCATCAAGCATTGAATCAATCAATCAATCGGTCAATCAATCAATCAATCAATCAATCAATCAATCAATCAATCAATCAATCAGCCAGTCAATCAGTCAAGCAAACATTGCAAAATTTCATCCTGAAGTTGATTTTAAAATAGGCAAGAATTAGAAAGCTGGAACTTCTGAAAGTTCTAGAGAAAGGTTGTAAGTTTTACCTGAGTTTAGAAAAGAGTCTCCCCAATATGGTCTGCACAGGGAGAACGAGAAGGAGAAACCCAATACCAACTAAGGCGGAAACACCCAGATCTAACCAGAGTAAGGAGACAATAGCAGCCGCCTGGAGAGGGGCTATCCAAATGTAGTGGAGGAACATAGGCATCTGTGAGTGTACAAAAGGGTGCGGAAATTGTTAAAACAATAAAAGTGACTGTGATACGAACTTAAACCTTAACTTGAAGTGACCTCAAATAGTGGTTATTTCCATTTTTGGCAAAAGAGTGTGTCTTAAGTACATTGTTTTCTAGTCAGTTTCTAACCAACCATGGTCAAAACATGGAAATGCAAAAAAAAAAAAGAGGAAAATTTAAGATAAGGAAAATTTGGACTTCATGAAGTTTGAGTTTGATGGACTCTTGAGAGCTGTCAATGTTTTTCAAGAAAAATTTCCAAAAGTCAAAACAAATTTCCCTGCCAAAAACAGAAAATGACCACATTTTGAGGTTGCCTTCTTCATAGTAGTTGTATTTCAGCATGGTCTCTGCACATGCACATGTTATACATTCACCTGATTTTAGCAAAAATTTTTCCAAGGATGCCCTGTATCGGTAACACCATCAGAAGTACAGCCGACCCAATCAGACCAGCTGCCCCTAAATCGTCCCATAACAGAACCACAACTGCTATGTACTGTAGTGGCCCGATCCACAGGTAATGCAAAAAATGAATGGCCTGGAAGGAAGGTTGTCATATACAAGACATTTTAGTGAAAAAACATCCTAAATCATGCATGATCAGAAGACAACAAAACAGGGAAATTTTCTAAAAAAGGATTATTGGTTGTGGGATTTTTAACAAGTTATAACTGTACTGCAACTTAAGCTACAAGACTAGTATACAACATAGAAAACAAAATACAAATAATAAAAGACACAATTAAGATTACATTAATTTTGTACTATAACATCAAAGTGGACTAAATCTAAATACATAACTGGACTATGGATACTATTGTATCTATACTAATAGTGTCTCTTTCCATGAATTGTAAAACTCTGCCATACTTGAAATAAAAAATGAAATGAAAGTTAATAACAGTACCTGGTCAAACCTGTTGACATCGTTTGAGAGCAGGTTGACTATCTGGCCAGTTGTTGTCTGTGTCATGGCCTTGTTACTCAGTTTTAAGGACTGAAACATATAAAACAAAATTCTACCATGAGCATCCAGTTCAATATAGTTCTTATACAAGATAGTTTTGAAGTTAAACTTTATCACAAGACCATTATAACAGATATAATGTATATGGTTAGGGGTACAATTTTTCTGTCCAATGTTGCTCAGTGCAGTCATTATATTGTACACTTTTTCCGATGCTTAAGCATCAGTCCTCAGTATAATGTATTTATTTTCTCAGGAATTTAATTTCACAGAAGTGGGGAAAAGGGGTTTTTACTGTGTTTTAAGTTCGTGATTGAAACAATTCTGTAGTACAGTAGAAATACATTGGAAACGCATACTCGGGGTGTCAAAATTTACAGTGGAGACGTCACTGCCAAAACAATATGTGGTGACTACAAACATTTCACAGTTTTACAGTAATACATTACAAAGTTTGATGGACATTAGACAACCTTTTTATGTATCAGGGAGCAGCATGCAACGCGTAGTCTCCAGCCGTAGACTGAGACGCCGTAGAAGTACGGATGGTGGATGACTGCCAGCGCCATAGCACAAGCACTGATCCCAGCAGCATAGCCGTAGGCTTCCCCTGGAGGGTGGAAATAACAAAGAGCTCAGAGGTCAGTAAAGGAAAGCAGTCAACCTCATCAGTTACAGGATTTACAGTATGTTTTAGTTGTATATAATATTACATGTACATGTAAATGTATGTACTTTTTCTGTGATGTGTAATACATGTAATTGTATCATAATTCATTGCTTTATAGAATGTTTGAATCCTGGAAGATTAGACTTACATGTATAACCTAAAGTCTATGAAAATAAAGGAATAAAGGACTAATCTAAGTTTGAAAGTTCAGAAGGAGAAGGGACATTACAAAACATTTGTTTCAAAGCAAATTCTGAATTTGCAATTTAGTGTATGGTAGATTTGGATGAAAAGGTGTTCTTGACTTAATTTCTTCCTAGAATTCCATGAACAGAGTTGTTGAGGGTTTACAATTACAGACAACCAGGTGCAAACAAAAATAGAGCAGAAAGCAAAATAATTTGTTACAAACTGTTTCACACAATACCTAATGCATCCAGTTGTACCTATCGTACAACAAAAGATGTTTTGTTGTAGTAACACCACGGAATGGCAGGTTTCACGTGTCATCGCACAATGTTGCTTTGCCATAATCCCTTTAATACTGGCCCAACATTTTGTATACATACCCAGGGAGATCTGTGTGTCTGGGCTGAAGTAGTCCACTAACTTTCCCAGCAACACTGGACTGACAACTTTGATAGCTTCCTACATAAGAGAAAAAAATTGTTTATGTTCAAAAAGGGTACAAATTGTACATGAAAATCAAAACATAGCCTCAGTGCAAAGTTGATACATGTATATCAATGATTGTAAGTTATAAAAAGACAAATTTTCTTACCTCTATAAAAGCTATAATTCCTAATAAGCTCCATCCAGGAGCGTAACATCTAAGTACAGCCCGCAACAGGCTGGGTTTCTGGGACCGCCCTCTCTTCTGTAGCTCCTTGTTCCATTCTCTGCAACAACAACAAGAAAATAGGGAAGAAAACATGAATCTGGCTAGATTTATACTGATACTGTGTATACAAACTTAAAGGTATTTCCAACGTTTCTAATGTTTTCATGTTTATTTTGCATATTTTTTTATCTGAGAAATTAAATTGGTGTGGCCTTATGCTCGACTAAAAGCCTGTAACCTTGCAGAGGAGTTCAATTTAATGAACTGTTCACACCTTTCTAGGTCATCACACTGCTTCTGTGAGGAGTCCTCATATTTCACATTGTACATGTCCCTCTCCTCGAGTCGTCTCTTGTAACCAGTGTAGAACAACGGATTCAACCACCTGTGAACACAAGTGAAAAATGTTCAGGCAAAAGAACAGAACCACTAGCCTGGGTGCCGATCTGTCTTGTAACGGGGCTCCTTGCACTTGCTACCCCAGATCAGGTACAAAACGGATGGCTCCCAGGCTACAGAACCACAACAACACTGCAGATTAAAACAGTTACATTTTTTACTTTTGGATGATAAACTTACCATTCAAATACAGACACTCAATATTTTTAGGACATAAATATTACATGTAGTGGATTTATACAGATTTTCTATTGTATCATATCTATTTATCTTTTTTATTCTTTCATGAACAAGAGAGGCATACACTGATGTATATGGCATATGGTGTTTAGAAAATTCAAATACCTGTAAAAGTGTAAAGATTAAGAAGTAAACATTTCATCTAATACTTTTCCTTAACAAATTAGATGCAAGACTTGGAGACTAACTAATATGTCTAAAATTATGATAATCTGTTTACCAGTTCTTTCTACAGGTCCTCCTAATGTTTAAAATCAGACACAGGTGTTCCAAAATCTGTCAGGTGTTTATTGATTCATTGACACATTACTCAACAAACACATTTAGTGTGAGGTTCATTCAAAATAACCACACAAAGCTAGACTCCCATTATGGACAACGCCAACACTCCGACTCCTTTCACAAGTATTATTGACATTCTAAACAGCGTAGTTCAGGTTACCCTGGCAGTTGTTAACGTTCAGAAATCCCTGCGCTGTAAGGACCTAAAGGCCACACGGACAAAAGGCTTGAAGTGAGAGCTCTGTTATGTTGAACCTAGACCTAGTTAAGGTCCACACCAGACATTGTAAGGTCTTTGTGTAATATTTGTACTGAGCAAAGTTCACTAGTTTGATAATTAACATGTTTATGTAGTTAGGTTGAGTCGATAGACTTCATTAAAGGAAAAAAAGATTAATTAAAACAGGATTTAATCAAATAGTTTCTTGTCCTTTCACACCCGTAGCATGTACATGTATGAAATTTAGTTCAAACATCAGATTTCTTACTTAGTTGCCTGTTAGTTCCCCATGAATCTGCACATGAATAGGTACAACGCACACTTTGCTGAAATGTTGTTTAGGCTAAGCACCAAATTCCACAGCAGCCAGGTACAGTACTTAAATCAAATTTACCTACAACAAATTGTGTGCACAGCCTTAGCAAAAACATTTACATGCTGCACTCTCCTCAGCTTTCAAAGATTCAAAATCAGTGAATCTTCACGTCCACTTTGTCTTAAAAAAATGAATTTTGATCTGTAAACACAGAACAAGGTTGATCAAACAAACAACATTTAACGTTCGTCAAACCTTTTCTTTGGTGGTTCTGGTGGCTCCAAGTGTTCCCTGCTTTCCGTAGCAGGGCCACAGCTGAAATCCTCCATGCTTGTCTGTCCTACTGTACAATCTACACCACCACGGCTTTTAAAAACTACATGCAAAGTGGGATTAACGATAGCTGGGGTGGAACCGGATTTCCCTTTTGTTACGAGGAGCTCGCTGCGCTGGCCCCACTCGTAGCGGTTAAACCGTCACAACAGGCAAACACACGACGTGCCGACGGAGCTCGCAAACATGAACCCTGGTTACACCTGAGTAGTGAGAGCTATGTAAACACTCAGGTCCCGCCACGGAATATAAATGCTATTGTTTCCCACTGCTAATCAAGTAAGGCTAGACTAGCTGGTCTGCCTGTGGTGATTTGATTTCTGTTTTCTTATCAAACAACTGTCTGTATTGAATTCAGAGAAAACGGGATGAATTTTGCAACTGTATCGACCTATAGGGGCAAGGTCATGGCGGTACATTTACATGCAGTCTTGGATCAAGTTTCCTTACACATAAGGCCCAGCATTATGGTGCATAGATTTGTTTACTCTGCAAAATAACATGCTGAAAACAATTTAATTTTGCATGTTCATGATTTTTCTTCCATAAAAAACTTTAGAAAGAATTGTGGAATTTTGTAAGTTTGGTTGTTGGATGAGTGTGGCTTGTACAATTTTGTAATTAAAGCTCATATACATGTACATAAAAAGTGCAGAACTTTATAACTTATAATAATACATGTATGTATAAATATCATTGCTTGCATTTTCAACTACATGTATACCCAGTACCAGTATATATTACCAAAAAACACATTGAGAAGTAAAAGAATAAGTATAGTTTTCACATTTCAAAGCTTATTTCTATTTCAGTGTGAACATGCATAAAGTTTTATAATGTGGAACATTTCAAAAGTGTCAAAATCTGTACAAAAAAGTTCATGAAGCATTTTCCCTTAACCCGTATATCAATTTTAACTAACAGTACATACTAAAACTCAGAATCCAGAAAAGGTCCTTGGTTCTTGTAGAAGAACAATCATAAGGTCAAAATGTCACCCAATGGCATCTTGTTTACTTACAGTCATGCTCTCTGATGCATTTAACTACACACAGCGTGTTTAACTTTCAAGACTACTCTTTCTGCATTGTTCAACAAAGCATGCACTGTGTGGCACCTTGCTCCATGATTAAGCTGTAATAGAAACCTAGTGTAATGCCTTTATACTATTACCCTTGCAATGCGAGACAGCCAAATTACCGTGGGAGCCAACAAAGACGTATTTCTTAATTGACACGCCACTGCGTACAGCGTTGTTAATCTGTCTTGGCTGCGTTTCAAGTTGTAATGTGTCTGACCAGGCGGAATGACCTCAGCGTCACCTTTTCATACACTTGAAAAGTTCACATGCGCTCACGGAGGGAATTTACAAGTACATGTATATCAATGTATTGTTTGATACTGTACATTATGTACATGTACATGTAAATTCACATTCTACATTCAACTATCAGTAAAAGGACTATACTAGTAACAATGGGGAGGAGGGCGTATGGCTATGTACGTATGATGTACTTAAGTACATGAATTTTTTTTTAGGTATACACATGTACAGTCCTCTTGGTTTATATCTGTATAATACGTTACATGTACCTGTGTGGCACCTACACCTGTGTCTGACCTTTTAGTTAAACTGAGTTTGAATTCACTGTGTTATAATTTATTGACATTTTTTTTTTTTTTAATTCAAGATCACTCTTACTAAAAACAAGCACAAACAGATCCATAATCATTGACATTTGCAAAATTACCTGTATCATACATGATGACCAAAGCAGGTCAAATATTAATGTATTTTGACCTGGTGTCCACTGAAATGTTTGTACTCAAGGTGTATGTGGACACGTTGCAGTTCACATTACGTTGCTGCTATGGTTTAATATTTAACTATATAACCTAGAAGTCTACGTGTGCATGTGCACGCACATTCATGATTAGCCTGGTGACTCAGGAAGCCTCTTTTAAATAATACACTGTATATACTAGCCTGGGTCTTCCTGGGTCACTATGGCTAATTCATGATTGACTTTATGAGTATAAAGATGTGAAAATAATTTTCTTGGAAACAACAAAACATCTTGTACAAATAAAATATTGTTACATATACTGACATGTTCAGACTAATTCAAAATTGATGATATCTCTGGCTCATTAGATCACCTTCTGTCCCTTAAATGTCATGCATGTAAGTTACACATGTAACACTGAACAGAAGCTTGCTCACACGACAATGTCACTCAAAGACAACAATAAAGAAGAAAATACATAATTTACAATTTTTATAGTCTACACAAAAAACAGCATTTAAAAGTCCATGATTTCTTACTCTCCAAGAACTAGTAAATTCTCATACGATTTTAAAATCGCAAGCTAACATTCGTATACTAGAATAGCTTTACAAATATGTCACCTTACTATGGCCAACGTTTAAAAAACTACCGGAATGAATGGAGTGTGTGGACTTTGGTCAAAAATTGGGTCAGCAAAGACAACGAGAGAGTGGTTCACTACAAGCACAAATCATACGCACAACTTCACTGATACTGGTAAATGTATGCAACAAAATCAGCCATATAAATTTACTAACATAATGTATCAGCTTTTGTTCCAAGTGGATATCAGTGAACGTTGACCTACTTTTTACCCACGCTAACGAAACGCTATGCTACCATAAAATATTTTCCACAGCGTGGAGTGTTACGAAACCGGGCAAAACTCACCAGAAAAACAGTTTAGAAAAGACGTTTGCCTTCTCGACGGGGTTGGGCTTGATGATTTTGACGCTGCTGTCCATGGTGTCGCCGATTTTTGGTGTACCGGTGTGAGACAACTCTTCTTACAGATTTAAAAGTACCGGACTAGAAAACAAACCCACCGCCATGTTGGATAATTGCATAATCACTGAAGGGTGACCGTAGGTCAATAGGTGATACCATTAAAACATAGGGGTGGTGAATTCAGTAACCAAAATCTCCAGAAGGATTTGGAAGTCTAAAAAAAATTACCACTTTTCTTTTTGTGATATGAAGTATATAATATTTGTACACTATTAAAATGATGTCCTCTCTTTCTGGCTTGTAGACCTGAAAAAAAGTCTAGAACTGTTGATCCTAGACTTGCATGATGGAAATATAATAAAGTCCTAATCAGATATTTCTGAAACAAATCGTCATGATTTTCATTTCAAATGTCAGAATGGAGAACAAATTTTAGTTTTTAAACGCAAACAAATTAATGAACTCAGCTGTTGCCATGTGCCTGTAGCGCTAGTGTGTAATGTCAAAGGGTAAGTCATTTTTATTGAACAATAAAGATAGGGATGCAGAAACCATTTCGGGACTTATAGTACATCACATACATTTATTGAAAATTATACAGTCAACACCACAAATCTCATTTTGTATGAATATTATACTTTATAAACTAACAAAATTAAACCTTCTGTGGAAATCTGCCTGTAGCTTCATGTGGCGTCCTTCATTTTAAATTTGATGACAATGATGTATATGACATGATTCTAAAAAAGAATACTAATTTTCAAGCAGATATTGGAAGCAAAGGTCCTTACAATTGTCATACTTCCAATTTTCTGATATGCTATGTAGCTTATAATAGCACTTGGAGGGTAAGTCATAAAACTGCTATATCTTTCACTCCCAATATCTGCTTTAGAGGCCTTTCATGATTTGTGATAAATACGTGTAATACCACATAAGTGGATTGGCATATTCAAAGCATACCAATCTATACAGGTGAGAAGTAATTACAGTTGTATTGTAACTCCTCTTGCACAGCCAATAGGGTTAACTGATCCTTATTTTTTTTATATCTTGGTCTTGTTGAACTATGACAGAGTTATAAATTGTAGCTATTCCCACTTTCTAAGTAAAGGGAAGAACTATATAAGTATAGATAATACTATATGCAAATATCTAAACGATAAATATACTCAACATTAACAAACATACATATGTATAGTCTAATAAGAGCTATAAAGATATTTCACAGTCATACAGTTATGTAGTGTAATGAATTTTGTTTTAGTCAACCCAAGATTTAAACTCCAGTCAAAAAAACATTCTCACACGGTACAATGGGTGGGTGGAAAATATCAGCATAAAATGAACAAAAATCCCTTTATACATGTATTATAATATCATATATAGATAAAGAAAGTGTTATATACTGCAAAATATCACGCTAACTTAATAGGTACCAATCTTAGAGCTCTGTAACTATTGCTGAATCAAACTAGCACAGATTTAGGCTAGGTTTGGGGTGATTATGATTGGTTCATTTTCTATTGGTCGTTATGGACGTAATTGGTTCTTCAAGAATATCCTTGGGTTCTGAAGGAGTGGTTTAGCTCTTCCCCTTGGAGACTGCGAATCCCACAGCAGCAATCCCTCCGAGGGCAACAGCAGCCATGCCTCCAACAATGGCCATTCCCAGCAGACCCTTTGGAAATACACACATATCAAACATTACCCATGTGTTATCATACCTCTCCATAGGAAGGCTTGTGATCCTAAGGTCACAGGTAGTTATCATATTGATTTGTGGCAAAGAATTAGGAGGGTCAAAAAAGAAACAAGACAACAAATTTAAAGGAAAAGTCACAAATACAATATGCCTCCCCTCCCCTATGTATATCCATATATACATGTATCAATATCATGGTAAAAGGCATATTAACAGTGATTGATGTTGATTTTATATTTACTCACCTTTGGCCATCTTCTCCTTGATAAGTTTCTCCATTTCCATTGCCTGGTGGTTCCTGGGTTCTACATGTAGGATGGCCCGGCAGTACTTCAGAGCCTTCTCATAGTCCTGTAATATAGAAAACTCTTATTATACAGTCTTAACCCGAATCTCATGCAGTATGGGAATCACTTAACTTCTCATGCATTTTTATTCTCCAAGCAGAGATTGGATGGTGGAGACCATTCTTTTTAAACTAGTCTCACTTTCTGACAGCCATCATTCATCATCTTCACAACAATCTCCCCATCCAACCTCTGCATGGCAAGAAGTACTGATGATTACAACTGTAATTATCAAAAGATCTTTTCATAAGAATGTTCCTTGCACAACTATTTTTTTTTGCTTAAATAATGATTTTCTTATTTGTCATGTCTAAGTTGTAAGAAATTTTCTAAACTTTCGTAATAAGAGTCTTGGCAACATGGGTGATGACATATTCACTGCCCTATACAGTTGTACATGTAACGTTATAGAGCTAAAAATAATGGCTAGGACTGATGACTATAAGTCCTTTCACCTACCTTGAGTCTGAAGTTGGCTATGGACAGGTAATACAGGTAATCTCTCTGTGTCTGCTCATCACCTTGCTGGAACAACTCTGTGAATGATAAACAAAATATAAAATCATATGATAAGTGAATTAACTTCAAATTCAATAACAACAGAAGCTTAAGGCTTATAATACATTGTAAATGTATATTCACTTTGTACATGTGCTCATCACAGAGTGACTTACTGTATTAAAAAAAAATGCATGGATTTAATTTCAATGGATGTGTTATGTCATGAGGCTGGTTACCAACAAATGTTTACAAAATGTTGCTTCTTCTCAGTCTCACCTTCCAACAGACCAACCCCTTTCTTGATGTCGTTCCCATACTTGCTTCTGGTCAGAGCCCAGGCATACTCAAACTGTGTGTTTGTTGTGATGTTTCCTGCTACCAGTTCTTTGTTGTACTTCTTCTCAAATTTCTGAAGGGACAAACGTTAAGAAAGCACTTAATGATAAGTTAATGTAAAGATCCATAGCAAATATAAAGTTATATCAATGTGACATTATGATTTGACCGTCCAAGGCTATAGACACGACGGTTCTAAGATGACAGGTTTCGATTATATGTATATTTTATGCATTCATGATCATACAAAAAAAATGGTGCAATAAAAAAATCAGAATCAATAAAATCAATAAAAATCAAAGAATATCATTTGACAATCAATTTGAATCATAATCATGTTCTTCCTGAAACTACATGTTTCATTTTTAGTGTTTTACTTTCACAAACACCCCAACATTGCCTACGTGTAATTTTGTGAAGTCGGTATGACTCAGAGTCATCCCCCTCCCCCTTTCCCAGATTTTATTTTCGCAGACGACAAGCATATTGACAAGATAAACTTAGGCTTTCTTGATATCTACTTCACCATAAACCCCGGTATAAACTGCACATTTTTCTCTATCGCTATTTGCTGCAACGTTACTTAAAAACAACTAACACCAAGCCCAAAATTCACCTTTAAATCCTCCGGATCCACAACATCGTTGATTACTTCCTCCATTTTGCTTGTCACCTGTGCTCTCGTTCCCAAAAAGACGTGACGTCATGTGGAAGCCTGATGACCTATTTCGTAACAGCAGAAGTTCGCTTATAGAGCATGCCACAGGATACTGCATGCGCGGCGAAACGCCACCAGACTTATTTGGTGGCGACAGTCAGCATTACATGCAGTAATAGAAACTTTAACTTTAATAAATTAATCGTCCAAAAAACGAAATGTCATGTAAAGACGACTTCTTGACAGAAAAAGTTTAAACCGGCCCAAGTCGTCACTGTTCCTGGGTACGAGATCATCGAAAGAAAGGTGAACGTTGACCTCTGACCCACAGGATTAGAGACTGTGGGGGCGTGATCTGATAGAAAGTTGTTGGACCGTTCCTTTATTTGTTATGTTCGTGGGGCGTCTTTTCTACAGGTCTCTCTGCACCATGGCGCCGATAGCGAAGAGTTTCGACTACCTGGTGATCGGGGGCGGGTCAGGAGGGCTGGCCAGCGCACGGAGGGCGGCGGAGTTTGGCGCCAAATGTGCAGTCATAGAGAGAGCGCGGCTGGGTGGAACTTGTGTGAGTTTTCTCATCGAAAATTTGGCGGTTTATTTTGCTGACTCATTGCCCATTGGGTAGTGGCAAATCATTATAGCGACCCTGTAGGGACATGTGTACCGTATAAACCACTAGGGTTCGTAGAATATTCAAAGCATTCACCAACTGCCATGTACATGTACTGCAAATGCATGTAACTTTACATTTTGTGTAATGCAATGTAACCGGTATGTTGTCTAAATGATATGGCCTCCTTCAGTCAATATTGACCATGGTAAATTAATTTAAAGTTAATCATTATCTATGAATGTGAAGATCTGTTTATCTACATTGCTCATGCCTATTGTTGTTCTGTGTGTTTCAGGTGAATGTAGGCTGTGTCCCAAAAAAGGTAAATATTTTCAATATCATGAACATGACTGCATAATGGCAATCTATGGGTAATTTTTTTCTTAAACTTATCTTTGGTATTCAACATGTATTTCTTTAATGTAGACTGTCAAATCAAGGAGATTTTTAACCTCCTTGGTCATTGGTCCACTGGCTTTCAGCTTACTCTTACCAGCTTGTTTTCAATGGCAGTGCTGAATACTAGTGTGCAACTGAATAATGTGCTATGTTCTGTCCCAGGTGATGTGGAACACAGCGGTCCATGCAGAGTACCTGATGGACCATAAGGACTATGGGTTTGATGTCAACGGTACCACCACCTTCACATGGAAGTATGTACTCTTCTGTTGTATACATATAGTGTGAAGTCATGATAACAAATTCAAGGCGTTTTTGCCTAGGTTACATACAGTATTGTAAGGGAAAGGAAAGTATATCATGTCCTTGTGGCATAAGTGGTAAGCGATCCTGCATCATATCACGTTATTAAAAATGTCTTTTTCTTTTTACAGGACCATCAAAGACAAGAGAGATGCCTACGTCAAAAATCTGAATGGAATATACAAGTCCAACCTTGACAAGGTATATACTTGCCACTTTGCATATATGCCATTAAGACACCAAATTGAATGTATATTTTATTGTAAGCCTTGGAAAACTGCCTTTAGACATACACACCAGTTTTGTACAAGCTGCGTAAGACCCTACCATAAGATTTGATCCACTCACACCAATTAAAATAGACCCCTACACTTTTTGATAGGTGTGGTGGAATCTTTAACATGCTCCAGGTGTGTCTTTCCTCAAACACGGGACCCCCGGCTTTACAACCCATCCGAGAGGATGTTCCTTGTGAAGTTAGTATGATAAAGGTTAAAATCATACTAATTACAAGAAGGAATCTTATACATGTATATACATTTGTATGCACATTGTCTTGTATGATTTCACCTGCTGACACTACTGCTCTGTTTTTCCCTAGAGTCATGTAGAGGCTATAGTGGGTGATGCTAAGTTTGTTGGTGAGAGGTGTGTGGAGGTAGATGGGAACAAGTACACGGCAGAACACATCCTCATCGCGACAGGAGGACGTCCTGTGTTCCCAAACACTCCTGGTAAGTTGTATGATATACAATAAATCTGCTCACTTCAAGTTCGACCCATGTAAAAAAAAACCCACTGTAAAAGCATTAGGGTTACTTAATATCTGCACAGGTACTTCTTTGTAAGTGCCTACAATTTAAAGCTGGCTGATTATATTTCTTTTGTTACCTCTTCAAATTAACAATGATCATATTTCTTTTGTTACCTCTTCAATTTATTTTTTTCAGGTGTTGAGTATGGAATTTCTAGTGATGGGTTCTTTGAACTGGAAGACCTTCCAAAGTGAGTTGCTTTTATTTTTTTTCATATAGAAAGTGGTTTTCCAAAGTCATGGAAAATAAGGTGTTGTGCTCTATTAGATGTTTCTTCAACTTGCTTCCCTATTATCAAGGAATCCTTTATCTGATCCCTTTCTGTTTTTTCTCCCCAGGAAGGCAGTGGTGGTTGGTGCAGGGTACATAGCTGTGGAGTTGGCTGGGATTCTGAAGACACTCGGTTCAGATGTCTCACTACTTATCAGGAAAGACAAGGTAGGCAGCAAAGTATCAGCAAACATAAGTCAAGACAGCTGCCAAAAAAATCCCTATTGCAGTTTTGGTCAAAATTACTATATGGCTTGCGTGTTCTATGAGGATTTCTAAATGCTAAATGACTGTTATTCGTTCTAAACTCAGAGAAGACAATCAAAAGCAAGTGTCATGATTGCATTATCTGTTCATTTATGTAGGTGTTGCGTACGTTTGACTGTATGATCAGCTCAGAGCTGACAGAGGAGCTGCAGCACATCGGCATCAACCTTATGAAACAGACACAGGTAAAACTGGCATTTTACTCCAACTTTCTTCCTTAAAACACATCAAGCTCTGTGACATTAATTCCTTAATATTTAGAGAATTTAATAACTCCATACATGTTATTTGCAATTTTTGCTAAGGTTTCTAAAGTGGAGAAGGCAGCAGATGGAAAACTGACTGTCTTCACCAACAACGGGGAGATCTCAGAAGTGGACAGCTTGCTCTGGGCCATCGGCCGAGTTCCCAACACAGAGATTGGACTGGACACCGTGGTAAGCACAGCTGCACCTGCAGTTTTGGTTTGAACTGCTAGGTGACGTGCATGTACTGTATTGGGAGTATAAAGTAACATGATTTTCAAAGCGCTGGTGTGTTGCTCACTGTATCCTACATGTCTAGATTATCAAGCAACTGTACCAACTTACACTTAAAAGTACAAATCATTGTCAACAAACCTGCAAAACGTGTTCGAAATGAAACCCAAACATGTGTCTGCTGTAGGGGGTGGAGCTTGATTCCCGCGGAAACATCAAAGTAGATGAGTACCAGAACACGACAGCGAAGGGTATCTACGCCCTGGGGGACGTTTGCGGGAAGGCACTCCTCACTCCAGGTGGGACCATTACATATAGTCTGTATACAGGTAATCAGAGATGGCAGACTTCACACCCTTACCCATATAATAATAATAACCATGTTTTAGCTGCAAGTAAGAAATTTCACTTCATGTCATACATAAAAAGATGTGTTGTGTATTTGTCTGTTTTTGTTGACAGTTGCCATAGCAGCGGGAAGAAGGCTGGCCCATCGTGTGTTTAACGGCGAGGACACCAAACTGGACTACAGCAACATTCCCACAGTGGTCTTCTCACACCCTCCTATTGGGACAGTCGGGCTGACAGAAGGTTATTGAGATATTTCCCATTATTGATTGTGTATAGATCAAGCTATTGTTTGGTGGATCAGTTGGCTGAATGTAGGTCAATGACTGAGTAGTTAGGCTTGCTGAAAAGTTAGACCTGGGATCAAGAGGCCATGGGTTCCATTCCTGGCTAGAGGTTGTGTTTATGTAGCCTGGTTACCAAACCTATTTTGTAGCTCCCGAGTCCTACATCCTCTCCGCAAGAACACACTGTATCGTATATTCTGTACACTATATATTTTTTTGCGGAGAGGATGTAGGACTCGGGAGCTACAAAATAGGTTTGGTAACCAGGCTAGTGTTTATGAGCAGTTTAAACCGTAAACTGGCTTATTGATTGGGTTCTGTTTAAGAGTTTGGAAGCAGTTTTGTAGTGATTTGAATTGTTGTGTAATGAGGCTACTCATGTGGTTGTTTTCAGACGAGGCAGTGGCAAAGTACGGGAAAGACAACATCAAGATGTACAGCACACGTTTCACCCCCATGTACCACGCCGTCACAGAGAGGAAAACTAAGACCGTCATGAAGATGATATGTCTTCTTCCAGAAGAGAAGGTAAAATACTTTACATGTCATTCATTTGTTTGTTCATTTGTTCCTTTCTTTTTTGATGGTTCATGCTTTTGATGGTTCATTGGTGCATGCTTTGACTTTTACTGTTTTTTAGGTGTTTTCAAATGATGATAGATCATTTACCATAAGCTTGGAAACCATGTGAAGTTTCTGTGTACCTAGAAATGTTTCTTGCTCTCAGGTCGTAGGTGTCCATATGATGGGGGTTGGCTGTGATGAGATGTTACAGGGTTTCTCGGTGGCTGTTAAAATGGGCGCAACCAAGGCTGACTTTGACAGCACTGTCGCCATCCACCCAACCTCTTCTGAGGAACTCGTGACAATGCGTTGACTAGCACGTACAAACACTGTCACTGCTGCCTGCTTAGAAGATGGTCATAGTAAACTATAAACAGTACTAGCGTGCCTTACACTAATCTTCTTTTTTGTTTTTTGTGAATGTAGTTTTAATTTTCTAATCAGATAAATCCGCATTTACTCAAGAGTCAAATATCAACATAATCACTAACTTGAATTCTGATCAGCTGCAATAACCCAAGCCAACACTTGAATAAAGTTGCACCAAACTTTTTAGCAATGATCTGCTACAATTTTAGTAGCAAGTAACTGGGGTCCTTAACTTTAATTTTTGTTTACTTCTATATACCTTATCTTGTTATTGGACATCGTTCCCTCATATGTATGGGGAAACACTGGTAGTAAATGTGGCTTAGGTGGACAAAATTTGACCTGTTCCTAACCAAGTATGGGAAACATACATAAGACCATACACATCATTTAGTGTTGTTTTGCTCTATGTCTTAAACAACTGTAGTTTTTCAGCCACGATATTGTTTGTTTTTTTAATTTGGGGTAAGTCCCAAATCTTTGTAGTTGAGTGTTGGCAGTTAAAGTTTAGTCTCCATTTCATAACGATATTGTTTTGTTACCACAGTGTAAAGTTTTCAGTTATTATCTGTCTGTGTGTCTGTAGTTACATGTATTTCAATACAGTAGAGTTACAGGAAGTGGGGGGGGGGGGTGGATGTTGAGACTGCAAACTGACAGGGAGGTCAAATTGGAGGTCCAAATGGTCTCCCTACAGGCTGCAATTTCTTGTTGTGTTTGGTCTACTCCCTATGTTGGGAACTAGGAAAAAATATTGCATAGAAATTTAAAAGCTTAAAGAGATGGTACCAACAGCAACTTAAAGGCTATATCCTATCTACCTCAATAAAGAGTAATACACATAGAGACACCTGCTAGACATATGAGGTATATCAACAAACAATCATGAATGCAGGTTGATAGCACAATTACAAAATAATGTCTACACCAGGAATGAGATTGGGAATAGCTGTACAACAACACACCACCTCTTCCTTCAAACCTCCCATCCCTAAGGACATGGGCAGTGCCTTGTTAGGGGCTCAGATATTATAGTCATTGGTCTGTGGTTTCTTCATCAAACAAGTACTTATGCTAACTATTCAAGCAAATTGCACCTAAGTTTGTAAAATGCTTGTAGTTTTCTGGTACAATCAATAGCACTTGATGTAACAAAATAAAATGCAAGGTATTAGAGGTATAAATAAATAAATAAATATATATATATATATATATATATATATATATATATATATATATAGATATATATATATATATATATATATATATATATATATATATATATATATATATATATTTATTTATATATATATATATATATATATATATATACTAAAATTTTCATTCCAAAATAGATGTATTAGATTAAATATAGGTCAATGAAAATTATCAATGATTTATAATGAACTTTTAAATTGGAATATAGCATATAGTAAAAGTAGAAGAGTCAAGATATATTGCAAGATGCTTGTTACTTTAAGTATGTTCACTTCACCAAGTATTTGTTCTTCGCAGTATGTGTGTTTGTTGTGACGTCCTCCAGTGACAGTTGCTCGCGGGTCTGAACTATCTACCCACGAAGGAAGAGTTTGTGTGCACTGTCAGGAAGTGGTTTGATTGTCGACTTAATGTTTGTGTGATAGGCAACTTCGTATGACTATGTGAATAAACACGTTTTGATATCACTGGATGTTTAACATGTCGTGGATGTTTCCATTTTCGTTTTAACGTCTAAAAAGACTGGCTTGTTGACTCTAGTCAAGAGAAACATCACTCAGTACATTAGTCTCGGTAGATTTGTTTGTTATCGGCCATGGAACGCGAAATACTGATCCCAGTCAACTGGTATGGTATCAGTCAACAGTTCCGCCACCCAAATCTCAGTTGGTCAGCCTTTATCGGTCAATGCCCCCTTCCGTACGAACTGCTGTTTGCTTATCGGTCAATAACGTCATTCTCAATAGCCTCGTTCGGTAAAGAGATCCATCATTCGTTCATCCACTCCTCCCCGTATCCCTCTTCAGGATAGGCTACTCCGTAGTGTGCTAAGTCTTTTGGATAGTGACCCTGACTTAGAAGTCGGCAGGTCGAATTCTGCATCTGGCGGAATTTCTCCAACACATTGAATCTGTACATAGCGTCTGTCTTCTGTCACGACCAGTGGAAAACCATTTCTTCATTGAGCTAAACAGGTTCTAGATCGTTTTGAAGTTCCTGTTTTTTTTCACTTGTTTAGTTCTGGGTCAATGACCCAAGCACATACTTCACTGGACTAGGCTCAATAGTATAGGTCAAGAGCACTATCATATGCACGTTGATCGGCACTCATAGAATTCCTCCCTGTGTTTTACGGGCTCGATCCAGCTGTCGTCATTAACAGGTTATGAAAGACCGGATTAGCAAGCAAAGACAAGACCTCAGTGGCAGAAGGTCTCCAGGGCACTTAAACTACGTGCCAAAAAGCGCGTGATTCATGGTAGAGGGGAACCCAAGGTTCTATGGTAAATGAGACGTTCACACTATCTTTGAACCGACTTACTAACCGTTTAGTAGGACAACAGGAGTCTTAGGTTTAATTGACAGCATCAGATGTTCTACTGTTAGCAATATTTACCCATCTTCTCTTTGGAGCTGAGCAGAGAACACTCAAGTAAAATAAAAGTCTTTAATAGAAAACAAAACTAAGGTTATCATTAGCCATGATTTACAAATGTTCCAAATGTAGTCTACAATATATGATCGATGTACCTAAATACGTGCTGCTTGCATCGCATCGCTTTTTGCATTTTACTAATATATTTTCATGTGGATTATACAAAGTAAAGAGTCATTTTTGATGCGGACCCGGCTCTCTGGGATACTAACCTAACAACTGCGGTATCTGTGATTAAAAGCAACGTTATCGAATAGTTATCTACGTCTCTAGAACCGTAAGAATGTATTAATGAATTATGTATGATATGAATAAGACTTTTAAATGCATATGCGAATTCAAGAAACTTATAGGTCAATAAAACATTCCAATGATGCTGCCTACAAAATCCACATTTTAAAGAAGTTCAAGTACCTCGGAGTGCAAGCAAAAGTTCACTAATAATCACTACTGACCCTTTCAGTTTGTGTACCTGTCTTACTTATAAAATAAATTATCCTGGTTGGATTTAAACAACTAATAAAGCAAAAGTGCACAGCCTGGGGCACAGAAATGTAGCCCCTTGGTGGTCATTTGCCCCTCATATTAAAGACTGAGGAAGTATTGTACAAAAATGTTTACTCCCCCGACGATTTGACATGCCTTATCTTCTATATCAACCCGTTTGTATAGAAAGACGTTACTTTTGTGCAGTTTGTAGCGACTCGCGATCGGGAACTTCCTAACCCTTAGATACACAAACAGCATCACCGTTAATGCCGTTCACGATTCCATTACCAATGGCGGCAGCTTCCTTGTTTGCTTTCTCCTCTTCCTCTTTCAGTCTTGCCTCCAAGGCTATTTTGGCCTTAACCTCCTTTCTGATTTGCTCTACGTCCACCTCAATGCCGAGTTTCTTCAACATCATAGGCTGTAAGAACTGGACGGAAATATAACAATGGTAACAGATCTCCATACACCCGTTGGATAATCCGTATATTTTACAACACGTAGGCTTGATAGCAAATATGATGGACATACTGTCCCATAGATGAATCAATATAAATATTTTTGTTATCTATAAGTATGTAATCATTGCTAAATATGATGAATGTTGCCTTCACATTTATGAAATATCATAACTTGCATCCACTGGGTTTTAGCTAGATGCGACGGTAAGCAATGCGTCGAAATTCTACATTCATTGTATATCTGAAACACCGGGAATGAATAACATCTCTTCGTGAAATAAATTAGGAAACTGGGATGGTATTTCGAGTTTCACCTGCTAATTGATATCTGTAAGATTAATCATATTTACCCTTAATGCGTCGAACATCTGCGAGTTTCCCAGATAGTCAATGATGATGTTGGCCCCTATTTGTGGTCCGTAGCCGCTCATGATCATGTTGTACCGCCAGAGTTCCAGCACACGCTGAAGCTGCAGAGAGGCCAGAGGGGAACATTAGTCAATCACCCAGTTCCGCTTTCTAAGTGATGACGCCTTCTACAGGAACTCTTACTTCCGAAGGACGTATAATTTACTGTGTATCTAGGTTTGTTTATTTTTAATGTGTACTGTCATATGGCTTTTTTACCTGAAATAAAGAATGAATAGAATACGTTCTTAGTACTACCCAAGCTGAAGTGCATTCCCACCCCCACCCCTTCCCCTCCGGTACTTAATATGAAAGTTTTACACAGCACTCTACAGCAGACGTTATATGAAATATGAAACGTCCAAAATTTTGCATTACAGTAACAAGAAATGACACCGGCATATTCATGACAACCTTGACAGATTCTATAGGCAATATGTATTGGTAATGAAACTGTATTCTGCCGGGAATGCCGCATGACAACCACGAGGAACCATATGTTGGTATGGAAACGGTAAACGAAATGAGATATTTAAGAAGGAAGTATTTTGTTTACTGCAGTATGTGTTTCTGTTCGATTTCGTTTGACGTTTCAGTTTGTGTATCACCTGTTCCTGACGGTCCATAGTCTCTGTCCTGATCACACCGATGTCCACCGGTGTCAGACCCATCTCAACTGCCATCGGGGCCCACGACACTGTCAACAAAGTAGCACAAAAAGCAACATGTTTATCAATGGCCGGTCCTACATAGAACAAACAATGTTGTTGCATTTAGAAGTCACTTGGGCCTACAGTACGCGGGCAATGCTGTTCTTTCTATTTAAAGCTGTTTGCGTAGTAAACGACGACATTGTCACACTTGTACTCTAATGCTGAAGCTATTTTGAAGTTGGTTTCGCGACATTACCAGACGGCATGTTTTATTTACTCGCGGTTAGCGCCTTGCAGTCTCCTTCATTTCAGTCCGGTCATGGCTATATGGTCGACTTTTAAAGTCAAGGTTTTGTAATGTTTTACTTAGATTGCTCTATATAGATGTAACGCTCAGTGCACGCAATTAATTGTACGTAGTCTTAGAATAATTCAGTTTTATGGTTTTCATTCGGACACAGCCAACTTTTGCGCTTTTAAGCATTTTGCCATGATTGCCTTGCAAAGAGTTCATCACCGACGACTTTCGAAGTTCAAGGCAGTCAATGACGAAGTCTGCACAGTCCTAGACAGTCAATGACCCAATGTCACAGCCAAGTCTAAAATATGTTGGTAATTCACACCGAGATAACCTATGCCCCAACTAGATACTACGTATGGATCTAATTTCAAGTTAACGCTAAAAGTTAGGAATATAATCCAAACTGATACTCTGATGAAATACTTTCCTTAATTGGGTGTTGATTTTTTTTTTAAATACGAAAGTACCAAATACGAAAAATGGGAAAAAACTATAAGTAGATGCGTACATAATAATGAAAATACAAGATACAAATTAAGTACATATAATACAATGTAAAACAGTATAGCCAAAACCATATACCAAAACCATTAATGTCGTAGACTGCTACTAGTAAAATAATTGGCTGTACGTTGTTTACCACAAAGTTTCTAGACTATGACGTTTGTACTAGTCTTAGCCGTATACAATGGCGCATACCTCTCATCGCTCAGCATAGAAAGTATGGCAGACATCCGAGGAATGCGACTTACCCGTCTTATTGCGTCGGATGTAGTCACTTAAGCCTTCAGACATCACCTTCAGTTCTGATAATAGAAGACAATACATAGTTCAGAGTCGTAGGTTCGCATTTGATGTGTTAGTGTGCGTGAGTGAATTGTAAATAGTTCAATGGACAACCACGAGAGTGAGAGAGAGACATTGGACAGTGTCAACTTCCTTGCAGAATGGGGCGACGTAAACATCTTGAGATCCCAGAACATGCAAGGCAACAACTGTATTTACTGGCGGGTGTGGCCTAATTTTCACGTGGTTTTGCGACTTACTTACAGATCCCAAAAGTAGATACATTGCCGTTGCATCAACTCAACGAGAGGAATGTCACCAGCAGACGATTAATAGGGGATATGTGGCTTGTTAGTGTCCGTCAAACATGTCAAACAACGTGATACCGGTAGTGCTTCTGAGTCCAGCTCGACTTGGTGTTTGCTCGGAGTCAACATCGCAATACGATGGCAATAAACAAATTTCTTATAGGATTTTCAACACGTCCTGAATGTTCCGTCTGTGTCCAAATGTCAATGGTTTGTTTCTTTATCGGTTAAGAACTCCTCCATAAAATGTATTTCAGTCCTGTCACCATTCCTGACTTAACGTGCTGCAGCTGTTGCCATAGATTTAAACGTTATGAATGCCCGGATTAACACGCAATGACAAGAAGTTGATAACGACCATCCGGAGAGTTCAGGTCCATAGATACATGCCCCATACTACGGCATATGGTATAAAATGCACAAAATGACCACAGAAGCAAACGCTGGGCATCATGATACGAAAAAATACTAAGAATTATAGAAATATGTGTTTCCTATTCCACATTATGTACATATATAGAAAGGTATCTTACATTGTATTAATAAGCTGTTCTTTGCTTGATAGAGAAACCAACGCAAGAAAGCAATGCGAAGGGTTTCAAGCGAAACAAAATGCGCCAGATACCGACAGAAAGAGTAATAACGCTGCTGCGTTTTGGAAACAAAAGTATTAATTTTCATGGTATGCCTCGAACGCTTTCCCAACGAGGCAGATATATAAGCCCTGGTATTCTCATGTCTACGACGTTGGAAATCTAATTTGCTGGAGTAAGTTTGCCTTTCGACTGGCCTTATATCTGAATTTGTTCACAAGAAAGGTAACGACTATAAAGCGGACGAAATTGTTAGGTACGTGTTTATGTTCAGAGCCCCATTCCATCAACTTGTCGCTTACTGTATTTAGGTACTTACATGTGAGCTAAAAAAAGACAGTAACTGCAAACCTTTCTTTCTCCGTTCTTCTGCCTCTTTCTCCTTTTGCCACATTATCTTGTACTCCTGGCGCGTCTTCTCTACCCGGGAGTTCTTAGCGTCGTCCTCCATGGTTCTTTCCTTCAAGATGAAGACAAATCTACCGCTGGGATAAGAGACAAAACCTACCAAACACAGTCTCAAGTATCTGCGAAACAGGCATGGAAAGGCTCGATAATGACCATTAACACAAATCTGACACCGAAGACATAAAATCTATTCACGGCTTCATCAAGTGTATTATGTAAATATAGCCTTGCATAAGATCATTAAGCAGCGAAGTTCCAGTGACACGTAAACAGAGTATTTGCTCAAGTCTTTCTAATCGATTTGTTAGCTCTCTGGCGTGGACTTAGATGACATGTCTCAGTAAATATCCAAAGCTAAGAAACTCCGCTTACCCGACGACTGATCAGGGCTTTACTGGTAAAGCGGTCTGTCTAGACTAACTTTCAGGACGTAAACTCACGCTCGCCACCAAGCCTAATTGTACTAAGTATTTATAAAAACCAGCCAATCAACAGGAGAGAAGGATTTGCCCATCCAATCAGCATGGGGAAGGATTTTGTCACATAAAAATCCCAGGATAGCTTGACTGACAGGTCTTGTTTGTGGTAATGCGTACTAATGGCAGGACACCGCGAACTATTTTCCAACCTCCGGGCAAATCCGGTCTAGTTGGGAACGATGATCTTCAAATCATTTTATCTTCCTGCTTTCGATCTTTCTAAGCCTAAGCAATGCGATCAAAAATTGCGAGGGCTCCACGGCGAACATAAGCAGTAAGTGAATGAGAACAAAAGCGGTATAAAACGAGAAAGGAGATTTCAATTCGGATAGACAAACAAAATGGCCAGGAACCCCAAGCGTTGAGTGTGCAACCAAGGCCAAATGATCAATGCCAACAACTTCGTAGCCTGAAGTTAACGTATCAAATATGGGGTGGCAAAATCACATAGAATGTCATTCATTTGATTGAAGACGGTCCTAGCTTGAAGTGACAGCTTTTCCCAACGTATAAACCACGACTGCAGTACAAAAACAACTTACTTTATCCCTTAACCCATTATTTTCAACTTCTTACGTAACCCGAGGCCAAACCTAACTCTGTCAAGACAAAAATATATTTTTTATATATATACGTTGATAGAAATGCCCTTGGCTGGCAATGGTGGTCACAGTCAGGCATGCTCTTAAGGGTAGGACATTCATGAGCTTCCCAAGTCAGTTATCCTTCCCAGATGGACTTAAACATCCTTTCTTCTCTGTTATTTTCTAAGGGCCTGGTCAGATTCGTCGCAGGTTGAGTCGTGGTCGTATAAAATCCAGCTGTCTTTTGATTGTAAAAAAGTTGTAGAACCTTGTAGACAGTTCTTCCTTAGACTTGCTGATCATCCTACGAGAAAATATTCTTACAACGAATGCCGTCGCTCTTAAAGCTGCTTTTACTGAACTGCACTGCTGTACTTTCGATTCCCCTCTCGTTAAATACAGAAACACCAGCTTAATATATAGAAAAGTATCAACTGTCATTAACCCATTTAAAAAGACATTACGTACCTGATACGTCTGTCGGCTAGCGTTAACGAGGCTTTTATGAGCCAGGCCACCAAGTGACAGAATATTACTGGCTTTTATAGCCACAGATTTAGGTGGCATTATAATATAATATCCTTGTTTATGTTTTCCTCGCCAGAGATGGAATTTGTCTGTCCCGAAGAAGAATTCCGTGGACCTCTTTGAAAATAACGATGTTTATATCAGCTGTTGCTTTTAGTTTGGAAGAATACACAAACCTTGAAAAAATGTGGTTTTCAGAAATCTCAAAGCTTAAAATGGGTTGTCGATTGATGATGCTTAAGAGTGGTTGGTACTATATCTCAATGGCTGTACAATATAATGTCTGGCTAGTTGACACCAGTCAGTCATGATCATGACCACTGGTCATTCGATCTCTACCGCGTCCTATACATAGGGCTATTTCTTTTATTTAGAGATCAGACTTTGCAATAACTGTCGCCAAATGAAACCAAACCCTTTCCAGAGCCGGGCGTTATGTAAGGTGGTGCACCGGTTTTGTTAACCGTGATTACCGAATGCATGTCGATAAAATTAGCTATAATGGCATTCTGAATTTAATTGATTAATGATTGCGCTTACTCTACATCTAATGATAAATGTAGCTCAGTCAGATTCACAAGTAATAAAGACTTGGTATTTGAAAATTTATGTTTTTTTTTCTACTGTTGAAGCTGTCAATAATAATCATCTCATGTGGTCTTCTTTAAACCATTGCAAGCTTAGAACATTATCACCATGTCTGGCACAGCTTCAGCAAATAGCAATGGGTTTCCATGATTTACGAACTTGTACACCGCTCATGATGTGGTATCAAAGGAGACATTCCTTGCGGCATGAGATGTTCTCGCCCTGAACTCTTGCACCAACGCCCGCGACCTCGGTCATGAAGTACCCGGCCAACAAGAGACGAATTCAAGCCACGCAGACGCCTGTTTGCAAAGGTCAGGTTTTTGGCTTAAGTAGAACGACAGTCACGCCTTTGATGTTGCCACATGAGACTCTTTACCCATGTGGTAAGGCCACACTGACTTAATTTTATGGATGGCATCCTCTGAAGACCCCCAAACTAGTAATAGTGCGCGCGGCTGAAGAAAAAAAAAATTCCAGCCAAAAAAATGCTGCTAAACCACAAGAATAGCTGGTATTGTGAATTTGCGGTAGTGCATAGCGACTTTTACGACAAGCCGGCACATGATGGCCTCTTCCAGCATTTATGAGTCGGCACTGTACTGAGTTCTGGAGTTCCGTGGAGCCTCAGCAGCCTGGGTACCATCGTCCGTAGTTACCGCCGTCTCCCTGTTGTCGCTAGCTACCATGGACTACGGAGGATGTCACCCACCCATACCCTCTTTAATGATAGCAAATTTATTGCACTGACACACACATATATCTATCTAACGTTTGCCCTATTTTATACTCTTCCAGAATTGGAGATAACTGTTTAAGCCATGGACCCCAAAACTGTCCAACTAAAGATAGACAGGAGGCTTAACTTAAAAATCTATTTGATGATATATGAGATGTTCTATACCAGCATGTAAAAATAAAGATACAATCCTGGCTTACCTAAGTCCTATATTGTCGATACATGATATATTGTAGACGTACAAACAACGTTGTCTAGGCGCCGTATGTTACATTCTTAGTCTTCGGTGACCACTGCCAAAATATAAACATGTCGACAAGCAAATATATTGAGATATGAATAGATATTGGGTTTAACATGCTCCCTTTGATTCTGTATACAAGCATGCATTAGGATCGATGTTCGCTGGAAAGTTTTAGTTGGTGACATACCTTGTTGTGAAGGCACGCCCAACAACAGCAGGTGCAAATGTCAGACATTTGTAAACAATTAATTCCGGAGTGTGTCGGAAATAGCCACTTAGCCTTTGGAAATGTACTAAATCAAATACACAGTCACTGTTGGGAGATGAATATATTTTTACTAAGATCTGCTAAATAAAATCATTTCTTTCGGCAACAACCAAGTGTAACTTCAAGTGGATTACTGATAAAGGTCACCCAAAAAATGAATTCTAATGTGCGTAGGATGTAGCGAGTTTGCATTTCGACATAAGAAAATAAACATATTTTACTACTGGGCGCAATTTGCCAAAATCTGATTCCAAAATGTAACGGTGCAATCGTCAGGAGCTCAACGCATCATTGTCTTTCATACCATACCATACCATACCATGCCTGTTCTTAGAACTTATCAATAATATAAAATCAGTAAGTTGTCTAAAAGTTAATGTGTTATCAATGGAGGTAAGGTAATACTTACCTGATAGAGACCTATGTAATGCCTGCATTTGTAAGCAGGCAATGTGTCATCAAGTGTTATGCATATTCATATGATACGTGTACGGCGATTATCGTTGTGTTGATATCTATATTAATGACAGATCTTAGTGACGCATCTAAACGTTAACAATGTATTACTGAGTGTAACATTTGTAAGTTGATCCTGCTGAAGTATCTGGTTTGAGCTGGTTTAAGGACATTCTGAAGCCCTCTAGTAGTGAGAACAAAACTGACAGAAATTCACTAGTTAATTTATGTACGGCTATCTCAGCGGGACGTTACATATAGCAAGTCTGTGTTGATTCTAAATTAGTCATAGTGCATATTGTAAATGATCTTTGAAATCGCTATGGGGCGCTCTTGGTCTGTTGTGAGATTTGACGCCAACCCCTTTCATACAAGAACTTGCCTTTTTTTGAAACATTATAAAATATTATCTAGAGTTGAAATATGGCAACGAATGAATACTGTAAGCTACATCAATACTACTTTTACATGTCTATTGATACAGTCAAAATGAGTTAAACATCTATCAGTCATGCCAATTTCTAATTTTGCAGATAACGTAATTCTGAAACAAAATTTTATAGTACATACTTATGTCACAGGGTAGCATGTGAAATAGTATAAAACACTGTGTACAAACGTATTAAGCTAAGGGTATTAATATATGTTAGATATTCCACTCAAAGTTTACATACTTTATAGAAACATTCCGTTCAGATAATGATATTTTTACACAAGGTCATCGATATACTGATCTGAAAATAATATCTACATTACAACTTTGAATACAACATCTATAAATTCAGTATGTTGAAAGAATAATTTAAGAAGGTAATTCGTACAAATACAAAATGCCCTGATAAATGTGATATATTATTCAACGGATAAGAATAGTACATGAAAAATAGACATATATTATATCCACCTACTCTATTTCAGAGTTGAGAGATTCTCTGGAAAGTTCAGCTGTGGTTCTACAACGTTCTACATATCCTCTTATATCCTGTGCATATACCTTATTTTTATTTACTAAAGGTCGCCACATGGCTCAAAGGCCACTGGAGGTTAAGGGTTACTTAAACCTAAGGCTAAATGAAAACAGTGAGATAGATGAGAGAGTAGTTGTGTAGGTCTGAATATCAAGATAGTGGACATCCGCATATACATTAAGGACTCTCGGGGGGAATCTCGGAGTCCACGGTTGAAGTCGACGGATCATCTTGACTCCACTTTTCGCCTGGAATTTCTTCCCCGTGGAGGTCACTTAAGGCCTAGGGCAAATAAACAAGGGACACTCGACACCTTTACCGTAGTTATATCCTTTTCCCAGCCAAGCATTTGTCCATAAGGCCACACTGACGTAATTTTATGGATGACATCCTCTGAAGACCCCCAAACTAGTGCGCGCGGGCAGATAAAAAAATTCCAGCCAACAAAATGCTGCCAAATTACAGGAATACAAAGCTGTTATTGCAAATTTGCGGTAGCCGGCACATGCTGGCCTTTTGCGGCATTTATGAGTCGGCACTGTACTGAGTTCTGGAGTTCCGTGGAGCTTCGGCAGCCTGGGTGCCATCCTCCATAGTTACCGTAGGCTCCCTATTGTCGCTAGCAACCATGGACCACGGAGGATGGCACCCAGGCCAGAGCGTCAGAGGAGGTGATTGATTTTTTTTAGAACAGGTGAAAATCAATGTGCGCACGGATATCATCCATAAAATAATCAGTGTGGCCTAAGTTGTTAGTACCTCTCAAGTACGTACATATAATGGTGATAACATGATACAGTTTGGCGAATCAACACCACAAGTGGATAGACTTTACAAATGTGTACATGGTGGAAATGACAATACATGAGCAGCAAATGTTGACAAGCAGCAACGACAACAAGAAACAAATAAAAACATGGATAACGTGGAGTCTATGAGACATCCCGGAAGTGGACACGTGTTGCCATGACATTGGCTCTGACGTCATGACTAATGAACCGGAAGTAGATGATGCATGAGACGGGACTGATGGTAGATGATGTCAGCCCTTTGCTGACCATGTCACGCTCGGCCAGTCATTTACTTTGTCTGCCAATTGCAATAAAGATATGGTTAATGTCTTAACATGTATAGGAGCAACTAAGATATGAAACTTTGGTACATTAAATAACAACTTACATTATATTGTTTATTCTAAAGCGTTTCTGATACATGACCAGCATGTACCCTTTTTAAAGGCTCTTAAAAGAATCAAACAAACACTCTGCCCTACTCCAGAGATCGACATCATAGATTTACAGCCTTTGAAGTATTTCATAATTGCACATATACAAAACGCCCCCCCCCCCCCAAGACGTGCATGTTTCTTCTTCGAACCAATAGAAAACGTTACCTGTACCTCAATCTCTTCAGCTGGACGGGTGTCTATCCATTCCTTCCCGAGTTCCTTTAGAACATTCTCGTTAAGGTGCCTGGAAAAAATCACAACAAAGGTAACTCCTTCAGTTTGAAAGGCTGATGAACTGCAGAACTTGTTCTGTTTATTTATTTATTTGACTTTACCATTGGACACATCACAGCTGATAAATCATATTTACAGGTAATTGCAGCTTCATGAGAAGCACAAAACAATTGGGCACATGTTTCATGTAAGACATCACCAAATCGCGGTGCGAGCAGCCAGGCACGCGGAGCCATGCAAGCTCACATCCCGATCGTAATTATATAAGCGCCTTTTCTACCCTGCCTCCGGCATCCGTCAACCGCATCACGAACAATTGCTTCTCATTATTGCACATTGGTAACTAACTAAGGTAGTCCAAGAAAAAAAAAGATGAAAAGACTGAAAAGGTACTTCAGAGCTCCGTATGCTTTGTTCCTCTCCAGGCAGTTGATGACTGAATCTGCGTCCACCGCCCCGCTCTGGCCTTTCTTCTTCATGATGTGACGCCATTTCATCAAAACCCACTTGATCTGTGGTTCAAAAATAATCATAACTTAGATGAAAGAACATGGACACAGAGGCAAGCGTAGTCGAGAGAGGAACTACCTTTCCCGGATTGAGTGTGTGTCCTCATCACATGGTACATAAATCAGTTTTGAATCTATCAAGGTGGGGAAGTTTCACATAATTGCTCTGCTAATGGTAACGATCCTGCTGATCGTTACCATTGACTAATGACTAACCTGCTGGTCGATGGTCTTGCAATCCCTTCTGATGACGGCAAGGTCGATGCTTGACAATCCCATTGCAATCGCCAGAGGTCCCCACGACACACCTAAGCATCGCATCAAAGCAAGCTGACATTATGGCGTTTCTAATTTTAGTTTCAACAGTGTATATACTAGTAGTAGTACTGTCGTATAACGTTACAGATTTCTTATTCTTTAATGTTTCCCAGGTCTTGCCATTATCCATTTATGGTTTCCAAAGCATACGTTCATCGTGTATTTGTCGTTATTGTCCTGAAAAGGTGCTGAGGGATATGAACATAGCAACTTTTATATAGAATTAAAGTTGTGGGAATGTCTTTCACAGATAATAGTTTTGCCTACACCATAGAATGGCATTTTAGTTACTTACCAGCCTTAGCGACCATTGTGAAGTAATCTATGAGACTGTCTTCAATCATCTTCATTTCTGCAATTGTAGAGGAAAGAAAAAATGCATGGAATGCACGTGACACCATTTACCGTTGCATTAAAAGATCCTGAATAGATTCAACAACGGTTTCATCACCAATAATGTGATATTTTCATTGCTAATGGTAGGATAATCTGCATGCAGCACATATTAAGAGTTGGTTATTAGTTTACTTATTGCATTTGTCTATTTCAAGTACAAATTCTTTATCTGAATGCAACATGAAAGAGAAGAAAGAAGGTACAACATTAACAGACATGAGTGCTTGTGTATAGATAGGTGTAGTAAATCCTGAAAGTGCTGAGAAGTATTAAGTAGATTGTGTAAGGAAAAACGACTTATAACATCGAAGGCAATAACAGATGAGGAACAGATTGAACTAGCTGGGTAAGGCTATCATACAATGTATATGGTAGAGCTGGGACTTAAATGCCTATTGCTAAATATGGGCCGTATCACGGCATACTTGCAAATTTCTACCATATACATGCAAACACAACCCCCTCCCCTGCGATTACTACAAGCCTGTCAGCCTTTTGTCATCTTCCTGCATGCAACAAGTCTGTCAACTTCCCCTGACGAGACTATGATTTACTGGTTTTAAGCATGGCAGAATAGTTTGGGACAGTAATGGCATGACTCTGCTCATTTTCGGAATGCCTTTCCGTCTGGAACATGTCATATGTATATCCGATAACTGGAGAAGTACGAATGACCATAACCAACCTACGTGCCGAGATTTGGCGACCCGTACTGCTGGTATGTGAAAGTTCCGACAGCTATGCCGGGCCGCCAATATGATTGATTAGACAGAAGGTTGGGCTGGTTTGGGGTGGCCTAAAGCTTCACTCGTGAGGACGTGCTTCATCAAAAATTAGTTAAAATAGATCCTGCAACGTTCTGCCTTGTGAAACATGTCTTTATACACAAACCAAAACAAGTTTTCAGTGATAGAAAACAACCAATCCGCTCGCATTAAGTGGGGGTGATAGAGAATACACTAACAGTGTCCTTTACTCTAACAGGTTGCACTGTGTCACTTCATCGCTATCTGACTCCTTCATGAAACCAGTTTGACCATTTTTGCTGCAACAGTTCAACGTTTTAAAGTATTCAACGTCTGAAGGCGATCGAGGCAACTGACCTTCAAGTCACCTTGAGATAACATTGCTCTGGCCTCACCGACGTTCATGTAATCCAGTTCTACTATAAATACTGTTGGATATCTTTAGCAGGTCCCAGATATGTTTCAATGGCAGACCGCTTGCTGAGCAGCCATGAACTTTCCTCCGTACCATCCCAGTCATACTTGAACATGACAATTTGCCAACTGAACATGAGTTACATCGATAGCGGGGAAATGTATTCTTATGAAAATGCGCAAGTCTTGACACAGAGTGTTCAATAATGAGTGTGATGAAAGAAAGAAAAGACGTTTTTTTCCAGTTTATCTTTTTCAACGGAATTTTCAAGGTGACCTCTGTCGTGTATGGATATAGAGTGGACAAAAATACATCTACAACATAGGGTAGAGATCGCGTGTGAGTAAGGGAAGCGCTATGCTACGCGTATCCCATGTCAGTAACCTTGACCATGCTATTGCCGATTGATTTAGTACTTTCGTCTATATCAGGACTAGTTCATGGTTTAGATCTGGCAAGATGTCACGCAGATATCGTCGACTGTCCCTTTTTCTAGGTCTGGTCCACATCCACTTTTTTCATGACTCCTTCTTCTGATGGGCAATTGCATTGCTGAAGACGTTGCGACTTTTTTTCGATAAGTGTGGTGAGTTGTTTAACATGCTCGAGGTGTAGCTCTCCTCAAACATGGGACCTCCAGTTTTACGAGAATGGTAAAACGAAGGTAGGTGATCATTTTCACCTGAGTCAACTTTAAAAAATAGGTGTAAAATGTCTTTCCCAGGGGACAACACTGGAATCTGCCAGGGATTCGAACTCAGAACCTTTAGAACAAGACCACCTTACCACATGTTGCTCGACAGTATTGAGCCGATTACTTTCTGCTTGAGATGCCCGAATGAGGTGGAATTATTACCATCTTAATGCAGGCTCGCCTTCCTACGCCACGGTATGTCCTGGTCAGGCCGTGTGGACGCGGAATGCCAGACCGTCGCCTCAGCTCACCCCGTTACCATATCCATGCTCAGATATATCATCATTCGCTGAATTACATTCCGACTGTGTAACAGTCGTTGGTAATCCATCAAGTTTGACAGCACAAGGCGCAGCTATATCACTTAAAGGTTGTTTGACATTCCGATACTGCTGTCGGCTTGCTAAACGCACACCACATGCTGACTTGGCTTTTGGCAATCTTCCGAATGTACATTGATCATGAAATACCATCAAAACGTTATCTCTTACAGTTAACCTATGTGAACTTGATAACGTTTACATCGTTAAAATTGCCGCGAGCAAATAAATAAATCTCAACCTTCTAGGTTCTGACAGCCGTACAAGATATGAATTATTCCAAACGCCTTTGTGCACTTGGGCATTTAAAAGATCTAAACCCATGTCCAAGAAAGAGGCTATATGTAGAGATTACCATAAGATATTGTTAGGAAATTCTACAATATAAAAATCTGTCCCATGGGTCGAGAAATTCTGCAGTGTATGTGTGTCTGTTGCTCTCATGAGGACGAAATATTGCATCAGCCTGCAAGTCGAACTAAATGATATGTTTTCCATATATATATATATAAAATCGTTTTCGGTCAGACCCCTCTGGTCTCAGGGCTAACCAACGCACGACTGAAGAGAAACCACATGTGTGAGACCACCCTTGTGTTGGAATTCAGTGTCTGACTCACATCCAATCAGGGACCGGCGGCTTCTTCCTGTCGCCGATCCTTATCTAACAATGGGGCCTTGTAAACAACAAACATCTGGGCTCAGGGATAACAAAGCCAAGAATTTGCTCCACTAAAAACCCGCTTATATGGAAGCAGTGCTTTGGAACACTGCATCAAACACTACTAACCGTCTCCTTGCTGTTTGACTTTGACTGCCTCTGAGTGCCACATCTCTAAGTACCACCGTCGCATTCTCTCCACGTAGGCCGCCCGGTCCTCACTCTTACTGCTGTCAGTACCATTCTCCGAGCTGATACTTGTGCGCCTCTCGTTGTCCGAGCTCAAACTCGCACGCCTCTCGTTGTCGTGTCCATTGTCCATTGTTCTTAGGAATCTACCTGGAAGATGAAGAATCTCGTTGAGTCAGATCAGCTGCAAGGAAAATATATATAAAGTACTTTGCCTGGAAATGTGTTAGATTAAACAGGAGAAGGGAGGTCATGAAACTCTTTGATAAATATGTCAGACAATTGTAATATAAAACAGTCAAGTTCATCCCAAGAAACGCATTGAGTTGAAATTGTACGAATTGTACGAATTCTCAGGATTAAACGTATCTAAAACTGCTATAGTGCTATGCTGTTTAACTCATATCCGTGACTTGTAGTTTTGAATTATTGTGGTAACAGCGACAGCAACGATGCCACGCCGAAGTAAAAAAAAAAATAAAATAAAACACAAAAAAGGACCCCAAGCTAGAATACGGTCAGGTATTTGTTACTCTAGGCATGGAGATTTGCGATGGAATCAGCAAAATTCACGAATAAAGCTTTAGGCTCAGCAATGAAGGATCCGTAACAGGTGTCTCAACAGAATACCAGTAGTATAGCCGTTCTCACAGTTATCAAGTTCCGTACGATGTTAAATACCTTAGTTTGCAGGTTTAGTACTAATCATGCAGTGTCAAGTTGTCGCCAAATAGAATAGACGTTCGATGTAGCTACATGTACTTTGCCGTGGATTTAGACGCCAACCTAGTCTGTCCGTACAAACATGAATTGGCTTTTATATTGAAACCCTGTCAAATTTCTGTTGGTCAGGAGATTGCCGTCCCAATTCGGCCCGAAAGCAGGTACGTCCGACACATAAGACGGTAGTGTCAGTTATGTATAAACACAAAGCTTGTAACCGCTCCAGGAAAAGCAACGCCATGGATGTGACGGCAGTTTTTCATGACCCCTCACACAATTCATCTGTCGCATTAGCCGTGTGCATTTTCCTTGTAGATCAATGTATTCAATGCGGTATAATTCCTCCATATTCTCAGAAATGACATGTGGAAGAATGTCTATCGTGTTACTATTCGTGGTAAGTTAGAAGTTTGAGAAGATCACCCTACAGAGATGACGGACAGAAAAGGCCACTGATGCCACACGCAGACAGCAGGTTCCACATAAGCATGTCAACCAATGCTTCAGAAAATTCTTCAGAACTATTTAGGCAGCGCGGCATCTTTATAATTCTGGCTGTCCTCTGCACCAATATGCCAATGATTTCAGATAAAGCATTTACCTCCTGTAAGGATAATATTTTCCATACGTTTTTTAAACGTTATGGGCTACAATATTGACTGAAGGAGTCCATATGGGCTACTTTTAACGATGATAAAGCCAGCGAAAACTTTCCAACGTTCACGGTGAAACAGACTGGCAGAGTTTGTAAGTAACATCAACCAAGAATGTGCATAAAAGCGCTTTTAAAACAATGTTATGTTGCCGATGCGCGCCTTACAATGCTTGAGCTTCGTTTTATCCTTATCAAAACTGGTTTATAATCCATTTACTTCAATTTCAAAGGCAACCACTGTGAAATGTATAAATTCAGAAGCGAAAATCCTTTTCTTCCTTCGAAGCTTCGTGATGCCTCTATGCAGTTATTTTTATCAAGATAAGTGTCTATTAATAAAAATTACTTTTGTTCAGAGCTCGAGCAAATACTAGTATATCGACGCGACTGCTAGTAATGTAAAAGTAACCGAGTTGAAATCGAAATCATGATTTACCTAAAGAAATGGCAGCACAACTTGACAAACAGGGGGAATTGCTAACTTTAGTACTTTGAAATACGTTGAATACAATTGTCGATAAGGGCGAGATGCTAGCAATGCTTGCTGTGGTTTTTAGACATAAAAAATTGTGCAAATATTCAAATCTCGTTCAAATTCTTTCATACCTTGTGTCGTACTGAGATTAACATTTCATAAGCTTAACGCTCGGCACGAAAAATGACAACTGATTCCCATTACGTAATATGATGAATTTTCTAAAGTATACTATTTCATCATGACGACTCTTTCCTAAACTGATTTATCTTTTATTGCAACAACATAGTTTACTTTTTCTAACAATTAAACAATGTTTGTGAAAGCGGTTGCTTGAAAATACGAATAATCACTTACCTTAACGGTAAAGAAACGGTTTTCTTTACCAAAACAGAAAAAAATACCGTTTTGCGCTTTTCTGGTCAAGAATCTTATCAAACGTATTTAATTTAAGCAGCTAACACGGCTAATAAAAAGTACCTGATGTCCAAACAGAAACTGGAAACTCTCGGAGCCAGTGATGCCAGTTGCTTTGAAGGCCAACTTTGCACGTCTGTGTCACTTGCGGCACCTCCGTAGCACAAAAGGTCTTGGAGACTTCATTTTATGGCAAAAGCACGTGACCACTGCTAGCCAATGGGAAGACCAAATCTTTTCGGAATTTGTTTACCTCTCCAAATCCGTATACATTGAGGCCACATGGTTGAACTTTGGGATAAGTCTGAGCTGCTCAAGTTTCTCCTGATTGCCTCAACGTAGGCAACGTATAGTCGTCCAGATTGTATATCTTGTTCGAACATCTGAATGAATGCAATATGGTTTAACTAAGTCGTCTGTACAAATGACTCAAATTTTACAGTCATGAGATGCTGACATTAGATACACTGAGTGTGGACTCGTCCATCAGCAAGCCGTCACCCTGGAACGGCAGTATTGCGGACAGCCTACATGATGGATTAGTCTGCTTCGTGAAGCTAATGAGATGCTGACACTGGTATATAGGATAAAACTGGACCCATAGAACAGCTATCACATGTTGCTAATCTCCAAGCAGATTCTGTGGGGCAAAGGGACGCTATATTGGCCGCCTGTATCCATTGGCCTGTTATTAGAGGCTGTTACAGCGGTTACAGGAGGCCAATGGATACAGGCGGCCAATATAGACTCTCCTTGTCCCACAGAATCTGCTTGGAGATTAACATGTTGCCACTCTGATATTGGAGGATAGAATCATCCACAGCAGCTTGACATTGACCTGCTATGGGCTATTCCATCGTATAAACCCGGAACAGCAGGATATCTTGATGATTACCAATTCTAAATCTACAAATAGACTAAAGCAACTTGAAAACTGGTTTCTTCATTTTATAAGTCAGAAAAACGAAATAACGAGATGTAACTCTGTAGTAAATGCAAATTAAAGCTGCCACAACATAAGAATAAACCAGACAATTGACCAGCACCCTTCACCCCAGCCGGGTGATCATGACCACGTGAAACCTGAGGAGATCATAGTCGGCCTAAAGTTCAAATGCGTGACTTCTTCTGCTCCGTATCCTCATTGGATGAGGTGAAGTAAACAAATTTAAAAAAGGAGAGCTTTACTCATTGGCTGCCTCTGGCCATGTGACATTACTGTATTAACTTGACTTCGCAAACCTTCGTATGCTAAAGATATACTGTAAGTGACAGTGACGTGTTGAAAAAGAAATTGCAAGAAAAAGAGACACCTTAGAGATCTCAGATTGACCGAAGAAGCTTTCTTTCTATTGCATCAGACAAAAGTCCTTTTCACATTACTCATGATTAGCGTTAATTTTGTTTACCTCTGTTGTTTCCTTTCCACCAGAACTAGACTAAATAATTTGGGATTTGGGTGTATTTGCAGAATTTCCGCCCTTGGTTCAATTTTTGCATGCTGAATGCTCTGTTTTCCAATATTCCATTTCATAACGGAAAAATTAAAAATTTAGGGCCAGAAGGTATACTATAACCCGTGTGTGTACTAAAATCTCCTTGATGTGCAATTGTCCTTTCAGGATTTGGTGGCCGTAACATTGTCCCATGGCAACTGTGTGCTTGCTCTGATGATATTGACCCCATCCGTTTATTATTGATTCACGATTGCCCTTGTCGTGGTTTGAAGGACATACTAGAAGTACATGCTGTGCCGCTAATAGTTGGCCCGTGTCTGGTCTGGTCCAGACCTGGTCGTAAATTGAGGTTGCAAAGTATACTTGTTTATGACGGATATCGCTACGTGTGTGTTCTCTTGTGTGCATTACTGCTATAAGCCACTAGCCATAGTCAAATACTCCAATTTCCAAAACATCAGATTGAAATCATAAGCAGAACAAGAGTCAAGCACCAATTACAAGTAAAACTGACATATGTGGAAAACGTAATGAAAAGATGAATGTAACTATTGACAGGTTGTTTTATCAATGTCCTATACACGTAATTGCAAATGTATACAGATATTTAAGGCTTGTCGAAGAGTAGTAGACAACAACAAAAACATGATATCATGTTTGACTCTCATACACTGGTAGTACCAACGCGGCAACATCGTGAAAACATCTTTGGCATCGTACTCCACAAACATTTATTGATTGACAGACAGCAACTGGACATAAACAAGCCTAAATGGGCTGTTATTGTAGTATTCACAGCACGTCAATCAGATGTCATTGGATGATGTTTACTTGACATGTTGTCAGTCCCGCCGACCACAGGCGGGAATGACTGCCCTATTTTACAGGACAGGTATGTATGTATATATATATACAAAAGACTGCTTCGTTATAAGGAAAAATACCGAAACTCATTATTAGTCCCACTCGATTGTAACACTATATCAAAGACTTATACTAGCCCTTGCTGTTTTAGTAATTAGGATTTTAAGTTTTAGTCTATAACTTTTTTGTGCTATGTTCATAGTTGTTCCCATACTTTGTACCATGTACAATTGTCGTGCAAAAAAGTTCTTATTCTTCTGTATTCCCATATATTGGAGGAATAAAACATACAGCAGTACAGTTGTAGTATTCCTCCTTAAGGGCTGTGGGAATTTACAGCTCTTGAATGCACTGGAGCGTTACTAGACACCATTATGTAATCATGTCACGTCTGCTGTCCTTCACGTCCGACACGGTATATCCACTGAAAGGATGAGTTCTTGAAATGCCTGAACTTTAACCTTAGTAACACTAAAAACGGGCGGTCGTCTGTAAACAACCGAAGAGGCTTAAACCGTCCGGGCAAGGCTGAATGGAATGAGATATAGTACATGAGCTGTACATGTCATATGGGTCAAACTACAGCAGTAACAATACGATTGACTACGAATGATTCAGAGTCGTAAAGGCTCCACTTGGCCACACGTTAGCACCTCTATGGCAAACAAACATCACTTGTGCTTGCAGCCTGCATGGATTATGATCCCTGGCAGTAATCTCTCAGTGCTGTTCCAGTATCGCGCGAGGAGTCTTTGATACGGGTATCAAATCTCCCGTGGTATGTGGGAACATTTTTCATCTTTTCAACGAGCAGACATGAGGACAGACGAGGACAAATCATGGCAAATTGCTGAGAACTTTGGCGTTGTATATTTCATGTCAATTTGCTTGTGGATGGCACAGCAGAGGGAGAACGTATAGTGATTGTTGCCATGGAAGATACCTAGTACCTTAGATTCTGACGATGAGTTGGTGGCAGGTATTAGGTTACAAACTAAAACTAAAGATAGATGCAGTGGTTTGGAATTTTACCCTTGTAAGTTAGAGTAGGACAGTGACCTAGAAACGACAGGACAGTCAAATGTGAAACGGTAATGAGGAAAGAGTACTACGTTAGAGTAAGGAAGGAAAGGACATGAGAGGGCAGAGATTGCACATGAGGCAATAGATGAGATGGATATGGAGAGAGGTGGATGTCGCAAGTTTTCCATCTCTAAAAATCTTGTTTGAAAACTTCTAGGCGCTTCAGTGAGAGTTGAAATGTCTGAAATGACCGTCATGCGACATATGTTGACGGTATCTATCGCTATCCTCTTCCCGAGTTTGATGAAATCTTGCTGCCCAGTTGGCACTTAAGGAATGTACTGTACAAATTGGTGAGATCGTTTTGGGGTGGGGTTTAGTCCGGCGATTACCATATCAAAAATGATAATTCAAGTACACACACTTGTTATGTATAGTAAAGGCAGAATATGTAAACTTCGTAACGGACATTTAGATATATACGTCACGGTAACATCGTTAATCCAAAAGTCACTTTGGGAGCTGGACATGGACCCAATTTAAGCAATGAACCTAAGAATGGGGACGTTAGTTCTATAATAATCACAAAGGTGAGACAAAAAGAAGTTTATCAAAATGTCTTTGATATTTCATGTTAGATATATCAAGGATACATATTAATATTTTTATGATGCAAACTGTACAGCAAAACATATACAATCGTCCGCAATAACTTACACTTAATATGGCTTTCTTGAATAAAACAAAATATCTGCATGGCTACATATATGTCCGTGGGCATTTAACGCCTTCTAATTACTTTCATATGTCTTTTCTAGATCTTAAATAGAGAAAGATAATTCCTCATGACGGTATCAAATGTAAGATATAGCGGCGGCGTTTTTTTTACGGCACCAATGGCACAAAGTACACCGCGAGAAGAACATACATTTTTAAAATAGGACATACGCATACAAATTATACTGATATGTAAATACTGATCCATGTAATCGAATGAAATGCAGGATAAATTTCAGTTACCATCGAAGGCACATGAGTAACAGTCTCTTAAAACATTCAAGCAATGTTTGGTAACGCGTAGCTCGCTTTCTTCTGAAGACGTGGGTTAAAGTTATGGCGTACGCTCTGGTGGTACCGTGGGGAGGGGTAGGACTGGGACCCGTGGTCTCGTGTAGGACGGTAACCGTTAGGCTGCCTGCTGTACGGTGGATAGTCTGGCTCCGGCAGGCCTGCGTACATGGCAGGGTTGTAATGTCCTGTGGTAGCCTCTGGTGACTGTTGTGCCAGCTTAGTAGTAGACGAAGACGACGAAAGCTGCGAAATAGAAGCGAGATACATATTATTATTATCAACGAGGTCTAAAGGTGTGGTGTCAAAGTATTTGTTCAGGGTACATGTAGGTTTATAATTTTTTTGTGAGACGATTTCATTTGTGGCCTGGTTGTTTGAATTTCTATCGTTTGCTTGAACCGCTGCTGTATCTAGGGATGACAGTAAGTCTCACATCCATTGTTCTTGTTTGAGCAACAAGGTAACGTAAGATATATCGATACTGTACAAAACGTACTTTTGAATTTTGGCAAGATAAGAACAATATACTCACAGGGGGAGAGTCGTCATCGTCCATCCTGACTTCTTCGATGTCGTCCTTTTTCCCTGATTGGTCCGTCGTTTTGTCTGATGACGTATGGTAGGGCGCTGGTCCAATCAGGCTGCAGATGACAGGCAGGAAAACCAGCCCGTGCCACAATCCAAACAAGACAACTCCAAAGAAGACCTAGGCAGGAAATACCAAAGCACATGCCGATTCCACAAATCCATTCATTTAGCAATTATCTTTGTAAATGCTTTGTACTATTTCTTAGGAAATAGAGATTATCCTATCCCAATTTTCCAACCACATACAACACACACCATGACCAAACGTGAACACAACAACCTGATATATATACACTCCTGTATATGGGGGTCTTAGCTCGTTCTACGTGGTTTGTATTCTAAAAGGAGTCAAATTTACAATCTTACTTCGAGCGTCTTATATTCACTGATCCTTCACTGACTCACCTTGAAGAAGGTCTGGAAGATGTAAGACTGTGAGCCCGATAACAACACAAACGCCAGGAAGGTGCTGAATCCACCATTGAAGACCGCCGTCCCAATACGCAACAGGGTCTCCTTTGCACGCTCTGTTAATGACAGTTGAATCAAAGAATCAATTAATTAATCACAGTTCCGTAATGTTGATTGGACAATTGCTTAAGCAGTCATGTGTAAACAGCTGACCAAGGCATGTAATAAAGATATAAGAGATGATTTTTGCCCCCATACCGTTTCGGGTCCCGTGCACTAGCATGAAGGTGTGTCCGATGTGAGCGGAGTAGTCCACCGCCAGTCCGACCGCCAACACCAGGATGACCATAGTGGACAGCTCTATGGTCAGGCCCCAGAAATGCATCAGTCCGCCCAGGTCAACCTACGGACAATACAGGCAGTGGAAGAACTCAGCAAAGAAGCACAAGACTTTTTAATTTGATTTATTGTAGATATCTTAAAACGTAACCGAAAACACAACCTTCTTGGCGAAGGTAATGGAAATCAATACCATAATTCCAAAACTCACCAGTGTGAGAACAACACATAGTGTGATGTAGATGCTCATGAGTACGTCGGCCACCAGTAGTAGTGTCACCGCTGCCACAGCTAACATGGCCAACCCGATGTTCCGGTACACTTCCTGCTGAATGATCTGAGTAGAAGAGCAATCATTTCCGTGAATAGTGTCATCAGGTTGGTAAGTCACTGAATAATGAGACTCGTTTTTACACAACCACGAGTTTTACGTTTGTGAACGCATCTATAGCCACGACACCTGTACTGCAGTGCAACATGTAAACCAGTCAGAATTGACCTGAGGAAGGTGACAGACGGTCACCGAAACGTCGGCTGAATAAAACACCTTTATTCAAGAGCAATTATTATAATATATGTAATGGCCAAAATGATACTTAAAGAATTACTATGCGACAATGAAGAGACTGCCAAATACCTCGAGTAATTTACTGTACCTTATTGGTTTCGTAGCGGCGGAACTGGGAAGCGTACGGAAAGACGGTAGACTGGAACTCGGCGGCGTTTGTCAGGCTCACCACACTATCCATGCCTTGCACTTGAGTTTCTGTGCTCGACAGTCGAATGAATTTGGCCCTTATCCGAGAAGACTGGGAAACAAAACAAATACTTCTGTAAACATACTTAGTAATTATAAGACTATTTTTACTACTAGTAAGAAAAAAGTAATACAAGTTGGAAATGTATTTTTACTGCCTGCATTCTATCTAAGACTCAGATTAATTGGGTAATCAAAGGCGTCCCGATTCATCTAGTTGCACACTATTGTGTCAGACTTTTGTTTCTGATTATAGACATACAGTGAGAGGAAACATGCTAGCAAAATCAGTAACTATCTTACAGTAAATATCTCGAAAAACAATACATCTAACAGCGCAGAAATACTGTGATGTGAAAATATGCAATCGAAAATTTAGGCTACTGTAACGGCAAATTTGTTTCATGACTACCGTATATAGCTGCATAAGTGGACTTACATAGATCCAAGTCTCTGATTGGGTACTATCGTACTTGATGTCAGAGGCATAGGTGTCACCACCAACCGGAAAGGGCGTGGCCAAATACACCTCCAGTAATGTATAGAAGTAGCTCTCGTTCCCAGGGAAGTCGTCTGTATAAAGTAAACCGTTTGTAACACAACTAAACGATACAAAGTGTTTGACGCCATATTGGTAGGGTACACAGATCCAAGATGGCGACCGGTGGTTCCGGACGCGCGGAGAATTTATGGTGCTCTCTAGATATGCTGAGGCACATTGTGTCACAATATAAAGGCAATAACTATTCAGACGTACTATACCGGTCCATGTAATCTTTATCCAAGCCTTTTACACAGTTTTTATTGATTTCTGTTCAAACAAGTCAATAAAGTCAAAGATAGGTTTCAAAACATGACATTACGCACCTGCAGTGACCCCTGGATCACCCGATTTCTCCGCCTTGATCCACTCCATAAAGCCGTGATACCAGCTGACTACAGTTGTGGAGTCGATGTACTCGTTGTTCCTCAGGTTGGTGTACAGCGCCTCCATGTTGTCTCGTTCGTTGTAATAGTTGGTACCATTTTCTAGTGGCAAAGAAAATATTTTAGTTGCAAACTTATAAATATAACTAAAGAACAATGTAAGTAAATAACAAACAGGAGTCTTGTTTTATTCACTACAACCGTCCTTGTCCATCCAAAATTAACCAAGTGACAGAAATATGATTTAAATTTTCTGTATTGCCTATTATATCTATTCACTATGATGATAAACAGTCATAAAAATTATGCCATAGAAAATATATAGTATGACCTATGTTATAGCTGTGTTACAACAATTCTTCAGCATGTAATAGATGGTGTTTCAAATGGAAGAACCGGAATAATAGTAGCAAACAATTGACTTACCGATATACACTCCCACGTCCACACCACCCTCTTCTGGGAAATACTGGAAATGCAGAAATTGTCATGATCACTCACTATAATTATGTTGTTCGAGACTTGTAAGAATGGTTAAGAAAATAACGTGTTTAAATTCGATTAGCACGTAGTTTTAAGATCATTACGTACCTGTTCATACAGAGTGGTGTACCTGAAGACGTAAGACTCGGCAGGTAGGTACCAGACGAAGTTGAAGTCCTGCTTCAAACTGTACGTACCGTACGCCATCCCTCCTGCCGCTCCAAATGTGATCAAAAGCACTAGAATCTGAACATGAAAGAGATGGCAAGAAAATTGTAAATTGTTACATTTCTAATACTTATACCTATTTTTTATGTTTCTGTAGACAATAGACACCCCCATACCATAATATTAATATCTTGACAATAAGTGTAAATGTAATTGAGGCACGAGGAAAAATTCAATTTCCCACACCGGGAATCGAACCCGGGCCTTGGCGGTGAGAGCGCCAAATCCTAACCACTAGACCATATGGGATATGCGTTGCTCTTGGTCACACAAATACTATCTTCATACTCAGTATTGTTCATGAAGATTGAAGTAAGCGCGTTCAAACGACGATGTTGAAATATGTATTTGCTGAATGTGTTAAAATGGACAACCTTGAATTAATCAAATGGATATATGCAACTATCATTGGTGAAAACGTATGCATATTTACAGACAATGATATTGCTTATTTACCTTAACGGGGATTGTGAGTAATACCCGAGAGTAGCATTTGTCGAAGAACCAGTGCACTAGGCTTTTGCGCGAACATCTGCAAGACAAAAAGTTAGTGTCAAATACGTATACCTTTTCCATGGAAAATCAAAGCGAAAATCTAGTTGTAACCTACCTACACATCTTGCAGAATATCAGTAACATATAACATATCCAACATTTTTGTAACGGTAAATCATTGTAGATTGACGCTATATATTGTGACCAAGGACATTTGCTGGCAGTATGACCGTGTCTCTACTTACTCATATGGTTTGTAGTCCTTGTTGTGTTTGAAGCAGCAGCAGGCGTCCCGTCTGGCCTCCCGGCGGTACTGGTCGATCACGAGCGCCCCCATGAAGAATGTACATTGGAACAGGAACAGAAACAAAATGGCGACGGCCACGTAGATGCAGAAGGACCGCAACGCTGGTATCGGCTGTGTAAGGAATGATGATTATTGTTGGCTATGAATTACAAATCTGATACTCCAGATAGAGATATATGCTACAGGCTGTTAACTTTGGAGATGTTACAAGTTATTACCGATGAAGGTCATACATCCAGGTAGTGAGATGAACAAGAGCCAAAGCCAAAGCTACCAGCCAGTCACAAGGCAAGTACCATGATGAAACTCTCGCCCCGTGCCTGAGCCCTTAATTTATTGAGGTTTGGCAAGTATATGAAGAAGAAGAGAAAATAGTTACTCAAGCAACTGGATAGATTTGGAAAATCTTTGATAGTTTTCAAAAAGTATCCAGTTGCTTCAGTAACTGTTTCCTTGTGTTACAGGTGATTGCAACGTCAATCACATAAGGATCTAGGCAGTATTTCATCTCAAACCAATAGAAGTGCAAAATATACGCCAATGTTGTCTCTATATGGCGACATGCATCTTGATATGATGATATGGTCCACGAATACTTACCGAAGTCGCTCCGATTCCGAAGGCCACCAGGTCGGTTATGGAAGTGACGGTGATGGACACACCGGCGTGTTTCATCGCCTTGGCCGCGGCTTCTCGCTTGTTCTTACGTTCTTTAGGAGTCAGGTTCTCCCAAGCTTGGACTATGATGAACATGTCATCTACTCCGACTCCTGCAAGGTTTTGTGTTGAATACGTTTCAGATGTACAAGACTTGTTTTTCAGCCATAAATTTCAAACTGTTTGTCGATGTTAGCACTGTCTTCTTAGCTGGGCTCTAAAAGCTACTTGGCTAAAACTGTTTTTTAAATGTTGACAAGTACGCAGGTACATTAGTCCCAATTTTTGGTTTACTACGTTTACAGTGACAATCTCAATCATCAATGAACAGATAGAATGAAAGCTAGTTAAACAATACCTTATCGTAACTACGTAATACATAGTAGATGCTATATGCAATATTGGCTCACTGCACAATATCAACATACAGCTGTATGATCATGAAGATGTAAGATTCGGTGTTGACATACCTATAAGAAGGAAAGGCATCACGCTGTGAATGGGTCCATACAAAACCCCGCAAAGGGAACAGAACCCTATGGAGGCTGCTGTTGCCATGCCAACGGCTGCCACGCCCAGAAGACCGACGTAAATCTGTATGAAAATAAGATTAAGACATCTTAGAAAACACCAAAACTTTTAACGTTCTTAAGGGGTTTATTTTTCTGTTGAGTCATTGCTTATGCACTAGACTGCGTTGATTATTGTTTTTGCTGTTTCTTCATATTCTTCTCCAAACACATAAGGTCCATGACCTGGACCAGACGTCTGTCACCATGGTAACTGGTGCTGTGGAAGACACCCTGTGGTGTTGGGTTACATTATGTAGCAGGACAGAGCTTGGGGGGCTGGTCACCATATACTAGTACGCGTATTTGAGTAAGAATAAACAAAACAGTGGTTTGTTAGGCTAGACCATGTGACGGTAAACATTATGCATTTGCTTTGCAAATGTTACCTTTCTAGTGAGATATGCAATTGTGTTTGCCGTGTGTGTTTATGGACAAAGTGTGTTTATAGCCTACCCTGTGTTCCACAAGGTTGATGTTGCCGACCATGAGCACGACGTATGTGATGATGAGGGCGTACCCGGCCGACAAGAGCTGGATCTCTGAGAACGTTTGGCCTCGGAAAGCGTCTTGGAAACTTAGAGAAAACAAACTTCTTCAGATTTCTTCAGCCAATGTAAGGGCTATACATTGAATAAACACAAGATTGTATTCCTTCCAATTGATAAATCTCTTTAAAACCTGTAATATAATGTGCAAGACCTCACCTTCTTAAAGCTCTAGGCAGGACTTCGTCTAGGTCCTTGTGTCCTGCCAAGCCTATATCGATGAACTCAGCCTCCCAGGCCTTCCCAACATCTCCTCCCTAAAGACAAGATAACAACTAGTAACTGCTGTAATTTCTCAAGATATAATTCAGACCAGTTCTGACTATCACACCTTACTTCAGATGGCTGGTCACTATCTTCAATACCCGCACCAATTGGGTAAAATACCGCCCGAACGTTATGATAAGAAAGTAGCCAAAGAAGTAGTCCATGATTGCTTCTACTCACTGTTCTCAGCGCATACACCATGGTGTGTGCCTTTGCGCCAGTTATGTCTCCATTTCCATCCCGACTTATTTCACTTAGCACCTTGTCAACATAGTAGTCTCCGAAGTACACAGGACTGAAACAAAAAGCATATTGGTCGGTAAGCCTTTGCGTGTAAATCAAAAGAAAGGGGTGTGTGTCTGCATATTCCATTGTAGAAAAAATGCAATATCGTATTTTCACATTGTTGAGTGTTTTGGAGGAACTGCTGACTGCAATGGACTTACAGCGACATCACATCATGTAAAGAACAGGGATACATGGGTATACTTTCACGTGTATGTTTCATACACAAACAGCTGCAGCCCATGCAGGTTTTCCAGTCTCTCGACTACATGCCTCAAACTCAATACTTTGTCTCCACTTTTACAAGCACAATGTTTTGTACTACAGAATCTAAAAATATCCAGATGACCAGATTGTTCCCATACCTGGTGAGGTTGACCGTGTTGACCATGTCTATGACGTCCTGATCATGCAGGTTACTGATGACTGTCTCATTGAAGCTCCACAACTCCAGGAGGCTTGTTGAGAAGCAAGCTCCATTAAGCCTGAAAGAAAAGACCTTATGTTAGAGTCCAAAGAAATAAACGTTAAATCAGACAGGCAAAACTTTAATTCTAAATTGTTAGGTATATAAATGTACACCGTGTGTGATAGCTCTTTCATGCAAAATACATACGACACATAATACGTTGGAATGAAGTAGTCAACAACTCCATGCGTTATATGGCCTTTTTCGCTCTAATTAAATGAAAACATTAATCAAACACATACCACCCTCTCTGGAGTAAATAAAAGATGTACTTACTTGAAACAAATATTCTCCCAGGAGGGAACAGTTTCCACATCTATTTCCTTTATCTTCTTGTCGATTGCATACATCTGAAAGAAACAAGGTCACATAGCGTCACGTTCAATGTCAATGTTTCAATCAATTTCTAGGCCTGTTCTGTTCTTTAGCACGCATTACTGTCATAAGCAATCAAACAAACAATTACATAACACCAGTTGGTTGCATCGTTGCCATGACTCTACCTGCATTAATTGCATGGTATGTCATGCAAGCAATCAACTTAGCTCATATGTTATCATAATACTATAGTTTTCCAACGATGTGGAGGTGATAGGGAAGTTGACGAATGCCTTAGTAAATCTAGAAATCCGGCGTATCTACAGGGAGGATGATATAACTTCTTGGGTCAGTTTTTCGTCATCAGAACGTTGATATTATATTTACTCAAACATTGTGCCTGAACAATGTATAACTTGACAACATCGCTAGACATTTGTTATCTAATCACATCGCAGTATCAATTATATACCATTACAAGATTGACAGATATCTGAAGTCTAGTCTTACCGCTCTGATGCTATCTGCTGTCAGCACGTTATCATCAATGACCAGGATGTACTGGTACCGGCCCGACAGGCTAGGAAAGTTCCTGCCGACGAAGGTCATCTTGTCCAATATGGTTGAACCTGGGCGATGAAACAAAGCATGGTTTTTTACTACAAAGGTAAGAATTGGCAGTCACATACTGAATAAAGAAATGGGAAGGTATCAAAAATGCATTAAGTATCCTATGTCATCATGCTTTTAATGTATAACACACCTCTACGTAGTTGTTAAAACTTTGGAGTTAAAATTATAAGTTGACAGACTTTTACTGACCATCTGGGACCCAGAGGTTGTTGTATTCCGTCTCCTGGTAGAACTTGATGAACCCAGCGCAGAAGCCACCGGTCACCAGCAAGGGCAGTAGGATGGCGAGCCAGTAGAACCGGCCCACAAACCTACCAACCCTGTGGGGGAACATTTCTCAGCGTTAATTTCCATTGGACACAAACAGTCGTTCGGTCAGTTAGTTGCCATAAATTTGTTTGTATTGTATTGTATTGTACTGTTTTTCATTGTATTGTATGATTATGTTTACCTTCGCTGAAAGAAAACATACTATTTTTGCTCTGTTTCGTCTTCTTCCTCTTCTTCTTCTTCTCCAAACAAATAAAGTCAATGACCTGGACCAGACGTCTGTCACCATGGTAACTGGTGCATGCTGTAGCAAACACCCTGTGGTATTGGATTACATTTTGTAGCAGGACAGAGTTGGATGGCTGCTCACCATATATTATTTGTTGGCGTAGACCATGTGAAGGTAAACATTATGCATTTGCTTTGCAAATGTTACCTTTCTAGTTAGTAAACCACCTTGGTCCTTGTGGCATAGCACAATCCTAAGCTTGATCTTAAGCTTTATCAAGTGCCGTGGGTCCTTAAACATGCAAGAGGTGTGTCTCTTTTCAGACGCAAGACCTCAGGGTTAACGTCCCTTTCAAAGTTTTCTTTTGATTGTAGATGAAAACCTCTTCACAAGGTCAGTGAACTCTTTCCAAGGCAGTCAGCGACAATAGGGAGGCGTTGGTAACTACAGAGGATTTCACCCAGGCCAGAACCCAGGCTACATGAAACAAATTTAGAAGGCCATTGTCACGGTGGTTGGCTTTCCCTTTGTTTAAATGTCATCGATATCCGTATGTTTTACGTGTATAGTGTGGTAGGCTGAGACCAGACTAGCTTAGGTAATATTACCCAGGGCCCCACAGTACCCTACCCAGGTTCAACATGACAGAAATGACTCAATGAATATGCTAGGATCGTAGCGTGCATGTGGAGAAAAGTGATGCACGAAGAAAAAAATACACATTATACGAATAAAGTTTTTTCGACGAAATACATGGGAAAAAACAACAACCACCAATACATGCTTCCCCATATTGCTTTACTGTAAGACGTACCGACCACAAATGCAACTCAACCCCACAATCAAGTGAATATGAATTATACATTGCTCAATAAAACCAGTCTGGCGCATTATCAAACCAAAGGGTATATTTTAACAATGTCAACACAGTGCCCCTGATGACGACAGCGTCCGCCAACCAGGCAGTTTTGCAAACAATACCTCCCAATGCCATACACTCGAAAAAAGTATATCATAATAATCATTAATGATACATCTATTGAGATAATATATGCTACGTCACCAGTTTGCACGAAACCTTTTGTATCGTGGGTCACTTCTGTTTATAGTTATCGACTGAATAAATGCAATATGTTCTGTATTGTATACATGTATGACCGGGTTCTATAACCAATAACAATGTTTGACGTTTTTAGTATAGTGAAAAATGATGATGAATGTAGCTATTCACAGAACAGGGGCTCGTTCATTTTGTATACAATACTTGACCTAAAATACAATATGACAACCACGAATTAACTAGACTCCATAATAGTGTTTAAAAAGACAGCAAGGAAAGGTGCAGAGACAGGAGATTTAGTCATGTGTTTGCAAGCTTAGCTTTTGCATCTACAGAAATACGTTAGAATCATGAGCCCCACTTTTTCTTAAACTATTGCAAACGCGGTTGGGATTCGCGTGCGCGCAGCAAGCAGATACCATACCATGCCGGCTATTCAAGTGCGAGGGTAAACAAAGATGGTGGAACCCAATACACAGTACATTCCGCTTCCTCATAAAACGTACTACACACAAGGAAAACTTCTCTTTTTTTGTCAATAACAGTCTACCATGCTTGAATATGGTTATATTATGGTATGAAACGACCTACTCTTAATGTGTTTACCTTGCTGTTGAGTAGATAAAGTGGTCTTCCGCCCCCCTCCCCTTATTGTGAAAAAGTACGGAACGTGAATAAACCCGGTCTTACCTCGTGAAGAGTTCTTCCAAACCGTACACCATGATGTAGCTGACGGATTGCAGACATGCTTGGAAACACGAACAGCTGCATTCGCAGGTGCCCGAAGGACAACATCGCAGACAACACCTGCAACAGCAATGCCTCTGCTCGGAGTTTTCGTCCTTGTCTCCGGGCTCTGAATCTACCAACACTACCCCGCCATTCTGTTTGTCTACCTTCTCCGAGACAGTGGGCAGGTGTCCGTTTGACTCAGACGTCTTCTTCGTGGTGTTTTCCGTCATGGTGCCCTTCTAGCGCTGTTCGGCTTTCCACAGAAAGGTCCCGGTCACATACGTTGTACAGAAGACTCACGACAGCAAACGGGCAAACTCGTAGTACAGCCTTGGATTCGTCGTAAGGATCTCACCTGTCTTGTCACGAGAAAGTTTGCCGTAGATTCTTAAAATGTTGACGGCCGATTCTGTCATAAATTCTGCTGAAAATCGTACAACGTATTCGACGTCGGCTTAAACGGTTGCTCGAGCTCCCTCGACCCTCTCACTTTTCCCCCACCGGCACGGTCTACGCAGCCATTGTTGCAGACAGAGGAGGTAGTGCGATCGCGTTTCCCTGAAAGCTATACCTGGCACCTACAATTACGACACCGGCTTACAGCTCATCCTGACCTATAGGGGTCAACGTACTCTGGATAATAAGCCATGCGGATCGGTTCACCCTTTCACAACAAAAGGCTTAGTTTTTAGCCCCCCGGCTACGCAACATCTGTAGGTAGGTTTCACTACAGGTGCTAACAGTGCACACCCCAATTCTTCCGTGGTAGTGCGCGGTTAAAAAAAAGTGACGAAAGGGTTTTGAGGGTACAAGTTTGAGTTCAAATTTCTCATAATCTGTCCCAAAATGACATCAGATACTAACATGGCTGAAAAGTGTAAGAAATGGTGTTTTGGGGGGATGAAAATTGATTTTGGCCCGTTTGATCCAGATTTAGCTCTACCTGGCGTCGTGTAGGCGGATTTGCAACACCTCGAGCCGTGGATGATTAAGAATAATTACTGTACTAGGATTTTCTTTATAATTGACTTGAGTATACTCAAGGTTTGTGTCTTTCTGTCAACATCAATCAGTCATTTCTGCCATTTTTTTTCTATGGGATTATCCTACGCAAAAATCCCTCTTGGTGGCTTAGGCTAACAAACAGGAAACTTAAGGAAGGTTATGCTTGGCTGTCATTCAGTTTGTATTTATTCACAAACTTGTGTGAATCCTACTGCGGTTTTCAATGCGCTTGGCGCAATAGAGAAGAATTGGTTTTACTCGTCGCAAAATATACAAGTCCTGCACATACATGGCATGTATCAATGTATTTCGCTATTCGCTTCTCTCAAAAAAGGTATACCTAAAAAGGTATGCCTAAAAATGAGAGAGACAGGGCAGCATAGCTTTGAAGAAATCGAGCAGATACATTGTAGACCCAAGAGTAAAGAAGCCACCAGGCGGCTGACATTCTAGGCAATTTCGCCAGGGGGAATGATCTCTTGAATACCGCATACGACACCATCCCAAAAATGTTAGAAAAACGAGGTAGCCATAAAATGTTACTGTTTCTACATATCTGATGGTATATAAATGTAAGTTGACTTGTAAATATTGATGCTTTCATGTTTAGCCATATATCTAGTTTTTCTACTTAATCAGCATGACACATTCTATATGACAAATAGGTTTTCTGTACGAGATTTCGACCAAGGTTTAAACACTTGTGCAACCGGTGGGTGAATGGGGAGGGGTGCGTGGTTTAATATTTCACCCACTGTTTGCATTGCTATCGCAAGGCGCCATTGTATTTCTATAGGAATATATTACTCCGATACACACATCGCGTGGCATTCTGAGGAGAGTCCATTCAACATGGCAGCGAGGGGAGCGGTTAGTTACCAGGGGCCTAAAAAACTCTGTCACTATGTCCTGCTATGGACGGCCCTGCTCACAATAGGCTGCCGTGCGTTCACGGTGAGGCAGACAAGCGGCGGAGTGGACGTCCTTCTCGGCGGGACGTTGCTTCTTCGCCACCAGAGGACCGACCCCGCCATCTTCGTCGGGTCGGGAACGACGGTTTTTGGCGAACTCCACGGGAACTTCAACATCTCTGACACGGTGGGGCTGAGAGTCGCGCTGCCTGACGTGGACGTGACGCAACCCTCTCCGTCAGAGTACAGACTGGTGTTCTCTTCCGGGGTTAACTATCAGGTGAGAATTTAAGAATTATGAAGTGGTTGACGTGATTTGTGTAGAGCGAGGTTTATAAGTAATTTATTGATACGCTTAGAGCAAATGTTGTCAAGGCTAGCGAACAATGGTCACAGAGGTCAAAAAGTCAACTTAGTGCATTTTTTGCAGAGCAGAATATTTGGGTCACACTCTGACGTATTTAGGTTACTGGGTAAAATACGATGACATTCAGGCTATCACGTAACAGTTGATTTCTGCCATATAGCATTAGATTCTTGTCAAATATCCCACATATAGATGCAAAATGGGCAATAGCAATCGCAAAGTATGCATGCAGTGGATAGTAAATAATCTATTTTACCTATTCGGTTAGCGATGGAAGCGTTCATAGTGGATGGAATTGTAAGGAAAACTTTTCTGATCTCCAAGAAGGTGTAGGCATCTTGTTTGACACGTATTTTTTTTTAAATTTTTATCCCAAAGAAATGTAAAAAGTGAAGTGTTTTAATTTTAAGCGAAAAGAAAGCATTTGATACAATAGGATTACAGCGAAAGAGTGACAAATTCTTGAGCCTTGGTTCGTCTCTCTACATACCTTACTTTATGAAGAAAATCACAAAAGGAAAATTCATATTTGTGAAATATTTGGCCACAGACGGAAATGACGCTGATGACTGGGAATGAGGGACATGACCACGTGATGAACATCTCGATCCCAGGGAACTTAGACAGAACGTGGCTGCGGCTTTACGCTGATGACGGAGAACACGTCTATGGGGGTAAGGTCCAGTAGAAAGGACCCGTGTACTTTATCGTACTTTTTTAAAGATTAAAGTTTAAAAGAGAAGGTTGATGGCTGTGAAAAATATTGTTATACGTTATACGTTATACGTTATACGTAGGGAATACAGTCTCTCTATAATTAAAATGATGTAAGTTGTGCTTTTTGATGACAGGCAAACAAAGATATGCATGGGAACAAAATTTAAGGTCATGGAGCTCGGAGAAACTCTCGGATAAATCTGTGTTTGTTTTGAAGCTTAACAATTATACTGTTACGCAATTAACGGACCAAAGTCCCCATAGACACCCCCAACCGAAGTCTAGCTAATAACCACTTGGCCGTCGACGCTTGTAAACAGATACTTAGAAACAACAAGTTAACTTATTACAATGATAATTTTCAATAGGTGGCGAGCAGTTCACGTACTTCGACCTGCGCGGCCGGAGCTTCCCGATCTGGACCCGGGAGCAGGGCGTCGGGCGGCAGCCGGGCACGTTCGTCACCGACGAGGCCAACAGACGTGACGGGGGCGGGGGAGACTACCACACAACCTACTGGCCACAACCGACTTTCGTCTCTTCGCGGAGGTATTTCTGCCATTTTACTACCACAGACTACATGGTTATGGACTTCACCGAAACCACGGCCCACGTCATACAGATGTGGGGCTCGCCGGGAGTCATCCACTTCGGCTCCGCCGCCACCTTTCGGGAAATCTCGGAACAGATCGGAGAACTGCTCGGGAAGCAGCCGGAACTTCCCGAATGGGTGTACGACGGCGCGATCCTCGGCGTACAGGGAGGAACGAGCGAGGTTTTGAAGTACTTAGAACAAGCTGAAGGTCAGGGGGTCAAGGTCAACGCTCTCTGGATCCAGGACTGGGCAGGGAGGATCAGGACATCTTTCGGCAGACGGCTGTTCTGGAACTGGGTTTGGGATGAGAATCAGTACCCGGGACTACGAGAAGAAATCGTGAGGCAGAAAGAACGAGGAGTCAGATTCCTAGGTTACATCAATCCCCATCTCAATAAGCTCGGGAACCTGTACGCCATCGCGGACTCTCGCGGGTACTTCGTGAAGAACTCCACGGGACAGACGTACATACAGGACTTCGGCGAGTTCTTCTGCGGGACCATCGACTTGACCAACCCTGCTGCTTTTCAGTGGTACAAGAACGAAGTCATCATCAAGAACATGATCGAACTGGGCCTGGCAGGGTGGATGGCGGACTTTGGCGAGTATCTGCCGCCTGATATGGTGTTCTATAACGGCGTACCAGGGAGAGAGATGCACAACCACTACCCGGCACTCTGGGCCAAGGCAAACAGGGACGCAGTCGAAGAGTCTGGCAAACTTGGAGAGATAGGTAGGGTCATTTCACTTCGTTCCTGCTACATCCCTGGAACCATGAAGAAATAAGAAACAATTTCTGTTTTCCTCATGTTCTAGTTCTAAATATTATTACAGCATCACCGTGTGTATAAATTTCAGTGTTCTGGATGCGGGCCGGCTTCTCTGGCAGTCAGAACTATTCTGTGATGTCCTGGGCTGGAGACCAGTTTGTTGACTACAGTCTCGGCGACGGGCTGGCCTCGGTCATCCCCGCGGCGCTGTCGCTCGGAGTGTCCGGTTATGGTCTGTCTCACTTCGACATCGGGGGCTTCACCAGGTAACGTTAGTCTACTGTCTATATAGTCAACTTTTAATAAGGTGTGAAAAGATACAAAACACTGATAAATCTAAGATATGTATCATATTCACACTTACTTTGTTCCTCCTGCGTAGGTGAGGAAGCTCTCTCCACTTGGTACGGTTTTGGCTTCCTCTCCATCTAGTTCCCCTAAAACATCAAGTGCTTTCAACAGAAGGAATCAAATATACTTTTCTCCCTATCATGGTGGGATATGAAAATATAACATATGCACTGTGTTTGGTTTGCAGCTTGTTCGGGATAACCCGTACGGAGGAGTTACTACTCCGGTACGCAGAGATGGCCGTCTTCACCCCGATGATGCGAACCCACGAGGGGAACAGGCCAGCTGAGAACTGGCAGGTAAAGCGCTTTTCTTTCCTTTCTGTTGTTTCATGTTTTAACAACTGCGGGAAGTTACTTCATGGCAGATCGAGAACTGTACGGGGGACGATACCGACTTCTTACAACATTTGACCTATGACCCATGGCCTACGTAATATGTCGGTAAGGTGTCTTTTTTATTTATTTCTGTAACGTTACAGTAACGTACATTTCCAGGTGTACTCCTCCGATAGCACGTTGCAGCACTTCGCTCGACTGGTGGGTGTCCACGTCAGCCTGGCGGGCTACATCCGGGAACTCGTGCAGAACAACAGCCGGTACAACCTCCCCGTCCAGAGGCCGCTGTTCTACCACTACCAGGAGGACCCAAGGGTACACTGGTTTACATCTTATGCCATTTTTACCAGTCAGAGACTTTTTGTATAACTTTGAGATCATTGAATGACACTGGTCATAGTTACTTGGGGTTTATGCTTAGGACCTGTATATGTTGACTTATTTTACCGTGGTCAATTTTGACCGGCAAAGGTTATATATGTACAATGTTGACTCTTTTTAACTTTCCACCCAGGTGTACAACATCAAGTACGAATACCTGTTCGGACCGGACGTGTTGATCGCACCTGTGTACAGGGAAGGTGTGGACACCTGGCAGGTGTACCTACCTGAGGGGCATACCTGGGTGAGCGACGTATATATATCTATCTATTCATTTATTATAGATCCCTGTTCACGGTGTAGAATGTAACATGCTTACCGAAAACTGTTATACGAAACGCAGATACTAATGTAAAGTATTTTTCATAAATTTTTGGCATAATGTATCTGATTAGTACCTAAAAAATTCTTTATGTGTATTTTTCATTGAAAGCTTGGAAGTAATAAAATAAACGAATAAATGAATGAATTCTTGTCTTTCGCAGCTTGACAGAAGATTTTGGTTATCATGACATGTCATTATTGATTTTGTCGACAGGTTCATCTATGGAGTGACAGCAGCTATGAAGGCGGTCAAACCGTGACAGTTGACGCACCACTTGGACAGACGCCATTTTTCTTCCGAGAGTCCTCCAGATGGGCATCCCTGTTTAGGACAGTTGCTAGAGGCACGTATTTTAACTATTTCAGTTTGTGCTATTCAATTTTACCCCCAGAGAGAGATAGGAAGGAAAAGGGAGAGGGAGGAAGGGAGAAGCTTCAAGGAGAGAGATTTGGACTAATTTGGAAGATAAAACCCGACTTTATTGTTGATGTAATCTATGGATCCTGCTAACACACACGAAAAGTCAACAAAGGCAAATTCTCTACTCTATGCTTGATTTCTGTGACATCTTCCTATTTTGTCTTCATAAGACAAATGTTATAACGGTCTGTGTTATTTTGTGTCCATTTCAGATAACCCTCTGCCTGTGAACGGAACAGGTCTCCATACCATCATCCTGCCATACGCCACAACTATAGTCGCCATAGTTGCCTTCTTCTGGTTCCGGAATCAGTGATTGAACAATTTACAGAGTCTTAGGTTGCGATTTGTTTCCAGCGAGGATATGACAGAACCGACCAACACAAGATGCTAAATTTGAACGACATATCCACAACTATGCAATGAATGCTCACAGTCTGCCCCTAGCTAACCCGGGCCCTGAACAAAGAAACTAAAATGGGACAATAATATACAAATACGTGTAATATACAATTCAGTTCAGTGATCTGTACCAGTTTCTAAACAAACTTGGCCAACTATTTCTAAATTAAACATGTAGCCAACTGACTTCTTTGTAGTTGATGTTGTCATGACAACACGTTTTTCAAAACTAAAACACATTCCACAATCAGAGCTGTGTTTACCTTTTCCATTGCTGATCAATTTTTGTAGCTAGTCTATCATAATTAAAAACTACTTTTTTCAAAGCAGCAGGTTGGATGAGTCTTTGCCATAAGTGACTTATAAGCCATTAAGAACTGCCGCATTATTATCGTATCCGTTCATCTCTAGGTTTCCTCCGGTGTTTTTGTTTCTCCTTCGGTTGACAAGGCATCCGATCATCAAGCCGACGAGAAGCGTTGCCAAGCCGACGCCCCCCATGATCACGAACGGCTCCCATGTCTTGGTCCATTCCACTGGTTGGGCTCGGCTACCTTCTGGTTTTGGAGTCTTAGAAGCATCTGTATGTTTATGTTTATGTTTATGTTTATTAGGATCTCCATTAGTAAAAAAAACAATAGTTAATTACTACTCTTCCTGGAGTCCTTTACATACAATTCCAAATAATTACAACAAAACAATCTATACAAAATTACAATATAACTACATTACACTACAACGCAACTACACTAAATATAATTACAAAATAACTACCATCATTATATAACTGTAAGATAAGAAGATCCATCAGCACATTTGTATAATGTTCTTCTAAAAGTCACACATAAACTTTTACCTTATAACTTTCATTATTTGGAGGAAACTTTAATCGAGAATTATTCCAGTATGTAAGACATACCAGGCTGCCCTGTTGTCTTTGCATCGTCCTGTTGCTCCCTCGGTTTTATAGTGAAGAATGCCATCATTCCTTTGTCAAAGTGATCCGCCACGTGGCAATGGATGATCCACGTTCCAGGATTCTCTGGCCTCATACGAACAGCAGCAAACTCACCTGCGGTCATACGGTAGAAAGAAGCACGATAAACAAAGCGATCGTAGCACGTACACAAATGCCTCCACCCCTTAGGCGTCGCCAAAAAACGTAAACTACGGAAAAGTGTCAGAATGAGGCACAGCCTACTAATGAAAAGTAGCACATACAGTTTGTAATTACTGACTTTACAGCAGGCGACATTTGGTACTTAAGCGTATCGAAGAAGAAGACGAACCTGGGAAGAGATCCCAAACGTCGCCACGATGGGTCCTCCTGTTGTCTGTGGTGTGGAGGAAGGTCTGTCCGTGGAAGTGTACAGTGTGAGTGTCCACCTCCGTCCCCATCCCCATCAGGTACCACACGACGTCCTCATCCTCGACCATCTCCAGGCCCAGAAGGTTGTGCAGCACGTAGCCGTTCACAGCTGCGGAAAGGGAACAATTTCAGCTACGTTTATTGATGGTACAGTGTCTAAGATATCAAACATTTACACAAGAGGTACAAGGAATAACTGTTGCCATGACAACCTCCTTAGTATCATTAAGAGAAGGAAGCTAAAATGGTACGGCCATGTGACTAGAAGTAAAGGCCTCTCCAAAGTCATACTACAAGGAACAGTACCAGGGAAAAGAAAGAGAGGAAGACAGAGGAAGAAATGGGACGACAATGTCAAGGAGTGGACTGGCATGTCCCTTGCCAGCGCCCAACTGCTGGCTCATGACAGAGAGGGATGGAGGAAGGTAGTGTGCTCAGCCACTAGGTGCCCCCACGACCACCCCCGGTCAAGGGACCGGTAAGACGGTAAAAGATGACAACATATCATTCAGCAAGAAAAACGTGCAATCTTACCAAACATATGGTTGGCTTCAACGAAGTCAGCGTTGTCCGGATCCACTTGAGCTGGGGTTCCGCAGTGATTCTGGATGTTCTCGTCCAGGTACCAGCTCTTACTCTCCTCCGTCCCCGTAAACATCATGACGAACTCGCGGTCCACGTCTGCTCGGCGTCCGTCGGCACCGAGCGTCCCTTGCCGACAAACCACGAGCGGGCCGATGAGACCCGAACTGGTGTCCTTGACGGGGTCGACGCTGGAGTAGTAGGCCCACGGGATGCAGTTGTCTGACTTCTGTGTAGGACCTGCTCTTGGTGGCACGAACCACGTATAAACATTGGTTTTGTTTGGGTCCACAGCATCATCAACTTTTGATACGCCGGATGTCTTGTCCTCATACAGCGCCCCCTCGTTCCACTTACTGTACTGCACGCCGTGCGGGTGGATGGAGTACGGATGCGACGCCATGTTCTTGAAGTAGACCACGATGACGTCGCCTATTTCCGCCTCAATCATCGGTCCGAGCATGCCCAGGTGCTGGTCCCTTGGTCCTCTCTGTTTTTGAACTGTGAAGGTTTGGTCGGTGTACTCCCGGTACAGGGCCTTCTTGTACTGTGATCCAATCATGGTGGGTCCTGAATAGATCCGGTCGTACAGAGAACTGCATAGGAGGAAGAACATCAACATACATATCATTAATTTGTCATCCCTCGTATGTTTGTATTGGTAATTAGCACGATCAAAGGTTCAACTTTTTTGCAACCCAACCGGGACGGAGGACGATACAAGCGTCCAGCCACATTTTGGTGTACTGCCGACAGGTCACGTGCCAGACGTCACTATGAAAAAGCGTCGGTCGAACATTTACTGTCACTTGGCATTGCTTCTGTCGGTATGTACGTTTGCACTTTGATAAATAATGATACCCTTTTTATTGAAAGAAACAAAATTGAAAGGTGCGACCTTAATATACATTTATTTATAACCTCACCTGCTTTCACTAGTGACGATGTCTCCGTAGAGATTTCTTTTGTCCTGTGCGTAGTCCCATTCCTCCTCTACAGCGGCGATGTAGAATGTTCGGATGGTCCCTGCGTTGTTGAACCAGAACTGTGGACCGTCTGCATCGCAGGTCTCCACAGACACTTTGGCCTTCATCCCCGCACTGTAGTGGTCGTTGACGACACATTTGATGGCCCAGTCACCTATCATAAGTGATAAAGTAAAGATGCGATTCAAAGTTGGTTTTGCTGATCATACTTATATATATAATAGATAGTACGCTAAAGACACCCATGTGCATGGAACGTACCTTCATTGTCTGGTACCATCTCCAGAGTCTCTGTGGTCCCCGGGAAGACGGAGATAGAGTCCCGGGTCTGTCCGTGGTACTGGAAGGTCAGGCCGTGGAACACCAGGGTGTGGATGTCAACCTCGCTCCCCAGACCCATGACGTACCACGTGACGTTGTCGTTTGTGCACATGCTCAGACCGGGAAGGTTGGCGTACATGTATCCGTTGATGCCTGGTCAGAAGGGTTTACAAAAGATGCGGCGTTTGTGACAATGTGATGATTCAAAAACCTGGAATAGATTCTTAATAACAGTTTCTAGACAAGTAACAGCTAGCTACATAAACTAAATGATTTTATTATTATTCAAACGCACCATGCATAAGATTGGACTCTTCAAAGTCATCACCCTCTGGATCGGAGACATTTCCAGACAGTGTGAACTCCGCGATGTTGTCGTCCCGGTACCAACTTTGATTCTCGTCGTAGACAGACAGCATCAGAAAGAACTCTCGGACGTGTCGCTAGTAAGTGACAAAAACAGAACGGAAACGTTAGTGTGATTAGTATGTTGGTATAGCGATATTGGTCTCGCTTTTGCATTATGTACATGCATATATTGACCCACATGGATGTACCTTGGTCCTTACTAAGTCCACTCACCCGTTTCCCTTCGCTGTCCAGCGTCCCGGCCTTACAAACGACCAGAGGTCCGACCAGTCCGGAGTAGGCGTCGATGATCAAGGTGACCCCTGACCGGTACAGGTTGACTAGACACGCGGGGTCTCGCTCTGTCGGCCCCACGGACGGAGGGACAGTCCACACATAGGTGAAGTTTCCATCGGGCTCCACACTTCCACCGCCTGTCTTGTTAATACCTGCTCAAGAAGAAAAAAAGGATAGATGAAAAGGCATGTAATCATGTTATAGAACCTAACATAAATTATCTTATTGTTTCATACAACATTACCAACGCAATGCAGTAGAAAATGAGCTGTGGATCGTTACTTACCACTTCCATATGACGACCCTTCGTTTGACTTATTGTAGAAGACGCCGTGTGGCTCGATACTGTACGGTCTGTCCGCCATGTTTTTGAACGTCACCATGATGGTGTCCCCGACCTCTGACCTGATGACCGGTCCCAGCATGCCTAGGTGCTGTTCCTCCTGAGTGCGGTTCTTGCGCACCGTGAATGTACCGTCGGTGTATTCCATGTAGAGAGCTTTCTTGTACTTCCCGCCGATCCGCTCTGGTCCTCGTTCGAAGAATACTACCGAGTCACTGGCAACAAATGAAGTTATGGTGAAGTATTTGAATCATCACTTGTTAAGATTTTAATAGTTTCAACAGCATCTACTACATGCTACATTTTCCAACACCAGAAATGTACTTCTTGGTGGAAGGGAAAGAAGGTCTAGAAATCTTGAAAACTCTAGAGATCTTTACTCAGCCAGGACGAGGGACGATACAGACTTCCAATCACATTTTACTGTCACTATTCCTTTCAATTGAGACCAGTTACCTGTCAGCTTCAAGGAGGCTTCCTCCCTCGAACTGGTTTATCTCGGAAGGTGCGTAGTCCCAGGTCACCAACTCTGCTGCGATGTAGTAATGGCGGACAGTTCCGTCCAGAGGTTCCTCAGGAACGGTGGCTCCGCAACCGCTCACGTTGTACAGAGCCTGCATTCCAGCTATGGAAACACATACATGTACAAAGTTGTATCTTAGCACATTGGATGTGTACACAATGCCCAAAACAGGAATTTGTCTTAAAGTAATTTGGTGTAATAGACAAATATAATATAAATATATTAACATGATAATGTTTCTTACCCAAAAAGTGGTCTCCCACTTGACAGCTGACCATCCATTCTCCAACGTTTCGTGGCTCCATCACAGTGGTCGCAAAAGATGCTGGGAATATTCCTGCTGTATCAGTTCTGAAATGTTGTGACAAAATGTTATGTTTTAAAGGCATCCCACCATGTACATGTACCCTAATATAAATCAGGACACGGATGGCCAGTTTTTAAAGGTGTTATGTAGTGCCTAAATTGATAAGAAAAACCTTTCTTGAGCTACCTGTGAAATTGGATGCTGACATCGTGACCCCGGAAGTTAACGGTGTGGATGTCGACCTCTCCGCCCCTCCCCACCAGGTGCCACGTGACGTTCTCTCCCACACACATGTCCAGGCCGGGCAGGTTTCCGTACAGGTAGCCGTTTATTCCGTGCATCAAGTTACTCTCCTGGCAAAATAGAAACAGCATTTAGCATTCTTCAATATCAGTTGGCAACTATTCTCATTGTGCAAGTTTTTCATCTGAGTTTCCAGCTTACATAGAACAGCATACATAAAACATTGCATTAGCAATGATCGTTTAGCATGTTCTAGCATGTTCTAGAATCGGACCTCAGAATTTAAGATTTTGTTCATTTCAATTTTTTTTTAACCTAAGATTATCCCTCACATACCTGGAAGTCTTCGTCCTCCTTCAGAGCTGCTGCCTCTGCGTCGGTGACGTTCAAGAAGTGTGCAATGGTCTCGTCTATGTACCAGCTGTTGTTCTCGTCAAGGATGCCGAAGTTCAAGACGAAGTCCTTATCCACTCCTTTTTGTTTGCCATCGTTACCAAGGTAACCTAGGAGAGATAGAAGGGGGGAAAGTTTAACCCTCAAAGTGTCAAGGAATATTAGAAGTTAGGCTTTAAAACTGGCCCATGACACTGGGAGGGTTAAACTCTTCTAACGCAGTAAGAAAAATTGTGTTGGTGAATACAAGAGCAGCTGTAAAGAAAGAAATATTCCATATCATGCAGACTGGAGGTCCACATACCTGGTTTGCAGGTCACAATCGTTCCCGTCAGGCCTGCGTTCATGTCCTTGTCGGCGGCGACGTGCGAATGGTACATCCACGTCAAACATGGCGGATCGTCGTCAGCGGGAGCCTCGTTCTGAGTCACCTGCCATCTGTACACATAGGTGTCACCCGGGGGTACGTGGTCGTCCGATTTATTTTTACCAGACGTTCCGTCAAAGTAAAGGGCTCCTACGTAAATCAGAACTCGTCTTAATCATCAATGTCACAAAGGTACATTTGTATTGATATATTTATCATCAATGATATACCCTCTACAAGTAACATGGTTGTTTTCAGTTGTTTGGCCATGTTTCAGTTTCGGCACAGTTCAATGGGTGAGAATACAGGGGCAAAAAATTGGAACATATCGCAAGTGTTCCAAACCCCTTACCTTCACTGTTTTTCTCGTACAGGACTCCGTGTGGATGCATGCTGTACGGCCGTGACGCCATGTTCTTGAAGTGCACGATGATGTCCTCCCCCACTTCTCCACTAATGGTAGGTCCCAGGTACCCTAACCATGGCGGGTGTTCTTTCTCCACGGTGAAGGTGTCGTCCGTGTATTCCCGGAACACTGCCTTCCTGTAGACCCTCCCGATCCGGTCTGGGCCTGGTTCCAGGAAAACAGCTGCGTACCTGCAAGGGACAAACAAACATGTTTTCACATTTTAATCTTCTTCAAAACTTAAAGTACATAACTGGCTTGTTTTTGAGATCTGAGTTGTGATAAAATATCGATCGTGCAATGACGTGTTCGATTTATCAAAGGCCTTCTAAGAAACAAGAAATCTGGCTGTGAGCCAGAGCAGTCACTCCAACACCCATTATCAGCTTAATCAATAGCGCTTGATAACGTTGTTGTTGCTTATATGCTAATAACAAAAAACTGAAACTCCAACACTAGTCTAACACCTCACTTCTCAGAAGTCCAGCCTACGTGGCAGGTTCAAGGACGGTTCGATGTTTTTCTTTTGCTCATTACGTACTTTTTTTTAATTCCTACCAATATCTTCTAAATTGGTCAGCAAATGCAACTGAGAACAAAGCGACAAAAACATTGTAGCAATTATAAACAGTAAAGTTGTTCGGAAAAATGGCAATATTAAAAGGTCGGTTAGGCGGAAGATGCCCTGGTTTCGAGGTAAGTTCGAGTCATGCTGGATTTGCCCTAGCGGAATGTCTGGCACTAGTAGCAGGACGCCGATGTGGTTTGTTTGTCAGTGTTTGTTGTTTATTTTTTTAGCTATAGGAAGAATGTCTCGCAGCTCCGAATCGCTGTAGAGATTAGATTGCTAGCTCTGACGGGTGGACCTGTTACTTGATGCCTCAACATTTCTTGAAACTTTTGGGTCCCTCTTTAGTCTATTCAAAGAACAATTTCTGTCCCGTCAGATTGCTGCCTCTGGGCCTCAGTGCAAATGGCAATTAGTACCGTGCAAAATATATGATAATAAATATCCTGCGTCATTCACATCTTCTTGCTGCAATAACATAGTTACACAAGGATGTGTTACCCTCTTATACAATACACGTCTGTTCGCGCTAATAAGTTAATAAGTTAACTGCAAACAAACGCTAGTATACGTCAATGTGATAAAATGCAGACATGTTTATTGCCATTGGGGCAAATGTCAATGTTAAACGTGCTTCTACTCTGAAAACAACTACAATAGATCGATATGAACTGAAAAACAACCTAAAGCATTAGAATCAACGCTCCAACGCTGGTGTGTTACGCTGAAGGCCCGTTATACCGGCTATACACTGAGATGCAGAAAGTGCCCTTTGAAACTTGTGATCTAGGAACTGTCGCCTTTATGAAGCCTCAGTAAATGAATAAACTACAGGATATGCTATATGAAAAACGTGACGTTCTCTGTATTAACTAAACCCCTCACTAGCGCTAAGCAGTATAAACGTATAAAAAGCAACATTCGATTTGCAAGGGAGGATCATGAGAAATAGTAAAGGTATTAGTGAAAAAAGGAAAAGCACAAGCTCGGATTCGAACCCGGGTCAAAAAGCTTAGCTCTAAAACCCTAACCCTCTACGCCACGAAACATCACGGTGTGGATGGACCGTGCTGATACACTTAAAGTTAGCCGTTCTGCGATATAGCATCGACCGTTTCAAAAGGCGACGACCGTTTACGAGACGGAAATTAGCGGCGGCTAAGCTATAAACCACGGTACCGCTACAAAACAAGTTGCTGACGTTTCTATTACCTGCCTGGACAAATGGCGGTCTGTGTGATCTTGTTGTTTCCTCCAGGTGCGTAGTCCCACCACACTTCTTTAGACACCACGTAGTAATGCCGTTCTCTCACGGCTGCATCTGTACACGCCATCACGCACAGAAGAACACAGAGGGTCTTCAGGAAAACAGACATGATTGAATGAAGTCTCATGCAGTAAGAAGTCAGGCTGTGACAGGTACTACCGTTTACGCAACTAAATAGTGTTCTGTACAATAGGTGACCAGTTATAGCAAATACTATGATTACATCACTGGGTGTGCCCTCGCCGGGGACATAAAGTCCACCTGTACCGCTCTGTACCTGTGGCGCCTTCGCAGAAGGAGACAACGTGTTGACTTGACCTGGTGCAACAACATGACAAAATATTTCGTATCTAGAGATGTTCAGGTCAATGCCTCCGAATCACCTAATGTCGATTTGTAAAAGGTGTGTCTTGAGTGCAACGTCCGAACGGACTTAATCGACAGGTACATGATACGTTAAGTTAATGTAATGATAATGACAGGTAATTCTTTAATGACCTTGTAAGATATAGATAACTTTGAGAATTGATAATATCTTTATTGTGGATTCAACACTTCTAGCAGTACCATATTAACAGTGCTTCCACCCTGCATGCAAGTAAAGCTATAGACAATCGTCCTTTCATTTTTCCCAACATCTATGTTCTGTAATAATAAGGCATTATAATACCATGCAGCAGCGTCTAACTGTATTTAGAGTTGTGCGTTAGCGAGGAAGTAGTCCTAGAAGCAACTTTTCCTTCCGCTATTATAATAGATTTTCGCCTTGTTTTAGGATTTTGCCATCCCTTGCAAAATACACTTCTTTGTCGATAAACTTCGTTTGAAGTACTCGTGAGTTTATAACAGTGTATAACAGAGAACGTGTATCGTCTGTGTTTAAGTTTCAGCAGGTTCCACGGTGTAAGTCGTGCGCATGCCCAATGGGAAGTGGTCGCTGTTGTGGCAGTGCAGCAGCCAGGTGCCGGGGTTATTCGGGGTCATGTGAACGGTCGCAAAGGTTCCTGGGAAACGGAAACAAAAAGAACAGAAAAACAACCACATGACGCTTACAAGTGTTTTGTTGCCGATACGCTTCTGCGAAATTATAATGGTGCCAGGTCCGGGGTCGGTCTTTTAGTGTACTCATGGTGTGGCTCTTCAGACATGTGACCCCCATATGACATCAACGTTCCCTTAGAAGAAGTGTTATACTCCTATGGCAAACTAGCAGGTACGTTAAGCCAATGACCTTGCGTTTTCTGAGAGCTACACCTCAAGCACGTTAAAGAACCCACCACACGTATCGATATCAAATTATTCAGTCTGGTTTTGCATGCGCAGCTTATACATTGTATGTCACGTATGTGTTGATATTACATGTTGTGTAATAAAAACTATGTCTTCCAGGCCTAGGGGGGCAACACTGTAAAGCAGTGTTTTCCACTGAGATGGGCCACCCTGGCTAAATAGATATAAATACTTTAACCAAAGTACAAAACTGGTGTGTTACGCCTTGGGTGCGGTTTACCGGTCATTCGACACAAGCAAATACAAAGTAAACAAGCAAACAAACAGACAAACAGACTCACCTGGGAATAGCTCCCAGACGTCCCCCCGTTGGCGCAGGTCCTGCCCGGTGGTGCGGGTGAAGGCGTTCCCGTGGAAGTGTGCGGAGTGCGCGTCCACCTCCGTCCCCATCCCGATCAGGTACCAGTCCACACTCTCCCCTACCGACATCCTCAGGCCGTGCAGGTTACCCAGCACCAAGCCGTTGATGGCTGGATTTAAGAAATTAAATTATGAATGACCACTGAAGAAGCCATATCAACAAAAGCAGGTCTGGATGGCAGGCTGAATAAAAGTTCTAAAGGGGAACTACATTGTATGTGGTTCCGGCTGTCTTGCTGGGGGATAACTGCAGTGCAAAAGATGATCGGTTAGCTGTACATACTGAAGACTACATACCTACACAGCTGGTGTGTTACGCCGAAGGGCGGTTATATCGGCTATACAGATACAGATACCTTTCTAATAGCATGCGAGTTGGATGAAATTGTATTACATTTGTGTAGCTAGGAAGCAAGGTTTTGTAAAAACATTACCTAGCCATTTGTCTTACCATGAAACTTGTTAGACACCTGGAAGTCTTCATCTTCATAGTCTACCTGATCCGGAGTCTTGCAGTGCAGTCTGACGTTATCTCCGATGTACCAGCTCAGGTTCTCGTCAAACACGCTGAACAGGAGAGGGAACTCCCGATCTACGTCACATCGGCTGTTGTCGGGGAAAAGCGACCCTTTCCGACAAATGACGAGCGGGCCGATCAGTCCCGAGTTCGTGTCGCGAACGGGGTCGACGCTGGAGTAGTATGCCCACGTGACACAACTTCCATCCGCCTCTGTTGGGCCAGACCTGACAAGGAAGTCAACGAAAAATGTCAAGTTCGAAAACAATAGAACAGTCTAAATCAAGTTGATTTAAATGCCCGAAACAAAAAAAAAGTAAAAAGAAATTGATGAATTCTGTTTCAGTGTCTGAACATCAGAGCTATCAGACGTCGGACAGAAATAGCACTGGTTGCCATGGTTGTTAATGGATAAGGAGTTTTTTTTACCTTTCCGGCACGCTCCACGTGTACGCCTTGGTCTCTCCTGGCTTCACGCCGACTCTCTGTCCGGTTGCGCCCAGCCCGTCCCGGTAAAGCGCCCCCTCGCTCCACTTGTCATACATCACGCCATGGGGGTGAAGCGAAAACCGACGGCTCGCCAAATTCCGGAAAATCACGACGATGACGTCACCGATTTCCGCTCGTATGATTGGTCCGAGAAGACCATGCGTTTCTGGTCTCGCCACTTCTTCAGTGAAGGTGCCGTCGGTGAATTCCCTGTACAAGGCTTTCTTGTACACCGATCCAATAGTGGTGTTTGAGGCCCTTAGAAAGTCGTGTTCACCGCTGTTGGTAAAAGAAACAACTTTGCGTCTATAACGTTTCTATGGTATTGAGAAAAATTGTCCAGGGATTACTACACGCAGACTCGTTTATAGCAAACTGTCGTCACCACAGCATTCTATAATTTCCAAGCAGATCTCTACTAGGGAAAAATACTAACAGTCGCCCCCGTAGTTGGCTAATGCCACTCCTTTGCCACCGCATGCAGGATCTGCTTGGAGATTAAGTATTCTAAACACTCCATGCGATTTCATCTAAGAAGTAGAACAAATGTGTATGTATCATGATGGTAAATGTTGGGCGATGCAAAATTGTATTCTGACAAGCGCAGCGAAAGATGAATGCTTGCCAACAAATTTCCTTTCATTTAACACCTTTCAGAATACGTACTCTGTAAGGTTGATCGGATTCCCATGTGCATCTTCTTTTACTTCAGCGTAGTCCCATTCTAACTCCACGGCGGCGATGTAAAATGTCCACACTCGGCCATCGTTGGCAGCCGGGTCCTGGGAAGACCGCTCGTCCGGATAGCAGTCCTCCACTACATATTTGGCCTTCATACCGGCGCTGTAGTGGTCGTTGGTCCGACATTCTAGAGCCCACTCCCCTAATGCAATACAACACATCATGGTAATAATGCTTTTATAATGATCGCAAAGCATTTTCATAGCTTAAAAATATGTCTACAGCGTTTCCCTTTTCAACTATGGTAACCTGTCATTCAAAACTAATATAAAATGTCTCTAACTAGTCTAAGAAACGTCATTCATCTGGCCGTTCGACCTTTTCCAGTCCATGGTTGGGAGTTAGTCGTGCGTGAGCAATGTCATCTGTTTTTGGGAGTTGGTCGGCGAGGCTGCTTATATTTACTAGTCTTTAAAAGTCGTCTGCGTCACATGACTTCAGACACTCAGTATCTATAGCTTAAGCTTACCAACGTTGTCTGGAACCATTGACGCGGTTTCTGCAGTCCCAGGGAAAACCGCTATGGTGTCCCTGTACTGCTGGTGGTACGTCATCGTCTGCCCATGGAACACTGCGGTGTGGATGTCCACTTCAGTACCAAGGCCGATCACGTGCCACGTGACGTTGTCTCCTTTACACATGCGCATGGGCGGAAGGTTGCCGTACATGTAGCCATTGATGGCTGAAAGAAAAAGAAGCCACATTTGTTTATTTCTCTTTAAGCATATTCCTTCAGAATACACCCAGGGTGAGTCATCACTTCCACTGCACTGCAGATGCAACACTAATTTAGCCTATTTGGGACTATTAGAATACCGTGCATGAGGTTTGACTCCGTAAAGTCCGCGTCTGCCCGGTCCACTCCATCCGGGTCCCTGCAGAATTCCCGGATGTTGTCATCGAGGTACCAGCTCAAGTTCTCGTCGATAACCGAGAAGAGCAGGAAGAACTCGTGGTCCACGTTTTTCTGCAATGGTTGGAGATTTCCATTTTTAAACAAAGTAGCTTCAAATAATGTTCAACAAAAAGCAAAATAATGTGGCAAGACGATATCCGACAGAAATGAAATTCCAACAGACAACAGAGAAATACTGTTGATAGACATGCTTGGTAATGTTAAGGTTATTTCACCCTAAGGCTCTATGGTATCGGTTAACTTGTAGCATAGTCCTACCAAAGTCTATTTCTTACAAGTGAAAATATGTTACTATGTGTATTGACGTTTTGTAAAGATTGGCTTTATGAATATAAGAAGCTGAAACATCAGTGGTCACATAACCATAGAGAGAAAAGTCCACCTGTTTTCCTGACTCAGCCAGTGCACCTCTCCTACAGACAAGCATGGGGCCAATCAACCCAGAGGACGGATCTGCGACGGGGTCAACACCCGAGCGGTAGAACCTGGTCAGACAGGCGGGGTCACCCTCTGCCGGTCCGAAGTCTTCCGGAACGGTCCAGCGGTAGGTGTAGCTGTCCCCGGGTAAAACGCCGAAACGTTTTCCAAATGCTGCATGTTTTGAGATAAAAGGAGAGCTTTGATCGTTCACGTAAAATCACCAATTTGAATGTATCACCAATTGGAATCCCACTGCTAATACCCCCACCCAAAAGGACTCAAAATCGTCAATTTCGGCCAACGTCCATATCACCATTCGATCAGATTGTCCGAAATCAAAGACTCATTCGATCTTCAAAACTTTTGCAAATCTAAGTCAATTCATAAATCAATGTGAATGGGAAGGAAAATACAATGACTGTGTTAACGTGTCTGTTGTGGAATTAGATGACTTTAGTCGCATTAGATAGTTTTCCTCACCGTCTCCATAGAAACTTCCTTCGTTTATTTTATCATAGGCGACGCCATGCGGTTGGATGCTGTACTCCCTGTCCGCCATGTTCCGAAAGGTCACGACGATCTCATCGCCGACCTCTGACCTTATCACCGGACCCAGAGTTCCCAGGTGCTTCTCCTCTGTCGTTCGTTCCTTCGGACGCGTGAAGGTGTCGTCCTCGTATTCCACGAACCGGACTTTCTTGTATGTACCACCAATTCTGTGCGTTGCGTTCTCAAAGAAAACCACGGAATCACTAAAAAATTGAAATAACATGACTCATTTCGACGGTTTCGCAGTCACAGAACAATCTAAACATCAGAAAGGAAAATGTCCCTCAGAACTCTTAAAACTCATTGAATTATGCATTTCTTTGCGTTGATTGAGCTGAGAAAAAATATCTTGACTGTATTAAAGATCTATAAAAAAAAGGATTCCCAGAACATACCTGTCCGGCTCTACCAGGCTTCCTCCCTCGAACAGATTCTGTCCTGAAGGTCCGTAGTTCCAGTAGACGGTCTCTGCGGCGATGAAGTATTCTCGGGTTCTTCCTCCGATGTAGACCAGTGGGTATCCACACCACTTTGGTCCGCAGTCGTCCACACTGAACAATGCTTGCATCCCACCTAAGTTTGTAATGATAAGTAATTCCACGTAGCTCTATAAACAGACATTCCTAGCTAGCCAGCATAACCTAGTAACTTATCTTGGCTCAGTCACTTGTTTACGCTTGTTTTTTTGCAACATTTAGTACCTGCAACTTCTAATATTTAAATGGTACACGATTAAATATTGTAAAAACACGCCTAAAACACATTACGAAACACATCTAATGAATTGTACACATACACACTGTTGCACCCATACACCACACACTATCCATGCTTGTCTATCTAAATGAATTTAGAAATTTCACAGTGACGACTAGTCCTAGTCACATGCTGCATGATCCATCCCTTACCGCTGTAGTGATCGTTGACCTCACAGTTGACCATCCATGTTTCGGGGCCGCCGCGAGCTTCCATCCGAGCGGTGATGAAGGATGCCGGGAAGAGTGAGATGGCGTCGGCGGTGTGACGCTGCAGGCAACGACGGAGAACAAACAGGTGAACAAACAGGTAAACAAACAAAGTAAACATCAGTAGTTCATCACATTTAGCTATTTCAGACTCTATTTTTTTTTTTGTTACTTTGAATTCAATGTAAAACTGACTTGACTGAAACAGCCCTGATCAGGACGGGATATTTTGTGATTCGCCAGCTTACATCGCCATAGAATTCTACCATTGGTTGAGAAGGGTCAGCTGATGGTTCTAAAATGGCCGATCCATGACATCAAAAATCAACATGGCGGCGCCCATGGATTACCCAAAGGTAAAATGGAAATTAGGTTTTTGCTGCACAAAACCTGTATTACTACATACACATGTGCCTACTCAGGAGTTGGTGAGTAAGGTTTTCGCTTTGCTGCGATACGTACCTGCATCGCTAGGCTCTGCCCTCTGAAGTGAACGGTATGCATGTCGACCTCGCCACCCAGCCCCACGAGATGCCAGCTGACCGTGTCACCGTCACACATGACCAGGCCTGGCAGGTTTCCGTACAGGTAACCGTTGATACCGTGCATCAAGTTACTCTCCTGCATGGAAAGCACGATAAGTACGAAGCATTTGTACTTGCAATAAAACTAAGATATAGATTGACAGAGGCAAACATAGATAAACAGAGAACTAGTGTAGGCAAGAGTTCAGATGACGCAGAATGTGCTTGATAACAGAGCCCTGATATTTTTAACAAGCTAACATAGACTTTCACAGAACATTTACTGCCATTTACTACGCGTTTTTTTTAAGTTTACAGTAATCCAAAAACAAGCAAAAAAAGGAAAGCTTAAGTCATACATGTGATATGACAGGATTGTTTGTCGAACGTATTTACATATCAAGTACACATGCACTGTTTAGGGAACTGTATTTACAATGCGGTCCCAAACGTACAGGAGTGTACTTGTAGATATGTAAATACGTTTGGGAACGCATCTACAGCAGCGACACCTATGCTGCAGTGCAATGTGAACCAGTCAGAATTGCCCTGAAGAAGGTGACAGACGGTCACCGAAACGTCGGTTGAATAAAACACTTGGTTGTGTAGAAAGAGTCTCTTTATTCAGTGACTTTCCAACCTGATGAAACTATTCACGGAGGATTGTTTGTCATTTGCAAGATTAACAAAATTGAAAAGATACAATGAAATACCACGAAATCTTCATCTTCTGTGTCTACGGAGTCTGGATCGGTGCAGAATTCCCGGATGTTGTCCTCTAGATAAAAGCTTTTATTCTCGTCGGTCACGCTGAACACCAGGACGAACTCACGGTCCACCTTCTCACGGCCGTCTGCAGTTAGGGCTCCTGGAAAGCAGGGTTTAAAGATGTAGGATGTTAGCACGTGTGGCCGGTAACTCAATACACACAGGAAGTACAGGAAAGAACGTTTCATTAGTTTACGCTCCTTGGAGATTAGTACAGACTTCCATATGGCTATGCGGAATTAGAATTTAAAAAGCACAATGTTAAGACGTTACCCTTTTTACAGATGACAAGAGGTCCTGCCAGTCCAGTGTATATGTCTCGGCTGTGGTCCTGGTGCGAGTGGTACATCCACGTCAGGCAGTCGGGGTCATCCTCCAGCGGCGTGTCCACATCTCTTACCCGCCACGTGTACGTGTGCGTCCCGTTCGGAGGAACGAAGTCGTCTAGCTTGAAGGCTCCACTGGTGCCATCTTTGTAGAGAGATCCTGTAGGAAACGGTTCGTTAGGATATCTTGAAAATCTAAGAAAATCTCTCAATGGGGACGGGGGTCGATACAGACTTCTAGGGACCTTTGACCCAATGACGTATCTTCACGTGCCACAAGAAACAAATCCCAAACCGAAAACATAACACTCTTGACAAACGTATTCATTACACTTTCAACATACCCTCTGACATCTTGTCATAGAGGACACCATGCGGATGCATTGAGCAGTGCAGCTTTGGTAACAGGTTCTTGAAGTGGATGGTGATGACGTCACCGACCTCAGCCTTCAAAACCGGTCCAAGAAAGCCCAACCAATCAGGTTGTTCCTTCTTCACGGTGTAGGTTTCATCCGTGTACTCCCGAAACAGCGCCTTTTTGTAGACAGAACCGATTCTGTTGGGCCCTCTCTCCAGAAAAACACTCGCATCACTGCAAAAGGAGAGGAAATTGATAATGCGACTGCCTTATTACATGAAATAACCATTCATTAATATCACTGCAGTCAAACTAACACTCCTAGAGTCTTGTAGAAGCATTGAAATGGTTTTACACAGTGACACAAATATGTATGACATCATCTATTGGACCACTGACAACTTCAGAACTAGGTCCCACTATAAGAGACTGCACACTACTTTCTTGTCGAGCTACATTATCCAGATGTGAGTTTCTTACGTGACAGCCCAGACGGGATTGGGCCAAGTTCCAGCCATTCTACCGTACAGGGTAAACCACGCTTACTTAGAACTCTACTATGTCAGGAAAACAGATTGCGTAACGTCAGCCTCAAGACTAGTCTATCAAGTTCAGCACGTGGCCTTGGCCCGAGAAGTGCCTAGTCAGCAAAACATTTCCTTCACCGAAGTCAAGAATCCAGCTACTCGTAAAGCCACACGCGAGCTGCCAACAAGGCACGGGGAAGTGACTTTTAGAAAGGGGCTAGTGACCCCTGCCAAACAAAATTTGCTGATGTAACGTTACATGTAGATATGTAACGTTAAGAGAGATAGCAGCCCTTGGAACAAAACAGGAAATAGACTTTGGAACGGAAGGGACAAATACAAAAATGCAAACAATCGTCCACTTTGCTAGCCTGGGTGTCATCCGATTTGAAACGTGACATCAATACCAAGCGGAAAGTATGTAACCGTCTCCAGACGCTTTTTTTGGGCGAGTGAATGCAAGGATCCCCGTAACAAATCGGATGGCACCCAGGCTACCACTTTGCCGACGTTGTAGGAAAGATAACTGACATCCACCAATGCCCATAAATATCCCTGTTCACACCAGAGTAGACATATTTGTTTACACCTAACGGTGGGGAGACAATGCCAACCTTGGTCATGACGTGTTATAAAAGTAACCAGGCACTCATGCTATGGAAAGTTGCACTGCACAGAATCTAATATTTCCTCAATATCTCAAAAGCCTGAACAACTCATGATTTCCTGTAATTTCTGAATGCCCAGAAGTTTTAGTCCAAGATATATTCAACTGCTTATGCCCATCCAAGGAAAACGCCAAGCACGGTTCCGAACAATTTTACTTACAAATCTTCTCGCTAAAACTATGATATATCACCCGGATGAAACATGTTCTTACCTGTCGTTCACTACAGGCAAGTCTGAGATCAAGTTGTAGCCGAACGGCGCATAGTCCCAATACACCTCTTCTGCAGCGACATAGTGCACTCTTTCCACACCGAGAGTTTCTGTAGCGAGAGACAAAAGAAACACGGCTACAGTCAAGCTCGCCATCTTGCACTTACAACCGGGACCTGTGCTGGTGACTCTACATGTCAAGCATATCTGGAATGTCGCCAAATGGAATCCGTCAGCATCTCATTTCCTTGTTTACTTGAATGTGGTGACATATGCACTTTGTAAGTTGGAATATCACTAAGCTAATCTGACCAAACGTCCACCACACATTCGGAATCAGCAAGAATCAAGCAGAACCAGCCGGGCTGCTTCATACTGATTCGTTTTAACTGTTCGATATCTCTACTTGTTGCAGAATGCCATGCTCTGGACATTTCAATTTTTTTTTATAACCGTAAAGGTTTCTTTCTAAACCAAACTTTTAGCTCACTATAACTGATCGTTAACTATAGTGGGCAATATGTTCATCTTGAAAGTACCATTATTAAAACACTTGCAATCAAACACACCTAGATATGTAACAGTTTATGTAGGTTTTGTAAAGTGTTAACAATCAAGACGGGGGGTGAGACAGTCCATACACAAGGCTGAAAGTGCCCGCAGGACGGATTAGGCACCTAACTGACGCTTTGAGGGCGAGGTCGTCTGAGGTCATCGTACGGCCCTCAATTTTTGTCTGGCGAAGGATACAATAGATAAGCTTTTAAGGGCTATGACATTACAAACGGAGCCAGTTTAACCCAGGTATCCCCTGATATCCATCAAGCTCTTTAATGAAAATTCTTGGCGCTGAAGATATTCTTTGTTATACACTGAAAGCGTACTTTGACGCAATCTTATTCCAACCCCAAGTGATCATGGGTAAAGTTCATGTGCGCGGCCATCTTGTTTTCGAACTAGAGCATGCTGGGTAGACGCCTAACCTTGGACACGCGCTCGGAGCTATGCCTGACACGAGCCCTACCCATTTCTATTTGTTCTGTCACAGTGAGTCGTTTTTAATGACACTCCCAACAACCTGTTGGACCACATACTGAACTTTAAAGACAACGTTCTGATGGACTTAGCGAGTAGCCATGTTTAAATTGTTGCTCTGCCTATGCTATTATTGTTTTAGATTAAAGGGCCGGAGTATGCTTCACGTCACCTAAGGGTATAGTCCCTGGAAATTTCAAGAAGACGTCAACTACGTTTTAAGCGCTAGATATGACGACATAGGTGGGTAGGTTGGCCTATCACGTACCTCAAGATATATATTGAATGTTCGCATGGAAGTGTAGAATTGATTCGTACAATCTTGTTAAGAAATAACACATTTTACCAAATAACTACGGTATTTAATCTCCTTTACACGCTTTTAGGGCAAGGGTACAATAGCTGTATATATTTCAGTGTCACTAGACGGCCACATTTGTTATGTATGTGCAATGACTTGAGTTTAGGCTACACAAAGGTTAAAGCCCTCCAGATACAAACAGGGTACTCCAACATGTCAAGACAACTCGTGCAAGCGCACGACAAGATCACGCACTGGATAGACTATGCATTTTTTAATTCATTTTTAATTTATTTTTTTCGGCTTTACAGAATAAAACAAGAGTTCCACGACCTCATACCTTCGCCAAATGATGTTAACCGTTCTGACTGACGAAATTATACATTTTTCTCACTGATTATGAAAATAAGATCCTCATGTCATTTCCATCATGGATTATATCAGTTGATCATGTTTTCCATGTGTTTTTATAGCAGACATAGGTGAGCAAAACGCGTAGCCATGACGACCGAGGTTGAAGCGGGAAAGAGAGGGTCATTGTGTAAGTATCAGTAAACAAATGTCGACGTCACGTTCATTTCATTCTTTTGCTTCATACGCTGCATACACTTAACAAGATATCACAAAGGTTTTTAACCGTAAAAAGATGAAAAATATTGAATTTGTTCTATTCCTTTAGGGAAAAATGAATCCTGGAAAATTCTACAAGAGTATATTGGGCACGAGGAGTTTATAAAGAGGAGAAAAGAGTCAGTCAAGGTATCATATTTAATATTCTATTTTGTTTGAGTAACATATAGTAATAGCCTTCCCAAATTCTTTTCATTGAATCTCTTTGAAGTACTACAATAAGTACAAAATAATCTGTCAATCGTTAGTCTTATCAAAACCTTCTATCCAACTGCAGAATAAACAACATTGGTAATAGCCATGCCATCTCACCATTCCGTTATGATTTGTATAAATTCTCATCTGACAGAAAAGTGACAGCTTTGGGAAACAGGAGAATGGACCTGTTGAGAAACCCAAGTCGGTAAGTACCATATGGCTTGTTTAGAACGCTATACCTTTCCCATGCACAAAAATTAGAGTCTAGTCGAAAGGCACCAAAATCTGTGCTGCTGTTTGTATATTTTTATGACTATCATAATGTGTATTGTATAGTATTGAGGGTTCACCATTGCGTTTCATGGTTTTGATAATCTCTTGCATTCAACTTGCCCCCTAGCAGCTTTCTCTGGAACGACAGATTTGTTTATCAGTTTGTAAACGGGGTATGTTGTTCATCGAAATCAAATAATGCAGGATGTTTTTTTTTTTCTTTTTTGGTCTTTTTTTAGGTTTTAGGGTCCATCCAACCACTGCAGGGCCAGTCGGATAAGGTAGCCCTGCAGACCAAGCTACAGAAGCTAAAGCTCGCCGCCGTTGCCGGGACCGCAACCGCCGCTAAACGGGCCTTCCACGCCCCTGGTATCGGTGCGTCGGGGTTCGCTGTGGTGGTCGACAAGGTGAAGTTTCCCGAGAACGACTTCTTCCGTCCCCGCACCGTGTTTCCCGTCCGGCTGCGCCACTCCAACTGCTGGAGCGCCGACGACGCCGCGGCGGACATCCGGGGGGCCGCCATCAAGTTTGGCGACACGGACGGGGACAGTTGTTTTGAGCTGGTGTTGGATACAGGTTAGAGTAATTAATCTGTGTCAGTAGGTAAGTCCCTGTCACACATAGCCAAAAATGATCCTTTTTTACATGTTATCGTTTATATCACCCATTTGCTGTTTTGTTATTTGCTGTTATGTTACTTGTTGCTGTTTTGTTTTTATGATTTGCCATTGTATGTACTTTTCTTTGTCAGTGGTGGGGTTAAGATTAGCAATCAGATAGAGTTGCCCACCACTGTGTCCTGTACGTTTTTATGTTGTTCAATATTTTTAAAAATGGCTTCCAGACCTTCTCCAGACTATGGTTGAGAGTTAGTCGAGAGCAAAATCATTTTGTATCAATGAATTCTGCGTTTGATTTCAGGCACGATGTCACCATTTTGGGACTTACTTTCCTACGAGGAGTACGTGGCCGCCATGAAAGGAGGTCCGGACAAGCTGCAGGAATGGTGCTGGAAAGCCCCTATGAAGTAAGCCTACATTTATCAATGGTAATGTGATAAAGTTGAAAGCCCCTGGTCATAAATTCTTTATGGCATTTAACAAACTTTGACAATGCATCACATTGCATATGCGCACTTCAAACCGTGAACTAGCTTATTATATTCACGGATGTTTGGTAACCTTATTTTCCTCCCCTCCCTGACAAGTTACTACATCATGGTGGACAGTCTCCGCCGGGCTCCCGACTCTTACTTCCAGCTGATCTATCACTCCCAGACCTGCTTCACCTTCAGGGCGAAGGACAACGTGCCCCGCTACGTCAAGTTCAGACTCATTCCGACTAACACGGACCCAGAGTCCGGTCTGTTGGACCTGGAGCAACAAAGACAAATGTGGTAATTATTTCATTCTTACATGAACCTTGTGTTACCAGAACATTAATCCAACATTTTAAGGACTGCGAGATATTAACCTTTAATTGGGGAGTCCAAACAGGCGAGACGGTTGAGAAACCATTAAAATTTGACAGATCTCTTAACGGTCGTTCAGTCAGCGCAAAATGATCTCCAATGTTTTCCAATGATCTGTCTATGATCTCAATAGCCAGTGATTTTCTCCGCCCTGAATACGCAGAAAAGGAACAGAATGACAATTGTCAAATGACCATGAATAAAGTTCACATGTCCGCCGCCATCTTGTTTTCAAACGTGTGTTCGAAAGCATGCAGGGAAGACCATACATGCATGTATATGACGACTATATGGTATCATAAAACCATTTGATACAATAAAAATCTATCATATCCTCATTACTCACAGGAACACAGCGCGGTTGCCAGACGAGGAACGTCCCAAGGACTACCTACGACATCAATATGCAGAGCGACTGATGAAAGCGTCACTCAAATATCGTCTGCAGCTGCAGCTGCACACCAGGAAGGCATCTGACACAGCCGGCACCTGCAACCCGTACAGGTACTAGGTCATTACTGACGCTTCGTTTCAGATGCGTAATTTTTTAAAAAGCGAATCACATTATGAGGAATTTTTTTGTTAAGTTTGGAAATAAAATCACCGCCATGGCAATGACAATGAGGCACATTACCTTCACGAAAATGTATACTTTACTAATTTACTTTCACTGAAATCTATTACCTGTTCAGTGATTTTACTTATTGATGACATTGTAACATTTCAATAACGCTAGGAAAACCTTGTATGAAATAGTACATTTGTTTCTTAACAAAGTAGTATAGTTCTTATGAGTTGTGCAGAAGTAAAACAACTAACTAAAGGTCTACAGTGTAGTGTGTTGTAAATCTAAATCAACTCCTTGCAGGTGTTGGGCACCCGTGGACCATCCGTGGTATGACGTAGCTGACGTCATCATCACCACCCTGCTGAGAGACAACGTCACAGCCAGAACTAGCTTCCACATCGCCAACCTGCCGCCATGTTTGAGCCTGATCGAACCCGAGTCCGTGTCCGACTACAACAGTATCAACTACATCCGGGGCAAAGTTTACCCAGCAGCCCACGCGGCCAGACTCGCAAAGTACGTCACCTGTTACTTAGAATTTCACGTCGTACTCTAAAGTCAGATTGCCCCAGTCGACTCCTATGGTTCAAGTCTGTATCTGTATCTATTATATGATAGCCACTGTAACTGTAACCGCCCTTCGGCGTAACACACCAGCAGTCCCGTTGCCAATGACGCTATTTTTCCCCAGGCTGCGAGGACTGCCGCCTCTCCGAGGTCCGATAGAGTACGAGCCGCAGCCATACAGCGTGGAGATGCGGATGGGGTCAAGGCAGGGCATGCTGGGACTGAAAGGCCACCTGAAGGTTGTCCTGACTGGACCCTACAGACGCACGGAGCCCACCAGTTTGTCAGAGGTTGGGTTTACCTACAAAATCGTGGACCTGCAAATGAAATGAAAATGTACAATAGATAAAATTCAAATGAAAATGTACAATAGATAGAATTCAAATAAAAATGTACAATTTGAGTGAGTGAGTGAGTGAGTGAATGAGTGAGTGAGTGAGTGAGTGAGTGAGTGAGTGAGTGAGTGAGTGAGTGAGTGAGTGAGTGAGTGAGTGAGTGAGTGAGTGAGTGAGTGAGTGAGTGAGTGAGTGAGGTACTATCGTGCCGTTTCCCCAGGGCTACAAGAGCGGGAACTCGCAGGTGTTCTCCATGACTGCTGCAGATGTAGGCGAGGTGCTCATGGTGACGATCTATAACGAGGGCGGGCAGGCGTGGTTCGTGGAGAGCATCGTGGTGGAGGAGGTCCGGCGGGGCAGATCCACCGAGTTCCCCGCGCACAGATGGATCACTGATATGGTCATGATACGGAGGGGGAAAGGTAGCTTTTTCCTTGAAGTAATTTAAATAAGTAGTTTGTCTTACCCCTTTTCATACCGTAGAAAGACGCTAGGGGGCTCATAATTGAACTTGCCCTATATATGCTATCGACAAAACGAATATTGTACAGATTCATCTACAGCCTCGTTAGTTATGCTGTCAAAAAACTCCCTGGTAAATGCATAGAAGGAGTTTCTAGGATACTTGCAAAGTGATTCTAATACTACACAATCGCCTCCGCCCCTAAGGCGTAGCCAAAAAACGATCATGTTTTTGACAACCACAAATTCATTAGATATAGCATGAAATTCACACTTTATCTTCTCTCAGCTTCTCTTCTATGGACAAGGGAGGAGGACGTCCTTCTTGGTCAGCGCTTATTCGAGCTACAAGAACGGAAGAGGCAGTTTTGTTGGCAGCACTCTGACACAGGTTTCCCCGGCAAGCTGGCTGCCAGCAACGCCCAAGACCTGCCTCCAGACGTTCGTCCCAGCGAGAGCATGTTACAGAAATTATCAGGCATATCGGAAAAGCTCACGCTACCGAAAGAGTTTCTCTCCTGCCTTTGGGGGAAAGACAAGCACAAGGTGGAGAACTTCGTTGAGTTCAAGAAGATGGTTCCGGAGAATGTTTACAACAGACATCGGCTGATCAAGCACTGGAAGTCAGACGCGGAGTTCGGGAGACAGTTTCTGGACGGGTTCAATCCCCTGGTGCTGCGCCGATGCAGGCAGCTACCGGAGACGTTTGCGAAGAAGACTGACGAGATCGAGAAGCAGCTGACCGGTGAAAAGTCCTTGTTGAAAGAGATAGAGGTGAGGCTACGGTCTAGTACGGAACGAGGTACGAGCAAGCATGAAGCTTTTTAAAAGCCTCTGTTTAATAACCGTTGTCATTAGAAAAATGAGTCGTATAAGATAACTGCCTTTTCAAGTTTAAAGGAGCTACATTCTGAAATGATATGGAAAAATGTGCATGTTAATGTTGTCGAACATCTAGTATTCTGTCTCCGCCCCATTTGTCAGGCCGGGCGTGTGTACGTGGCGGACTATGCTGATCTTGGCGGTCTCCGGGGTAACATCCGCGGCCGGGACGTCTTCCACCTAGCCGCGCCCACAGCGCTGTTTCACCTCACTGCGGCCGGAGACATGCTTCCACTGGCCATACAGGTGAAGTAGAACAACGTGGATCTATGTGACCCCATCATGAAATCACGTCATCACATTGGTGGGTTGGGTAGGTACAAGAGGCAAAAGTAGGAATGTTGAGTGAGAGAAAACCAACTCTATGGACCAAATCTCACATAATGACTAGTCTATAATGCTTAACACACCAACATGGCGGGTCACTAAGTTACCAACATTTCCATTTCAGTCTAGGAAAAACGAAAAATTATAGCAATATGCCTGTTGCTTGTTTATTTGCTTGTTTATTTGTTTGTTTGTTTGTTTGTTTGTTTGTTTGTTTAGTTATACCAGAAACCAGGACCACACACTACCATCTGGACCCCCGCGGACCCCCAATGCGACTGGATGCTCGCTAAGATGTTTCTGCGCAACGCGGATGCGCAGGTACACGCATTTCTTGTCGTCATTATAAAACAAAGGTGACACACTTAGGCGCACACGCTTCTTTAAGACTTATAAAAGCCCCTTTCTTGTAGGTGGATAAGACTGTGCAGAGTGTACTTCAATGTTTCAAAACTCTATACTTGCCTTCCCAGGTCCATCTCTTCGTGTCTGTCTTCCTCAAAACAAATCTACTGAACGAGGCGTTTGCAGTCGCCACCTACCGACAGCTGCCGTCAGCGCACCCCGTCTTCAAGCTACTGGCTCCCCACCTGCGGGACGTCTTCGCCGCTAACATCGTAGCAAGGAAAGAAATGCTCGGGGTTCGTAGTTTAGTTGTGACTGAGTAAAATGAATGAATATATAAATGAATAAATTGTAGAGTTAAGTTACAAGGGTCTAATTGACATACACGGCATTCATTAGCTCTACTATAATAATCTATAACATATTGAGGTTTATTGAGGAAAAACTCTCCTTTAGCTGCCCACCCGAGAATATAAACATATGTTCGTTACCAAAAAACTCTTCTCACATTTACGAATATTTTCTATGAGTCTACTTATGAAGGCTGTTGTTTCATACCTCCGTCATAAAATTCGGTTTGTATGGTTACATATTTGCTCCTTGTGGCTTCTTTTTGACATATACTTCCTAGCATCATTACCTTCGCCAAGAAGGTTATGTTTTCGGAGTGGCTGTGGTCTGGGTCTGTAGGTATGCCAACAACATAACTCGAGAAGCTGTGAATGGGTCTTCATGATATTTGGTAGGTGAGTAGCGGTTGTGGAAACGAAGATCAAGTTTGAAAATGGTTCACCTAGCGTTTTCCTACGGTACTGCAGCGGGTTGTGTATGTATGTGTGTTTGTATGTCAACAACATAACTCGTTATTAATGACCAAGATATAAATTTCGCTGCAGGAATGGTCTGTTATTGATGAAGTCTACTCCCTCGGGCGGAAGGGACGACGGAAGCTGATCGCCAGAGCGTTCTCACAATTCACCTGGCGAGAACTGGTCCTCCCCGCCTGGCTACACGACCGCGGCCTGGACAAACTCCCCGAGTTCGTCTACCGGGACGACGCCATGAAACTCTGGCGTGCCAGCAGGTGACACAAAAACTTCTACTCCAAGAAGTTTCTAGATATCATCTAGTTTCCTAGAACGTGTTGAAGTGGAAGATCGTAACGCTTTCTGACCGCTGTGTTTTTCTGTCAGTCTGTTAGAGAATCCCGGCAGTCAAAAAACCCTCAACATATGCCCCAAGATTGAATATCGTCTTCTAGATGTCATTTATGAGGAAAATATAGGAAATCGCGTAGCTATTTGTCGATGGCTACAATGGATTACAACAAAGTTAATAAAAACGCATTGAATTTTCGGCCGTCTCTACTACGATATCCTTCTTCAGGTTTGCACGATCAACCACTCAGAACACGTGACACGTCACTGAAAATGATAGGTACATTATATATATATATATATAGCTCAGCAGTACATGAAAGTAGTCAAATATAAATCGTTAACTTTCCACTTTCCCTCCTTTTTTGCCGATTCTATCTGCAGAACGTTGGTCGACCGCATCGTGTCGCTGTACTACGAGTCTGACCAAGACATTGGCGAGGACCTGGAGCTGCAGGCGTGGATCAAAGATCTCCATGACAACGGGTTCAACTGGGAGAACGTCCATCACGAAAGTACGAAGTTTCAGCAATTCATTATTTAGGAAATACTCAACACATATGCTTTCTGTTATCATCATTATGACTGCACTAGTCTATGAAAAGTCAAGTTTTAGAACCATTGTGTATTCTGAATGACATGCAGCCATCTATCTTGTCTGACTGAGCCGATTCACGGTTTAAACTGCGCATGCGTGAGGTCAAAGGTAAAGGCCCCTGACTTCTAACAGTTCTTGTATAGACCATGTTTAAAACCACGTCCAAGCTTGTTTTGTTTATATCTCAGGGGCTGTCAACTTTGACATATTACTCACAATGCATCACACTGGATATGTGCAGTGCAAATCGTGAATCGGCTTATAGAGCTGAAACTGAACCGTTCTGAATGTTACCGTTCTGAACCGCTCCTATTTTCCAAGCTGAAAATTCCTTATACCTTCTGGAAATGCTCCTTGCAGATGTCCCAAGCACCCTCACCACGCAGACGGACCTGGTGGATCTGGTCAGCGGCATCATGTTCAACTGCTCGGTTCAGCGCCGCGCACTGACTGCCGGGATGCGTGACATAGCCACCTTCATTCCCAACGTCCCTTTCGCCATGAGAGCCCCTCCTCCGACCAGGGCAGCAAGCGTTAGGCTCTATTCTTTTCTGTTATAAACATGTAGCCTCTATCAGGCTTAGGGAAACGGCTGGAAAGAGTCTGTAGCAATTGGCCAAATAGATTGAAGCAAACTGTACTCTTTATTAGCGGACCAACTCCCCTGGCATGTTATCTGTCTTTGGACAATTTCTATTCTTGCCAGCCGCTTCCCGGAGCCTGGTAGAGGCTAATCAACATTCAGTTTTCTAGTTTTTAACTGCAGGAAAATTGTGGTCGTAAAAACTCAGCTGGCATACATGAAGATTTGTCCCGCAATACTGGCAGTAGACTACATCATACCCCTAGCTGGTGCTTGTTAAACTTTGGAAGAAGTGAGGTGTATGACAGACATTTGATATTTGAGAAAAATGCTTATAGTGTGTAATTTAAAGCAACTATTATAAAATAAGCTACCGAGATTTCATGACACCGCGAATATGCGTCTCCAATGTAGAACTACTGTACTACAGAACTAGTGTTTCAACCGCGAACTTATAACACCGCGAAAACCTCCGTTCCCTTTTCTACCTCGAAATTCACTCCCCTCGAAAATAAAGGAATTTACAGTGCATAACCTGCGTGTTGATTTTTTTCAGTCGTCAAGTCGAGATGGTCTACCCGTGAGCTCCGACGCCGACCAGGAGGAGGGTTTGACGAGAGCGAACAAACAGCAGCTCCTGGCGGCTCTACCGGACAGACAGACCGCCAGGAAACAGATCGCTCTGGCTACGGCCATGTCACGGGCCACCGACAAGGGGGTAAGCGATCCGGACTTTTGTCTACCTGAAAATACAGATGTAGTGAAAAAAAAAAAACCCGCATCATCTGGACCCCAATAACTAATCATATACCGAAAATCAAACGAATCAGTCAAACCCACCGTGTGCTACAGCTGCGAACACACAAACACGACCGAAAACAGTACCTTCCCGCGGAAGGATATCTCCTTTCCCGAGGTACAAAAGAGCGAATCACAGAGGTACAATTGTATGAAGCGTTGTCGGCATGTCCTGAAAAATTCCCTATAGGAGGAATTCTAATTCATACTACAAAAACAAGTTAGGTTCGTGCATGCGCACTTTCGGCCTCTCAGCTGCAGTACATCAGACCATCTCCTTGGTTGTGCTAATACAGTTACAAAAACTCTACATGTAGGTACTTTCCGGAGGTCTAAAATCTCCAATTTCTTTATTTCTTTAGCAAATTTGCATACAAGGTACATGTATCCCTTTTACACCCTTCATTTTGCTATGCTTTACTGAAGATATCTTGGCTTCTGCCGGTAATCTCAAAGGTGTCCTTTTGGAAACTATAGACGGGTTCAAAAGCGAACCATTTATATCTCGACTCATCACTCAATTGGATGACGCCCCAGAGACTATTCCATCTTCTACAGCTTCAGGAGTCATTACATCATTAAGTTTTCCAGCTGCAATAAGGGTTGTTATATTCCTGAATGCTAATGGCAGCTGTGACAAGGCGCCATATGTTAGCGATATGCTTTTTGATACAACTTATTTGTCGCCGTAGGCCCAGAATTGAAGGGAGAATAGATAGCTTCCATTCCATGCCTCTATCCTGGCGTCTATATAATAATACATTCTGCCGACCGTTTTTTACTGATTATGTGCCGATTTCTAATTACTACCATGCATAACGGTAAATGTTATTGAAAATTGGAGTCATCAGGACAATGTGGCAATCAGAAAACAGGACGTAAGCAGCAAAGAAAAGCAATATGAAATGCCAGCTTAAGACTTCTATGGAGACTATGAAGCCGTCGCATTGGCGTCTTCTGACGTCCAAAGGACCCGATTTCCCGTCGGGGCTGCGTTACTGCGTTAGAAATAATCTATTTAGCTAGGAGACGGCAGACAGAGATGTCCTGAAACTGATCAAAGTGCGCACGTGGTGACGTCACAGATAAGATGAAGCTCTGATTGGCTGTGATCGATGATGCTTTGTTTTCCCTCTGAGTCGTGAGGAACTGCTGTGAGGGAAAGATGGAGAAATGAGAAAGAATTGCGAACGAACTTTAAAAACAACACAGCTTAGTGACAGGCTGAATAAATTTCTAAACGGGAACTATGCGGCTCTAGATGTCTTACTGAGGGACAACTGCTGTGTGAAAGATACCGGTTAGCCTGAGGAATGAATCCGCTCTACTTAATACAGCTTAGGAGATCTCTTCAACTATACCATACCCTCTGCTACTCTGAACAAAAAGCACATTCTGTTTGGGGAAACTCAATTCGCTCAGTAATGTACACGGGATAAGTTTGTTCTTCTTTTTTTTCTTCCACCAGCCGATGCTTGGTGAATACCCCGGGCGGTACTTCACTGACGAGCCCACACAAGCGGCTATATCAGACTTCCGCCGAACCCTCAAGCAAATATCACGACTCATCCACCAAAGGAACAAAACAGTGGGTTTAAAATCATATCCTGAATTTTGTACACTGCTGCTATGGCAACTTCTTTCTATTTCAAGCCGAGAAAACCATGTGTTCTTACAAAATCTGAAAATACAATTATGTTTACCTCCGCAGAAGGAAAACATATTGTTTTTGCTCAGTTTCTTCTTCCTCTTCTTCTTCTTCTTCTCCAAACAAATAAGGTCAATGACCTGGACCAGACGTCTGTCATCATGGTAAATGGTGCTGTAGCAGACACCCCGTGGTGTTGGGTTACATTTTGTAGCAGGACAGAGTTGGAGGGCCAGTCACCATATGGATGAGTTGGAGAGTAGGAATAAACAGTGCAGTAGTTTGTTAGGCTAGACCATGTGAAGGTAAACATTATGTATCTGCTTTGCAAAACCTTTCTAGTTGTTGTTACTTGCATGTGACTACAGGTTCACGTTTGAAATCAGGTGCCAACTCATTCGTTGCATATCATCCGTGGCCTATTTCGTTTTACAGGTGAGCGGCATAGAAGCCCAGGAACTTGTCGTGTCCTTTAAGGGAACGTTCAGTGAAATCTCCAAGGTGGGGAAGAAGACGATCGAGGTGCAGCGAGACGTACCTTACGATTGTCTTCTACCCGAACACATACCCGCCAGTATAGGCCCGTAGTGTGCATGTATGTATTTTAATCTAGGAATGGTTGATCATATTTCACTACCCCGTAATCTGTATACGTATACTGTATGTATAGTATTGGAATGTATTGCATTTATGCAGATATTTCTTCTGCGACTACATTTTTGTCAAAAGATGTCAGGCTTTCAATGTTGAAACTTGGTTAGGTACGTAGGTTGGCAAATACGCAAAATTTCTTTTCATTCAAACTATATCATCTTGCCAACCAAGGGCTGAATTGAGTAAAGACGCCGTTGCAATAGAGTTGCAGAATTGGGTTGTCATAACATTACAGATAAGTATACCTTTAGCGTTAGGAATAGATTATAGTAGAACTAGAAATGGCAAGAGATGTAGACATCACAAAACCAAGGCCAAGGACAAACCTTACTGTGAAGTTCAAGAAAGGACCGTCAGCAAAATAATCTTAATATATTAACTTGACTTAGTTCCTATGAAATAGTAATATGTGTAATGTATTTATGGCTGAGATGATAAGATTAAACTTGTACAGCTATCATATATAATAGATAGTAGTACTCTACGATGGATACGTATTTGATTACTGTAATTAGTTTACCCTCTGATCACATAACATCATGCTAGTAATATATTAATATCAGAAGAGTATATGATTACGCTTGATGTAATGCAATGACTGTTATTACCAGAGGTTTTGTTATAGTTGTGTGTTTGCATGTGTTTCCGTGGTTATTTCAACACGCTAGGCACGTCGGGAACACTACCAGGAAGTTAATTCAAAGGTCCCAGAAAAGGTTATCTCCTTTCCTGTCTTCAATTTCCTGCATGTTGCCTTACGGGATCGTTGACAGAATCAGCGAGAAATTCACAATAATGAACAAAACAAGAAACTTACAAAAATCCTAGGCATTTCACAGATACATGTATGACATCTTTGATTTTGACTGCGTTCAACAGCACATACCATTTGCTCATTCCGAACATGTAACACCATACAAGGGATCAGCTTATGATCATGCTTAAGGTATCATGATTAAGCCTTCCTCCAATGTTACAGTACAGCCATCAACATACATAGTGTCATACATAATATTTGATGACTGTTGTAATGCAGAAGTTGTATCTTTATATCCGTACATACTGATCATTTACTAGCATGCAAGGAATTACCTTGTATTATTACGAAGCCTAATGTTGTAAATGACACATCCAATATAACAGTACATTCATCAAAACCACTGCGCTCTCTGATTACAAATACTTGTACAGTCGGCGCCAACATGTTGTATTGAGAATGCTTAGCTAGTAGTCAAATAGCATTTCTCCAACAATAGGCCCGGGATTTGCCTGATCCCAATGTCAGGTCTAATAGAATGTTCCATCGCTCGCCCCTTGGTGATCTGTACTGTAGGGAGGCCGTTGGTTTACGGTGAAAGTCGCTCATTCGTGCAGGCATTCTCCTCTGCCGGCAATATGGCGCCTGGGTTAAGTACGGTAATGGAACATACCACAGGAGTTAAGCCTGCTTCCATGCGTTTCAACTGATCCCGTTTCCCAGGCTAGTCTGTAGGCACAAATTGATGGATGTACTATGTATGCTGGTATGACGGTGGCAATGTTCATGTATGCTTCGCCTCGTCAGCAACCGTTTCAAAGTTATGAATCATGTAAAGTGTTTTAGTTGCATGCAGTAAATCTGTTTAAATCGTTTCATGTTTTCTTTCTTTCTTATATTCGAGTAATGTACTACTGTAACAGCGCTAATATTTGTATATTAAATCACCAAGGTGTGGAAAAACACAAATTTTGAAATAATTATTGTTGAAATAAGAAAAAAGGTATCACTTATATTAGTCCACTTGAATTTTTGTCTCCGATCCTTTCATCATATATTGTATTTGTCTTAGCAAGTTTGCCGTCATGGTTTTCAATAGCATAGTCAACAGGAGATCTACCAATCAATATGTCATTTCCCCCTTCAGTAGACATTATCTGATGTATAAAGATCGCCCCCTTCCCATCAACTGGTTTATTGAATTGTAGGGAACTTAATGCAGTACGTGTCGTTGAATAGATCCAATTTCCATTCTCGGCGCGGCGGCCATTTTGAAAAGTGCTCCCGCAAGAGTACAATCTCGTGGGAACGTACGTGATCTTGCACGAAAGCGAGGTCGGCGAGGACGATCAAGTTTCATTCGACAGGCACGTCAGCACAATGCACCACATAACACATTGTTACTAACTGTTACAAAAGGTAAAACAAACGGTGTTGAACAACTGATGTGAAACATGATGGGTTTTTTTTTTCAAGTAAACTAGCGGTAGTATCATGAGTGCAATGCTGCTTCGCTCCGGCTCTTGTATAAGTTACGTGCTTTTTCGATGAGTACTAGTTTAGAGCATGAGTGACAAAAATTTTTTGTATACTAGTAAAACTGTTAAGCTTGGGAATTTACATATCATGTTCTCATTTTTGTAATGCATACCAGCGTGTCTGTGTCTACATATGCATCGATACTCTAAACGTGCTCTTGTGTTCAAACATAAAGAAATGGATACCATGCATTCTGCATGAGCTGGCTACGTCATGCCGCGTCACCTTGCCGTGGGCTGTGACATCACAACTACGTCACAAATGGAGGAGCTTCCGAAGATGCATGGCCGTGACGTCACTGAATACCACCCCTTTCCGCTCGTTTCTGTTGATGTTGATGGGGTTCTTTATTCCGCAACAGACGATTCAGCGTCGCCAGCTCGGAAAATCATTAGCGTGAAATTCGACACCGGCAATATGTAATGGGGGTAATACAATCTCTGTGGCGTCATGGCATCACTTACTGCTTACAGAGTGGAGCCATTCAGGGCATCCGTTATGGTTATACTAATCTTACTAATGATGTGCCATAGATTCGCTCTAATCCAGCCCTACTTTACACACTACTCGATCAGGAGATGGCGGTGTTATCAGTCACTATTTGGAACATTCCAGAATCTTATGGTATTCTCATATAGAATGGAATCCTGGCCAGTCGTACTTTATACAGTAAGTTGGGTAGGAGGATCCTTCCAAAGGCTTATTGGATTGTCAAGGGGAATGACGTCTCTTTGTTTGAGAATCTTATTCAAGTTATTGAATGCTCTTATATAGCATGGATCCTAGCCCACTAGTCGTACACGAACCGCTCTAGTGAGAGATGTTGAGTTCTTATCTTAGTCGTTATGAAACAGAAGCACAGAAATCTGGGTCACAGGATCCTCTCACAAGCTAATCTGCCTTTCAGGGAGAATGACGTTTCTTTGTCCCTGGGGATTTTCTTGCCTTCAGTAGCAATGCTTCATTTTCCAGCGCTGGAGACAGAAGTAGGTTAAGGGTGATGCTAGCCAGAAGGTACATGTAGACATGTAATCGCGGCAGACAGAGGGGTCGTTTGGGGAGGTATCCTCTAAGCCTCACCGCTTCGGCAATTCAGGAGGCGTGCGACAACAGACGCAGGTGCATTATTCCTGAGGATTTTTCTCGCTCCACCGCCAGCCGAGTACCTATTAATTACGCTAACCCGTAACCAATTCCCTCATTATTGATTTATGAGGGTATGACGTAGCCCAGTGCGGTGTCCGTGACCCTCGGTGCTGCAGCAGAAGGAAAATTGATCACTGGTTTAGATTTCTGCATTGAAATGGCAAAATCAATGAGCGAACGGCTTGTGCCCGCGTGGAGTAGCATACGGCATCTTAGGAAGGGGGAGGGGGGCATGGACGCACGAGCGCTTGTAAGAAGATGTAGGAAGGGAAATCGTAACGAGAAGGGGACTGTTTGATCTTACGAACGTACCTACCTGATATTGTCTGAAATGTATTGTGAACTATTGTCAATTCAGGGCCACTTTTGCCATTTGAGGACACACAGGAACTCCTTGAAAGGTAGAATTATACAGTTATCGGGAAATAGGAAAAAGTTTGCAAGGTTTTTGCTTTACTTTGTCTGCTCTACCTGACACTATCCTACGATCTATACAGCCATTTAAAGATAATCACCACATTGGGATGCCCTATAATTAGGTGTAAAGATCGTTTAATAGGTTTGGATATCTGTTACGTAAGAGATCAATACGCCAATGGTTTAACTACTACTACTACAGTTACCTGGTTCTTTAGCCCTTTTGGGCTAGAAGTTGTGTGTGTATTTTCATTGGTCATCTACTGCTAACGTACAGAAGTCTGGAGATCGTCACTAGTTACCTCAGCCAAGGACGTTATGTACTAGGTTAGATTGGCTTGTGGATGAGTGTGTGAGTGAATGAATGATCAGTGAGTGAACAGTATAATTTGAGAAGTTGTTGATGGATGTTTATGATATCTAGTACGTGACTACAGCAAATGGTGAGTCAAGTTTGTACATATGACAGCATCAGATGGCACACGTGAGCAAAAAAAAACATAACTGCCAACTTCCAGCAATAGTTTCTCTTCTTTTAATTTATGAAATGTACACCTTCAATTAACCACGTACTTTACATGTCGGCTTCTATCCTTTCTAATCATCTTTGAGTTCGTCTCACAAGTAACAAGTTTTCGTACAAAACACATCACCTGCGATCAGAGTTGCGTGGACTGAGAACTAGCCTCAGTTTCTGTCCTCAGATTCTTACAGCTTGGAGGTAACGACGGAGCGCTACAAGCAGTTTTACAATCATGGGACATCTTATAATGATTCATCTATGTGTTGTACTTGCAATCCTATCGCACGACGTCTAGCAAGCTAGATCATGAACGGAAGTTTCTTTTTTTTCAACATTGGGGACAGAGCATTTGTTGATAGATTCAGAAACATAAACGATATTTACAAGCAAATCAGAAGTAATCAATAACCTTTCTTAAACGTAACAAACCGAATTAACCAAAATTATTAAAATGGCACGTGCTCAGCTGGAATGACTAACCCTCTTTCTGTAGCCATAGCAACGTCACAAATATGACGTAACAGGCATGTCAAATAAACACCGGCTACTCTATTAGGAGACTTTCGCACCTCAAATAGCAACCTGCAGTTTGTCATCTTTTCAACATGCGCCAAATTTACCCGTAAGCCTATGTAAAAGTGTAAACCAGCACATGTGTAGACTACATCCACTACCTCCCAATCCTTATTGCTCCATTTGTTGTAAGTAGCAAACACGTATTACATCAAATGTTTAGAAGGGTGACAAATCACATGGAAGTCATGTCAATATTCCGTCTCGAAGCGTGCAGTACAGTACTGTTCAACTAGATGGCGCCAATGTCAGGATTATCAAAAAGCAGTAAACATATCTCAAGATTTCAGAGTTGTATTAAAGTTGTTTTTTCGGTGATTGTTCTAGCCTTATTTGCCGTTACCATCTAGTTGATGTTACCGTCTGTTTTCCGCACCATTTCGTATACGATACTTATAGGTATTTCTACGTTTGTTACGTTTCGAAAAGACGGCCTCAAAAGAGGCAAAAATCTTGAATTTGTCGTTAGACCCACACCAGTGTGAGAACACGACAAATCCACACAGCCCTGTAGATGTTAGGGATAACACACCAAATTATTACTGACACTTTCTTCGTCCTTCTTCGACAAACACGATCACACAATCTCATCGATCACTACTTCCGATTTGACACATTGCAGTCTTAGTCGTTGGGCGGAGATTGTTACTTAACTTCTTCAGTTCATTCTAAAAATCAACAGATTCACTCAATTTTACTGTCCGTTAAAGTAAGTATAAAACATCAATGACACCTTTACTTGCAGCCTGAGCTTGCTTAAAGTTAGCGGTGGTAGAAAATCTGCAGTGTGAGGTACCCCTTTGTCAACCAACAAAAATCCTCTCATACCAGGTCCGCCGCTTGTATATATCAAGCAACGACCCTGCGATCCGTTCTACTCACTGCGTTAGCGCTTGCCAACCTTCACCAACCAATCACGTCGGCGCCTACGGTCAAGAGGCAACGTGATTGGCTTCCCTTGAACAAGAGAAGGGGGTGTTATCTGGTAGGCTGATGGCTGACCAATCGCTTCGGCAGCGGGAAGGACGAATCACAGGCCAGTACGCCAGGACCGTTGCATGATGAGAAGATGCCAACAAAGTGTGTGATAAATTATTGTGACCGCTGTCGAAACTTGGTGTTTAGAGGAAGCACATATAGTACAGAAAACACAACTAGACCACCCGTTCACTTTTGCAGGCTTGAAAAACGGCCTAATAACTTTTACGTGTCTGCGCTTTTAAAAAAGTGACCCATATTGAGTTATATATACGTAATTATAGTTATATCAAATGGGGTCCACTACTACGCATGGACGACCAGGAATAACACCAACGACACAGCACTTCACTTAGTAGTCATTCAAACTACCAAACAACCCGGGCGACTTAGAGAAGAAAAATCTCAGTAATGTGTTTACAAACGCTACAACTTCGGATCTGTGCTGTACAGAAGGGACAAATTACCGAGGACAAAATGTAAAATGCAGCAGTTACAAAACGGCTCTCTTCAATAACACATTATGAAGTCCGGATCCTGACATGCATTCCGAATCTAGGCTAATTTGATTCGTGTTAAATGATGAAGGTGTGTTGCCTGTGCAATGCTTCGAGTGGAAAGATGCTCTCTCGATTAGTTAATATTCCCAGCATGCTATGCGGCGTGACAGATTGACATGCAGCGTGACAGCATGCTATCCGCCATGACAGATTCGAATATTTTCCCAGCATGCTGTATGATACTCTGATCCGCCATGATGGATTCAAAGGGAATGACATGGGTGCGAACTTGATACTTAGCAGCTTTAAGCTGTGATGGAAAGCAAAACAAAAATATTTATTTTTATATTGGAATCCATTTGTTGACTCTTCATTTATGCATGGTATATCACGCACAGGATGGACGTCATTTACTACATACGTTAGAAACACAGACTACAACAACAGAATTGCATCCTTTGCTTGTTGTTGCACTTGTTTACACTGCATAGCGTTAGTTCATTTTGTATGGGATAAGTAGAGGGGGGACTTCAATTGGCAAAAAAAAATTAGGGAGAGAATGCCACTGAAAACAAGGGTACCCCCCATGCACCCAGGATGACGGGAACACTTCAGAATACTAGTATATTTTCAGGCTGGGCGCAGTGTGTATTCTCTCGATTGTATAATCAAAATGTTATTCAAAACAGTAAACTATCAAACTAATGAGAAAACTGGGGGACTTGATTTCAGTTTGTTTCTTCCGTTTCCCTTAAAATTGGAATGAGTTCGAAAACCCTTATATGTTTCGTTCTCAGATGAGAAGATGCCAACGACTGTTCAAGTTTCTCAAGCTCGACAGAACTACTGCAGTAATGGTAAGATTTCTGGGCTTGAAAATACGTTTCATCTGTATATATAATATGTAAGCAAGCTCTCAAGCAGCAGACTTGTACCAAAGCATTCCTCTACATTTTAGTTAGTCCAAACGCCCCCATATTTCTATGTGAACAACACATTTGACACCATACATCTAATTTTGTCAGAATGTGCTTTTCAGGACAACATGATGCAAAAAATACATTTGCTAAAGCGCCGATTTTCTTAGTCATAAGTGATTTCGAAAAGTTGGAATTCCTCTCTGTTAAAGTCTTGCTCCCGGAATGTAAAATATACATTTCATCATGGTTGTCATCTACAAACGATATGACAAATGCCAATTTATGTACAGCTGATCACTTATAGTAATATCACTTCGTTTTACCACTGATGTTATAACTAGAACAGCAGGCGTTCGTGTTAATGCAAACGAAGAAAACAAAAACGTTTTCACATAAAAGGGTAGGAAGTATACCATCAATCACAACGGACATACCCACTCTCTCCACAACAAGCTGTACAAAATCTTCGCGATTATTCGCGTAATTGTACAATCTATTCTTTTATATATATAATGGACTGATTATACTTATGAGGTTCTTGTAGACCAGCCTCAATTGCAAAGAAGGAGGATACCTCCTTCATATCGCTAATCGATTGAAAAGGAGTCTCTAAGATTCGGGTTGATTGATCATTGTTGAAGAGGAGCGACTTCAAATTTGTCTTCTACGCAGCTTTGTGTCTCTAGCCTTGGTCTTTTTTTAGTTCTTAATCTTCTGTCAACCTGCTACCTCAGTGCACCTAGGGATGGTATTGTAGGGCATGTTACATAACTACCTTATTGCGTTAACTTTGCCCGTTTCACACCCTTTTCCCCCTAAAGCCTGATATATACATGTCATCATCGGTCGATAAGCCAATAGGATTCTCCTATCTCACTCCTGCTATTTCAACTCAATCTACAACTCTTTCCCATCTACCAAATGACAGAAAGACGATTAAGAGGTAACTGGCATTCCTTAAAAGGTGTTGCGCTTGGAAGATTTAGCTGTCCTTATCTCGTCTGTCGCTGGAGTCTTTTCCCGCGAGCTGCATCAGCCGCTTCTTGAAGCTGCCCCTCTTCTTCTTGAAGCTGCCCTTCTTCTCTTTCTTCCCGTCTTCAGGAGACTCTGGGGAGTCTGGTTGGCTGGGAACGTCCAGAGTGATGCTCTTCGGAGGTTCGGGATGGGCCAACCTGCACAGGGAAGATGATGTTAATCACAACATCCGGGCACTTTTGACGTCACGTTTGGTGGAAGTCACGTGTCAAACGTGAGTGGGTCAGAATACGTGACGAAGACCGAAGAGTTGATCGAAAATTTGTATAGTCCTTTTCATAATAATTCATTGACACAAGACTAGAGAGACATGACTGCATTAGGGCATTAACATCTTTCAAGAGAATCATGACTGTGTATGAGATGATAAAAAAACGTTCTTGTTGTTTACGATACAAGCCTCTCTGCCTTTTACCCAACAACATATGATATACCGGTGATAAACTTGCTCAATGATAATGGTAATTAATGATGTCGGTATACGTAACAGCTTACTTAGCTAACGATCAACACCATAGGGAACATGAATTGAACAGGATAATTCTACACCCAAATTTTAGCTTAAAACTTCATGTGTTAGTAGAATTCATTCTGAAGACTTCAATGACAATGGTAACTGTATAGCTGATCACGAATATATCAACACAACAGGGAGCATGGATTCAACAGGACAATCCCATAGCTGTTACTAATTTGATTTATAGCTCAGGCGACACAGCCACAACATGCTGATGTTCAGCGCCATGCCAACAATGTACACAGAGTCAGCATGTCTTCACAGACAAAACTCAAACACACTGCTTAACGATAAGGCAATAACAGGATTGTCAGTTTGGTGTAATGCGATTTTCTGAGATCTCCTGGAAAGCCGATTATTGAGTAATTCTGTTATTTACGGGTCAAGGTCAAAGCCAAATCACCTGCTCATCTTGACGAATTCCTCGAAATCGATCTGGCCGTCGCCATCTTTGTCTGCGACGCGGATCATCTCGTCGATCTCGTCCTCCGTGAGATCTTCTCCGAGATTTGACATCGCCCTGCGCAACTCCGCAGCGCTGATGAAGCCGTTCCCGTCCTACGGAAACACAGGAAACTTTAGAAGAGGTTTGCACTCACGTGACTATGACGTCAGAATTGTCCGCCATCTTGGATGGTTAAACCTTCAAGTTGCCAGGTAAATTTGTAATTTGTACATGTAATTACAGTCAGTGAGTAAATAAAGAACTTTATTGCTCAACAATTTTTCAATATATTAGGTATTCCAAATGGTACAGCCATGATAGACTTAATTCACTACTTATCGACAATTATAGAAGACTAGGCTATTCTATAAGGAGCTAGAATGGAAGTTATAATTAAGCAACTTGCATCATTTCAACAATGTGTCTATTTCGGTCTAGTCACGTGATGATAGTATAAATTAATAATATGGCCGAACAAGCTATCGAGAATAAAGAAAGGCATTGGCTTGACTTGACTTGACTTGACTTGAGTATATAATCTCGCTTTTCTAACGTGATGTAAATAGATTGCATGATGACAGTGTTATGGAAAATGCCAGTCTAATATGTACTTTTCTACCGTTGATAAATACATAGGTGATCTTGACATTCCTCTTCCGAATGACCTTGAGTGTAAATGCGTGACTCTACCGCTGCGGCGACCTTGTGACATTGCGGGGTCAACAATCCATTTTTAGCATTCCTTTTGATCAAGGCACTCTCCCTTCTAATTAATTTACCGTGGCAGTGATGAGCAATTGCCCGGCGGCGGAAGCGCAAATGGAAATGGTTCACTTAATATGTCAAATCAATCCATCTATTTTCCCCTTTATCTACTTAAAGCCTTACTTCTCTGGGTTAATATGAGTATGACATTTTCCGAAGCCACGTAATGTCCTGCAGCCAACAATTCGACGGCGCCGGTGTAATTAGTTTTTTGTAAGTTAATTGACGCTGGGCTCATTTACGTGCGGATCCTGCTGTCTCTGACCGTATTAGTAGGCCGCTGAACTGCAGTTACCGTTTTATCTGATTCAATTCAGTCATCTCTAATATCTGTCTGAACAACAACAGAGCACCCAGGTCTACATGAAATAACTGGCACGCCTAAGGTCTGCTACCTCTTGCGAGTTTGTGAAACGCTTTTTAAAAGCTTTCTATAAGGCACGTGAATGAACAAAGAACTTGACCTCAAAATACAACATTCACATCATCTCATCTCTCGCTTAGTCTATAAATACAACTTCACTAGTAAACAATTCTTACAGTGTGCAAATAGGTGAATGCAATGTTTAGATCTTAGAAACAGTTTTGGTTTCTTTTCGCTTCTTATAACTAGTCCAATTGAGAACAGACACGCTTTGTTACATGTACATGGTGAGGAGAATGGAATGAAAAAGAGCAGGCGATATTACAGTTGACGCAAAATAGATAAACAAATAAACTGACCACGTCGAAGACTCGGAACATCTCCCTGATTTCGACGTCCCGGTCGACAGTGTGAATCCTGGAGCCCATCATCGTCAGGAACTCTTGGAAGTCTATGGTGCCGTTCCCGTCCACGTCAACACTCTTCATCATGTCCTGAACAAGAAGAACCGCCAGAGGTCAGTTTGTTAATCATTGTATTAATCATTGTAAAGCATTCAAACAACTACTTAGACAGTGGTAGAAATATAATCTCCAAGCAGATCTTTCGGTGTCTGCAAAGACAGTATCCATTTGTCAGACAGTCGGTGGCAAATGGTAACTGTCTGGCCAAAGGATACTGTCTTTGCAGACACCGAAAGATCTGCTTGGAGATAAGTAGAAATACTTTTTTCAGTGTTCTGCAATATTGCACAATGTCAAAATTTTGCTCTCCAGTTTGGAAATACTTTCTGCAAACATAGACTCATGAGTTTGGATCTAAACCCATGGCATATACAAAAAGTGCATGTTGGCAAACATTATACATGCAATTTGAAAGATACATGCAAAAGTACTAGTATACTAGTATTATAGTCAGTAGTAAACACAAAAGCTCTTAATATAATGGCGACACCATTAAACCCCTAGCCTGATTTTTTTCAGTCTGCAAAATTGCAGGTTGTTTAATTTTTCTTCTACAATATTAAAACTGTCTCTGCAAAATGCAGACTGCAGGTGGGTATTTCTAACACTTACAATTCTTACACTCAACACAGAGAATATATACACTAACCACCGTCGACTTTTCGGTGTCCTTCAAGTTCAAAAACTGGAATTTTCCTTCTCATAAAAATTCTCTAATATGTTCTCGAACAACACAGATAACCTTTTGTTCTAACTTCGGGGGACATCATTGTGAGCGAAGATGACACGACGGAATGGCATTGGCATGTCAATGACGCCCCACCTCAAATAACACCAGAGTCCCAGAAGCCCATATCCTGACCTAAGGGTGGAATACCTTCCCTATCAACCCAATACAACAATTCGTCAAGACGTGGCTGTCGCTGGGAATGCCTTGTAAGATGATTCAAAGCACAGCCACACCGGTCTTTCTCTTAGCCACCAGCGATATTTCGGGATCTACGTTACATAAGGTGGTATAATGGATAACCCACGTACGCGGGGATCTAACCCTTGATGAACAGCCTGTCAGGATCTTCCAGCTGGTGAAATATCACGAGCTGTCACATCAAAGGAACCTCCTCAGGAGCTATGCATGAGTTCCTCTCCCACTCATTAAATTTGGATCAGGGGACGACAGTTTCCCCATCGGTCACATCTTCAGATGTTCGCATGAGAGGATTATCTTTGTACTAGATATGCTTTTATTTTTGTGTAACAGATTAAACTGTCAAGAAGTCGGGCTTACTCAAATGTTGACAGCTCGAGCCTTTGACTTCATCATGGTAGTACTTCAGATAAACATCTTCGCATCTTCGCATGTATGGATTATATTTCTTAGCTAGATATGATTTTATTTTGTATAACAGATTAAACTGATTAAACTGTCAAGATTTTGGATTTGCTCAAATTTCACAATCAAACTGCAATTTCTAACGTATCTGTAGTGACACGTGTCCAACTTTAGGTATTTTTGTGGCGATGGCAATCTTTTGAATTTTGGATTTCTGAAGTTTTGTGTCGAAATACGACCTTGCACAGGGTTTTTTCAACTATCAAATATTGTAACTTTATGTAACTTGTGGCTGAGACCATCAATGAATCTCGCCTGTACATTACATGCTGCGGGTAGGCATTCAAGACCTTCTTTACCTGGAAAAACAAACATACAAACAAACAAACAAACAAAACAAAACAAACCTCAATCTCATCGCCGGTGGGATCGTGTCCCAGCGACCTCATGACGGACTCGAGTTCCGAGGCCGTGATGTTACCGTCGCCATCTTTGTCGAAGAGCGAGAACGTCTCCTTCAACTCTTTCACCTTGGACTGGTCCATCTGCCTCGCCATTGGTGTAGACTCTTTGACTAAACCTGTAGACACATAAGTAAGACACATAAGCAACACCATTGGTGTAGACTCTTTGACTAAACCTGTAAACACATAAGCAAGACACATAAGCAACGCCATTGGTGTAGACTCTTTGAGTAACCTAGTACATAAGTAAGGCCACGGAGGTTTAAAATGAGACACATAAGCAAGACACATATCAAGACACATAAATAAGACACATATATAACACATAAATGCTCATCTGCTTTGAACAGCTGTTTGACATAGCAAATAGCTAAACTTGTTAGTCAAACTTTGGTCGCTTTTGGGGAAGCTAATTCACGAGTATCTAATCACACCACGCGCGCACATAACCGTCATTTGACGAGGAACGCGACTGGCCATAATGATGGTTCACACAAATGTCAGTTCCGGAAAAACAGTAGGAGGTCCCACGGTGGAGCGTTTTACATAATGGTTACTTAATAGATAGTCTTACTACGAGTTGAACCTTGACTTTTTTGTTCAGGAAGTGGGGGAAAGGTCAAGTTGATCGCGCTTCAAATTAAACACTCCCCAATGTGCACTTATATAACGTAATTACGGTGATTTACAGGCAATTTCCACACCTACGCCCTTGTCGTAGGAGATAGATGTCAGGAAAATTAGTCTGTGGGGCTTATTTGCAAGTGTAAAAAACTTTATACAAATACCCAAACCATTGTCCTTGACGTACTAGAATACAGGCTTAAGTATGTTGCCGTCATCAACTTACTGGTTTTGTTTTATAACTACGTGTATAAGCATGATAAGGTGGTAGGGAAAGTCTTTTCTAACTATGTGAAGGATTTCTGGAGGTTAGTTTCCAAAGACTAACATTGCTCCGAATTTGTCAACTCTAAAAAACCGTAGGTTTATAAAAATTAACGTTTGCCTGCAATCATCAACAGATTAGCATCCTACACTACACTACACTACACTACACTACACTACACTTGTACCGTCGTAACTGCGGCGTTAAACACGGGCGTTTAGTGTTTAATTAGAGCGTGGCACAACAGCTCGTTCTCACGTCGTTTTCATGCATGCTCGGTTGGCGCAATCAGTGACCCAATCATCGTAGTCATCATTCATCACCTAGTGCATCAGGAGACATGTCTCCTGAATCTTAACATGGGCTTGTGTCCTTGACTAACTTATTGCACCTGCACGACCCTTATTTACTAAAAGTAATTTAGGAATATCGCGCCATCAGTAATATTAGGGCACCAAAAAGGAGAGCTTTTTGCAGCCAAAATGTCAATGATAGAAAAATTGGGTGCTATTTGCTCCTGTCAAAAGAAAACATTAACCTCATTCTTCAACCGTGGCTCATCCGTGTCCATCACGTGATGTGCGCTGCTACACAAAAAGGTCAACGTCATCAATTACGGCGCACCGTATGCTATTAATCTTTAGATAACCCACAATTCACCGCCTAAAAACACACGGTAGGGGCAGGAAATTATGTCGACGCATCGCCGAGAACGCATGGAGCGCGACAAAACAATCACTCATAGTCTAGAAAGGGGTCTTTAAGAAGGCATGCTTCACCGCAGGCGGTATGACGTTGAATCAGACTGCCGTCCGGCTTAACCTCCTGTGCAGGCCTCCGAGCGGATGGGAGTTTTGATACTGCATTTAGTAGAATTGTTTAACGCGTTGTTTTGCCGGCCATCGTACAACCACCCGGACAGAGTAGGTCAGCTTTAAATTCAAAGCTCCTTGGTCAAACCGGCTGGTTGTAGGATGGTCGGCAAAAGAACGCTTTAAACAATTCTACTAAACACAGTATCAAAACTCCCACCGCTCGGAGGCCTGCACAGGAGGCTACGTCCGGCTTTGTATGGGAGGCGTGGTCTCGCTGCCCAGGTAGAAAGGTGACCCTCTATATTTGGCACGGAGGTGGAAGTAAGAGCCGCTAATTATGGCCATTAAAAACGGCAGAGGTACTTATCCTCAAGCTGAGAAAATTGTAGTCATACACAGTGTATAATGGGCCCATTATCAGCACGTGGGGAAATACGTCAGGAATCGCCCCTGCATATGAAGGTTAATAAAGGAAGTAAAACTGGAGCTGTGCATGTATATCTGATGTCTACGTACACCTACCCTACACTAGCCCATGATAAAACCAGTCCTTGGGTTACTTACCTACAGTCATTACTGGCCAAACAATGCCGTGAGGTTTTCACAGAAGCACGTTAAATACAACAGGCAATAAGATCCAAATCGGTACTACTAGGAACATTTTCACAACATTTTGGTGTACGGAAAGGAAAAGAAAGCGAGTGGTGCTGGTAAATATTGTCTGGTGCAGTAATTTAAGATGTGCGATAGCTGATACACGTCACCAGTAAGAGGTTGCACATCGAATTAGATTTCTGAAAACTGAACATGTTCGTCAAAAATATCTAATTGCTTCGATGGTCTTTAAAAGAAAACTTACTGCTTGTACATGTACCACCTTCCCGGCATCTATCATTGTTACCACTGCTAGACAGCGTTATCATCACTTCTACCGACAGATATTTGGCAGTCCTCCACACGAAATTGAATTTCTTACTGAGCAAACGGCATAGTACAAATTCTATATATAGCTACAACACGTGTAGCATGAACGCGTTGAACACGATAGAAAAATGACAAACGCATTTTGCTCCACCATACTACGACATGTCAAAAAAAGTCAACGTGACAATGCTGATGACTTCATAGATATGTAGCAAAATCTTCGATTACAACAACAGAAAACCATAAGAAAATGGGCAACCTACTTTTTCCCCAGGTTGTATAATGTGAATTCTAATTACAAAGTGTTCTGAACCCTAATAGAGCAGCCTGCCGCTCCAAGACGGAATTTTGACTCAACACTGACCCATGTCTGATTGATGGGTTTCCAGCTAGCGCTTCTCCCGGTTAAATTGTCGCCATGCATCACTCTATGACATGGGCAAACTTTGGGAAAAGGTCGTATGAAACATGGGTTCGGAGGTGTGCATGGCTTGTACGTAAACAAAGCCAATTGATTACAACATTCATCCGATGGTCCCCCTTTTTACCTTCGTCGAAGAGGTTATGTTTTTGGGGGGGCCGACTCCCAAGAGTTTGCAATGTGTGTTTGTTTGAAGACAGCGTAAGGTGGATGGATCACCATTATGCCATTTAGCGAGGTAAGTATTGGCAAAACGATATGGACGAGTTCGATTTTGGCTCCTTTCCTTGGTACTGCAGCAGAACTGCAGCTTTTTCTTAGTTTGTTCTGAAGACGCTAATGACCCCACGCTTGCATGTCTTAACGTTTGACCTGCTTGACAACTATGAAAATGCAGCGTCGTTTTTCTGGTAACTGTGATCGCAAGATGCCAAGAGTTCTTGATAGTTTTGGCGTCGTAGATTTCTAAAAATCATTCGACACAGCATCTCTTCAAAGCTTCTGAGTGAATGAATGAATGAAATTTCCATTAATATGCCATGCGTAATTTGTAAGGCACAGCTCATACGTATTTATATAACACGGTAAATTACGTAAACGCAATATACGGTACATGGGTAGTCAGAATGTTCAGACGTGAACTAAGTCAAATCTCACCATTCATAATTTACAGCGCAGATACATGGATTCTTGGAACGTCTTGGTAAGTAACAGTAAATGGATAAATTTCCTGTGACGTAAGATGTAAGATTAAATCTCTGAGCCTCACAGCCACCGTGCTCTTACAAGTGAACACACTGGTTAGGCAGCGACGTACGAATACCAATGAGACGGTTACGAAAACTCCACAAATCGGCAGCGGCGTTGTGCACCAGCAAATGTATGGTTACAATTACACACTGGCGACATCTCCGATATCTGGGAGGTCAGGTAAGCCCTGAAGGCGGCAGTGTTACGGCCAGACGTCAAACAGATGGGTACCTGGAATTACCTGAGCGAGATGGTTAACCGTTAAACAATTCAAACTGGCGCATAGCCGTTTCCGCTCTCATTTAAAAAGGAGGGGGCGATACCAATGTAAACCATAGTGTGTGGTGTCTTCAGCGAAACAGTAATGCTAAAAACCTATGAAGAAAAGACAAAGCCACATTGACGACGGTAAACGGAAAAGGCTCAAATCAAACAGCTATTAATACTGGTCTTTGCAATTGTATTATAAATGTTGCATTATCAAAGACCACCTCACACATCTTGTATTAACTCCTATACGGAAAACGTATCCTTTCGAATATTCAGTAGTCTTTAGTGATGTAACATCCACTTCTATTTCTGAGTTGTGTTTTCAATATCTCTACCAGTCTGTAAATGGAAATAATCCGTTCACAGCTTCAAAAGAATCGTGCCGCTAACAGTCTATAACTTTTCAATGAAAGCTCATCTGTGTTGGTAGAATCCATATATAGCTGTAAAATTTTAGCTTTGTTCCAACACAAAGGAAACACTCACCGTGAATTGTCAGTCGACCTCACCGACTTTCATCAGATGTCTGATTCACTGCACTGACTTTCCGGAATCCGGAAGCGTGATGACGTCTGAAGTGAATCAAGTCAGTGCAGTGAAAATTCATGGTGTTTCCTCTGCGTTGGAACAAAGCCCAAAATTTACAACTAAGACTTCAACTTTATTTTAGTACCAATCGTTCATCTTTGTGCTGCGGAAGCCGCGGCCATTTGAAACAGGATTTACGTAAATCCTACAATCGCGAGTACGGGATCTGATAAACGTTTTTCCACTCGTCTTCCTGATGACGTTGTGTCCATAGAAGTTTAGCCTTTAGCCTGTCACGACGCGGAAACATGTTGTGATAGATGTGAAGTGTGGATAGCTCACGAATCAGTGCCAAGAGAAACAATACATGGGTATAAGTTACCACGACTTGAAAGCTTTTTCCACTACATGCTGTCTTCAATCAGGGATTTAACTTCTTTCACTTCTACCTATCCTCTCAATCTCATGCCATGCCCACCACTTGTACGTATACGTCATGCAACGGTGGACGCTGGTGTACCGGCCTGCGATCCGCCCTCCCCGCAGCGTTATCGCTGACCAGCTGCCAGCCAATCAGATACTCTCCCTCCTGATGTTGGATGGGAAGGTACCAACAAATCACGTTGTCTCTTGACCGTAAGCGGCCACATGATTGGCTCGTAAGTTGTCTTAGTATTACTAGGTGACTCTGGGCCTCCATGTCCTTTTTTACCCTTTATTGGTTTCCCAGAGCCTTGGGTCAGATGCGATAACTTGGGGATGTCTAATGCTACACTGCATGAGCATAACATTAATTTCTGCTGAAGAAATCCTCTAAGTTCATGCACTTCAGGCCTCTAACCCTGCAACGCTTGTGCCAATGAATTCACAAAACTCTAGATGCCTCCCGGAGGTTTGAATCGCTGATTTCTTGTTTTCGTATGTATCAAACGATAAGATATTTCACGGCTGCAGGCGAATGCTGGGTGAGAAATCGTTACATCTTTGGAGGGCGATTTGTCTTCACAAGATCTGCTTGGAGATTCTTCTAAATATACCGTGTTATCAGCACCGACGTCAGCCATTCACACTCCCCACAAAGACTAAGAAAACCCCCTAGGAAGAAGTAAGACTTATAGGTGATGTAGATCCTCCCAGATTCGTTCCGGCCCTTCTTGAAAGAAATGTAAGCAAGACGGAGTAGCTCTTATCTAAGGGCTCTCACACTGATCCGCCAAAGATGCGTATGCTGTACATACAGTCAGCAAGTGGGGCGAGGATGGGGGATTTTATCCTTAACATCCTTCGTCCTAGGACGCACTGGGCATGGTATTCCATCTCTGTAACCGTCATTTTCCATGCCTAAAGGGGTTAGTGCGCCTGGCGAGGTTTCCGTTCTTGTTGAGCCAGATATCTGTCCGTCCATGGCATTTTGAATCGCGAGGAAAGCCCTGAATCCCACGTTATATTTGCAGAACATGCAAGTCGATTTAACCAACGGCTGCTCGGCACAGTGGAACGTTAAATAGCAGGGAACAAACTATCATTTCATGAACAGACGTGAGGGCGGTATCTTTTCAATTTGGAGGAAAGCTTCTGGGAGATTTTCTGGTCAGTCATTCCAGTAGCGTAATCAGCACCAAGGATAGCTCCTCGTGCTTAGCGGATCGGAAGGCGTGGGTTGCCATGAGCCGAGCCGTAATCATGTTCTTGACTTGTATGGACGTCATTGCTTCACACGGGGATGAGTTTGGTGGGCGGATCTGTCCCAGACAGGAGAAAAAAAATAATGTCTTGGATGTCTGGGTTGGGTAAGGGCCTGGTCACGATCGTCGCACGATCGTCATACGATCGCAAACTGAGAGCATTCTTGGGATAGCCGTACATACATGTGTCTTACAAAATTCAGTTGGTTCTGTCACAACCTGCTTGAAAATCCAACGACATCAAATTCGTAAGTCAAATGAGACCATGCTGTAAGGATATACATCTGAAGAACAATATAGAGCCACAATTTATTACAGTACAGTGCAATCGAAAGGCATTTCTGTACAACGAACACGGCAATCGCTTGAGGTATAGATATCTATAACCATGACAGGTAAAAGAGATGTTCCGGTTGTAACATCGAGTCCTTTCACCTTGTGCTGCACGGTTCGGAATCCGGCCGGCCCCTGGTCACCATCGATTGAACCGCCCCCGTATATGTACCCGTCAAGTCGCGACAGGGGTCACCCGTGGATACCGATATGCTGTTTTCATATGGAACCGTCTTGCATGCATATGGGTAGCCTGGTACAATGTTATCAGACAAAATATGGGGGCAAGTACGTAATATAAAACTGAAATCAAGACCACAGTGTTTTAGGTGAAGCTTTAAGAGACGTTGTATTAAAAACCTTGACTAAGATAGCTCCATTTGTATATATATATTTCCATATCATCGTCTACATATATATGTATACCAGTGGTGGGTTCTTTAGCTAGGACACTACACGGCCTCGCCCTCGAATCAGAACAAACCTATTCCAGAAATAAATAGCAGACTAGAACAAAATAATGGCCATACAAGTACTCATGAGGCCTTCTACGCAACAAACACATTTTGCATTCTGAGTGCCTTTTGCTTTGTAAGCCTTACTGATAGTATTCCAAATCATCTCGACGTAAGCAATGTGCGTAACAGATATGATCCCTGCGTTAAACTAACTCCAAACTAGAACGAACAAACGGCCGTATTCACGCAGCCTTGGCAACGCATCTCGAATTCTGAGTGCCTCTTTCTCTACCGATTGTATGCCAAATTATCTCGACGCAAGCAATGTGCGTAAAAGATATGATCCCTGCGTTCTACTCCATCGTAGCCGCGGGCCATAGCTGCTATCCGTGCGTCACTCCTCACGACGCATTCCCCTAATCTAACGACTGTTACTTACGTTTTATAATCTAAACGACCTGGGCAGCTTATTTTGTCGTAAACCGGTCGAACTCAGGATTAACCCCCTTTACGAGTTGATTTTTACTTTCTTGTTTAAACTGTTTAAAACGCCTTGTCAACTTCTTGCCGCACTTGTGCTAATACGACGACTGTTTTGTATCGCTCCCCTATATATATATATATCGGTAAGACGTCACATAACAAACTCGGTTGAACCTTAGATTAACCCGGATTTTACTAGTTGATTTTATTTTACTGTTTTGGCTGTTTAAAATGCATAATCAATACGGAATTGCCGCACTTGTGTTTCAACGACTGCTTTGTATTACACCCCTGTATATCGGTAAGACGTCAGAAAACAAACTCGGTCGAAGCTAAGATTTACCCGGATTTTACGAGTTGATTCTAGTTTACTGTTTTAGCTGTTTAAAACGCATCGTCAACCCGGAATTGCCGACCTTGTAACCTGTCGGTAGGACGTCACGTTACAAACGTTTTATCACATGGTGATCAAATTGACGGTAAAATTTTATGATACCTTCATCTTCATTTTAATAAGTTTACTTTATATCATGTTTTACTTATATATCATCATTGTTTTATTTATCTACAATGCCTTGTCGAGATAGAATTGCCGTACATGCGGATCAAATACTGTTTATTTATTTGTTTATTTATTTATTTTCCGTCATTTTTATCCAGGTTAGGGTTGCCCACTCAGTGGTAACACTGCTTTCTTTTCAGTGGGGATGCTGTTGTATATTACTCACTTCCCGTCGCGTTACGATAGGTTTATCGCACGATGATCACACTGATGGTGACATGAGCCGTAAAATTCGCTGAGCCATCCGACTGTGCACGATATGATGGAGCTAGATATCGCGTGTAAACGATCGCTTTGTGATGATTCAATATCACACATCTTAAACCGCAGACATGTAATATCCCCACACCACCTGCTGTCGTGTGAACGCACATACATCGTGAAACGGCAAGCACCAGCCCAGTCAGATTTACGGCTATACTTAGATCTGTTCTGTAAACATCAGCCGGATTAATTAAGACGCTTGACGCACGTCTTGGGCTGAAAAGGGAGACGCGCATTCATGAACACCATTGAGCTTCTGGTCTTCATGGTTAGGAGTCGCGCTGGGGGAATACAAAACGTTCTTCCTCTTCGCAAGTCAGGATTCTTGCTTAATTAAATTTTCTATTTAAAAGTTCCTATTGCGTATATACTTAGTCTTCATAGCAAGCTCGGTTGGCGGAGTTTTGTGGATTGTTACGAGCTGTTTTCTGATTGTAGACAGGATCTCTGATTGGTTCCAAGTTCTGAACGTTTGTCAGGCACACATGTGAAGTCACAATGTGTAAAGTGTTCCCTGTTGGCTTCCCCTCTAGCCTCTGCAGATTACACTGGTATCGCACAGTGAATGAGGAGCTACTTTCCTGGAATCATGCCAAATATCTTGACGCCATATTGGGAATCCTACACAATCCTAGCGGCTTTTTTGTAAGTTATGACATCAATTGCAAAGTGAAAAACGAAAAGTAGGAATAGTAAGAATACAGAAATGTAGATATCCCCTGTGTAAGATTCATCTTCGTCTAAATGCTACCTACGTACCTACAAGTTTCTGAATGCTTCTCCACATATCTACCACGTGTCATACCTACGTTATACGCGCTTAGTAAATTCCTGGAAAATCTTTAGCCATACATGAAGTTATCCCCAGATAACGTCTATGATAAAGAACCCTGTGACTGGGATTTTCCCTCGGCTCGGTCTCTCAAAGCCACACAGACTGAAACCTTTCCCAGGAGCGACACGAGAAGTCACCTCTGACGTCACCAAGGCGCGACGTTAAGGAGATCGGCGCGCCTCATTTACAGACACAAGACGCTGACAGAGACGCTAACTCATGCAAAGGTCAAACGTCAAACGCATGGGAAGACATACAGTCCCTCTGACACACAGCTGCCGAAATTAGGGTTGTCACATTAACAACTTCAGGAGGGCGGGGGACAAGTGTTTGAGTTCTATTGAGATCCACGAATAGCTAGTCTGGTTACCAAACCTATTTTAGCTGCCGAGTCTCTTTTGTCCTGTATTTGCGGAGAGGACAAAAGAGACTCGGCAGCTAAAATAGGTTTGGTAACCAGGCTACATTGTACAAATAGCTTCATAATGAGCTATTCTTTCTACAGTCTATGTTTGAGTTTGACTTCATTGAGATCCACTTTTAGTCAGCATTTTACCAGCTATTCTTCCGGTCTTGCATACACATGTAATTTACAGAAGAAAAAAAACTATACAAAGATACAAATTATTCAGTCATAGTACAAAACGTAGTGACTTTTTGAAAACTTTAACTGCAGTCAAATAACTACTATGCATCAGCGTACTATTATTATCTCTAGTGCATCCAGAATTGCATTTCACATCTCTTTGTCATTTTGTAAAGAACATCTCCCGTACTATCATTCCCACTAACTCCACCACATGCTGGAGCCTTTATTGAGAAAATGGGAAAAGTTAACGTGATCTTGAACGGGGCAAACTAGTTTGGGAAGTGGCAGACGGTAAAAGACGGGCTGCTACCAGTGACATCACGAAGACGTCACGTACACGCACGCCTACGCAGGACGCGTAATTGACATTGGCATCCCGACTGTCTATTACATTTTATTGCGCACGTAAATATCGAAAATAACCGAGCACGTACTGAGAGCAATATCGATGATCGAGTTGCCTTCATCCCGGCTTTTGTGCCTGCCTATTACATCCATTATTGTCCTTACGCATGGCCCTGGGTTTTTTTACGTATTGGAAATCACTGGGAATAGGTCGGAAGATTGTCCGTAATAAATTTGTTTCTATTTCAGCCTTTGTGACTGTCTATTACTTTTATCGGTTTTATGGCGTCGAAAGGATCGGAAATAACTGACAATGATCCTAGGGGGGTATTGATACAAGGGTCGTTTCTATTTCAGCTTGTGCGACTGTCTATCGGTCTGTGGCTCGACCTCAGAAATATCGAAAACACTCGCCTACGGAACAAGAGTATCACGAAGTAGCTTCGGTTCTTGTTTTCTTGGAAACCCAGAATTTTGACGTGACTAGCACACAAAGAACATCGTGTTGGGATATTCTAACTAGTCTATAACACGTGTTTTTCAAGCTCTGAGGGTTAGGAATTCAATCGCTGTTCTACTTTGAAAGCCTGCCGTGCCTGGCACGATCGGTTTTGATTTGCTCCCTTCAACCAGAGTGACATAAAAAGCGATGGGCACTGAGGCTGAACGTATAAAATTGTTTTCGCTCCGCGTGTTGAATAATTTATACCCGGTTTTGTGGACGCCTGTGATTTTCCTCTCTCTCCAGACGGCGTGTACTTGACGTTCTTATGGTCGGTTATGCAACATAACCATGCCGCGGTGCGTTTGTCCTGCTCGCTAAACTGCCTATCTATTTACCGTAATTCCCTAGGGGGTATATATGGGGATTACAATGTGTATCTTGGAGTACAAATCGAATAAATCGAAGGACTCCAAAAGTCGAACGCTTATCGAATGATAATGAGTTGATTCCAAAATCAATCAGAGTTACATATATGTAGGAATTAAACCTGATTCGAACGTTCGCCATTACTACATCCCCACGACGAATGAACATGACAACGTTCAAAACATACGCGAACAAACAACTGTAGCTCTGAAGGAAGCCGCTAGGGGGCAATGAATTATAACTGTACCATTCAGATTTACCAGGCTACTTCCAGATTTAATCACCCAACATGGCGGACAACGCTTACGTCACAGTCACGTGAGAGCTAACATCCTATACCGCTCCGTAACATAAAAACAATCTCTTTGGCCGGGGGAGATTCCCGACTCCGAGAAGGGGGATCCTTCCGGGGAGTTTGTAGGTTTAACCAATCATCATGGCGAACTATGCCTACGTCACAGTCACGTGAGTGCAAACTGTACCGCTCCGGCACAGAAAACAATATTAATCTCCTCGGCGGGGGTGATTACGATTCCTGACACCGCCGTGCGGGGGAACCTCGTGTCCCGGGAGCGTGCAGGTTTTGCTGAGGAGGCAGTCTCACCGTTAATGGATTGTTTCTCATCGTCACGAAAATATACGGCAGGGCAATCGATTCGTCTCGTGCAATCCCGCAATAGCGGAACGCGTGCCGGGAAAGTATGCGAGCTCAAGGCGTCTTTAACCCCTGCATGCATGCTGATGATTTCTTATATACCATGGGACACGTACAAGAGGAGGACTGGAAAAAAGACAATTCTTTAAACCCAGAGTTGGAGAAACTGTTGGGTGGACTTCGCTAAGGGAGGGATGTAATCTAGATATAGTTTCTTATACATGTACTGTATTTCTCTCCAATGCAGGGGACCGTATTGTTGTTTGCTTGTCTGTCTTTCTTTCTTTCTTTTTCATCCAAAACGCTCACTTACAGCTCAACTAATATCTACTTATAGTATGCGTTCCCTTCAAATATTGAGAGATACATTGTTTGTGTACATGTTTGATCCAGAAGTTCCTTGATAGCTCTATTAACACCCCTATCGCCTCCCCTCCCAAGTCATTGCCTTGGTACATATGAAATACCGTCTTCATCTACACATTCAATTACAACAGGCCTGTCGTGAAATAATATTGACATTTCCAACCGCCCTGTGCTATAAATAACTCAAGGAGTTTCGAGTGATACAGAATCGCTGAGGTGGAACTACAAGTAACGAGGAAAGAAAACAAGTTATATACGGGAAATTCCTGCATGATATGAGTTCCTCCGTGACTGGGGGCATATAAGATGATTCCCTTAAGTTTCAGAAGTAGAATTTACTCCTCCTGTGGCGACCTGAAGACTGTCGTACGTAGAAATGTAGAAACAGAACAGTACGTAACGCCTGCAAGAAGACTCAAGAACACTCCAGACCTGGTCAAACAAACGCCTCAAGCAGTTCAACACCGCAAAATGTTACGCCTTGCACAAAACAAAAAGAGTTACTCCGACGTGTAAACACTTACCGATTTACCGACCAAGTCCGTGAAATCCAGAAATAACCGAAACCCAGTGGTACATGCATACGTGTTACCTTATCGTCCGAGCTAAATTGGAAAGACCAAATCAAGAAAACGCCGCAACAGTATCGAGTCAAACCTGCACGTACGGAGGACGAACTGGAAAAGGGTGCAACCCCCACGGACATTCAGCACAAGGGTGTCATAGCCTCTACCAGAATCCTTGGGCTGCTACAAAAATAGTAACACTTGGCCAAATAGGCTTGAATATTTGTTTGTAAAAGGAGTCAGCCGCCCACATTGACAACCGGTACCGAGGCTAACTCCTCATGCAAATTATTCAGCCTCTTTGGTCGATTTCTTCTGATAGTGTTTTCCAGCAACCCAAGAAGTCTGGTAGAGACTAGCTAGTGTCACCAAACAAACTGAAAATGACCTACACTTTAGTTAGTGTGTCAGCGCTAGAAGAAAGAAGACTTTCCATACATGTGTTATGGGAAGAGTGCAGATATACCAAGCATTAGCCAGGCAAATAAGTTCACGAGCACACGTTTCACTTTGACACATAAAACCTGTGCTTTTGGAGTTTATGAGCGCATAATACAGGGATGTAGAAATCCTTCCTCCTTATATGCATATAACTATCTTAAAATGGAATTCATAAACATCGAATATGACAGCGCCTCCGTATATGTTATATTTAAAGAGAGGGCGGAGTTCCATATGCAGGGCTTCAGTTGGCATCACACTGATAACGGCTTTCGCCGGTGTTGTTGATCGCCAGAGAGTCGGGCGTATCTTTCGCCTGGAAATCTACCCTGTTAGTACACTGGGCAGGGCCTAGGGATCAGTGACCTATGAACATCGGGCGATCTCTACAAATCGTAATATCCAGATTTCTTCAGGGACATGGGACGGTCAAATTGGCCACCCGAGTACATTTGCTCCCGTAGATGGGGACCAATTAGCCTCTACCAGGCTTCGGAAAGCGGCTGGAAAGAGTAGAAATTGGCCAAAATAGAGAGATAACACGTCAGGGGAGTTTGGCCGGGGAGAGAACAGTCTGCCGCGTCCTTCGGATAGGCCCAGAGTTAGCCAGCGTGCCTGGCCTAACTGAGGGGTGCTGTGGTATAATTTGCTTGGGTGCATGTTGGCCCTGGAGCCGAGAAATTACAGCTGTGTAGGCCCTGGATCAGTCTGGCACCCAGGCTAGCTAGAAGTCTGCACAGGAGGCTACGATAGGCGAGCTATTTTCCCGCTGTGTGCCGCCGGATTGATGTATGGCGAACCGTTCGACGTGAAACATAAACCCGTCTCCGCCGGCGCGTGCCTGCGTAGTTGGCATGTTTAGCTGATGGGCGCTTCTATCCTCTGATTAATACAGATACACATGCAGCATTTGCATCATGCGACCTTTGCATGTCTTCCGCAACCTTTGGAGCGTATCATGCATACTGAACATACATCATCACCCTTCACACGTCGGCCTGGGGTCATAAAATTGGGTTACGATTATCAGCTTCGTTGAAAAACACCGTGAAGTCACAATTAGTAGAGTGCTCTTGATTAATTTCTTTCATCATTCTCATATGCCATTGACTTTACCGTAAACGTTTTTAAGTCAAGTGAGGTAAAATATACGTACTCGTAGTACACACAATAAAAGCTAATCGGATCCATAATCTCAAGACGACATAACTTCATATATCTATAATTAAAAACCTTCACGTTTTTAATTATAGATACTAATTTTTGTAGCGATAAATAATGATCCCATGTAGTAAAGGAACATGAGCGCAGCAGAACGTACAGCACCGCATCTAACGATGAACGGAGCTCCCATTGGTCCATTATGACGACCGTTGGCAACGGTCCAGAATTTGAAGGACGAAGATGACCGCATATCGTCTCTCCTGACAAACTACTCCTATACCCTATACTATTTGGCCATGTAATCGATTTTTCAGCTGACTAAGTTATAAGGCAATTGCTGTAAATAATAGATTCACGTGGTGGGCCCATGTATGCATGATTTGTCCTCGCCTATTCACTGTCATTGCATGAATGTCGCAGGATTGCATCACGGTTATACGAGACATACGTATTGTTTAATAATTTAGTTTACCGCATAGGTTTGTGGAGGTGTGATGGCAGTAAAATATACGTTTGGATGTGTTTCATTACACGTTATGAATCGAGCATAAGGTTACAATGCCGCAGCGACGTTCAATTATTAATGCTTGTAAACCAAGACAAAATATCGGATGACTATCACTTCATCCACGGTGATAGACGTGAGTGATTAGCTCTGATTTATGCAAAAGCAAATGTCGCCCATGGCAGCATAATCGCTGACATGTAATCCTGGGGCGATACAAGCAGCCAAGAAGATCCTTTTGTTGGTGTAAAGTTGAAGTTCAGCAGCGAGGTTTGGAGGCCTGCCAACGTGCCAGGGCTGAGAGTCCACACGCGATGTGTTGGCACCGGTACAGCTACTACATGTATGTGGCGTGATCCCTTCTTTCAAACAAACTAGATGTCGTAGAATTTATTTTTATGTCCCAAGTTGACCCGGGAATGCAGACTGTCATCATTAGCTACAGTGATTTACAGTAGAGGACTACTTGTAAGCGATAGTCGGCAGCCAGGGAGGGGAGGGGGGTAACAACGTCTGGCGAGCACGGTTGTTGTTCAGCGTGCTTGGTATAGTGTTTAGCAAGCCAGATTTGGGGTCAGATGGTCGGGAGAAATTCCGGCTGTTGTCGCTCACCTGACATGCATGCTACTTGAATGGATTGCTCGCCTCAGGGCAGAAAGTTGTCCATTATATTTATAGGAAAGAACGAGGGGACATTGAACCTGTGTGTATATACTGCACAGTTGAGTCTGTCTTTTATGTTACGGGGGCCTGCATGCCCTTTAAGGCAGAGCGTAATCAGCTGTTTGAATTCCACGTAATTCGTAACCGGACCGCTCAAATTTCAGGTAGAGCGTATAAATAATTGGTGCATTCTACGAAAAGGGCATTTGGCGCCTGGATTTAGTGTAAAGCGAATCCGAATTTAATGTAATACGTAGCCGCTGCCTTTCTGAATTTCGCCTAGAGCGTTGACCGTAACCTTCTCTCAACCGGGACGGGAGGCGGTACCGACTTCCCAGTGCTGACGTCACACGTGCGGAAAAATCACGTGTCTACAGCACTTGGGTCAGATAGCTGATGAAAACCGAGAGATTCGGTCGAAAATTCCCGATGAGTTAATGTCTTTTTGAGTTGGAGAACAGTGTAATTTTCATTATGTAATTTACCAACTCAGATGAACTTTCATGCTATAATAGATTTCATTTTTAAAAGATCACCAAATTAAACATCATATGCACGCGCTACTTACTGACTAACAACAACCATGGCATGGCATAATATTTCAATAGCTTAACTCTGTTTACTTGTTATCTGGACGATATCCATGTGACTTTTCTTTGTCTTGTGATGTAATTTTTATTTCAAGTCCAGTGGTGACGTGAATATAAGCATATTGCTTGAGTGCGTCACTACTACGTATTGTACTTTCCTTTGCATGTTGTAATAAAAAATTTAAAAAAATATAAACATGGCATGAAAGGTCGAACCGACACAGTGACATTAGGTAACTCCCATTCTGCACATGATAAAAGATTTATTCAGATGAAGCTTTAAAGTTCAGGCCGTCACGAATCGTGAGGGAACCCTGGCTCTGGGCCAAACTCAAACACGTCCATGTCAATCCCGGTGTAACCCCCGGTCGGGCCGGAACTCTGGCCGGGCAGCGAGGGACTTTTCTGCCGAGATCGCGCTGGTTAGTCATACTACAGTAACTACCCTGAACAAAGGTAAACAACCAATTTTGTACAGATTTAGGCTCCTAGTACATGCTAGACGGTACATCGTAACTTTGTCCGGCAGACACAATATAATAGAAAACGTCCATAAAATAAAAGATTATGATCTCTCCTTTTCAACATTTGCTCGCAGACGAATAGTGCAACTTTCCCTCCATACATCTTCAAAGTGTACGCTCACGAAATCCTAAATGGGAGCCATCTATCCAAACACCATTATGGTGACGGCTGAACACTGGTTCTGAAAGATTTTCCTAAACCTCCTAGATCACGGGGTGTCCACAATACAAAACTGCTGACTGCTCGCCCATTTCATTAACTCAGCCTCACGTTCAACGTTCAAGGCCAGAGAGTTGTTCCATTGATCACGTAAGCGGCAGTTTCATGGCCACAGTTGTGAAGCACGTCACCACCATCGATAAAAACGATCGACAGAAACTGGCCTGGATGCAATAAACAGTGCAGACAACACGTCTGCTGTCCCACCGCGGATATCACTAGCTGCAGCTCTTAGCGCCGATATGTCAGGAGATATTCCAACAGTTGTCATTTGCCCGATGTCAATTAAATTAGCTAATAGCATTTTAAGCAGCCCCGATCAGATACGTAAACATCGCCGAAGGTTATCCTAGGGCCTCCCTGCCAAGAAAAAGTTTTCTGAACTTAAAAAAAGTTTGCCAGAAGTTTAGCAGTATCTGCAGGTGATGCAGTAAAATAGTTTGACACCCCCGTGCTGTATGTGGTGTGGTATCGTCTACAACAGCTGTTGTCATTTACCACCGCGCCAGCTGACGAATGGACTATACCACACTACTTTCAGGAGGGTTTTTTAGCCTGTATTGTGTATTATGATTGTGACATCACCCATCTTTTTTCTTGTAGCGTTGCTGCTAACATTGCTGTTAATGCGATGTCTGAAATTGTCAGGTGTCGTTGTGAACATCATGCGTTATATTACTTCCCGTAGGTTTGGATACTCTCCAAGCAGAGGTTTGGGTTTTGGCTTATTTTTGGCGTGTTTTTAGGCTTTTTTTATCTGGCTTTCTTTTTTTTGCACTGGTATCTTTTTTACGCCAACCCAAAAGATACCAGTACAAAAAAGAAAGCCCGGTAAAAAAGCCTAAAACACGCCAAAAATGAGCCAAAACCCAAACCTCTGCTTGGAGAGTAAGGTTTGGAATCTTTGATTTCTTGTGAAACTTTGTTCAACGGTACAGGCACACCAACACGCGTGCCCGGTCTGGTCAACACCAGACAAATGTTCGTCCATTAACACATCCCCCACGCTTCCTTGAACGGCCCTACAGGGCGACATGACGATGACTGATATGAAAGCAGTTCCCCGGTTGGTGCTTCCAGCGCCAGTCAATACCTAACAAGCTCGTAGCACCGTTTCCCCGCCCGGGCACATAACAAACAATGCGGGTCAAAGGGCATCAATCAATACCGCTACGTTTCGTAAAAAAAGGCTTTAAAATATCCCTGGTGTTTTCTGTATTTTAGGTGATTGGAAATAGAAATGCAGCCACATACAAGAAAATTAAATCTAGAATAGAGTAGAGTAGAATAGAATAGAATAGAATAGAATAAAATAGAATAAAATAGAATAGAATAGAATAGAATAGGATAAAATATGATATACAATATACAATAGGATATAGAAGATTTATTGAATACAACAAAAGAAAACAAAGAATAGATGTTCGAAATCCAGCGAAGGTCATTACTCAAGTCCAGCCTAATCAAGTACCCAGGTGGGCCCCTACATGATTTCTTAGGTAGTCATTAAACCAAGATGGGGTCGGGTATTAAGCACGCTATTCGTCTCATGTGCGAATGACCCGCCGTGGCAGTTTAATAAAGACCCGTCCGAACCATAATAGGAAGTACCGCAGCTAATAACAGCTACACGTATGTAGTAAACTCCCGCGCTAAAAATACTACACGCCAACATTGACCCCAACCCTTTCACGACGCCTAGCTCCGGTAATGGTTATGAACACCATACGAACGCCATATTAGGGCGCACATCGCAGGTGCAAGGCGTATAATAAAATACAATATAGCTCCCTTCCGGGCTAAAAATACGACACGCCAACATTGACTTTGACACCTCTCCAAAAGACTTCCTGCAGTGAATGTCTTAGCTAATACTTCTCAAGCTCGACGTTTCCCAACAAAGAAGATGGGCGCTATTAAAAATACAAGATAAGGACTTCCGAATGGGTAATTCTAATTAGGGCACTCAGGTCGCTTTATTATCGCATTAAGGTCATCTCTGACATGAAAGATGTTTAGATTGATGTCTAACCGGAACTGGCTTAAGAGGACGTACACAGAAAACTAGAAATGACATGAAGCCCCTGTCACACATTCAGAACCACCCCCCGAACACCAGCTAAGGTTGGCTGAAGTTCGGGAGCAGTCTGACCAGATTTAGGCCACGCCTATCTTTCGATATCAATCGAGTCGAATTTGAGTTAAATTTGAGTCGAATTTGACCCCCGAACACGAGGTCGAAACTCCCGTCCACACCCGAATGTTTTAAACATTTTGAAACATACGGCTGGCGCAGCCAAACAGTTGCCGACCTGGCCGAACACCAGCCGACCTACTCCTAACCATGGTTGCGGGGAGTTCGGCAGTACTAGTGTTCGGGAGGTCATATTCGGCTATGTGTGACAGGGGCTTCAGCCCGAGGGATAGCGAGTATGTGATGTCATCAACCAGAGCCAGGATAATTCTGTCCGAGCTAACCGCAGTACCAGGTAGTGGGTGCTTAGTCAGCTACAAGTTTCAGGAAATAGCTCTGACAAGCAGCAGCTATCACATGGTCTGTATGTCATCATGCATAGTTTAGGAACGACTACACGATTCACGAAATAGAACAGGCGTACGTGGCACCCACATGGTACTTCAAGACCGAAAGTTTTATTTACAGTTTTCTAGACATCTATACACTACTCAGAAAGATTTAGAATCCCACAACTTTTTGCTATATTACTAAGCTTTGGCCGCCCGTGTTTGAATGACTGAATGAGTGACAGATACAGTGCCAGTGGACGGCCCGCTCGCTGACCGGAAATGCATACGCCGTATCTGTATCTTAAATCAACCCAGTCTGTTCGCCGGAATGCTGCATCTGAATAAAGCTTACACCTTTTCAAAGGGCAAGCTTTCAGACCTTACAAAGCGAGGTTTCTAACATTTCGGAGGTGAGGAAATCCCATTGACAGTGAGAGATGTGACTAACGCCGAGAGGAAATAGACCCCAAAATAGTGTATGATGTTATAGCCTACATCCTACATACTGTAAACTTATATATCTTCACGGGGATTTAATCTCGCGGTAGAACGGGAGGTTTTCGCGATTGACAGGACAGTACTGCAAAAAACACTAAAACAAAATTACCGCGAATATTTCAACATTTACAGTATCCTACATCTCATATAGTAGCTGTTACGAAGACTCGCGATGTCACATTTTGTACGACACTAATCATGTCCGGCCTACCCCACATTTATCTCGTACTATAGATATACAGTTTCCGACGGATACATGACGTCACGTATGTCTACAATAGAACGGAATTCTTATACCACGAGACCCCCCTACACACACTCGCCTTGTACTCTACAATAGCATAGTAAAGTATGTTTTCCAAGTAAAATAACACGTATTAAACCTTAGAATTAGTGTCCCACAATCGGAAATGCCACTGAATTATAAAGAGAGGCCGTCAAAAAGGAGAGGTCTGGGCCGGTTCGCATGAGGCGCCTACGAAAACACGGCGTACAATAGAAGGAAAACACCCCAGGGAGAAAACATAACATTGACAGTGTAGTTACACTGCAGTCGCACCGTGGCTAGGCAATGAAAGGAAATACATGCTACGCTATTGTGAAAGTCACGGACAACAAGCAAGCGTCTGCATTCGAGTAGGGTCGGCAATTTCTGTTCCCTCCCCATGCCTACCTACTTCACAAAAACCAAACGTTTACGCCGATTAGGGATTATGCTTCACCGCTTTGTGTAGTCCACGTTAAGAGCATTATGTATACGGAATTCCCACATTTCAGTGCTTGGCAAACATTGGAAACAAACGCCTTTGAGTGCAGGGTAACAAATCACCTCGTGAAAGCTCTAGACTTGTCAATTACTCCTCTATGTTTGGGTGTATGTGCGCTAACACGACATGTCAAAACAGAAGGTTTTGCGTGGCAGCTATTCCATATTTAATGCTGGCCCGCCGCTGACTTAATGAACAAACCGCACTCTGACACTATAATCTAATCGATGCTATTTGTCTGTCAACACCAAACGCCATGAATAATGCACAGATCACAGTACACCAGATTGTCCCATAGTCCACAAACTCCAAAGTTCGTCTACCTTTGTCCTAAGTCCCCACTTCAAGTATGTACAGTGCGACTGTTTGTCGCTAAACCCCCCAAAAATTGGAAGACATTTTGGTGCCTTAAGAAGCGCCAGCTTACCTGAGTTTGTGATAACTGCAGCCTTACTTCTCTCACGACGTCCCCTGGTCACTCTGGGCCCATATTAGAACCTGTGAGGAGAGAAAATGGTGCGATTGTTGGTGTGTTTACCTCCAGCTACAGACTGACGTCTCGAGCACACACACTCCGCCGCACCGACAGCCTCAGGGCCTGACCCCGATGAAAGGATGAACTCTAACCCCGTGACCCCAGCGGGAGATTCCAAAGCCTCAGGTATTTCACGTTTGCTTCATAATTTTGTTTTTGTCAAAATATCAAAAGCAAGCTGGCACATATTACATAATGGAATGATATCTATTATCAAAATATTCAGTAAGTCAGTAACATAAAAAACGCGTATTTCATTAACGTATATTTTCCATTTAAGGGGGGTGTGCTGTAGTAGGTATGGTGCTGGAGCGTGTGGAAATAAATCATGGTATCGCTAGTGAGTCCACCTATGCCCCAGGATATCTTGAACAAAACTGTGGGAAACAACAGACCGATTGTTCTGGGGTTGTCGGGAGCAAATGTAAGTACCCTCAGGTAATACTTAACCTAGAAGTGTTGTTATTTTTCTTCCTTAGAAAACACCTTCACTCGTCCCTCAAGAAATGCCATTGCATCACCTCTACACAAAGAGGTAATATATGACTTGTGGTGATCATGCAGTTAAATTTGCTTTACTTTGTTTTCTATAGATCGGTAGTCCATCGCAATCGAAGATGACTGCGAGCTGTCAGTGTACGTCCTCATTCACGGGGGGTGTGACCTCATGTGGCTTAGCACAGGCAAGTATTAAGCCACAACGTCATTGCATATCATGATCACGTTAGACAGCTATCACTCTCACAATACAGTAGTTCTTTCTTGTACAGCTATAGCAATCAGGCATGGTGCAACACCAAATAGCACTCGTGGTAGCAAACCTCATAGAACAGTATTTAACCCTTTTAGAGCCAGGGGTTAGTCAGTACTTGCTTTAAACCCGCCTGTGACGCTAATAGGGTTAAACAACATTACACAGGCCACCTTTCCTCACCCCTGCCAACAAGAGGTCGCAATTAGCAGGCACACTTGTCTCCATTTGTTGGCAGAAATGTCCTTAGGTATCAAGTAACACGAGCAAGTTTACATTTCTTACAGAGGGCTGTCTAGATACGGGAGCTGTTGGCGCTAAGTTCATTTCCTATAGCCTCTAAGTTCATTTCTAGCCTGGCTATGTACCTCTAAACCGTGCACGTTGTAGTAGTAAATTTAGTACAATAAATTTGCGAGTTTTTACTGCAGAGATATAAAACGTAACACACGTAATTCTGTGATATTTTGTGAACCATAAATACTATAATATTTGCCTATTTGCTAACACACTATGATATGAAATTGTACACGATGAAAAAATATTGCTGCAATGATAAGTATTCCTACGTATCATTTGACTCCGATATCATACTTAGTACTTGAATTAATAGATATAACGTTACATGTATTAACCCCACAGTATACTGTTTGCTGATGATGATAGGAGCTATTATGTTCAGGGACGAAAAAATCATTTGTAACGATTTCAAATCACGGATATATGTAAGTAGCCCAATATCCCAGATACGTTATTAAATCACACATATCTAGTGTTGCATGTCCTCTACAATATTTTACATCGCTGCCAAGGACACAGAGCGTTAAATCATACATTTTGCATGTGTCACTCATAGTGTTTCCATTCAGGCTACGTCTGCAATATTTCTCCATGAAATATCGATGGATTTTGATGATATGTAATTAAATCAGCACTTTGTGACGCACATTAAGATAATCGGTTTCTATTTTCGTACACTTTCTTATCAACGGGATTAGAAATTGATTCTTCCGGTCGTTAATTTTCTTGCTAAGACGTGGATCAGCATTAAGTCCTTATACAAAATATTATCTTCTTAGAAGCTGTATGGTTTGTACGTTCCGTCATTGAACATATTTTTGAAACGTCTGCAATGACATATGCGCACATCCTTCTCTTGTTTAGGGCGTGAAGTGGATAATTGTGTTAATGAGCCATTTAAAACACACGACGTGTCCTTGTTCTAACGCTTTTAAATTCCGTAGGGAGTCCGGGAAACATAATGATTATGTCTGCAGTGATTGTGGCAATTCGGAGGCAATAACGTCCTTGTTTGAGGCATGCCTCTGTCGTGACTCGCATCCAAACAAGACGACAAGAGAACTTATAATTGCAGAACATTCAGACAATTTACCGGGCACGTCTTCTGAACCATAATTAACATCTTGAATAGGTACAATTTTGATCGTAATTTGTTCCTACTACACCGTGCCTATCCAGATGTCCAAGGTTTCAATCGGTATCTGTGATAAATGTACATGTTACATGTTGTCCTTTAGCGCTAGAGTAGTCTCCATTCAGTTGACCGTGCTTGCCAAAAAGATGGCAACGCCCCCTTTAAAAAAATACGACAGAGTACGAAATTGGACGGACACTGTGGATACAGAAAAGGACGTTGTCGAAATTGTGCAATGGAGAACGTTAAAACATACAAGAAAAATATTCAACGCTGGCAAACGAAATTTTGTAAGTAATTTTACACACGGCATTAAACAAATACTTAAAGGATATATCTTGAATGCATCTAAATGCCAAACAACAATGGCAGCAACAACAATGTATACGTAGCGACAATGCCAGAATTATTCTACTAAGTATTTCCTATTTATTCCGGCCAGTTCCCAAACCTGAACATAGCGTACCTACAGTGAATACAGATCACAGTCTGTCCCCGTCTTCTCTTAAAACAGCTAATTTGCGACGCAAGAGAAAACAACGGCATGACAGTCTACATACAGGCACCATAGCTGCGCTGTATCACAGACATTTTTCGTCAGAATAGAAGGAAAACAACGTCTATCTTACCGTTTGCTATGATTACGAGAGAGAGAGGGAGAGCTTGCTCTGGGTAGCGCCGGTTCGTAGGTAGGGCGATTGACGAGGATCAGTTACAACGTATTACGTCATCCATCCAGGCAACCCAGCGCGCTTTCACGGCAGCCGGTCATCCATACAGGCGACACCGCACACTAGTGACGTCACACGCTACCACGGCACAACCCAACCGCAGTACACAGCACCCGGCTACATTATGTCAGCTGGCCTCTCAAGTTTCCCATGCATTATAAAGGTGTTGGTGCCACGTTTCTTTTTTGGAGCCCCTATCTATTATTTTGCTAGGCGTATTTAGTAAGTAAGGTATTTATCAGGCACAGCGGTCGCTGGTTTATAAAATCGATAAACAGTCTGCCCCCATCCCCGTGTCTGACTTGAGCCTTGATTAATATTATGATGCCCGCGAGCATTCTCACTGACTTTGGCACATTCAATTTCGGCCCAACGGATGAGACAATCATGCAATGCCAATGGAATATCCGCGCACCTTAACAAGGCCAAGGTTAGGTGATCGGAGGGGTGCGCTCTGGGGATTCGGTTTAAACCAGATACCCAATTTGCGACTATGAAACGTGTTCTATAAACAACACTGTTACATAACCAGAAAAATTATGGGTATCAAATATCCATGATTTTGTAATGCAGGCAGAATGATATCTCCAAATAATGAAGATTATAAACTATTCTAAATCATAAACATTGTAAACGCTATATACATTACTGTTCAATGTAGCTACATTGCAATTTACAACAAAGTCTAGGGTTTCAAAACAATTACGATTTTATGACGTAGCCACAACGGTATACGCAATGAACTATTTCTGATTCTAAAATTGAAAAATGATATGTCTGCTGTTGATATATTATTTATTCAACGCTATTACATCATTGCTTTGTTGCATATTTGAAAACAATTACGATTTTGTGCCGTGGCCAAAACAATATACTCAATCTAGTTCGTAGACTATTTCTGATTGCAAACATTGAAAACGTTATGTTTGCTATCATTCAACGGTGGTGTATCATTAAAACAAGGTTTTAGAAGAACCAGTTTTATGACGTAGTTAAAATTACATACGCAAGTAATCAAGAATGTACATTATTCCAGATTTTGAATGATTACTAGTATTGTTATTTCTGTGTGTCTGAACATTCTTGTATGTGTCTTCATTTATGATTATAACTCAACATCTCTTTTACCTCAGTAACTTATAATGTGCGCAAGCAATCAAGAATATAAACTATATTCCCGATTGTGATTATTGTGTCGTGTGGTTATGCTTGTGTGTTTGGACATTCTTAAATGTATCTTCATTTATAATCTTAATTATAACAACGAAAAAACATTTAGAGTTATGAAATCGCCACAAAATAGTTGGGAAGTACTTTGTGACGTTTTTGTTGTCATGCATAACTCATATAGGCCATTGGGAGACCAAACACTTTAGAATAACGTGGTTGGTCTCCTAATATCGAGCATGCGATACATAATAGATACAAAGTAGCAAAATAAATAGGAGTAGCATCATTATGTGATCCGCGTCCGAATCGACGGCTTGCAATACAAATTCGAAATTGATTTTTCCCGCCATTTAACTAGGTCAGCTTGAAGCAAGCCAAATATAGAAAAGCTGCAGCGATAGGATCTAATGAAAGTAGGCCAACCAGAAAGTTTCTTATCAAGCGATTTTTGGAAAGAGCTGCTGGCTAATAGCTATGGTAGGGGGCAAACAATTTTAAAGTATGTGTGATTCACTTAGATAGAATAGATAGCAATACGAAAACAATATACGTTGATGAAGGTTGGATCCAGGTAATGAGATACACTAGAAATTGTTACTAAATTATTTTCAAAACTATCCAGTTGCTTGGGTAACAATTTCTTGTGAATATGAATACAAGCTTTATCATTTATTTTTTTATGTACATAAAGATTATTTCATTCCATACACGATTTGTTTATACTCAGTGACCAAGTTTACTTTTCGTTGTCCTTTATAGAAGAGCCCCTCCCCTTTTTGCTTGTCAGAGAAGCCGTGGCGTTTTCAATTGAAGATGTCTTGTATGTACAAATTAGAGCAGGATCTGTTTGGCCATTATAGCACGTGTGTTTGTGTGGGGTGCCTTTTGTTCGTGGAACATAAGGAGACAAATAGCCCGAGGGAGACACAAAGATTTCCCTGGGATTCGTCTGGACTATGTCAGCTCCAATCTATTCACAGCAAACAACTGGAGTCAGTCATGAGGTTTGTGACGTACGGAGTGAAGTTAATAATTAAGCCGTTATCATTTGCGCCGTGGGTCAGTTTATATATTAGATAAGTATATTGTGTAACTCTTTCAACAGGTTCAGAATCCTTGGGTTTACGTTTGAAAGATCCTTCCGTAATTGGCTACAATTATGCGAGATATATGTTCTAGTATTAAGCTTATATACAGTATTTCGGTGTAGGATCGATTTAGTTGTACTCTTTATGTTCAATCAGCTGTTATAACATGTTCATTTTCACCCAAGCAAGTCAATTGATTTGTTAACCATTGTGTGTTTGCTTTGAAATTAAATAAATCTATTTTCGAATATGTGCAAATACGCATGAAAGACTTACTAATCGAGTTGTGCATAGAAGAAAGTACTCCAGATATCGACCAAACATGGGACATATAGAATAAGGATTTAGCTGTTTTGTAAATGATATGGAATTTTAAAGAAAAACTTTTATCAGCAAAAACGGTGCCCCTTCCCTAGTTGATTTTATATAGCTTTACAGATAAACCGTCGTTATGACAAGATACGTACTGAAACTTCCAAAATTGAAAGACTGAGAACCACTATCGTCCCAAATGAATAAATAAATAGGTATACTATTGTATCAGTTCTACTTCGTCAGGCAAGTTCGATACTATAATGAGAGTGGATTAGAAACTCACGCACAGTCATTGTAATCTGCCTTACTGTACTTGTATAATACCAGGAGTGCTGTATAATACCTTGCTGTACTTTTCCGACATTTTGACATTTCTACTTTGGAGAACTTTACTGTGATTGGCCGTAAAATCCATACTTTGCTCGTCCTTGTCAAATGTAAATAATGATCCCTTTCAGAAACTTTAAAAAACCACTTCCAGGAATGATGGAAAAATTACTGGCTTGAGTTGATGCAAATGTCTCACAACGTACAACACGGGCGAAAACGTAGCCTCCACCACTTGGCACCAGGCCTTCCTACGACAAAAAAGGGAAGAACTATTGGCCAGGAGAGCCAATCCACGTCTAAGTATTCCCCTCTTTGGCTAAATTTTACTGTTTTTTGCCGGAACCCATGGTGTTAGTCTGGTGGAGACAAGCGAAAACGTACGCGTTCAGTCTGAGACCGTATCCAAGATTCCAGTGCCCAGATTGACAGGACCATTCCCACGGGTAGTAGTTACGCTTCCTCCCAGGTCCGTTCGACATGTCGGCACTACGTACACATTGTACCTCTGGGGCAATTATGGGGGCCCAGTGTGCAGCCGACGTCATCAGCGCCAACCTGTTTCATGATCATCAAGCTATAAATAACCACGTCAGCTAGCGGCAAACATGACCGAACAACTGGACAAAAAACAAGTTACACAGGTGGTAAATACAATCTGGGTTGCTACAAAACATATTTGACGTTAGGAGGGAGACGCCTTTGAAAAAAACTGTTTTAGCAACTTTACGCAGAGCAAATTTGGGACTTTTTTTTACAACAATACCTATTAAAGTGCGCTGTTTTGGGATCATGTTGGCAATCCTTTTCAATCTAAAAGAAGCAATAAAAACATGTACGTAACCCGACCCTTATTGTCTTCTTCCTGACAAGCAACCAGAAACTATACTAGCAAAGGAGGATTTGACTAAGTCCGTACAAGTGTGGATTACAAAGGACAAAATGGAGCATGAACAAGACGAGTCTTAGTTCGTTATCGGATAAATATAACCAAGCTCCACCCCCTTATCCATTCGACCTCGGACGTTCTTTACTACATTATCAATACCAGTATTTACATGTATTATCCTCCGACCGCAGCTTATAACATAGGATATTCACTCATGCATGAAGGGGGAGGGGAGAGTGTATGTCCGTACGGCTAGGTGTACCTTATCTATGGAATCTCTGGTCTGGTTGTTGTTGTGACCACTTCCTGTAGGTGAAATATGCCTCCACGGCTACCTTGCTGTACTATAAATAGGCCTGTGAGTGTTTGTGTCTGTGTGAGTGTGCGTGTGCTCCGTGGTTGATCTGCAAGGCGATGCTTACCTTGTCACACCAGCCCGAACCACCCGTGCCTTCGGTAGTACCTCTCGCCAGGCCGCAGTAATTCTCCCAGCTAGCCCGTGATTTCGCCTCGTCCGAGGTCCACCGCCTTCCCTTACATACGAATCAGACCTCAGTAAAGTCTTGCACCAGGGACGGATCATATCACTCCACCCTAGGGGGTGTCAATTTCGTAGTAAAGCTAATTTTAAGACTTTGTATCATTTCATGGTATATTTACTATCTTTTAAACCCTGTTTATTTTAAAGTACTAACAAGCCAGTTGTCATTAGTGGCTATTTTCTCAGAACGCTTGTAACATTTATTGCATTTCTACCTAAAAACCCCTTACGGCCCCGGAATGGTTGATTCCCGCCGGAGGATACACACTGGTGAAGCGTGGGTAATCCTCACTAGGGACGTACCATTGGCTATCCCGGAGAGAGGACGGGAAACAATCTCAGCTTACCACTCGATCCCGTGGCTTGTTGACAAGGTCGTTTAAGGTCGCTGCATGTTGACATTTTACATAACGTGCCACTTAATGTTGTATCTCGACGTGATCTTGAAATATTAATCCTCATTAGCATGTAGCAGGCGGCACAAAACGGTTCCAGGGAGGACTGTGAGTCGTGACTCCCCCGCTCCCCATGGAACGTCCTGCCGAGGACTCGTTGCCGTGGCAACCGCAATGACGTCAATTGGGGTCCACAGTGGAATCGAATTAAACAAGCCGTGGCCTCGATTATGTTTGCGGATCAAACTGAGGGAAGAGCTAGAAAAACCACCTGTCACGACGACTCCTTACCACTTTCCCTCCAAGGAGCTTGTTTTCTTTTTTCCTTAGCCGAATCCACAAGAAGCAAAACGCTAAAAATGCTATTGACCTTGTGCGAAACTGTGAGAAAACATGCAGCAGACCGAATAATTGTTGTTGTGCAACTCAACACATGACATATGACATACGATATACTAAACACTCCCTAATATGTTGACATTCTTTGTGTGTCTATCAGACAAAGCATACTGTCAAACCTGTCTATACCTGCCTACCTGCCGATAATGACGACACGAGGGACTTGAAAAATGCTCACAGCATACAGGTGGTCACAAAAGACAGGCTTTTGAGGAAACTAATCTAAGGGACCACGAAATATAGCGGCCTTATGTAGAGGTGGTCACTAGTAGTACAAGATTGACTGTACCAGCATGTGTAGCACTGTTTCCCCGTGTTCAAAACGGACTACAAAAATAAACATGTTTTGCCCCCTGTCGTGTAGTTCAAGGACAAAGGTCATGTCACAAAGTCCATGATTGATTGACAGGATTCACGAGCGGGAACAAAAGCTCCAGTTGATGTGAGTAACTGAGTTAAGATACGGTCAGGAAGGACGCTTGTCGCCCAACACTATTGGTAACCTTAGATGTTTCTCATTGTCGGAGTGTTGGCGATACTGCTAACGTTATTGAAATCATGGCGGGTTTTGTAGAACAGCGCACCTAGCGGCTACGTCTGACGTGCACAGCACAGCAGCCAAGCTAGGCAAACAGGTGTCTTGGGTGAATGAGTGAATTTGAATGAATGAGTGAGTGAGTGAGTGAGTGAGTGAGTGAGTGAATGAGTGAGTGAGTGAGTGAGTGAGTGAATGAATGAATGAATGAATGAATGAATCAATGAATGAATGGCAAGAAGAAAAGAAATAGGATGACTGCAACTTTGTAGACTCCTCAGAGAGTGGCTTGATAAACGAGGGTATCCAGAATATCTGTTCAAAGTTCACACAGATCCTCATCTTAAACATTTCAGTAATGATATTCCGACTAGCTTCCATACATCATATCGACATAAGACAAACCCAGTCCCTTTGCAGATCTGTTAACCCCGATCAAAACCAGATATTTCAGGAAAACGCACCGAGCGGTATCACTGATTTTAACTTAGGCTGGCGCCGAACGGTAAGCATATCATCAATTTCCATTTTCAATTTCTACTTCTCAGTTTCTCTTCCTTCTAGCCAAAACCACGTCAGATCTCGCTCGTATATCATCGCGAGAGTTCATTGATCGTGACCGTAGATATACAGTTAAAGTTAACATACCTTATTGGATTGGCAAGGGTATGAATAATTTTGGTGATAACTGTAGCTAAAATCACTACAGTCACGTATTCGTTGTACGATTTTTCTGTTGTATGGTTTCAAATGAGAACCGACTTGACAGCTGAATTTTGAACGACACAAATTTTGTCACAAGAATGTCCTAAATACAAGTTTCTAGTCTCTACCAGACTGACTACTCTGGCTAATAGGAATGATAATTTGCCAGGAGAGTTTGACTAACAAAGGGGGTGACTCTCATGGCCAATTACTCATTTTTTGCCTAATTCTACGCTTCGTACCCCCGTAGAAAGGCCTGGTGGAGGCTAGCAATTTTTCGTCGTAAAACCAGATGTCCTGCGGCGTATGCTACAGTGGCTTGATATAAGTTGCAACCACTTACAGTTGACATTTTTATCATGATTAATGATGTTTTAAGGAAAACGAACAGCGTTGATATCAACGTTATTTGCATTCCTTAGCTGAAAGGATCATTAACGAATACTAGTGGGAAGCTCGCTTTGGTATCCGTTGGGCTGCTGACAAATACACCACTGAGATGTGTCTCCGTTTTTTCAGTAAGAAATGTAACGTTACACTATTAATTAAGTAGGACGCTGTTCTCTGCACCACGTGCTAGTTATAAAAGATGAATATGAATATCTTATTGCTTTAAGAGATATGGAGCGTGAAATATATTTAGCCAATCAGGTAAAGGTACCATTTCCAGTGGAGATGTATAGTGTTTCACATACGGAAGTAGAATTTTCAACTTTGCAACTATCATTCTCCAAGACGTTTTTCATTCTACCTACAAAATATATGATGAGGGTTTTCTCGAATTCATTCATGTACATCTGTGGACCATACATATCCCTACGCTGCATAAAAACTCATATGTCGTCTGCCCTCTCAAAAGTGCCACCTAGCGGCATAGGTCGTCCGTACAACCTGCAGTGATGCGAGTGATGTTTGCATTCCACACCATTAGCGGGTCCATCTAAATTGCTGGAATATTGAAATGATACAACAACAACCACAAAGGTAAACAGAGAATGTCACATTTTTATAATTTCCTTCACTGTCCAGTGTTTGTTTGTTTTTTCAATTCTTTCCTTCTCTCCACAATAATGAATTCTTGTTTGCAAATCTACGAGAAAGCGGAAATCGAACTGAAGAGTTCCCACTGATATATAATTCGTGAAAATAAACAAAAGGGCGCTGAACTTTGAAAGAGATCACTCGCTCATATTGCACCCATATTGTAAGTTAGAAGACGGCGCGAAAAGCCGTTATTATCGTTAACAGCGGAGTTTGACGCACACATCCTCACAAGAGGAACATCCCATGAGCCCAATTATCGGTCATTCCACGCAGCAACACTGGATAACAAGGAACAACGACGGCTCAAACCGTGCTAAGGGATCAGCCAGATTCTCAAGTACCGTTAGAACCTTGTTTGAAAGGATAACAGCCCGTATCCTTAAACGTCCCCCCAAACAAATTTGATTTTATGACCTTTATGGATGTAACAATGCTATATTCAAGAAAGAAAAAATAAAAGGGTGACTGCAGTTCACCCGTCGAACAGCAGTGCGATATCGACACAGTATTTTCTTATCATCAAAAGGTCTCAAGTAGTATATGAGGAGAAAAAAGGCTCGTATTTGTATGGTGTTACATGCTGGTGCAGAAGATTAAGGGTCTGACATGGTAGTGCTGCTGAGGTCAATACTTTTTACAGCTCATTAATAATAAGCAATAAAGATTGTTATGTATTGTAGGTTAGGTAGTTCAGTTAGACCATAGTGGGACAACCCCATACCCCTGTCCTACGAATGGTACGGCCCAGTAGAGGGGTGCCTGATTAGAAACTTCTGGAGTTCTGTTCTGAGAAGGGGCCCTTGTGAGAGGGTTTGAAAAATAAAGCTCGGATTTGGGAGTCGAGATCTGGTGTGTTCAGCTGATTTCTTGGTGTCCAAGCACGGACCTCGTAACAAAGATCTTTGAATGATGAATGACGTATTTATTAGCATAACGTGTCGTGAGAATCAATTTTAGAACTACAGTTTTCAGTACTACATATGTGGTACTATCGTCGCTCATGAAAACATCTACGGTCATCCTGAAAAATGTACAAAAGTTACGGAAGGTTACAACAAGGACAATCAATGAGACCTATAGCACGGAACACTACTCTTGTACATAAATTCACAGAACTATATATCTCTCTTTCTCTCTCTCTAATTCTATGATAATAGATTTTTTTAACCGTACAACATATTTCAATATTAATAGACTAAAACGTGAAACAGCTTCGTGCAACAGTGCCTTAGAGTAGGCTACCCTCGAAAAAACAACACATGTGGTTGATGCGCCACAAACAGTTACTCAAGCAACTGGATATGATTTTGGAAACGGTCAGATGTTTCAGGTAGCATCCACTACCTTTCGTCAGTGACACTAAAGGACTGCAGGAGAATTGCTGGTTTATAAGCACAAACCATTGATTGATGTGCAACATGTGGTTGATGGCCTTTATCCTATAAGTAAGCAAGTTCACGTCGTAAAATCTTTTTATAGAAGACCTTGCGGAAGTCCGTGTTGAAGACTGTGTAGAGGATGGGGTTGAGTGAGCTGTTGCAGTAGCCCAGCCACGTGAAGAACTTGAAGAGCGTTTCCGGAACGTCACAACTCCTGCATGCCGTCAGGACAGCGTACGTCAGGAAGAAGGGAAGCCAACAGAGAACAAACACACTCATGATGATCCCCACTACCACAATCAACCGCCTGTCCCTGTTTCCCATCAACCTCTTCCTCAGAACGTTCGGATGGTGCCGGTTGAGCTGGCGGTGGAGTTTCGACAACTCTTTTTGGTCTTTGATGATGACGTCGTTATGGCCGATGTTGGAGAAGGTGGATGTCAGGTCTTCCATGTCATTTTCGATCTCTATTCTCTTCTTGTGGTCTCTCCGTTTTCCGGGAGACAGCTTGTTCGGTTTCTTGTTTGGCGTTGCCAGGCTTTTGTAAGAAGTAGGAGCTTCGTGCTGTTTTGGTTGCTCCTCGGACGGAGGAGGGTGGACGATGACCATGTACTCCATGGAGCGCGCATTTCCCTCTGGCCTGACGGACTGGAGTTGGTCAGTCTTCGTCTCACGCAGCTCGGGGAGTGACAATCGTTTCTCGAGTTTCGGGCAATTTCTTTGTCTGTGGCTTTTTGGAACAGAACCGGTTGTCGTTGAGCTTACGGAGAGAGACAGGAGCGACCTTCCGTGGAGCAAACTTGCGCTCAGGAGGAGGTTGTTTGGTCCAGTCTGCTTTTCTTTACAGTTTTCGGCACAACTGCGCAGGGTGTGCATCTTGATGTGCTCCGTTGCGCCCTTTGCGTTTTCATCTGGGTCGCTTTTTTTCCGACAGCACAAAAGCCGGATGTTGCCGCCATGTTGGAGTTTGCTGTTCCTGGTATGTTTTTGGTGTCTGCTCCGTCCAGCTGTTCTGCGCGCTCCGTCTGGAGGAACGGTCAAGACGTTTGGATCGCCTTCTTCCTTCTCTTCTTCAAGCTGATCGTCACTGTCGTTCTCTTTTGTGGCGTGGCAAATGTTTCCGGACACTTCCTGGCGCTTATTGGCGTTAATGGTCTTTAGAGGGAGCATTTTCCGTCGTTGGTTGCGCATAATCCTGTCCTTGACTGCCCAACACACACGTGCGTAGGCGACAGTCATGATGACCAGCGGCAGGTAGAAGGACCCGACAGTGGAGTAGACCACGTAACCGACGTTGTTAGTGTACTCACACTGGGGAAGCTGCTGGTCATCTGGAAGATAACAAAGGTTTACAAAGGGTGGACAGAAAATGTCTATCCAGAGCCAGATCCACATCTTTCATGTCTCCAGAAATCTTTCATCCACTTTAACTCTCTAAAGCAAGCCTTCAATCCAGGAGTAAGGTTAAGCGAGGGTCACAACCCGCCATACGTGTTTTTGTCCGTACGTTATTTTTGGGAGGCCACGTCCGCCACGTTTTTCTGAAATGCGCGTACTGGCTCGTACGGGGGGTAAATTCGCAGCCCGAACGCAGAGAAAGTTCTGCATGGACGTGAAGTGCTACGGCGTGTCTGTGTGCTCTCAAATCCGTTGAATTCCGTACGGAGGCGGCACTCACCACTTACGGATCCCAAAATTTGCCCACGTTTTTGCACGTAGACAGCGCGCAGTTGCACCTATGGCGGGTTGTGACCCTCGCTTAAGTTAGCCGACCTCAGACTTTTACGTGCACTTGAGACTAACATCTGAAGCTCCAACACACACGGGGTTGCCGGCTTTGCGTCACCACCCGAAAAGAAAAAAACTTACCGATGAACATGTCGTTTGTCCAGCCCACGAGAGAGGGGATGCAGATGGCGGCTGAGATGACCCACACGGCCACGATGGCTAGTCTCACCCGCTTGCGGGACAGCCCCTGCCTCCTGTAGTCCGCAGGGCGGGCCACCGACCAGTACCTGCGGTATAATAGCTTATGTGTGACTAGTGGACTAGCCCTAGTCTCCACCAGACTAACAACGCGTGTTCAAAATGTAAAATTTAGCCAATAGGAAGAATAATTGACTAGAGGAGTTTAGACACCGTAGAGTTCATTTTTCAGAGGGGGAAATTAACCCTCCCGCGAACTGACTCTCCTGGCCAACTATTTCCCTTTTTTGCCGAATTCTACGATCCGTACCCCCGTAGGAAGGCCTGGTGGAGGCTAGACTAGCCCACTGCTCAGTACGTGCGCAACTAGAGTTCCACGACCTCAAACCTTCGCCAAATGATGTTGACCTTTACGACTGACGAATTATAAATCTTTTTCATTGACTATGCAAATAAAATCCTCGTTTTTATAAATTATATCTGTTGATCACATTCTCCACCAAATAACAGTATTATCTAGCCTTTTCCTCATAAATTATGAGGCCTGATTTAAATAAGTTATGTTTAATGATATTCACCTTCATTTAACTTCCAAGTGCCACAAGTATGAAATTCCCAGCAGTTACCACAAAAGAATTATACCATTTTCTCATTATTACAAAATCTGTGCGTAGATTTTTCGAGGCTATTCTTGGACATTTATGAATACATATGTTGTAAGAAAGAACACGAGTTTTCAATACTTCCAATCAGCGCCATCATAAATGGTACTATAAAAGGCTTTGTGAAAAAGAGCGGGCTATCTACTCAAAAGAATACTGATTATTTGAGTAATGGCTAAATATACCGCTCATGTCCTTTATAGAAAATTTAGGCACCCGTTTGTTATTTGAATCATGCGGGCATTGTCCCTAACGTGGCTACGGGCTATGAACGCATTCACAATACACCTTCGTTAGGCTGTTCATACTGAAGGAACCAGTGCAGTGCTTTGTATCCTCTTGTGTCCTATTAGCCTTTATGAAGAATATTGTTGGGATATTATTAAATGCATTCCCTGAGGCGATGGAAGGAGTGTTCAGATCACCTTATACTCTGAAGATCTCCTGCGGCCCCGAAGAAAGCCGGCCTAAACCACGATAGACTGGAAACCAGGCTAGAACAAAGTCTACTGTATCATTTCCACAACCGAACGAGTCTGGTGGAGACTAGCCTAGATGCCAGACCCAGTGACGCTAGGCCCAGAGTTACATTGTATTAGCCGGCGTGCCAGGGCCTGATTGAGGGGGGCTGTGGTATAATTCCCTTGGGGGCATGTTGGCCTTGAAGCCGAGGAACTGGCCTGTGTAGGCCCTGGAAACAGTCTGGCACCCAGGCTAGGTGGAGACGCACGGTTCCCTACCTGTCTAAGCTGATAGCGCACAGGTTGATGATGGAGGCGGTGCAGGCGAAGATGTCCACCGCCAGGAACACGCCACACAGCGCCTCCCCGAAGAACCAGTACCCCAGCAGCTCCGTCACCAGGGCCGGGGGCATGATAACCAGGCCAACTATCAGGTCAGACACCGCCAGGGACACCAGGTACCTGGTGGAAAGGGGAGAAACAATAACAAAATGGGGTGAGGGGAGAGAGTGAGCGAATTTTTTCCAACATTTTATCACAAGACATGGTGACGGCACACTCAAGTTTATTCAACTTTTCACTAAAGTGCCTTTCCCAAGGGCGCAAGATCGGTGGCATGGCAGGATGTGAACTCGGGACCTCTTGGTTTGTATAGTTTGTATAGTTTGAGCATTTTCATGACGTTAGTATATATCTGGATCTACAGCGGGTACCATTTCAACATCATGCTCATGGCCTTGCCACTGGTACATATAAAGTCCACTAAAAGTCTGTGATCAAAGTATTTAGACACGATGAAAAGGTACATCTCTTAGTATACGTATCCATCTTGCTCTCTCGAGACCGTAAAGAGTATAGAAAGCGGCCAAAATATGATGAATAACCGACCAGGGCAGCTAATCTAACTTTAACCGGCGCCAGCTTTAAACTTCCCCCTGGAGCCCTGGAGGTAACAAAAAGTCAAAATAGACCAGGCAAGATCAAAGAAATGGGTAAAAGTGAGGATATCATATCATACTCAAGATGGGGGGTTGAACGACCTAGCTTTATATCACTTTCAAGAGAAAATCCGATAATGCATATATCCTTGAACCTTTTGAATGATAAAAAACTCCCTGAGGTGCCGTATGCATCTTTCTGTCAATTTTCACTCATCACAGAGTCCCTGTTAGATAACTAAAGGTAGTTGATGTAACTTCAAAAGACTTGTGATTCCCTGACATTGCAATGCCTGCCAAGCACATGGAGTGTTAATGATGGAAAAATACAGCCCTGTGTCTGCTGGCAGATGCTTGTGGCGCGATCACTGCTTTCTCTGACAGGTCTGTCGGCAGATCTTGTCATCTCCGCTCTGACTTTTTTTACTTCGAGCATATTTGATCTCCAAGCATATGTTGAAGGGGAAGCTTGGAATGACTTCTAAAATCGACTCGTTTTTCTGGCATTTGAGAGGGCTGTGGCTGATGAAAACGTTATAATTAGAGAACTCTCTCCTTGCGTTATGTACAGATCAGAGACTGGAATGAAACTGCTGGAGAGGCCGTATGTTATTCTGTTCAGAGGCCAGGAGCAATATTGTACATATGTTTACTACGCAAATTGCATTATGTTCAAATCCTATGTTCTGTATTGTCTGTTTTACGGATCCGAAGTTACCAACTTTGTAATAGCCAGAAGCTAGTTGGACAGCCCTAGTCGTATGTCAATCACATGTACAGCCAATCTAAATGTACAAGATGAAAAAGATGTTATTTCCATTAAGTCCAACTCGCCCCGAGTCATATTGCATTAGTGCTGTGGCATTACCATTACAGAGATACGCTGAGTCACGGTGTGACCAACATCGGACGGAAAAAGAATAATAAACACCTTAAAACACCTTCACCTTCACTTATTATAAGGGCCGTTGAAGAACCTAACTTATAGCCTGGTCACATACGTCGTGCGATCGTCGTACGATCGCAAACTGAGAGCATTCTTGGAGTGGTCGTGCGTATGTCCTGCAGAATTCAGCTGTCTTGTTACGGAAAAGGCAGTCTTAGATCCTTGTCGGCGGTTGGTTCTGTCGCCAAAATCGTACGACGTAATATACATAGAAACATCGGCCAGATTTATAGACTAGACATTTTTTCTTACATTTTTACGTTATACTAGTACATGTAGTATCTAAGTATTCCCTTGCAATCAGCCGTCAAAATTATGACTTTGCAAATAAAGCTTATTACTAGCATTTCAAAAGAAGTCTACATGTAGATGTAGTGGTGACCACAAAAAGATCGCGACTCACCAGTTATGAACAGAGCGGAGTTTCCTCTCGCTGGTGACGGCCACGCAGATGAAGATGTTCCCGGTGATGCTGAGCAGGACCGTGACGGTGACCAGGACGGACAGGACCACGGTCGTCCCCAGCGCGTACCGGCGGGCGTCCGGCACTACCGGCCCGTCCGCCGTCAGGCACTCCAAGCCCGAGGAATTTGAGTCATTCATCTTTATAAATCTTCCAGTAAAATCTAGCTTCTGTCGGATTTAAGGTATCAAACAATTTAAAATGTCTACGGATTTGGCGATGGATACTTGTGATTGTAGTTGTCACACCAGCGATGTCTCTGAGGTCGCACAGTCGGCTCGTCTCTCCCGCTCGCCCGCCAAGAAGCCTCGTCGCCAGATCGTCCGCCTCCGTCTTCGCAAAAGCCCGGTCTGGCAGTAATAGCGAGTTCTCCTTTTTATCTATCAGAGAAGGATGTGTACACGTGCGCGCGTGGAGCCCTGCACAATACATTTGTAGCTCGCTGCATGCTGCTGTGTTCTATTGTGAGGTGCGCTATTCCCAGGACATCAGAGCATGCCGGGAAGTAATAGGTCCGTTTTGAAACCTTCATACAAACACAGCCGTTACAATTCTATGGCAGAGGACTCTATCTCGTCTTACGTCCACTGAGCGAAGCGTACGTAAAAGATGCTAATGATCATAATCACGTGTAGTATAGTGTAGTGCACGTGTAGAGAACTCACGAATACGCCCTGCGAATAAATGGTCTTGCCTTGTACCTATGATGGGGGTTTTCTCCGCAACGATAGCGCCGTGCGTTGTACGTTTGTGGAAAGGAGGGTGCAATAGTTTAAACGCATCAATGCCGTGCTCACAAACGTCGTAAGCGTACCTGGGGCAATCGCAAATACCAACGAATGCGCCCTGCAAATAAAAGGGCTTGGAATCACTGATTAGATTTAAGTGTAAGAGAAGCCTGATATGATGTAAGCGCGCATAACACTTTGCACCAGTATAATGAGATCCTACTCTTATTACCAGTAATCACGCTGAGTGCTTCTAACAACATGAAGCTAGCAGGGATTTTTGTCGCCTTTGCACAGCCACGTTGTAAACCTTCAAGAAAGACATATCTATTTACAAAATGTGATTTTTAAAATTCTATATTTGAGCAAACAGCCTCGTTGTAGGCAGCGCGTGAGTTCGATCCTCATTTGTGACAAGTGAGTTACGCATATCAGAATATTTGTGACATACAATCAAAAAGTTGAAAAACCGTTTGGTCAACAGATCAGATATTTTTGGAATCTCTTGGTCGAACACTGCTCGAAAGTTGGATTTACCAATGGTAGCAAATGCCAGTTAAGTCTTTACAAAGGTATTAATTATAACTAAAAGTCAAGTCCGGTGATCTCGGACATAACAATGATAGTAAATGAAATTACCAGACTTCACATTTATTTACATTGTAAAGTCCGGTACTGTTTACAAAGTAAACATTACCCTAATTTACTGGCATTTATTGTCATTGGTAAATCCAAGGACATTGGTAAATCCAACTTTTCGTGCTGTGTAAACTCAATTTCTGAGCCTGAGCCTTGTGATTGCTCTACGGACGTAAGTCGGACTTTTGGACATCGTCGTGTGGAAGCTACACAAAAGCTCGTTAACAAAGAATGAACGTTACACAACATGAAACATACAGAGGCACACATCAATGCATGTCTCAGGTTTACCTTCAGGGAAAAAAGCTGCTGAAGTTTTTACAATAACTAATCGGTTTGAGTCCACGTATCCGCCCGTCTACAAACGCACATGTAGGCGTCTGTCACAAAAACCATACGGGCTTGGTGGTGGCTAATAGGGCACAAGAGATGTTATCTTTTGTTGAACTTTTCTAAACATATCTTCGGGGAGGAAAACAAGTTCCATTCAAGAAGAGAATCATATTCCATCAATGGGCTTCAGGCAGTGCTAATTGGATTTATTAATTGCTGATAATTGGTAAGGTGAGGTGAGGATTCGAGTGAACCGTGAATAATTTCATCAGGTTGGTGAATGATTGAATAGCAAAGTTCTCTATTCATAACCACTTGTACAAGAGCCAATTCTATGGATTCGAGTTGTTTTATCAAGCCAGATGTAGATATAAGCGAAAACATGGTGTATAATTGGTCGGGGGATTGAGGTTGCCTTTGGTGTTTGATATCAGGGCCAAGCTCAGTACCGATGTTATCCTTTGTTGAACTTTTCTAAAGATATCTTCGGGAAGAAAAAACAAGTTCAAGAGGAATATCATATTCCATCAATGGGCTTCAGGCAGTGCTAATTGGATTTATTAATTGCTGACAATTGGTAAGAGGATTTGTCAGGTTGGTGAATAATTGAATAGCAAAGTTCTTTATCCACAACCACTTGTTTGACAAGAGCCAATTCTATGGATTTGAGTGAAGTTTCATCAAGGCAGCTGTAGATGTAAGCGAAATGTGGTGTATAATTGGTCGGGGGATTGAGGTTTGCCTTTGTGTTTATACATTTGATACCAGGGCCAAGCTCAGTACCAATGTTATTCTTTGTTGAAATTTTCTAAAGAGATCTTCGGAAAGAAAAACAAGTTCCATTCACGAGGAAATATCATGTTCCATCAATGGGCTTCAGCCACGGCTAATTGGATTTATTAATTGCTGATAATTGGTAAGAGAATTCGAGAGAACCGTGAATGATTGAATAGCAAAGTTCTTAATTTATTCACAACCACTTGTACAAGAGCCAATTCTATGGATTTGAGTGAAGTTTCATCAAGGTAGCTGTAGATGTAAGCGAAATGTGGTGTATAATTGGTCGGGGGATTGAGTTTGCCATTGGTGTTTAGACGTTGGATATCAGGGCCAAGAACAGTACCAATGTTATCCTTTGTTGAACTTTTCTTAAGAGATCTTCGGAAAGAAAAACAAGTTCACGAGGAAATATCATGTTCCATCAATGGGCTTCAGCCACGGCTAATTGGATTTATTAATTGCTGATAATTGGTAAGAGAATTCGAGAGAACCGTGAATGATTGAACAGCAAAGTTCTTAATTTATTCACAACCACTTGTACAAGAGCCAATTCTATGGATTCGAGTGAAGTTTTATCAACCCAGCTGTAGATGTAAGCGAAATGTGGTGTATAATTGGTCGAGGGACTGAGTTTGCCATTGGTGTATAGACGTTTGATATCATGATCAGGGCCAAGAACAGTACCAATGTTATCCTTTGTTGAACTTTTCTAAAGAGATATTCCGGAAGAAAAACAAGTTCAAGAGGAATATTATATTCCATCAATGGGCTTCAGGCAGTGCTAATTGGACTTACTAACCGTTGGCTGATAATTGGTTTAAAGAAGATTCGAGTGAAGTTTCATAAAGCCAGTTGTAGATACCGGCGAAAACATGGTGTATAATTGGTCGGGGGATTTAGCTTGCCTTAGTGTTTAGACGTTTGATATCAGAACCAAGCTCAGTGCCAATGATAAATCCAGTTTTAGCCGATTTCTGCAACTTGAAGCTGTAAATATCAGCGAAAATGTGGTGTATAATTGATCGGGGGATTGAGCTTGCCTTGGTTTGATGAACACGTTTGATATCAGAGCCAAGCACCCATGCCTAAATACCTCAACCGCCCTCAACCGCCCTCAACCTCCCACTTCCTGGGCTAATATGCAGTGTACATGTGCTAAGAACCCTTGTTTACACTCTGTATACATTGTCTATACGATTATAAATAAAAATCACACAGAAACGTCTAAGTATTTGCGAGTTTTTTCAAGTTATAACTTTTAATATATCATAAGTGGACTTACCGTCTTTAGGGAGTGATACACCCCGCAAAACATCCGCCCTAAAGTATTGAGCGCTAAAATCCACCACCAGAAACATGATGTTTAAAGAGGTTTCCCTCTATATCTGCTGAGTTTCCGTGCTGCACAAGCTTTTTTACTTTATCATTTTGACTTGAAACTTACGGCACGATGCGTTCGACGTAAACAAATAAGATGGCGGACCCTGTTCCGGATCGATCCTCGGGCGCACGGCGCGCCGTAAAAAAAACTGGTAAAACGTCAGAGTTACAGTGATTTTCTTATTTATAATCGTATAGACAATGTATACAGAGTGTAAACAAGGGTTCTTAGCACATGTACACTGCATATTAGCCCAGGAAGTGGGAGGTTGAGGGCGGTTGAGGGGGGTTGAGGGCGGTTGAGGTATTTAGGCATACCGCTATAGGGTACTATAGCTCATTTTGACCCATTGTACTAACAATTATACAATGTATACAACTTGGCCTGGGGGTCTGAGAATAACCCAGAGGTTCTTTGAGAGATCTATCATTCTATGTGTACTGACATCGACAGTGAAGAACAAAACTATCCTGAAATGCAAAGACCAAGAACTTTAACAACGTCCCCACTGGTATTACACAATGCGTTATACGGGCTATGGCGCGCTGTGTAATATGACCAGAGGTAAAAATAAATGTACATGTGAGTGCCGAACTGCATGTGTGTATTAAAGAGCATTACGTAACATTTTGGCACCAAAAATTGAAATATTATTAATGGAAAAAAAACTTCATGTGATTGTCATTTACTTCCACTTTTCAACATATTTGTGCAATTATCTCACATTTCTGACATCTATGGTTGGCGCCAGAACAGCCCACACGAGGCGCACTCATTTTGTGGCACCACCACAAAATACAAGAATGTAAACAAACATGGCTAACAGCTGTGTTTCCAGCTTTTTAACACATCTGTATGGTGTAATATATTGGCACCTCCACTTTCTGAATGACACTTCGTTGCAATGGAGTAGAGTTGATTTAACTTACTTTGTAAAGAAATTGCCAGAAAATTTATTATTATTATTATTATTATTATATCGTCATAATGTTACATAATGCAGCTTTAAATGTATTATCAAGATTGCCCGTAGACATTTCCATGCTGACGTATGCATGGGGCGACATTTGGGAACAGGCGGAACTGTCCTTTGTTTGAACATCAGACATACATATGGACGGTAATCCCCGTGTGCCATTTCGTCCTGTCATAAGGTCCCAGTTTGTACGAACTTCAGAAGAACCCGTTAGAGAGTGGGTGGGCTATGTTGTTATATAACTCGTGGGTGGAATACTTAGGCCACAGCAAGTAAATTCTCTGTCAACGAAAACAATTCTCTTCTACTTCGAGGAAACCCATTATTCTCACTTTCTGTAAACTGCCAAATAGTGTCCGTTACTCAAAACTTTATAACTACAACCAAACCTTTCAACACCTAATTTTCCCTCAATGTACAATGTTTAAGTCCTATTAGTTACTCTCATCATTGGGCGGTGCTAGGCTGGCGCTTACAAATTATAAATATACTTGACTTGTATAAATAAAGAAAGAAATTCTGTGAGAGCAGACACTTCATATATACTTTAATTTTATATTGATACAATGTGGTTCCCTATACACCACAAAAACATGACACTGTGAGTATTCATTTCCAATATGTATTACTAATTACTGTATGACAAATGTTTTCAACCATGAACTTAAAACATTGCAAAAACCTCCTTTCCCCTTCTACAGCAAAATTAAGACCTCCTAAAACAAAAATGAATTTGCAGTTCAAGTTCACAAATCTAGCATTGCACTACTCTACTGGTCTGTTGATAAATTGTAATTGAACATTCTGTTTGATAAAAAAATACTTCTTAATTTGTATTTGCAAAAATACCAGCCCTTGTTCAGTTATCACAGTTTACATTTCTGCAGCTGACATATAGTATCTTGTGTAATCATCCATATTAGTATGATGTTAATCCCATTAAATGTATAGTTTTGAATGACCATTAGTCAACCTAGACTACATGTATTTTAACTCTGGTTCTCTGCTCCAATTAGCCTCTATCAGGCTTCGGAAGTGGCTGGAAAGAGTAGAAATTGGCCAAATACACAGATAACATGCCAGAGGAGTTGGTCCGCTGAGGGAGTACATTTGCCACTCTCCTGACATGTTATCTGTCTATTTGGCCAATTTCTACTCTTTCCAGCCACTTCTGAAGCCTGATAGAGGCTATGCTCCAATTGCTTCTCTTGGTGAATAGTCTGCAAAAGAAATGACTGGCATCTGAATATTTACCTAAAATATAGCCGAGAGCTCTATTTGACTCCAAGTCACACTGTCCCAGCTCTAAAAGACTTGATCCTTTCTTCAATGGAGGTAAAAAAACATGTTTGGCCCCGTATTTGTTAGCTGGTGATTGGTTTGTTCATTCGTTCTTTGCTGGATACCAGTACAGGGATCTCTTCACTGCCCGTTCCCACTGCTCCACAATGGGCCGGTACCTCTCCCAGACACCCTCAGACACCGGACGAGGTTGGAAGACCTTCTCCGAGGACTGTAGACCCTTCAGTTCTTCCTTGCTTTTCCACATCCCTGTATCAACAATAGCTACATGTGAGACGGGCTCCCATCAAGCCTCAGCATCAGCGTGCAAGCTGGTCTAACCCTCGGGAGACGGGGGATAACTGACGTTAAACTGGATAGTAAGTGAGTATGTGTGAGTGAGACCATTGCTTCCATGTCTGGTTAAGCCCCTGTCACACATAGCCGACCATGGCCTCCCAACCTTCTCCAGGCCATGGTTGGGAGTTAGTTGTGAGGATCTGCCTTTGGGAGCAGGTCAGCAGGAAATTCAAAATTATGACTAAAACAAAAAATCATAAAAACTCTTTTACAGAGGTATGAGATAATCAATGTCTTGTTGCAAATGTATAAACCCTTCACAAAGGGATGGCTGTGTGTGTGGGGGGGTTAGGGAATTATAATTATATAAAGTGTACTCAGACCTATCTGGACATGGTTGGTGCTTCCATCTTTGATCCTTTTCAGTTCCTCTTTATCCTTCCATATGCCTGCATTTGCCAGGGGCAGTAAGGTAGGGGCAAGCACACAACAAACACAGTTTTCAAATCTGATTACAATATCTAAAGGCATGAGTAAAGAAACCACTACCACAATATTTTGTTTGCCATGTACTTTTGTATGGAGGAGGGAAGGATCCAAAAAAGTTGAATATGATTTTCATTTAAAAAAAGAGATTGCTCACATTTGCTGGCAAATTTCTCCTTTTGCTTCTTTTTACTTATATCTGCATATTATTATGTTGTACCTGACGAAATATTAAACCATACACACAACAATTTTTATTGCTCTGGGGAGCTTTTGAGACGAAATTATTATGTTGTATTACTTTTGTATACTAGAGTACTACAGAATTGTTTCAACGTCAAATTTAAAACACCAGAAAAAAATCATTTCCCCTCCTAACACGAAATCAAGTCCCCATGAAAGCAAATGAATTTACAGTACAATGTACGTACCAACAGCAAGTCCTGCCAGAAAGGCTGCGCCCAGACTGGACATGTCCACGTGTTTGGGCCTGGTGATCGTCCGGTTCAGCAGGTCTGCCGTCAGCTGCATCACAAAACTGTTGTTGGAGACCCCACCATCAGCTCTGTAATCATAACAAAACTGCAGTTGGAGACCCTGTGACAAACTCCTCTACAGAAAAAACACTGAAGAACTGCTGTTAGAGACCCTGCAATGGACTCTTCTATAGGAAACTGTTACATTAAGAGAAATTACAAAAGTACAAACTCACCTGATGTAGGTAATTGGTATTTTTGTTTCATTCAGCATGGTTTCATAAAGCTGCTTGTTTCTAAAAACACAAAGAGTGAAAAATGTCACACTCACACACACTCAGGAAAAGTATGATTACATAGCAAATCAATTCAAGTTAAAGACTTTGTCAAACTTAGACAAATCATAAATATGATTTGCATTAAGTAAAAGAAATTTGTGACAATGTCGGGAAAATATGGGCTTTCTCCTTTTGCTTCCTTTTACCTATATCTGCATACCATTACAATTATATGTACATTGCAATCTTTCATTGTGGCTTTTAGTATCAAGATCAAAATGATGTTTTTAAGATACACTGGAAAGATGTAGTGATACATGCACTATAGTGGTCCCATGGCATGGCATGGCAAGCATGGAAAACTGTTTGGTTATCTCCAAGCACATGTAGGGTCTGGCTCAGTGTTTTACACATGTTTTGAGGAAGGCAAAGAGAGAAAAATATTGACTACTAGAAAGGCATATAAAAGCCTCAACAATAAGCCTCAAACACTGAGCAGGACGCTATATCTGCTTGGAGTTTTGTAGATGTACCTGAAGACGAGAGACTCCAACAGAGCCCTGAGCATGTGAGCCTTGGTGGTGGTGGAGGAAAGGCCCAGAAACAAGGAGCAGGCACGGGGGTCATTCACCGGGGCCTACACACAGTGACACACAACATGGGATGTGATGTAGAGAAGGGGCTGTACATAGACATATTCACAGATCCCATTGCATACTGGGACAGGTGAGGAACTATGGGTAACACAGGGGGCAAGCAAAATCATAACTATAACGACATAGACTAGACTGAAAACAGTATGCCTGCACTGCATATGTGTTGTCGCGGTAATGATGTTGTTTCCTTCCCCCTATGCTACCCATAGTGCTCCATGTCTCCCAGCATGCAATGGTATTTGTGAAAAGATCTATAGGGTCTTTGTGTATTGTTCCATCAGTAGACCAGATATGAAAGCCCTTATCCCTTCTTTTTCAGTATCTACTCAATGATAATGCATTTAGCTACATGATCTGTCATGATCAGTGTCTGATTATGTTATAGTGACTTGGCTGTTACAAATTGGCAGTGGTAACACTGAAAGAGCATTGCTATGTAATGAATCTACATGTTTATTATGAAGGTGGTTGGTAGAAAGTGATGTTGGAGAATTTTATGAACTTGCTTACTTACCTGAATGCCATTGAAGGCAGGAACAAAATATACTCCATTGGAATCTAAGTGTAAAAATAATGCAGTTATCTCAAAATTGACAATATAGTAAGTTATCTTTTACTAAAAGATATGTGTCTAGTCAGTCTTGAGACTGAGACCAGATTTGTACTGTTTCAATATCAAAAATCAGAAATACAAAAGAATCAAACACAATTCATGTAAAACACATTTAAACCTCACCCTCTACAGACTCTGCTAGCTCAGCTGTCTCAGTATAATCCTCAAATAGACCTGTCAAAAAACAAAACAAAAAACGTACATTGAAGTTATGCTTCAGACCTACCCTTGGTGCTGAACACCATCCACACACATTTAAACATATCTGTCCCTAATGTTGAACACCATCCACACACAGACAGATACCTGTCCTTGGTGCTGAACACCATCCAAATACAGTCAAACAGAGCTGTCTCTAGTGCTAAACAATAAGTAAGAAAAGTATTCCATAATCAATGGATACAGATAAACAGCACGTCGGCAGAACGTACTGCGCCTGCGCAAAACCCCGATTTTTCACGTTTTTCGTTGGATGTTTGGTCAACGTTGCATCAAAATTTTGCCTGTTGCAGACGATATCTTTTCCTATACAACATTTAAAAACTACAGACAGGCTGTCAACCTTATGTGTTCTAATACAACCTTATATGAGACATTCTGCCAAAGTGCTATGCACAATACATTACGGGTTTCGCGCAGGTGCAGTACGTTCTGCCGACGTGCTCAGATAAACCTACCAATAGATCTGGCCCAGTCTATGGCAGTCCCAGTGTCGCTGGCGTTCCCCTCGGCCAGAAAGACAATCTCATCTCCGATCTTCCACCCAATCAGTGGGTACAGACCTAGGCATAGATGCAAGGTCACATAACAATTGCGATTTCATACCAAAATATATATAACTACACAACCAGAGGTACCTTTTAGGGACATTTTAGCTACCTTCATTAGGGCTTAAAGGACACCAAAAGGTAAGGTAAACAGATATCTAATAAAAGCCCTTTGGTTGTGTAGCTAAGGACACAATCATTCTATAATTGCTTTACCAATTTGATGAAACCACTTAGAAAAAAAAAACTTTTTATAACTGTAAACAAGAGAGGGTTACCTGCCATGGAGGTGTGCGGGTTACTACCAACATTGATATCCATGAAGGTCCCAGTTCCCATGGTGCATTTCACATCCCCCTGCTCGAAACAGCACTCACCAAACATGGCCGCCTGTTGGTCTGCAACCTGGCACAAAATTGATCAGATTTAACTACAACTACATGCATTCAATGTGGTATAGAAATTGCACATTGCATGGTGGCCTTGTGGTTAGAGTTGTTGACTTGAATCCCTTGCAGGCCCTAATGTTGTGCCCTTGGGAATGGCACTTTGTATCTATATCCTGACTCGACTCAGATAAAAATGAGTACCTAGCTTTGATTGAGAATGTCCTCACGGATGGGCAAACAAACAAACAAATAAACAAACACATGTCGGAATACCTACCAAAGAGGCAATGGGTATGGGAGCACCAAACAATTTAGATTCACAGACACCATGGATCTTACTGAAAGAGAAGGAAAAAAATTTTAAAACCGAACCTGTCCCTGGTGCTGAACACCATTCACATAGACAGTCACACATATGATATCTGTCCCTGGTACTAACCAACTTTTAACAAAGCAAACTACCTGTAGTACCTATGGCTTTGACCCTTATAATAACATTGTGTAACTATATATAAAAGTACAGACATTGAAGTTTGAAGTTGTTGTTATACCTTGTATCCTTCACTGGAGGAAAGATTGAGATGGGGATGCTCAACAAATTGGTAAAGAATCTGTTCCATTGTTTCTGCATGGAAAAGAATTTTAAAAAAACATTGGGTTACTGGCAACAGTAGAGATATAAAAACACAGCTATGTCAACATTTACTCTGCTAATCTCCAAGTAGATGTTGGTGTAAAAAAAATCATGAAGAAATTTTTGAACACTTTTATTATGCAAAGTCAGGTTACCTCAACATATGTCCTGGGAATAAATTTGCATAAATAAGTAGTGCCAGTAATTCAAACCTACTATGTATGGATCATAAAGTCCTGTTGAACTGGCACAAGAATAGTCAGTAGCATACACCTGGCCTGAAAGTAGAAGGAATGAAATAAATGGCTCATGGTAGCATCAACACAAAATGCTATATGCAAATATTGACAGGCTCTGTCCTTGGTGCTGAACACAATCCACACACATTCAAACACATATCTCTTGGCATTGAATGCCATACATAGATAAACAGCTCTGCCCTTGGTGCTGAACACAATCCACACACAGGAAAACACACCTATCCTTAGTACCAAGCACCATCCACACATACTTGTCCCTGGTGCTGAACAGCATCCATACATACATACCAAAAATATGAAAATATAACAATGATCTAAGAGACCAAGAGATAAGTAACAAAAGCCCCACCTCCTGTTAGTTTCCACAGCAGGAAGGTATCGATAGTTCCAAATGAAACCAGACCGTCAAAGGCACGTCTCCTCAACTACAGGCACAAGAAAAACAGATACAGAAGGGACATTTTTCACTTCATTGAGATATAATTGAATATGAGCAAATAGACATTGCTTAACCATTGGGCAGAGATTTGCTTTCGGTGTGTCTTTTGTGTGTTTGCTTGTGTTTTCCAACTATATCGTTACTTCCGCCACCAAAACTGAGACTTACTGTGAGGTTATTCTGCAGCATCCACATGATTTTCATGGTTGTCTGAAAAGCATAGTTCAAATACGTATTGTAAATAGTAACTCTTTTTATTAGTTAATCTCTTTATCTATGTACAGTTTTGTTTAACTGACATGCAGCTGACGTTGCAAAACTAGCTATTGGCTACTAGTACATTAGAAAGTCCTATAAATACATGAAGTGGAAACATAGTATACTGGTCTTACTCAGCTTGCACTTACTGTACAAAACTGGTGCATTACACCAAAAGCGGCTGACCAGTTATTTGAAACAAACAAACAAGACCAAACAAACAAACAAACAAGCTCACATGCTGGGGGCTGAACTTCAGTACATTAGCTGCCAAAAACCGTTTACTTCTGGACATGAAGTACATCAAGCTTCCACCACCATGAACTGCCTACAGAAAATAACGAACATTCATTTAATAACCCAACATCTGATTCATACAATTACAGTAACATTGCTTAAGGACCTGTTAATAAATACACACAATACACAATGATACAAAATTCTAAGTCTTCGCAGATTAACATACAAGATATGAAGAGCATATGTCAAAGACATCATTGTCAAATTCACAACAAATCTAATCACTTCATGGAGTAATAAGAATAAGGTATAATAAGAATGTTATAGAACAGGAGACAGATGTGTACATGTATTTACCTTCATTGTTAAGGAGTTGTTCCATGAGTCCACCAGTTCTGAACCCCTCAAGTCCTGCCATGTCAGGAAATTATAGTACAGTTCTCCTGTCTCTCTGTATAGGTAAGGGGAGGTATAAAGAAAAAAAATTATCATAACAGTGTTAATAATTCAGAAGATTAACAATGAAAGTCTTTTTGTATATCTCTTTTTGTCCTGGATTAGTTTCCAGATCCAGAAGAACTTTATCCATCCATCTCAATATTCATTCATTCATGCATCCATCCATCTATTCATTTCCTTAATTTATTCATCCCTCCATCCATCTATCCATCCATCCTCCCTCCATCTATTCACATTTTTATCTCTCAAGGAGGGGAAGGGATAAAATCACTAAATATGCTTTCAAAACACTGAGCCATCTGCATCATTCTCACCTGTCCCACATGGTGAAGGTGGTCCTCTGTGTGGAGATCCCCAGCCCTGCCACCTGGCCAGCTGTCACACCTGCAGCTGTGCAGGAACAACAAGCCTGGGAAGGTCAGCTTAGATACAACTCATAAGCAAAAATGTGCAAACCAAACTAATTTTACTAGCATGCCGATTGGAGTGGGTCCATCTTGTGAAAAGTGTTCTTAAGAGTACCAACTTAAGGCACCAACCTCTGATGGCCTCATTGACGACATCTACAAAGTCTGTCCACAGGACTTGTGGGTCCATCTCCACCCAACCTGGCTGGGGATGCAGTAAGTGGACCTGGGGGGGCATGGGCAAGATTCATATTACATGTACTTCAAGTACTACTTGTTGCTTAGGTTAGGCTGTTGTTTTTCAATGGGGAAATAGGATAATGTTCCCCTTGGTCTGATGAGTACAAGTATAATTTTATCAGAATAAACAGAACTTCGAGTTTTGATTTCTCGTGTTCAATCATAAATTATGCCAGAACACGAGATATCAAAACCGGAAGTTCTGCTGGCTGCAGTACCACAGAAAGCCGCCAGCAGATATATTTCATTCATTCATTCATTCATTCATTCATAACACTGATGTTTCTCTTCTTCAGTCTGTCACATGAGGAATACTACCTTCTTGCTGCTGGATCCCTTGACGTTGGCGAGTTTATCGTAGACGTGACAGCGTAACGTCGACGTTCCCACGTCCACCGCCAGCACGTACTGATCCCGCGGGCCGTTCTGTGGATCCCGCGGGCCGTCCTGCGCCTGCTCCCGAGGACGGTTCTGCGGTCCTACTGTGGCTGAATCGCCGCCTGCCAGGTTGACATCTTCCTCGGAAGACTCCTTGGGATCATCCGACATCTTCAAGAAGTTTCACAAACAAGCAGCTGTTTATTATAAGACTTTTAACACCATATTTTCCTGCCACTGGTCCAAAGTACACATTTCTAACCTTTGCCCTTCATAACACTGCTGTCTTCTGTACATTTTATACGTGCCTGTATAAACAAAATGTCGTCAAACAGAAGTGTACAGGCAAATTGTCGACTCATATTCAAAATATTGATTATTATCAGAAGTGGTTCAATAACATGAAGTGAACGTTTATACATATTTTTGTGAGTTTTGGGATGAGCAAAGATTAAATCCACAGGACAGCTATGTATTGCCCTTTGACCCAAACCTTTCCGGAAGTGTACGCGTTGCTCTTGGCGGGCTCTTCAAAAATTTAAGGTTGGACTTAGCCTATGTTTACAATAGGCAAACTTTTATCAAGAGCAGTTCGTACAGAATATGAAACTAGGGTTGGTCATTGATACTTATCTGTTTGTGTTTTTGTTTGTTGTTTACGTGGCTTTATGTAGACCTGGCCCCATGCCCCCCTCCCCCACAGAAGATGACAATTTTTTTGGCAGCTGTATATAGACATTATAATTATGTGAATGCTACTGACATTTGTATAGAATACTATTGTACAACCCTTATACAGTTTGCGCCTAATGAAGAGTACAGTCACATAAACAACCTAAAATTAAGATGTCCCTAAATTTTAACTTGGATGGAGACCTTATGCTTTTTTTTCCAGATCGCCATGGGGAAAAGAAAGGTACCGACCCACAAGCCTGTCCCTTGTGGAGTTTGGGTTTCTAAGAAGAGGGAGAAACAGGTTTGTATAAACTTACAAAACAACATGGAGCTTTATAAAAGGAGTACATGTACTTTAAGTTTAACTCTATCATATGTCACATTGTACATGGAGCTAAATCTCAACTACATTTTGCCCCCATCCTCTACCCTGTGGTCATGAAAATATTCAACCATTTCTTTCTTCCCTTCAGCTGTTACTGCCGCAGCCAAAGCGCGCCAGGCTGTCATCTGTGACTGTTATACCAGCACGGCAGCTAGGTGGCGCTAGAGAGCTGCCCAAACGGCAGGCCACGATTATGGAGATCTTTGGGAGAAAAGATGCCGACTCAGCTGCTTCTGCATGCAGTACAACTACAAGTCAAGTTTGTGGTTCTCGCAAAAGTGATGTTTCAACACATGTCCATGTTTTACAAAGCAAAGGTACATATGGCAAACTGAATTTATAAATGTTGATTTCATGTTTCATATGAATCTTCGTCTCGAAGCCAAGCCGAGAGAGATGAATATTACACATGTACATGATTGTTCCATAAGACAATAATCTTTTGAGTCCTGTGCTAGATCTACAATCATACCCACACAAATAATGACATCTTGACATCTTATACAGGTACAGTACAGGACCATGAGAAAGCTTCAGATTCAAACAGACTGGATGCTGCACATTTGTCTCCAGAGTCAGCTAAGCAACAAATCATACAGAAGCCTTCACAAGAGAACTACAGCACAGCCCATACGATTTCAACAGTTGATTTAAAAGGCAAGGACTTGTCAGATGAAGAGGAACACAGCTATAGTTTGACAGGCAACTCAGAAAATGACCAACCTCTTTCCCCGCTCAAGTACACGCAAAATTCTGAAGGGAACATAAAATGGAAGACTCCAACCAAATCTCCAAGCAGCAAGACGAGTGGTGATATTTTCACTAAACATCAGAATGTGAATAACTCTGAAACAGTGCCGTCAAAGACAACACGGAAGCCACGGGATGTTTCTGAGAGGGGTAAAAATGTAAAACCCCAGAAAACAACAGAGAAACAGACTGAAAGGTTTGATGTTTTGTCCCCACTGATGTATACTTTGGACACACAAGGAGACCTGAAGGTCAAGTGCACAACAGAACACAGCTGTCCTCAGAGATTAGGTAACCAAAGTCTAACTCTTCATGAAAAATCAGTGTTTGACACCATGCCATGTACAGAGGCATTGTCACCTCTGCAGTACACGTTAGACACACAGGGGGAGCTTGTGTACAATGACAACCACCCTTGTCATTATGAAGGTGCAGGGAATGGACAATCAGAAGAGAGTCATCCTTTAAGGTGTGTCCCTAGTGAGGAGGACATTGAAGATGATTCTCAAGCTTTAGAGTCAGAGGATTTATCACAACTTAAGTACACATTAGACTCTGTAGGAGAACTGAGGTGCAAAGAAATTAGTAACAGCCATCATCACACAAACACGCCAATCCTCAGCGAAGGGAAAGTTTTGGATGAACATTGTAGCTCTTTTAGCTATAGTGAAGAATTAGATGATTCACAGTCATTTTGAAAGTGATAATTAAATCCCTGTGAAAAGACATGAATTTACAGTAATTTTAGAGGTATTTAGACTTGAAATGTCATTCTGAAATAGCAATCTTCAATGATTTGCGACTCTTTGTACTTACTTGGCAATAAATTCTTCTTATATTCTAATATACTGGTGTGGGTTTTTTCTTCGTATAGTATAGTTATGAATGAAATTAACTGTTCCCACTGCAAAGAACCTATTATCGCCTCCTTGCGGAATTTGGATGCATTTCACCTCTCGAGGCTAGGTGGACTGCCAGTTATCTAAAGTTCTTCTGAGCAGGAAAATTCGCGTTGTAAATTGTTTTTCTTGAAGCACTGCTTATGGTTTGAATGCAAATCATTGAAATATTATATAGAAAATGGACAAAAAGTGAGCATAATACGATGCCCTTTGCCCGACATTCCTTGTGGCTATCAGGTACACGCTGGTAAGAACTTGCAGTTGCAATCTGTCACACACTCCACCTGTCAATCATAGCAAATTCCCGCGTAAAATTCCGACCAATGCGTGACCCTGACGGCGGGACGGCAGTGTGATGTAGATGCCGACAGCTGTCGCGCCATTTTTACTGCACGTACCGCGCACACGGCCCAGACTGTTGATTCACGTTCCGGAACTCGCCGTCATAATACATCCTCCCTACGTGTGTTTATACTTCCTTAGTATATAAACTATAGGCTATAGCTACTCGCCAACGCGTCTCCACGAGTGACATCGCAATCCTAACGTCTGAGTGGCTATTAGGACACAGAATCTCCCCTGCAGCTTCCTGAGTAACTCGCCATTCTTCCATTCAGTGTTGACAAAGGGACGTTTTGCTATCTTCACATCCCAGGTACGTATAACCTTATGAGAAAATGCCACATTCAAACTTTAATACGGCTGATATGCAGGGGTTCCTATTAGCAATAGAGTAACGTCACTGCAGGCCTTATTACCATCTCAGCACCACCAAATCTAAGTAATTTTGCTTCAATCCATCCAAATCAGAGTTTCCCTTTCCAAAAGCTATAGCGCCACTTAGGGGAGAAACCTCAATTATGTGAACGAAAGCGGTAATGATTTTGCGTGCCAGACAACTCGTAGTACACATTCCGTTCCTTGATATATCGGCATTGGCGTCTTCCTTCCCGGTCCAATATCTGCGGCGACATTTTCTCCGCTTTACTGGTGGTTGAAATGCATCGCAGACGACAGTAATTGCCTCAGCTATCGAACACCTGTGGCACGCACTTCTTGGCACAGATCACTTGCACGTATGATGATGCATGAAGGTATCGGAGTGTAAAAGGATGTCAGTGTAAATGATGGTCTGGGTAGCGGATGTTTTCAAAGTGTAGATGGTAGGGTAACGTTTGTGTGTAAACGGTAGTTTGTGTGTAAACTGTAATGTCAATGTAAAGGAATGATTATCGTGTGAATGCTCAAGATATCTCCTCTGTCAACAACCCCCCTCCCAGCACGTGGTCGCTGTTTATTACCTTCGTAGAGAAAGTTATATGTTAGGTACACCATATATATATATATATATAGGTAGGTTGGAGTTGGGACGTCAAAGGTCAAGGTCAATCATGGGTAATCTAGCGGCTTTGTACGATACTGCATCGGTGTGACGATAGGTGTTTGGGCAATAGGTACCTGGCGTAGATTTCATTATTAGATGAGAGTCTAACTATATTTGTCTAGATACATGTACACGCGTCATATCTTTATAGCATATTTGTAGTCACGTTATCCTTTTCCTTCACTGAAGTTTATTTGATACTCGTGTCGCACCATGCACACGATATAGATTATCTATATCCATAACAGACGTTCAAATAGCAATACTAGTGACAGGTCAGTTCTGGCCCATGTACTGGACTGCATGGATCCTGGCACGAACTCTCGGTACAGATCGAACTTGGAGGTTATCCAAGTCATCACCACCATGTTAAGGTCACTACCCCCACCCTCTAAAAGGGTTTTAACGTTTGTATAGTAGTATTACTAATAGTTATCATCCTAGACATAGAAAATGTATCCATTGGCCGTTCGTCTTGAGAGTTCAAGTCTGTGAAATTGAGAATAAAATTTCCTTTTGATTCTCATATAATTCAGAAAGCTGGTAAATTATTGCCATTTTATTAGCTAAGTTAATTGCGAATTCGCTCTCGTAAATTTCAGAAGTATAATGGCGGTAAAATACGGCTTCGTAAATCATGTGAAATCCATTGATCATCAATGGCTATTTCCGGGTTTTGGAATTGGTCAGGCAGTTGAAAATTCCGTACGTTTCTACATTGCAAAACCAGCCATAGATTATCCTGAATACCCCAAGAGAGCCTCCCGTGCTGGGCCCGCCAGTGAACTCCAACTCGCCCCGCTTGATGACGGATCGCTGTATTGATGTTGTGGACGGTTTTCCGATCACCGCGCCGTCCGCTCTCCTCCGGCCAATTCGGGGTTCCGAGTCGTAAACAGATGGCCATGGCGGGCTTTTAAGGCACGAAACGGAGCATAGCGCTCTTCGATAACCTTATCTTATTCTTAAAATTCTAGTATTCCAGCTACGAGAGACAACGGCCACCAGACACGCGCTGTGCAGCAGTGGGATACGTGCAGCACCACAAAGGATTGTGTGACAAGCGGAGGTAATACTAGACGTTATCTTTATCTAGAGCTCGCTTCCCTGCTTACATTACAAACCGTTATCTTTATGTATGTGTAAGGACGTGTGTGTTGATGTTGTGTGTTGATATACCAGCTATCTGCGAATGTTGTTGTACCGTTGATCACCGAAGCACAGCTGTCGCGAGCACGGTTGTCATGTAATGGAGTGTGTGTGTGTGAACAGTCCCGTTCTGTCCTTGGCCTAGTCTCCACCACTTCTGTAGCCAGGGAAATCGGCTAATAAGGTACACTAATTTGCTAGAGACTTCAGCCGACTATAGGAGTTCAATTTGGATTTTTTAACCTCCATAGTCAGCTCCGAATTCAGTCCCTAGCAAATTATTCTACCTTTTTAGTCGATTTTTAGTATACATTGTATGTAGCCTGCACGGCTAATGGTCTGGCAGCTTAAGAGACTGATGGCTATCCCTAGCCCTTGTGGTTCCGATATTCATAGACATCAAACCGGGCAGACTGCAAGGACTGTGATGAAGTAGGACGGGACATGGAGCATGATTTCCTCCTGTAGATACGAGACAGGGACGTGACGTGTATTTATAAGGACAGTAAGCCGTCCGGTGTACAGTTCCAATCTTCCGTTTCAAAACACAATAATCTGTCATTAGAGGAAGGAACGTTTTGCTGGTCGTTGGTTCAAGTAACGATGTAATCGGTAGTTGCGTCTGAAGAAAGGGTTTTCCGTCGATCACTGACACTTAAGACAGATGATATCCGGTTTTCTATGGTCCGGGTCCAAGTTTCTTCCGTTCAATTACGGCTTGGCTGATTGGATCGGTCAGGGCTGGAATTACACACTATTTTATTTATATACATTTTCGTAACGAAAAGTCTGGAAGCGGAAAACTGCAGATATGTCTCCACTGTGGCTCTGACCCACTGATAGATTTGGATACGCATTCCTGCAATAAAAGATCTTTAAGCATATCGTAAAACATGCGCAAATGTTCCATTCTTCTACTCCTGTGAAGAAACAGAATTTGTACGCGTGCTTTAAGGTGTGTTAAAGATTGAATTCCATGGGGTGCGTCCTTCGGCAGATTACGTTGGTAATGGTAATGTTGTGTGTGTAAATAGCACTTCTTGCACCCAGCCACGAAAGACCAACTGTTCCCCCTGCCAACACGCATTCCTGAGGCGGCCAAAATAGTTCCTGCGCGATCCAGGAGGTACAATTTTGCTCTGCGGTGAAGCAATTTGTGATTTCTGTCGACGTGACCGTTTCAAACCAGTGGCGCGGATATTTGGGGTGATGTGATATATAGATTTCGTGGTTGATGGAGGGCACGGAGGGGTGATTTGCATAAAACACTGCTGCCTTAGCCTCTACAGGCTTCATAAGTGGCTGGAGAGAGTATAAATTGGCCAAATAGACAGATAACATGCCAGGGGAGTGTACTTCTTCAGCGGCAAATGTACTTCTTCAGCGGACCAACTCCCTTGGCATGTTATCTGTGTATTCGGCCAATTTCTAGTCTTTCCAGCCGCTTCCGAAGCCTGGTATAGGATACTATAGTCGCGGCGACTGTTGCAGGGCTTCTTTTGCTTGCAGTCTTATATGTTAGCGGGCTACTATATAAGACTGCAAGCAAAAGGAGCCCTGCAACAGTCGCCGCGGCTAAGGATACTACTGCCTATCCAGCCGTCATAACATACGTCAGACTGCCAGGAGAGCAGACTCTGTTCACGGACTGTGTACTCTGTGTCTGGATCGGCTAACCCTCAGACTCTTCCTGACTGCAAATAAAGTCATCTCCGGCTCCAAGAAGATGTTGAAAGGCTAAATCGCAACGGCGCCTTTCTGGGACCTTGGACCTAACCTTTAACCAACTTAGCCTGTGGAAATAACTACGGAAACACAAGCAAACACACAATGAGACACCGAAAACAAAACCTCCGTACACAGAGGTAATGATTGGTGCAACGTTCTCAACACGGCACTATTGAACAAATAGTTACAGATAGCTAGCCTATTTCATCAAAACTGGCATTTAATCTTCTCTGTTGTCCGATATAGTTTACATGCAGCCAATGTGACGAGGACCATACAGGCCAAGAATGTCATGAAAATATTATTATTTTCTATGAATGATCGTGCACAAATTATTATTTTTTTGTTTTTGTTATCATTGTGTCATATTTTCCACATTAAGTCTTCCAGTACCACAGAAATGTTGAAGTCATTTTGGATCCCTTTTGCTGCCTTTTTGACTATTTTAACTAAATTTAAGCTGGTACTTCCTTTGTATATCTTTTAATGTTTTTCTGCCAATTCAAAAGTAGAGATAATTGCAACATTCTTTGAAAAGAATATCCTGCCCGGGACAGTATGTAGATTAATTATTCAGGGAGGGAGGCGATATAATCTGCCCCTGGCACGGAAAGGCACCCGTTCCCCGGGCATTGTTAGTGCTACAGGCTAAAAGGAATAGAAAATAATCTGCTTTTCATCCGCGGAGAGAAAGGCTTTGTTCAGGCAACAATACAGAGGCTCACATAGGGGTAGTCACGATATCAAAACACGCGGAATGATACTGCTGATGAGAATCCTGTCTTGTATGTAGGCTGGAAGTACATGTAAACGTCGCATATACAGGCAGTAATTCTGTAAATCAAGCTGACCAGGTTTTTCCCCACCACGAAAGTTTGCAGGGCAATTATGTATGTGTTTGAACATTTTAAAGTGCACCATTTATACATGTAGATTCAAACCAAAAAAATGTGTATATTTGAAATAATAATCCACTATCAAATTTATCAAATACCCTCGAAATATTCGAGTCTGACACCAAAACAAAACATGAAGTCAGTCGGGCCTTCCACTGTAGACATCGGCGTTTGTAGTATACTATAGCCTCCTTTGTAGGCTCTACGAGTCAGGCATCTCTTGTGCTTATAATGTGTATATTTACATATTTAAGCCAAAAAAACAAACCGACTCGTAGAGTCTGCTAAAGAGGCTAGGCTGCGGAATGTTACAACACAGCCCTCCATTCACAGTTTATTTGGCAGGCTGAAGAGATGGGGAGTTATTAGGAGGGTTATTTTTGTTGTGGTATGGAGAGAATGTTGACCTCGGAGGTCAGTAGGATTAGGTCGGCAGTTGGAGGGTGGTAACATTGCGGTCAGCACTAAAACAACAGCGGGCGACTCTTTTTACCTCCGTGTTCGGAGGTTTTGCTTTTGGTTTGTGTGTTTGCTTGTGTTTAAGTAGTTCTTTCAACATGATAGTTAGGCAAACGTTTCAGAAAAGGTTATCTCAATTGAATTTCCTGATATATATGTATGTAACTCGCATAAAAGAGTGTTTGTATTGACTACCACTGCACGAAAAGTTGGATTTACCAATGGTAGTAAATGCCAGTATGTTTACCGGACTTGACATTTACTTATAACTACCATTGTAAAGTCTGGTACTACTGTTTACAAAGTGAACATTACCCGACTTTACTGGCATTTACTACTACCAGAGGTAAATCCAACTTTTCGTGCAGTGTCCCCCTCTAAGTATTGTCAGCTCTTGGCCTTGGTGCACTTGGATATTATTGAGGTCCATTTCACTCCCACAAGCTAATTCCAAAAGCGATTGTACCAGTTACCGGGACATGGTGCCTATACCTGGCAAGGACATCATATCGAAGACCACTCAAAAGGGCTGGGCTAATGAGCTTTATACATATATAAAAAAAAAACGTTTTTTCGCAACCTATGGTTTACTATGCAGCTAGTTTATCTATATGTTTGTATGTCATTTTTGTATGTATTAAGCTTGTATTCTTTGAATGTGTAACGTTTTTATGGTTTTCTCATACCTGAAATAAAGAATAAATAAGTAAATAAAAGCTTCTTGGCTATATCGGACATATTTTACCTACAGGCTGGCTGGTAGGTCCTTGTGTTAAGCTGCAATTTTACTATGTTTCGTGTAAATTCATGATGATGTAGTCAGCGGTAAGTCTTTATTGCTCTTTTATTAATGGTTTTTATCGACCGAAGGAACAAGAGCTTGTGAAAAATGCAAACGACAATAACCTGGCATGGGTATCGGCAGTAAAAAGACTGAATTTCAATAATGATGTTAGTCGCATATTTTACTTGTCATCGTATTGAATAAAGTACAACGCTTTATAGCAGGCGATACTATAAACTTTGGGGAGGGCATAAATAGTCAGGACGTGACAGTATCTCACAGTGCCAAGCGATCTCTTTTTGAGCGTTTTTATGTAACGTTTTGAGCTATATTTCTGAGACTCAAAACGTTAATGTTAGCATTATCTATTTCCACATAATGGCCATATTCTTGTTTAATGAAATAACAACAATAGGTGGAGACAGGTAATTAATAATACAGTGCAGAAATATGTGCAGCTATAACGATGATATTTGGTATTCAGACCACCCGCTAGATTCTGACTGCTCATAATTTTACGTTTCCTAAAGCTCCTCTGTAAGATTCTCAATTTGTGTATCTATTATCTTCTGCCTTACACAGCAACCTTATCGTAGTTCGTTGGCATCAAGGAGAAAACAAACATGGTATCTAGTCCTCTGATAGCTTCCCTGTCAGATGATTCTGGTAGCTAGAATAGGATGGGGACCAGGCTAGGAGAAAAAAAACACTGGCTTTACTCCAATTTCAATAGGACTTCGTGAAAAAATGACGTCTTTTGTTGTGTTCCTCTGCTATTCAAACGGGTAGTCGCCATGACTACCTCCCAATGGAGGTCAGACCCACGCTGTTTATAATCTCCTGTACAATTTCTGTACTCTATTGTTGTTGCAGGAGAAGCGCCACTGGAAGGGTTGAAAGGTACGTGCAGCCATGTTGTTGAGAAAGTCTCTCTCCTTGCTGACGCTGAGGCGGGGGAAGGACGTGGAGGCCATAGAACTGTCGGAGACGGAGGCGTCCCGGCAGAAGACGCGACATGTCGGATTCATGGTGGTGTACGTTGGAAAGGTGCCGCTTGGGGACGACGTCACGCCGGGGACGGGCTGTACCGAGGCCGCCGTCTCCCAACTCTTAGGACCGGCGGCAAACGCGAACGTGGAGGCCCCGGGCCGCCTGGACATCCTTCCCCACGGGATCAGACTGTCCAAGTCCCGGGAGGAAAATGACGTCTATGACGTTCCACAGCAACAACAGCAGGACACTCTGACGTTTGACTTGCAGAGAATCGCCTTCTGTTCGGCAGACCACAAGGCGAGGAACAACGTGTTCTCCTGGGTGTACCGGGAGGTGGGCGAGGTGGGGCGACCCGTGCTGGAGTGTCACGCCGTGCTGTGCGAGAGTCAGCGGCACGCCAAGTTCTTCGCGCTGCGGCTCGGCCACTTCTTCAACTCCGCCTGGAACCAGATGGCGCGAGCCGAGCAGTCACTGCGACTCCTTCAGGAGGGAAGGAAGATCCGGAGAAGCAGCACCGAGCACGGGTGCCTTGGCGCCTCCACCACGACATATCCACCCCCTCGCCGCGACCACACTTCGCAAACCAACGGCGTCGCGGAGAAACCAACGCAGAACGGTGCGGTACCAGCAACATCAGCCCACCAGTCCGATCAGGAGGACATGTTGAAGAACGCTGACGTCTCACATGCGTCTCAAAACGGGGTCGCTGAGATCTTTATATGATCTCAAAGGACTTGACTGACTGTGTTGCCGGCCGGTATCTCGCCACTATTGAACAATACGGTATCGAAAAACGCACAGTTGTTTTAGATAGAGACCCGAACAACCCATACATGCAGTGGAAATTTTTTTTCCGATAAGATTGAGTGTACTTCTGTTGTTGTTATTTTTTGTTTTTGTTCTACGAGAATCTGTAATTATGCCCTTACCGATCTCCGTCATTATTTCAGCTGGGCGACAAAGTAGTGAATGGAAGCGGCTGTCTTCTTACTATTTTACTAATCGCGATTTTTAGACTTCAAGTTCCTGTGGTATGATGTTCTTGGCCTCCTTCAAACTTCTTGAGTTAAAGCAAAAAAGTAAAAACTGGCCACTGGCCAAACTGGCTGAATAATCATCCCCTATTTGGCCATTTTCTACTATGGCATCAGCAAGCAAAGGATTCTGGTAGAGATTACGCTGTTCTGACGATGGTGACATAGATTTTAACCCGAAAACCGAAACGAAAGTAGACGAAAGGCTTGTCTGTAATGATTAGAGCCTTAAAACACTTGACTCTGATGAACAGCCATTCAGTTGTAACATATCTTTCTCAATAAAACAATTGCGATATGTATATATACATTGAAGTCAGCCTACTAATTTGTACTCATGATGCACTGTTTCAAATACAGGAAAATCTAAACTAAAACGTCATAGTTTGATAGTTTTGGCTGTGCCCGTCTCGTATCATGACGCGATTATAGCAATGGTGACCTAAATTGCACACACATAAACACAAGTATGTTACAAGATACAGATACTGCGATATTAACAATACTTAGTAACACATAAGCTTAGGTTCTTTTCCCTTCTTTGCAATGCCATAACAAAATCTATCTCGTCCGTTATATTTCCACCATTAGAAAGGAGCAAGAATAACGCGAATCCACATACCAACGTTTGGGTTTGTTCTAGCTGTTGTGACCTGTACTTCGCCCAACGGGGCGAATAGTGTACAATAAACACGGTGGTCAAATCTGGGCTGCAAAGTTCCCACCTTTTCTAGAACCCGAACTGGGTTCGATCGAACTCGATCTGGGTAATTCGAACCGAACGCGCGTTCTATTTGGGGGTCATCTCCGGTCATTTACAATAAACCCGCGAAAACAGGCCCTTCCCCCTCCGTGCCTCGCAACAGATAAAAACAACACTTTTCTACAGATACGAACCGTTTCCTGGACAGTACATGTACGCTATCATTTTGTTGTAGACATGTAACATGTAGCGAATCTACTGTCGTATCCGTGGGTGACCTTGAATATTGTAATGATTCTTAACGGTAGTATCAACAACACACTCCCCACTTTCGGGCGATATGACATGTCTGCAAAACTCGTTAAGTATAGGAAGCATAAAGAGTCCAACATACCTCATTCACGGCTCAAAATGACTGTAACGGTTGTCCCCAGAATCGTGTTTTAGGGATTTTTGAAAAATAGCCTCAATTTTAAATTATGGATAATTTAGTGCGAAAAATGTCCAAAAATGCCGTTTTTTCACCAATATGTCGCCAAAAACCATACTTAAAATCAGAAATTAAAAAATTCCTAAAACACGATTTTTGATGTTATTCCCAGTCGTCGAAAAATATAGGAATCAGGGGTTTAGGGTAATACACGTGGCCAATACTTAACGAGGTTTGCCTAAAACGATGACTCTGGCAGGCGCTCCGAAACCCGAAAATAAACGTCTTTTGGAGCGAAACTTTTACAAACCAGTGATTTAACGTAAACATCAAACATTAAAATTATGTAAACACGATAAGTTCATTTTATTTTGACGAAATTTACCCTTTGATACTATTTGTTTATTTTCAAATGTTTTACGGTTAGCCCGAAATTGCGTCTTGTAACCCGATACTTTTTCGAACGCGCCTAGCAATGGGAAAGAATACCGTAGCAACAGACCACCGTGAAAGGTCTTTATTCATTCATCCCCTTATTGTTTCTCTGAGCAGGGATAAGAGGCGAACTCAGGCGGTTGGAGTGGAACTCTCCCGAGTGGAAACAAAAGGCGAAGTAATCCCGTTATCTGGCTGGCTCTGCCCGGATTCCTGTCTATTCTTACCGCCAATTTTCCCACCACGACGAAAATTCCACTCCTGTGCAAAACAGAACATTCGTCGCCAAGCAGATGTAGGGTTCGGCTCAGTGTTCTACGCGTGTTTTTTGTAAGGCTTTTTATACCTCTTTTATATGTAGTGGTCCGTGTTTTAGCTCTTCCTCATACTAGAAATTAAAGAGGTACAAAAGGCTCAAAACATGCATGTAGGTTTCGGCTCAGTGAATAACGCGTGTTTTTTCAGGCTTTTTATACGTCTTTGTATTGGTCCGCGTTTTTATCTCTTCCTCATACTAGAAAGAGGAAAAGCCTCAAAACATGGGCACAGCACTAACCAGGACCCTACATCTGCTTGGAGATTTTCTTTTCTTACGTTCAGAGTCTATACCGCCTAAAAGGATAACGTAAACAAGCAGCAGCAGTACAGTACGGTATACTGTTCAAAGCAGTCTCTCATGTGAACCCCATTCCTAGGCTTTACCAATCGCTGCTTCGCCATAGCCAAGAGAGTCTTATACCACCTGTTCAAATGTCTTAACAGACTTCTGCACATTGAAGAGCTCACCAAGACAGTCCAGTCTTTCTTAACTTTCCCCACACTTACATACACTTCTGAGGGCACCTGAGCAAACCGAAGTCTGGGGATAGCGCGCTCCATGCGGAGGTGAGTAGAAGTGCAGATTCCAAATACGTCCCATGAAACAGTATACAAAATACAATCTGGATTAAGTCTCTAAAGTCAGACGTTTCAGACAGCATCCAGTATCTTTCATCGGTGACTCAGTGACTTCAATTTTAATGAATGCATGTTTTGCTTCCGTAAATTTCCTCAGAGAGCAAATATTTTACGCCCGAACTGAAAGCCAGCAGGATGAATTTCAAATGCAGTTCGGTAGTAACCGTAAGGTGTCGCTTGGATATCTCACAGTCCGTCGAGTTACATTGTACTCACTCGTTTGTGAAAGGGCCATTACGCATCGTTAGACAGTATTTGATAACTTGTGGAAAGAAATAAGAAAACAGTAGGATTCATATGAGCAATCAGCACTTTTGGAGAGAAGAAATGACACGACCCGAACCAAAACTGAAGTAACAACAAGAGCTGTTATCATCATTATTATCCATCTTATGTTAAAGTTGTTTCTTTGTTAGTTTGTATGTAAATTTAATTACCTGTTATTTTCATGGTAATTATTATTATCTATTTTATGTTAAAGTTGTTTGTTTGCATCTAAATGTACTTACCTGTTATTGCCATTATCATTATCATCTATTTTATGTTAAATTTGTTTCTTTGTTTGTTTGTTTGTTTCTTTGTTTGTTTCTTTGTATGTAAATGTACTTACCTGTATGCTACTTTGTGCTATCTGTGACCCAGTGGTAATTTGGTCACACCACTGGGTCTACGACATAAATAAATAAATAAATTTGCCAGTAAATCTCAAATCACGATGCAAGCAGGGGCGTTTATAATCCTGTGTGATTGGATGTTATTATTTCTGGAGCTCATTTTGGCACGTGTTTAAAATGTGATGGTACAGCGATTATTTTCTGCATCAGGGTCTGTATAAGTGATGCATATGGCAGCACACATCGGCACACTATATATAATCCAACCTATTCCGTGCTACCTTATTTATTCATCGTGTGTCCATATTGATACAATAAAAAGATATAAAAATACACCAAATAACTACTTCTTTAAGTACTAGTTATTTAGTCTATTTTTACAGTATACCAAGTGAAAACTAAGTTAGAATAGTGTCCCCAGAATCTGATGTGGAAATAAGTATCTCAGCGTGCGACCAATTTGATAATGGCGTGAATACACATGTGTTAAAACGTGCCATTTTCCCATTCTACACGTGGTGTCCGAATCCTGGCATAAATATTAACTTACAAATTTATCCCTAGTTCGTTTGGCAAGAGGAACTCCTAATCTAAAAATCTGAGCGGTTATAGACGCAATACAGGATGTTGCTGCTATGTTTAAGAATGAGATTTCTAAAAAAAACCTAAGATGTGTTGCATAAACAAATCGGTTTGTAACAGAATAGACGTCACTACAAAAGACGCCGGCAAATTTGACGCACGCCGCTGCACTTCATGTGATTAAGGTGTTGAAAAAAACTGCTAATTTGCATACGCAGCCACGTACAACAGGTAGACGCAACATTGACTGGGACTCGTGTCAGTCAGTGTGGTATTTTCTATTGGAATATGCAAATTTTCATAGGAAAAAGCATAGTGTTGTTGCACTCAAGCAATACGGCATAGATATATATCTGTGATCCTGGTTTTAAGTTTATCAAATATTTGATAGTGGTTTGCCGACGCTCTTCCTAATCACCTTTTTACAACTTTAAAATGGCCAACCGTCTACACTTGCAACACTCAACCAGGAGATTTTATCGTCCTGTATCATGATTCATAGATTTTCGTAACTTATTTCATATTCATCATATCATGTCCCGTTACATTATTCAGAAAGTAGGGTGCTTCCCTTGCATCACTATTGTTTTTCATTATTTTCAATACGTTGATTTTTACATGTGCGCTAGTAAAAAACGAAATATGTTCAAATGCAGACATAAGTGGTGACTATGCAGAAGCGACGTGGCTGTGTTCCAGTTTTAGCAGCTCGTCGTGACTCGTCTCTAATTCCACAAGAACGTTTTCCAGGGGATACGTTTCCGCTTCTTGTACTAGTAGCAGGGCTGGAAATACCACCTGCATAGAACGTCAACTCTCATAATTTCACCGGATACCCTAAGATGGCCATATTTTTTTAAAAAGGTGTTATCGAGGCTTTCCCAAGAATTTATTGAACACCTGGATATCTGATGTCTGCATATATACCTCGTGTATTACTGATGTACGTTTAATGTATCTACCTGCACCTAACCTGCACTTGTCCATGATGAAACCAGCCTGCAACAGTAGTCACATGTGGCCAGTAGCGGCCTAAAATTGACTTGAATTCTTCACAGAAACAACCTGTTATACAACATTAACAGGAACATCTTCAGAACAATTTGTTTTTGATGGAACAAAACTGATATAACACAGGTTAAATTTGTCCGGTGCAGGTAATTACAAATTTTACCTGCATATACAGGTACGCGGAAAAACTGTAATTCAAGCCCTGTAAGTGGGTATTTATATACATGTCCCAGAGCCCATATGGTGCCTTGATCTGTTTAAGTTGCTTAAGTTGTCGCGGAAGCCACAAGAAGCCGCCGGCGGACGGTCGGTTTATCCATCTTTGCGGTAGTGCTGAGGTAAATGATCCCTTGTTTCAAGGACGCCTGTTGCTAGAAGGTAACATAAATACAGCGTTTTCCGTCACAACCTACACTGTATTTGCTGAATAAGGAAAAAAAACTATGTTTCAAAAGTAACTGTTAAGCATAGCTGCGCTTGTGTCATAATGATAATTCCTGTAGAATTGCAAATTTCTCTCTTTGTGTGTTGGTGTTTGCTGTATTCAGTGTAATGCCCAATATTGTATCTGCCAAAATAGAATTTAAAAATACTTCCTATAGTTTGTTTATCAAAATTAATGATTACACGCTACGCCTGCGTCGTAATGACAATACCTGTATCATTGCAAATATCTCCGAACGACGATTCGAACTTTCAGCTAGTTCATGATAAGGAAATATAATGTCGTTTTTCTTATGAAAATGTGCAAGCAAGAACATTTAACCGAAGGGTTTATATTTTATTAGAAACGCCCTTCTCCAAACTGACAGCGATGTCACATTCGATAAAATATTGATGGGATCTAAGCGAGCTTTTTCCCTAATGATATTGTGCGGGTCACTTATACGAGAAACTTCTTTCACTACCCGCTACTTTTTGAAAGACGATGCTTAGCTTTTAGCTTAAGAGCTGTGGCTGTCGAAATTGCATTTTGATATGACTAGCTACAGCCATTTCCTCGGATGAGTGTGATTAAAAGCGTACGAATGAGGGTCCAAGCGCAGCAATTCCGCAAATGCATCCAAGCACTCAGCAGTGAGAAGGACGCGCATCACTCCACAATCAATCACATTACCATCACATGGCCTATTGTACATGTAGCCTCCTTGGCAGGCTTACTGGTTACGCTTTATTTTTTGTTTATTGATGAAATCCATGAAACAGAGTTTCATAAGATTTTCACATGAGGTATTGTTTGTTTTTTGTTTCTTTTTATGTTTGCCTTCGCAGAAGGAAAATGTATTGTTTTTGCTCAGTTTCTTCTTCTCCAAACACATACAGTCAATGACCTGGACCAGATGGCTATCACCATGGTAACTGGTGCTGTAGCAGACATCTTGTGATGTTGGGTTACATTATGTAGCAAGTTGGAGGGGCTGGTCATCATATATATGAATGTGGTTTAATAAGAATAAACAGAGCAGTAGTTTGTTGGGCTAGCCGATGTGAAGGTAAACATAATGCATTTACCTTGCAAATGTTACCTTTCTAGTTTTTTTTTATCCACCTGTCTGTCTGTCTGTCTGTCCAGAATAACTCAGGACGATTAAGCTCCAAAAAGGAAGCCCATCCCTAAAGCCTGCAAAGGAGGCTACGCATGTCCTGTCCAATTTCTCATCCACACCTTTTGCTTAAGGCAGTTCACGTGATTGGTTGGTGTGTACCACAGCGCTGTAGTTACGAGGGGCAGTGCGGTTTTTTTCAATTTCTTTGCCTTTTTTTTCTTGAATCCGGGGCTGCAATCAGTTCCACCTTTCCATTCCCGGACGGACACCCACACGTTTGTACGCCATGTTGGCTCTGAATGCTGTGGATGAGAGTGGTGTTTTGGTGTAAGAGAATCCGGTGTTTACACTAGAGGAGGGGGCTTTGTTCGACCTGTTATAACAGGCACCGATACGGCAGCAGCACGGGATACCCTGCTCTACATTCGGCCGCCGCCAAAATTATCCTTTACAAAACTAGAGGTGACTCCTGGCTCGGGTCCTGACGTTTAGATCCTCCCTGCCTCTTCACTCGAGCGAGAGGGGGTTAAAGTTGCTGATAATTTCTCTACCCCCCGAAACGTCAGGCCGTAATCTGTTCTCCCGTTTGGCAGGCCGTGTTTGTACGGGTAAATGCCAGAGATTTGCCTCACAAATGCGCGTGCCAGTGCAGGGGAGACACGTTCGACTGGTTCTGCGTTGTGAATGCCGGGACGGGTCGCGTTGTCGGATCCCATTGTAGTGGTTGCGTGACCCCGGCTTTCGCGGGCTCGCCCTGCCATGCAAATTCCTCCCCCGTGACATCTCCACCGTGGTAGCGAGGAATAACCGTCTGAACTGTAGCACTACTAACGCTAAACTGAGAGAAATATGACGACTCTGACTAAAAACGCGAGAACCTGTGGACTAACTGGAGAAGCTGGAGGTCGCAGACTCATTTACTGACGTCCTCGTGTAGCCCCGCGTATGAATAGTCATGGCGAACCCCCAGCTGGTCGCCGTCTCGCTGCAGGAAGTGGAAAGGTGAGTCGCCGGCGTTACGAACCCTAGAGCGCCAGACTTCCTCACCTGTGTGGTGCCCGGCCACACGACATGTTCAAGCGGAAGCACAAGGCACGGTTCTCGGACCTGTACGACACCATGCCCGAGGAGACTCTGCCGTACAGCCGCACGGGTTCCCTCAAGAGAGTACTGAAGTCGTCGCTACGGAGGAAGCGACGAGAACTGGACATTAGTCAAGAGGACCCCACCTATAGTTGCGTGTACCTCGGGAATGCTGCTACCTTACACGCTAAAGGGGAGGGGTCCACGGACCAGGCTGTCAAGACAATATGGACTAAATCCAATAAGGGCAAATCTGGCTCGAGAATGAAACTGTCGATAGGGAATCAGGGGATCACCCTGACATACGCAGACAAAGACAACACGAAAGGTGGACAGCTGTACATGTTGCACAGAATAACGTACTGTGTGGCCGACAAGAATGTGCCGAGAATCTTCGCCTGGATCTATAGACACGAAGTCAAACTGAAGGCGGTCATGCTGCGCTGTCACGCCGTGTATGTCAAGAAGGAAGAGACCGCTAAAGCCATGGCCTTACTCCTGTACCAGACTTTCTCCACGAGCCTGGAGAACTATAAGAGAGAGAAGAAGGAGAGCGAGCGGCATAGGGAGAGGGCAGGCATCCCTTGGCCCATGTCCGTGCCCCGCCGAAAGCTGATTAAGTCGACCGTGGAGTTTAAACCACCTGTGGAGCGGAGTCGGTCGGCGCCTAAGCTCGGCTGTATCACCGAGGACGACGCAGAGGACGCACAGGAAGACCAGGAGGGACTGAATCACTGCGAACCCTCCCACAGACACTTCACGGAGGCGATAGAAGAGGAAGAGGAGGAGGGGGAAGAAGGAAACGGTAGATATCAGGACGCGGAAGGTGAGGGGGACAGCGGCATCGTCAGTAATGGAGACGATGAAGAACTTCTCTCTCGAGGCGTGATGGAGCTGGATATCGGCAATAACGTACATGACTTGCAATCCGATCAAGCTGTAGCCACCCTGATGTTTGGAGACGTGGGACTAGAGGAGGAGGAACAGGACTATGAGGAAGAGGAAACACGTTTGTAGCAGCAGGCCATTTTGCAGTCTCGTATAAGTACATGTTATATGTTGTTGTATTGCTGTTGTCACTTTTGCTCACCTGTCGACGACATGGGGGAGGGGGGCGATGGCGAGTGCGCTCGTTGTCGCCCCCCTCCCCCATACAGTATTGTCGTCCGTTTTCTCCGCCAACAACGGACTGTGCACAATGCCTTAATTGTCTCTGAGGTCAGGGTCAACATGTTACATTCCATATCCATGGCGACGGTGTGTCGTCAGCCCTTCTATTGCAAAAAAATTCCTTTGAGAATTTATTTTTGTTCCCTCCTTGTCTGACAAAAAGTAGTTGGACAACAATAGAGCCGTCATTACAGAAACAGGTGTCGCTTTCTTCGGTACATTTGACACGACCGTTAAATTTGAAAGGCGATCTAATTTATATATATTTATACTGTTTATAGGTCACAGATCAAAACAGACACACCGAGCGCCTTAGGACGTCGATACCAATTCTCTAATGACCATATCTACAATATTTGCGTAGGACTTCCAAATCCTTACAACGCTGTAGTATCAACACAAACATCGTAGGGCCTTTCCGTATAGACCGTGCCTTGTGCCTGGGAGGTTTTTAACCCCCTTGCTTGTACAAAACATCGCCTGACATCCTCCCTCAAGGGAAAGATGTGTCATGAATACAGATGAGATGACCGCTGGCTGAGAAGAGAATACATATTCCGTGCATTTGTGTAACAGGACGCAGGGTCAAACGGATCATAGGCTGTTTATGGTCGGTACAGGAGAGCCAATAGCGACAGAGTTAGCTTCTGGTTCGGGCTTCTTGTCTGGATTAATTCCTGCTGTTTGTAGTCATGTCATTTGCCCCCTTTTTTTATAAGACAGTCTTAAGGATGTATCTTAAAAAACGTTACACATTGGAAAACCCCTTTAAGCAACTGGTAAGGAAGGATTGTGGACAAGGGAATGTCAAAATTCTGGTCATATTTTTCCTGTGATCTAGTATGGAAATGCTTTGTTCTTGCCATATAGTTTGTTTTTCTTCAGCTTTGCTGCTTTTTTTTACTTTATTCAAAGTCCTTGGAAACTTGGTATTTTTTGTCATAACACACCGAAGACCCTTAAATCCCTTCTAACCTCCCTTTCAGAAAGGTTAAAACCACTACTGCAAACAGCAATACGGAGCTTAGACCAGAAGCCTGCTCCAAGGTTAACATGGACTGCCATATGTGCCGGGGTTTTATTATGTTTTCACGTTGGTGCAATGTTCTAACATACATGATAATGTGTTCAGCCGCCTATGATGTAACAGACATTTTAGTAAAATAGTGAAACTTCTTAAAACAAAGGACAATGTTTGGCTGGTGCAGATACCTATGTTTGTCTATTATTTGTATTCTGACATGTTGGAAGGAAGTGTGTGATTCTTTTCCCATGAATCACATGGCACTTGTAGGCTAGTACACTACGCTAAAGTGGGTGTGCAAATTGCACGCCTCCGATTCAACCAACTGAGAAAAATATAGGCCATGCTTGTAACACTGTATCCACTCCTGCCCAGCCTTTTGTCTCGGGGTATTTAACCGTAGGTGCGAAACCAAATACAAACAGTCACAGGGTTCACCCGGATCACATTTCACCTGTTTTTCTGAACACTATCGCTGCTGCTGTGCATTAAATGGGATTTTTCTTTAGGCAGGTGTCAGTCTCTGAGACTGCTGCCCTTAGTGTGTAGAACTCTGGGAGAATTATGTAAAATTATATATTGGTTGTCATATGACCGTTATATATTTATATATTTACGCTTGGTGAGCATATGTATAACTTAACGTGGTGCTTGTTCAGCCTGCTTCATAATGAGAAATTTGTCCTAGGTCACATGAATGATCTCGTAAGATTGTAAAGATATGTACTTTACTTTGGTGTCCTAGCTATAGTGCTTCGCCCATATCGCTATGCACATAACAAAGCACTTAAAATCAATAGAAAAACATGCTAATAGCGTTGAGGGGCTATTGGTGTCATTTTTCTTGCTGAGTATCGAATGTCATTTGTACAACCGGTTGTAAACAATGCAGTTGAGACGATATAACCTTTCAAATTTAATTGTAGACAAAACTCATTAGTTATGACACAGAACATTATTTCAATATCTGGGTCTATTACGTAACAAGCAGTGTTCTTGTTCTCTATATCGTTCGACCGTTTCCAGTCTTGTCAAGGATATTATATGGTCTAACAGAACTCTGGCAGTCCGCCATTTTGTTTCTGGAATGTTACATGTATTGAGCGCCCCGCAGCCATAGAAGCTCCGGTCGATGCCCTGCCTTCGACCCAAAACCACAACTCATTAATACAGAGTAGTTTGTCATATCGAAAGGTCACTTTGTCGTTTGTAAAAGTTGGAAAACGTCCCAGTAAATAACACGGGAACTTGCGTTTGTCAATAAGTGACGTGTGTTGTGCTATGGAGAATGTTGCAATGCGTCAAGGTATGACACAAACTCAGACCAATACACGGCGTCGTTTGACAGCTTAATTCATGATGGATTGTTCTGATAAGGAACCGACCAAAAGAGGAATTTTGAGGGAGCGACATAAACCCAAAAAAATCTATAAAAAAGAAGGATAAAAAAGATATTCTACACAATAAATCTGACAGAAAAGTACTAGATGACAAGAGAACAAACATTTCCGCTAATAATTGCCAAGAAGAAATTTGCACTGACATTGTCACCCCTCCTTCCTTTTTGGTTCGTCCCTTACGGTGTCAATTTTCGAAGGTCAGAGGTCATCTTAGGTATATCTGAAGGACAATCTACAAGTGAAGTAGTTTTGTATTTACTGTGTGCCTTGGGTCGACCTAGTTTCCCATCCACTTCATTGATTGTATGAAATATAATAGTACATTCCCAACTATTCCTATGTATACCCGTGCATAACTGCTGTTGGACCTACTTTTATTGTATGAATTCAGAATATATTTAATGACTTGTAATAATTGTCAGGGGAACAATTGTTAGATAATTGCCCGAAAACGGATGTTAATTCCAGTGGAAGCGCACGTTGCTATGTGCGAATGTAAAATGAATTGTTGTTGTTATATCATCATGATGTTGGTCATGCTCAATAAACCATTATGCTCGTTACCCGGGTAATTGGTCTCGCGCAGTGCGTCAGAATTGCCTCAGAAATCCGATCGTTCCAAGCTAGTGCGGATATCTTTCATGTTTTATACACACACCAATATACGCCCAATATCGGTACCAACACTGAGTACTAGTAGTATATCAATACTTTTTTTTCCAAAATTTCCGGGCGGCCCTACACCAGTGTTGTAATATTATGTCTGTAAGGGTTTCTGAGTGCGGCTCTTCAGTATTGTGTCTCGCCTGGCTTTTGTGTGGTCGATGGCTTTTCAGGGGTCCTCTTGTATCGTACGGGTGACGGGGTGGCACACGACCTGCACAACCGGAATGGCCGTGTGTTGTCTACACATGCCTAACTCCCGACTCATCTCAAAACAGACGGAAGGATCCGGCTCAGTTTGTTTGTTTGTATGTTTGTTTGTATGTTTGTATGTTTGTTTGTTTGTTTGTTTGTTTGTTTGTTTGTTTGTTTGTTTGTTTTATTCGGATCTCCATTAGTGTAAATTTCACACTATTCTTCCTGGAGTCCGTAGTGAATCACCAACTTTCAGATACAGTAATATTTGGACCATCGCACACTGGCACATGCCCCTATTCTTTTTCGAAAGGTGTGGTGAGTTCTTTAACGTGCGTAGGGTGTGGCTGTCCCCAAACACGGGACCTCCGCATTTAACGTCCCATCTATCTATCTATCTATCTTCCTTCCCTTAGGATCACTAGAAAGACGCATAAAAGCCTCAAAACCACGCGGAAAACACTGAGCCAGACCCTACATCTGCTTGGAGAATAGATAGTTATCACCCATGCCCCAGTTCTTTCTGGAGTTACAGACGACCTGTTGCGTAAAGACCTCCAGCCCACTTCAGACACTGCTCTATAGCGAGCTTCCGCCGTCCAAACCGCACTGTCCGACATTCGGACTGTAAAAGCACCCTTAAGCTTCAAAATCGTTACATTACGTCGGTGTACGACACAAAGTGGTCCTCTTATGTTATAAAACAGTACTGTACAGATCCATTTGAGATGAGTCCCCCAAAGTGGACCATCGCCTGAAAGATCAAGAAACTCTTCATTGCAATCATCAAGTATTGGCGTCAAGGGTCGTTTGGAATTGGAACCATGATGTGCAACAAAAGATCGAAGATCTCACACCTTCATGAAGTATTTAGAGTTGCTGTAATTTTCTTGTTTCGTTCATTATTGTGGATTTCTCGCCCATTCTGTGCATATTCCACTGTCACTTCCTCCCAGCCTGTGGAGAGACCATTTTGACCTCCAATTCGACCTCACTTCTTCCCAGCCTGCGGTGACACTTTTTTGACATCCAACTCTACCTTCTTGTCAGTCTGCGGTTACACCAGCTCCCTCCTCCCTTCCTATTACTCTATTGTATTAAAAAGTACGGACACACAAGGAAATAAACTGGCAAAAACACTGAAATCAAAACCTCCGGTCCGTACACGGTAGTAGTAAAAAGGCCTGTTGACCCGTTTTCACTTAAGTTTAGAAAGTGCTTTGGATTTCTAGTAAGTAACACGGAAATGGCACTTGTTCTATTTACTATGTCATGTCAGACTGGTTTGAACCATTTCCTCCCACAGTAAAAGCTCTTGACGCAAAGAAGTGCAACCCTTATCCAGACAACTCCTTTTACCATATAATTTTTAAGGGTATCATCCATCTTAACCTTATCTCTCCATGTATCATTTAGTGGGTAGAATGACTTTTTCCGAGAAAACTTCACCAAGTACTGTAGTGCATACGGTCATATACTTTCTACAACAGCCTCAAGCAGGCGAGAAAAAGTAGAAACGGTTAAACCAAATAACTGTGTTCAACTTTTAAGCGCCGACATGACTATGAGTAGATATGTAGAAGGAATACGATTCCTTGGACGTATGATACAGAGGCAAACACAGGACTCAAGTATTAGATTTTAAACAAACGCCCCTGCAATTCCAGAACAAGCTGCTAGGGGACCCAAACTCACGTCACTTCTTTCCGAGCACAAGAGCTATCTACCATCCAAATTCGTGACCCTAGCATGTCTAGATCACGAGATATCAAAACAGAAAGTTCCACTGCAGTACCATAACAAACCGCTAGGAAGTCCCAAAATCTTATAATTTTTAGATCTCATCAAAACCTGTCCACATACCAAATATCAACACAATCTATTTAAGGCTGCTCGAGTTATCGTGTTCACAGACACACACCGAACGCTACCGAAAACATAACCTTCTTGGCGAAGGCAATAAGGTTGTCGGTAAAAAGTTACACGTCTTCGGTAACACGCGTACGCACGGAATAATTCTATTTGCGGGACACATACACATTAGACCTAAGTGGTCGTTTAGATATGATTGAGGCTAAAAGCCCTGCAGTCCCACCCTTTGTCACATGTCGGGGACCTGTGTACATTCTGGGTGGTTCGAGCGATTCAATCAACGTAACTAATGACGGCTTTAGACTCGTGTTTTACAACAGGTCAAGTTTTTACAATGAACGTGGCGAGTTGGTGCAGCTGTGGAAAATACACCAGAACAAAACGTAGGCAGATATTAGAAGGAACTTCACCTCATTCAAATGGCTTTTTAAAAGTGTTGTGCTCGTCACCCTGAACCAAAGTGCTATATATGAAATTTCGGGGCGTTGCTACAAAGTATAAACACTTCTATCGACTCATATGCTTCATAGCTTACGACGGGGATTCAAAAAGTGATGAGTGTCACAAAACAAGAACCAGAACTCAAATGTTGACGCGTAACTATAAAAAATACTCTGAGTACTCTCTAAAAGCGTTATCACGTCAATGAACTCTGGCACATACAGAAAGTGGCCTTTTATGAAAGAAAACGTCTGCGTACAGATGGGGGTTCCAAAAGTGATGAGTCTCACAAAACAAGAACCAGAACTCAAATGTCGGGGCGTATCTATAAAAACACTATAAGAGTACTTTCTGAAAGCCTACTATCACGTCAATGAACTCTAGCACATACAGAAAGTGGCCTTTTATGAAAAGAAAGGTCTGTGTACAGACGGGGGTTCCAAAAGTGATGAGTCTCACAAAAACAAGAACCAGAACTCAAATGTCGAGGCGTAACTATAAAAACACTATACGAGTACGTTCTGAAAGCCTACTATCACGTCAATGAACTCTAGCACATACTGAAAGTGGTCTTTTATGAAAGGAAATGTCTGTGTACAGACGTATTATTCGCGAAGAGTCCCATGAAGTAGGCCATCGCCCGGTAGATCCAGAAACCCTTCATTGCTATTATCAAGCATTAACGTCAGTCGCCGTTTATAGTTGAAACGCACACAATGGCCTGTTGACTCGCAAGGCTCTCAAAATAACCAGGCGCGGTGGGATTTTTATAGCCATAAGAGGGGCGGTGTATAGTCCTAGTCTCCTCCAGACTCTTTGTTGGATGCTGGAAAAAATAGTGAACATTGGCCAAACAGCAGTTTTTCCAGAGGAGATAGCGGGCTATAGTATTATACATTTGCAACTATAGCCTACACATTAACATTCTTCATGAAATGGCTTCTCTGTGCTTTTTTTATCATGTGCTGCTTTCTAATTGTATGCGCTGCGTCGATGAATTCGAAAGTTAGACATCCAGGTAATGACATACACAAGAAAACAGTTACTCTAGCAACTGGGTACATTTTGAAAACTGTCAGACGTTTAAAGTGCTGACGAAAAGTAGTGGATGCTACTTGAAACATCTGACAGTTTTCAAAATCTATCCAGTAGCTTAAACTGTTGTTTCGTGATTGTAACGGTTGTTTTGGTAGCTACCGGATTCTCATGAACAGTTGCCAAGTCAGGAATATGTATCTACAGTTGCTTGAGTAACTGTTCTTTGGCGTATCTTATTACCTGGATGTCTAACCTTCACCGACGTATCTACTTTTTATCTTGTGACAAGGAAGCCTTGTGGCAAGGCCATCTTTCGCGTTTAGTACAATAAAGCGCCTACAGCAATTACCAAACCGGTCACGTTCGGTCAAGCGATTGATCAGCAGGATCCATAAACGGACGACAGTTACAGTCAGACCGACGGGACTCACAACTGGTAATGACCAATTATGTGTACGACCAATTTCCAAAGGCCTTGCGTAAGGGATAGTGCGGTGGGAGGGAACAGATAGCACCTCTGCGCTACCCCAGGAAATCCTGAATACCTCTGAAAGGTTTGCTTGGCGCAGAAGCAATTTTCCATAAAAACGTCTCCAAACGCGGTAGCACTAGTAGTGGGATGATTGATGGTTTAATATGCACAGATGATATTGCGCTATTTCACTTTAACAGCCTGTCGTGAAAGATACTTAAGCATATCCACGTATGAAATATAGAACTGCGAGTGGTTCAAAGGAAGAGCTGTAAAAAAATAAGGTCAAAACACGCGTTTCTCAAAACAAATGTTGCAATTGGAGTAAGTAATTTTACTACGAAATGACAACGATGCAGACGCTGACCTATGTACCGTCACTATTGGTCCTTCAGGAGGAGATATAGCGAATTCAAAGATATGCAGACAGAAGGACCCCCCAAGTCATTAGAACATAGCCATCCTTCATCGGCCAATCAGGAGTGGCCTACCTGTCAACTTTTCGTCAAGTCATTTGAGTGGTCACTATAGACAGGTTGGGCTGTACATCAATAAGTAACCAACTTTAAGATCACCCATATATAGGTGCAGCCTCCTGTTATCTTTTATTTTGTTCACAAATCAAACAGACCATTTGCTCTCCAATAGGGACCGAGAAAATAATGTTATCTACATACAATAAACTCAGCAAACAGAACAGACACTTACTTCCAACGACTTTCTTGTTGACCGAAATATGACTGTCAGAGCTAATCGTTCATCTCCGCTCCGATTGTGTTGAAAAGTAAACAGCGCGGTGGTTGTTCAAACACTTATGTCAAACTGTGCAAACGGGAAAGCGCTTATTCATTAGATTGTGTGGAGAGTATATATGCGCCATAGAGTGAAGTGTGGGGGCAACAGCCGTTGCGAATTTCACGTGGCCGTCATTAGTCCATTAAGTTGCTATTTTTGAATCACGATTCTGGAAGGGACTTCCGGCAAAGAGTCAAAATACACTTTAAAAATGTTATGGCCGTATGTAAAACATGCATGCCATCTTGAGTTATCCTGGTATCCATCCCCATTATGGCACAGCCTCTTTCGTCCTCTCCGTTTCTTGCTATACATGTAATAGGGGTGGATATATACATGTACATGTACCACCAAGGAGATTCAATCAATCTGCTTGATACCACTGGGGTTAACCTTTAAATTCGAGGGAAAAGAATGAAATTTCGAAGCTGTATCTGCCCAACAGTGTTCTGATATTGAGATGTACTGTTGTATTCCACAGCAAACCCAGGCATCATTAGACAAACAAGCGACGGCTAAAAGAGTTGTCAATCACAGGGGATAGCCATATCCGGTCTTCAACTGTTTTTCATGAATGCTGTTACAGAACTGTTGCGAGCGCCACCTAGAAGGTTTGGTCCAAATTCCAGGTAAAAACATGACTACTTGGCCTTTTTCACCTACCTTATAAACGGTAGTATGTCAAATTCAGACAACTCTGATATTGTCATCGCTGTATCAAATTATGTGAACTTCTGCATTATGTAAAAAAAATTCCCACTCTTATATGAAGTTAAACTCCTTTTGTTGCCAAAAACAAATAGTAGCCTGGGTTGTCCCAGTGTCTCACAATATGGCCGGCTAACTCCTCTGGTAAGTTACTCAGCCTAGTAATTGGGCCAGGTTTCTGCCTTTCCAGCTTCCGAAGGAGTCTGGTACAGACTAACAAAGAGGAGTGTCGTCCATCGTTTGGTATTTGCTCTCGATCAAAACAAACCACGTCACGGCGCGGTATGTACCTTTAAAGGAGACGGCCGTAGGGTAGGTTTGTTGTGCGGTAATTGGTGATGAGTCCCCCAAGATGTGCGAGATGTACAATAACACATTCTCCCGATGGTTGGCGCGCTGATCAGTCTGTGGCGGACGAGACATGTGCAGAGTGTTTGACTACAGTTAACACGACCATGTTCAAGGACCTCAGGCGGCAACATGTGTACATGGCCAGTTACTGGCGGTTGGCGCCGGATGCCACGCAATCATAGCCTCCACCAGGCCTTCCTACGGGGGTACGGATTGTACATGTAGAATTCAGCAAAAAAGGAAAATAATTGCCCAGGAGAGTCAGTCCGCGGGAGGGTTAATTTCCCCCAGCACGGGCAAATGAACTCTGCGGTGACCAAACTCCCCTGGCCAATTATTCTCCCTATTTGGCTAAAATTGTGCTATTTTTGAACCCGCGTTGTTAGTCTGGTGCAGACTACAGGAATCCAGTCTTCAGGCTACTGCAGTTTTATATAGTTGACCAATGTAACAATAGTCGGTCAACTGAGGTGAAGCCTGGCGATTTTGAAGTAGCTAGTAGAACTACAATGCAGCTTCGCTACCGCTCGCGTTTTCAGCCAAGCACACTGGGTTACTCCTACTCTCCTCAAGTGTATTGGGTTCTTAAACGTGCAGAGGTGGGGCACCTGAGGCTTACGCACTATGCACAGGGCCTTCAGCTTTACGTCCCCGTCCGAAAGGAGGAATGCAACACCTCACAGGGATTGAACCTCCACACTCTGGTATCATACTAAACTTTCACATTTTGTGATGTCAAAAACATGGGAACTACGTCTATAGACAAGTATTCTGTATTCTGAACTTGATATTTTCTACATCCACCCTTTTGACTTGAAGCTAATTTAAGGGTGCGCCATAATTTCTCTTCCAGGGTTGGCAGGAATGTTGCCGTTTTCCGCTAATTAATTCTCGACATATCTCCAGCCAGAAAGGTCCATGTGAAAGTCAACTGTTAAAAACACACGTGGCGTTCTCCAAGTGCACTGACTTATGGTCAACTGTAATTAATCATAATGTTCTGGTATCAAACACGAAATTTATGATTTACTATCACCTACCTCTGTTACAAAGAAAATTACGTCAGTTGACTTGTTGGCTCCAATTGAACATTGATTACCAAGAAACTCTCAACTCAGGTAAATATACTGTAGGGTTATTTGGTATTAATGTATAATTGTAAAGTAGACTAAATTGTCAGAAAACATCTCTTGTATTTGTAGTATTAGCGCTGGATAGACTTTTTAAGAACTCTCGGTTCAAAGTTTCTGAGAAGCACGATATGTCTGTAAATGTATGTCATCGGTTTTAAATTTCTTTATTTTGTATTATAATATTAGACGTATTCACGAGAGCTACACTTATACATTTACTGACTTTGCCATGAACCACAGACTATGGTTTGGGCAAGTTCTTTTGCCAACACACGTACAGCTCCTACTTGTTTTTGATGAATTACTTGAGGGAGAGACCTACTTTAATTACACGAAATATGTATGTGTCAACACGACAGACCTTCTTGTCACATAAATTTTTCCTCGGACCCCCAAGATCAGGCGGTATGTTTTCCTCCTTGAACGTTACGCGGAGATGTCTCCGTCTGTAGAAAGATAGATTCCGACGGCGCGACCTACTGACACGCTCCTCAGAAGCAGCCGCAGGTATGTTCTAACTGTTTGTCGAGGAACCCCCGATAGAAAGCTGGCATTTGGGCCTCGTTGACCCCGCGTTGCCTTCTGGGATATAAATTGGTGACAAGGACCCATTTTAAGTGAAAGAATGGCCCAACAAGTCGTCCCTACATCGCTGCCATGCTCGTTTTGAGTCAACAGTTGATATAAGGAGAGAAGAGATTCGTTCTGCGGACAGTTCGCCGCCTGACCGTCCCACATCCAGACCCATCACTACGACAGCGGGACCGTATATCACCTCCCAAGAGACCAGCAAGGAAAGAAGAGCACCAGACCGTCCTCTTTTGCCTTCACCTGGTCTTCAGAAGGTAGCATCGTCAGCCCCCGCTGATGTATTCTTCTTATCTCGTCGCGTTGTTTATTGCGGCGCGGTCACATCCGTCGTTGGTCGTCGTACGATTTTGATGTTGTAGAATTCTCAAGCAGGCTGTGACAGAACCAACCACCGACAAGGATCCAAGGCAGCCTTTCCTGTAAGGTGAATTTTGTACAACAGCTGCTGAATTTCGTACGTCAAACGCACAACTATCCCAAGAATGCCCTCAGTTTGGGATCGTACGGCGATCACACGACGTATGTGACCGGGCCCTTGGGCGCAGATGTGTTTGTTTTGTTCTATCGTTTAAAACGCGTTCATTTTCACAGGTGCGTTCAAATTCACAGGTGCGTTGTATTCGTAATCTAACATGATCTCAATTGGACTTCTGTCCAAAATATACATCAGTCCAAACCAGAAAAAACATCGACAGTCTTTGCATTAGCAAAAAAGGCTGAATCAGCTGAACTCCCTAGAAAATAGACCATTTTCCAATTTCCGCGGTCATTTTGAAAAAGTGCTCCCGCGAGAGCAGTCAATCTACATTTTCGGCCAGATTTTTCCATCCCGCAGAAGGCTCTGCTAGTGACTACATTTTGTTTGTCTTTCACCCATATAAATCAACTGTGCTTGAGATTGCACGTGGTCTTCACATGCCTATTCTGCCTACGCAACAGGATTTTATATATGTCAATATTTATATCAACGCATGGACAGCGACTTTTCATCTGAAGACACCGTCTTTATTAATTTATCTTTAGAAATGACCGGCGGATTCTGGTTTGAACTGGTTAGATCAAAGTCTTACTGGAAATCCCAGATCCTACAATGAGATCTTTAACCTTTGCTCCTTTAGCATCAAAATATCCAAGTTTGGCCCCACAGTCTGGCCAGCCTTGGGACCTAATTCTAAGTCCAAAATGTATAGTATTTTGATCCACGTCCCTGTTGTCTTCATTATACCGTCTTCTAAACCTGTTGTCGGACGACTGACTTTGCAGTTAGAGACTGGATGTCTGGCTCAACTGCCGCTTTAGCCTAAATGAACATCCTCTAGTATTCGATCAGATCGTCGTTCGGACGTTTAGGGCACTTTAAGTCCCTGTCACACATAGCCGAATATGGCCTCTCGAACACTGCCGAACTCCCCCCAACCATGGTTAGGAGTACGTTGGGAGCAAGGTCGGCTGGTGTTCGGCCAGGTCGGCTACTATTCGGCTGCGCCAGTCGAATGTTTTAAAAATGTTTAAAACATTCAAATTTGATCAGACTGCTCCCGAACTGCAGCCAACCTTGGTCGGCTGGTGTTCGGGGGAAGGTGCTGAATGTCACGGTGACAGGGACTTTAGCCTTCGTTCCCGTATATACATTAGAGCATCATGCGTCAAACTCCGCCCTGCACGTTCAAGAACCCAACATATAGACTAGGGGTGACCCGCTGTGCTTGGCCAAACATTACAGTCTCATGCTGTCACTCTATGACCAATGGCTAAACTTTCATATCCAAATATATATCTGCAGACAGTTTGTATACATATTGATATATGAGAAATGCAAGGCGTTTGGATATAGGGTAAAGATGGGTATCGCTTCAACTTCTGGAATCCACTCCAGATCCTATAAAAATCTTCGTTATTTTAAGGAAAGACCAAGCTCCTTTCACAGTTGCCAGGCTGTAAATGATAACGTCTTATCAAAACCTCTTCATCGCTAGACTTAAACATACAGGTCAATACCTGCTCTTATACCACCTGAAGCATGCTTAACATCAGTTATTTTACGCATAGTTGTCACTACCAATGATAATCAACAAGAAACCACTGTCTAGCATATTGTGTAATATCTGGACTAGACTGTGTATGTGCAAAAGCTGTAAGGTTAATGACCTCCTCCGAACGTCCTTAGACCCAGAAGTCAACGATGATGGACAGGTCTTAAGGGCAGGGATTGTTTATGGCCGAAGCTGAGACATTGCGAACACGCTGTGCATACTTGTGCGCCAGGGCCTCCCATGCGGGACGATATTTAAGTGGGACGCAGCTAGTAGCCGCTGGTTATTGGGTAGAGAAGTTAGAGAATTGAGTAGACCGCACAGAGAGTAGACCGCACAGAGAGTAGACCGTACGCAGAGGTGTTGGCCTGCGCCGATTGATTTTTACATTGCCAGGACAATGTCAGAAGCACGAGTCGTCATGATCAAAAGAATCAGGTAGGTCGACATGAGCGGACTTGTACAGCCAAGGGCCCACCAACTTTCCCCCTACCAACCAAAGTCAGGTACCATTTACACCTGGGTGTAGAAAGGAAAGTCATGCGAAATGTCTTTTCCAAAGACACAACATTTTGCTAAGGGTAGTCAGGAATCGAACTCGTGACCTCTTGACTACCTAGCCTGCCATCGACACCACCGCCTGTGATTTACTCTTGTGTTTGTGTACTTAGTATGTGATGTATAAAATGCCTTGTCTTCTACTTTGAAGGTAGAGCTACCATGGGCCACTGAGAATCTGACTAACATTGTGATGCATTGTTCTTTTCTGTGTTAAAAGGTGGAGCGAGTCTTGAGAATCAGACTAACATTGTGATGTATTGTTGTTTTCTGTGTTGACAGGTGGAGTGAGTCTTGGTTCCACGGACCCCTGAGAATCATCCTCGGCAGAATGCCGCTGCGGCCGAACTCCAACCTGAAGATGCGCCCGGACGAGACGGAGGTGGAGTGGGTGGAGAGAATACGGACCTGGTACAAGGACATGTGGAAACGGGAGAAGGAAAACGACGACAGGCGCAGGAGAGGTGGGCAAGGTTTTATAGGGATCTGCATGGGGGCTACAGTACTCTATGGTAAATTCAGAAAAGCAACAGTTAAACTTGGCAGACTGGCTTCGCTTTATGCTAAATCCTGAGGCCAATTACGCTTTGCGCTGGATGTACCACGTACGCTCTGCGTTAAATTTGAGCGATCCGGATCCGGCGACGAATTACTTGGAACCAAAAAATGTCTAATTACGCTCTTCGTAAAGCCGGGGAATCGAATTCAATCGAATGTCCCAAATATAATGATATACGTAATACATGCCTGTCATATTCTATACCAGAATTCTCCTCAATAAAACAAAGAAGAATTCAATTACATATAACATGTGATAATCCCAGCATTGTAAATATAGTAAAGTACAAATAAGAAAGTGTATAAACATTAGACGTGCGACCAATGACTGTACAAGTGCCCAGTCCCATTAAAAAAAAGTTCACAGTCTCTTATGGAGTGGTTTAGTCTCCTGAAATTGGAACTCCTGTTACACAACAACATCGCAATTGGCTGAAGACCAACGTCCTTCACAGATAAAGATCAACATGACAACAATGTCTTCAACAATTCCTGCGGTCATGAAATGGTATTCACCCGAAGCAAGACTCTTGGAGCTGGGTGGTGTCAACAAGTAGGGCGTACTAACGCTAAAAATTCTGGCATCCTGGCTAGTGGGCGCAACGATCTATAGAGATAGTCTCGCGTTTCAAAACATTCACAGGTTTCAGTTCTATGCTTCTGTTTGTCAAGCAAGGTTATGTTCAAGACTTCAGATAGGTCTGACGTAACGAGTGATAGAAGCCATATATTCTCAAGCAAACTAAATTGTGTACTGAGCAAAGATGCCTTGCCACGTCGTTACCCACTATTGACCGCAACGGCAGCTTGTGTCAAGAATGTACAGTGCTGCATACCTGCCAATGTTTTGGCATCAATAGCACTGCCATGGATGACGTAATGCCCATTGGGTTTGAACAGTGCCTACTGCACCAACAGGTTTAATTCCATGGGCCTAAAAGACAAAATTGCGTTGTTGAAAATGGTAGAAACTGACCAAAACAGGGTGAACTAGAAAGGTGACATTTCCAAAGCAAATGTATAATGTTTACCTTCACATGGTCTAGCCCTACAAACTTCTGCTCTGTTTATTCTTACTCAAACACAGTCATATATAAGGTGACCAGCCCCTCCAACTCTGCCCTGCCTTTGCTACATAATGTAAACCAACACCAGAGGGTGGCTGTTACAGCACCAGTTACGTTAGTGACAGCCGTCTGGTCCAGGTCATTGACCTTATTTGTTTGGAGAAGAAGAAGAGACAGAGCAAAAACAATATGTTGTCCTTCTGCGATGGTAAATATATTGATTTTTCAGAGGACGTAGCCGACCATAGAGTTAAACATAGACAATCCAGTAGCCTAGGAGAGACTAAATAATTTTCCTGGCGGCCGGCACGTGCCCCGTCAGGTGATTTGTGGCATGTTTTGCTGAGGTAAGGCCAAGGATTCCGCTATCGCGTTGGGAAAATCTAAAATATTTGCAAGTCAACAGAAACTATCTTATCTTCAAGAGTCGACGTCTCGCTATCTTATCTGGAAACGCCTCGCATTTCCCCACGTTGGTTTGCCGGATGTTGTGTCGTCTAAAAGTGCACCTTGCGCAAGCGCCAGGGACAATTTAGCTCGAAATTTCTAGATGGCAATTTACAAATAGAAGGGGAGTTCTTGCCAGGAGCTGCATGGATGTGCACACGTTGGCTGCCAAATGCCGGAAATCGTTGCAATTCGTCTTCCGTATTTGGGCGTTCTAATTTAATGGCAGATTACAATGAAGGGTCGCTGGAAATGAAACTTGACGTCAACAAGACAGTTCAATTTCATACACAATCAGTCTTTTCTGCGAATAGCATTCCTGTGCTATCACTGTGTCTAGATTAGCTGCCGCTCAGCAAGCTTGAGGTGGCATTTTGATAAATGAAGGCCGTCATTGTAAGTACTATATACTAGTAACGGTTTACAAAAACAGTTTACAAATACATATTTACAACCTAGTGTGAGTGCTATAATCTAGTAAGTGGATTCGGCTTCTTCTCGCTTCTTTAACTAATGGTAATGCAAGAATAGATTTTGTGATTGAAGGTTTCTCTAGGCGTATAAGAAATGTGAATGTGTCCGTATTACTTGAATGTATGAAGTGGGAAAATACAGAATGTGCCTGTCTATAACAGGAACCTATCATTTTTCAGAGTTGAAGGCAGTGACACAGAGTATTGGAGACTACTTCAGAAGAGCAAAGAGACTAGGTAAGTATTAGCAATAATCTACCAACTATAACTTAGATGCCACACTGTAGCGATTTACATCTTCTTAAAAAAGAATATGAATAGTCCAAGTCCACAGAGATATTACAGTATTGACCAGGCATGCTTGCCCATATCTATTAGGAGACAAAGATCGTTTGCATACCGCGTTGTCAGCAAGATACGTAAGCCCGACGACGAATGTGACCATGCCCCAAGGAATCGTCTGTTAAAAATCACACATTGTTTCTCGTCCGCCAGGCGTGTCCTGGGTGGCGATGGCGGCGGAGTTGGGCCTTACCCCGGTAGACGTCGCCGTGATCAAGACGGACTCCAGAGACATACACGAACAGGTTAGGGTCATTAGAAAATAATTGGTACCTATCATAGCATAGAAAGAACCACGTTATCCGTACTACGTACCTGTCCTTGGTGCTGATTGTCTTTCCGACAGCCTCTGCGTGAATCTTTCCACGTGTAACCGTGTTCGTTATATGCTGTACATGCTATCGCTGATACAGGTTAACGGAACCACTGTGTATTATCTTTTGCATGTTTGTTGCTTATTAGATGACGACAAATCTTACTGAACTCGTCTGTACCCTGCATAGATCGAGAGAGTGAGCTATCCAGTGCTGCCGCTGATACAAGTTAACGGCATCACTGTGTATTATCTTTTACATGTTTGCATCCTAAAAATCATTGCGTATGACAAATCTTACTTCTCTTGTCTGTACCCTGCACAGATCGAGAGAGTGATCTACCAGTGGCGTTACTACATGGTCATGGACGGCTTCAGTATGAACATCACAGTAGACTCCCTCATCGACTTCCTAGAGGAGTCCTTGGTTTTCTACGACCTGCTGGACTACCTGAACAAGACGGCGTTCAAGACGATCGGGAAGACATGGGAGCCTAAGTACGAAGTCCCGCCGCGCAGACAGTCGCAGGACGCCATAAACGTGGCGACGGTGGGCGCGACGTACCGCTCCGGCAGTGTGACTAGCGTGGACTCCACCGCCTCTACCGACAGCGACGTGGAAGCTGACATCTAGAGAGTATATCGATGCGTTCGCTTGTTTGGAACTCACTACCACAGGACGTCAGATCTAGAGCAGCATCTTCTCTTAAAACCGTTAAACGACTGTTGTTACGGTAGCTGACCCTTATTGAACGACTAATTACTTGTTACTATTATTTATTTATTTATTCTCTGTATTGTTTTGAGTCATCTCTATTGACTGAGCATTTGTAACATTTCCAAATGACCCCTTGACACTCCTCCCAACTCCAAATAGAGCATTTTTCGAGTTTGAATAAAGGCACAAACAAACAAACAAATAGAAAAGTAATGGATTGAGGGGACAGCTGTAGCTTGGCAACCTGTGTCCTGAGGACCTATGTTTATGGCTTATGACGACTCATGTCAGCCCACCGCTTGTTTATTTATCAGGCAACGGACTGTTGCTTGATGTACAAGTGGCGGCCTTGCGAGAGAGGACGGCTTCTGGATGCAGCACATGCAGTCCTTTTTATCCCTTTATTTTCACATCTGATAACGCACAGTAGAGTCACAGTGACAGGTACCTTTCTATGTATTCCTAAGGACCGTTTGTGTAATGGCAATGTACCATAGAACCAAAACCAAGTGAACACTCATTGCCTTTTCAACATACCCAGAAAACCATATTACGTTTTTGTCAATGACTAGATTATTTCCAACTACCCACATCTCAAATATTATCTATAAATCATTATTTATCATGTCTGATTCTTGTCAGATTTGACTTATAAAAATTGTAAGTTATAAATGTAGTTACAAATATATATGTGTTCTATTTATCTATTGCTTAAGTTATTGACATTATCATAATTGTATATCATGTCGACTATTTATGTGACAATGTGTTCATAGCACGACTTTGAGTTGATGCTTTGGGAGTGTTATGATATTTCTTTTTAATATGAAGACTAACAAATAACAGGGTCAACAAAGAATAACTATTGAAGAATCGATGTTAACCACCATTTATTATGACAATAAAGGATATATAAAGAGTTATTTTGTTTGGAGTTTGCTTCAGAAACCCATACCTATATTCACTTAAATGTGTATTATTTGGTCCTTTTTCATGCAATGCCAATTGTACGTAACATGTATATGTCTCCACAGAAAGACATCACTACTAAATATTCTAGTACATTTAGTTCACATAATTTCATAAGGGCTCATGGAAGACTGTTAACATTTGTGTCTGGGATGAACATTAAAAATCTTATGTAGTAGAATGCATGTAATTGCTTCTTTACTATACAAAAACCTTTGTTGTACAGAATAAAGTTAAACTAGCTAAACAGAACCATAGCATTCAAACATGGTACCAATGGTTAACTGCTAAGCGTGGCCATTTTCTATCTGCTTCCATAGAGGTAAGATAGGCTGACAGCTTGACTTGGTTACTGCCTCCTTTGCTAGCTGCAGGATGTGTGTGTGAAGTTCTTCTATTGTCTGGTTTGCATTCACAATCTGGAGTAAAGAGACAGCCACAGTGGATAGGGGTTAGAGGTGAACTATGCAATGGTTCTGCCTAATTGCCTTTAGCTATCTCTTAACAAAGTAAACCTGCCTTCAAGTACCAATTGGAGTTATCAACCAAGGATTGAGGTGTTCAAAAACTAAATTTTTTCCCTACCCTAGAACTATCATAGAGTGAAACTCACTGCCACCAAGTACAGTTGGGACATCATCACTAGATAGTTTTAAACAATGTTTACAGATGGATATGCAAAGGTTAGGTGTAACACAGTAATTTACTTTAGGTGTAATGTAACCAGCTACTGCTACACCATGTGCCTGTGAAGTTGATGTGTTACGTCGAAGGGCAGCAATATACTGCATACAGATACAGCAAAATGACTACAAAAGTATGAAATCCTTTCCATCATATACAAAAAAGCCCCTCCATATCAAATACGTAGTTCTAAGCAATTCTTAGGATATATCCCGGTCTCAATATATATTATGTACAAACAATACATACTGGTCATGAATACATGTGTGCATACGTACCTTCCAGTCATCCTCCTGAAGGACTTTGAAATTTTCGGCCACTTTTTTCTGGAAGTCTGTCTGTTCGTACCTCTCCCCGCCGTACTCGGACCGTTTGGCTGCCTCCTCCGGGGGGAGGGTCAGGTAGATGACCAGGTCAGGCCTGGGCAGGCCGATGTCGGAATGCTGACACCGCTTCATGTCCAACCCCTGTTACAACAACAACAAAAACGATAGTTTTGTGAGCGATGTTAAGGAGGCAGTGTACATCAGGGCCCATCAACCCTCTCTGAACCGTGACGGTGGTAGATTCCATCTTCCAGCCACCTTTGATTCACTCCTGATGTCCTTACGCATACGGATTCCGGAAAGTCAGTGCAGGGAATCAGACATCCAATGAAAGTCGACGAGATTGACTGAAAATTTGAGATTTCCTTCGTGTTTTGACAAAGCTCAAATTTTATAACTAAGTTGGTTTTGTACGCTTGTGAATATAAGTTGGTTTTGTGCATGAAAAAATGGTTAAGGTCTCATATACTTTTCGAGGCTGTAGAGGCAGTGGGTTATTCATCCACTGTATCTTGTGCATGGTATGGGAAGGTGGAGCCCATCCCTCTCCTTCTGCCACCCTTTACCTCCATAACCGAAGTTGTCAGATACCCATTTACACTTGAATGGAGAGAGTAAAGCCCTATCAAGTGCAAGGGCACACTGTCTAGCCAGCAATCAAACCCATGACCTCTCAATCCTATGTCCGTTAGCCATTTGACCATTGACACCACCTTTAAATATAAGAATAATACCAACTGTAAAAATTCTGTTCAATCCCTACCTTTGCTGCAGTGAAGGCCACTCCTGAGAACGCATATCTGTCAACTATGAGAGAAGTGCCTTCTGATAGAAGCTTCTCCATTCGAGGTCTGAAACATAGGAAATAGATTTAGAGACTGAACAATACATTTAGGTTCTATTAAACCACAAGGCCACACAATGTCAAGTGGTTAACTACTGTACATTTCAGTTTGCTGCACTTAAATTTCAAGGTAAAAATCAACTTCAAGAGTTCACTGGGTCTTTGAGTTTGCAGTTTAAACAACCGTAGCAACACAATTATGCAAGATATACTACATGTTTTGTTTTTTCTTTCTTTAATTTTTATTAAATATTACATGTAAGTACAAAGAAAAACGTTGTGGCAAGCCCCCCTAATGCAAATATAATAATACATATTTAAAGTGTAACATGTTACAAAGAAAGTTGGTCTTGAATATTATCGCCTGAACATAATGTGTTACAGAAATAAGGCTTATCATTCGAAGATACGCTTTTAAAGATATCATATTTTGCATATAATAAACATTGATTCAAGTGTCTATTCTTTTCCTGCTTTTCAATTTTACCATACATAATATCCGTTTTCGTTAGTACAATATGTTCTAGAAAGGTGGTTGCATACTACATGGTTGCAGCGTAAACTCTCACTGCAAAACGGTGAACATATAACCACTGTGAATATTTCAAGATTTACAGTACACTTACACAGCTTCCCATCTGTTTGCAGAGAAGAGAAGATGGATGGCGAAGTCGTGCAGCTCACATTTATTCCCCAGGTAGTCATTGATAACACTTCCTATAGCTGTGGTACGGTCTGCAAGATGTAGGAACAACACATGCATCAATCAGATATCCAGGAAAACCCAAGGACATACTGGTGTCATGGATAGTAATTAATGTATACTTATTTGTGACAAGGGACAAATAAAGAACACAATGTGAAGCAGGTATTCTGCACTGAGCATTTAATGTACGAGACATATTTTTAGCAAATCTTGAAATGTTCCCGTTGATTTTACTTTCTCTCCACCGCAAATTCATGACACTGGGATTCTGCATTTCCAATTTATGTACATGTATAACCAAGGACCTCCTTGGTATAACTACATGTATTACTACAGTAACTGTATAAATGTTGCTTCAATTTCAAATGCAAACATAAAACAACGCAACAACCTCATTTCCCCTTCTACCGTGAAATTAAGACATACATGTACATTTGTATCTGCTTACCAAAAATTTTTCTAAAAAATATAATATTATATGATTACCTGGGAACCTGATGAGCTCTGCTTTCTTTCCAAGTTTCTTCAGTGCCTCGACAAGCTTCATACACTGAGTGGTCTTCCCGCTATGGTCCACGCCTTCCAACACTATCAGGGCACCTCGTGCTGATGCCATGCTGTACGACCTGAGTGAATGGCTGCGTACACAAAGCATGTAAATACAGGGCTCTCAGGCTTGAAACATATACAAGCCCCCCTCCCCAAAATAAGTTTAGCTTCTTTCCCCAAATTATGCAAACTATACCATTAACGAAATATATCGCAAGAAAATCTTATGTTACAAACTTCATACAGGCCTGAACTTACATTTCCTACTGTTATTTTTCGTAACAAAACTTAGAGTATGCACTTCTGTGTAGAACCGTCAACACCCAGTTTAGAATTTTGGCGGGCAGCAGCTTTTAGAATTTGGCGGGAAAGCAAAGGTTAGAGGGCAAACGAATTTGCATACAGCACACAACCCAAGAACACTCCTGTCTCTGTAGTTTGAACTAGTTGACGTAAAACAATTACCTGCTTGCAAACGTTAAGAATCTATGAATCGGCTTCCAAATCTGCAGATATGGCATTCCGGAACCTGAGAAAAGTGACAGGAAAAGTGTCTGCGCTCCGGTCTTGGCGATGCCTCGACGGTGATAATAACATCACTTTGATCGCTCTCCTAATACGTCCTGTGCATAATTTTCTACTCGACAGCACAGTTGATCTACTAGTCTCTGCTACAAGGAGTCGTGGACACAGCCAGAGCCCAATAAATATGTGAAAGTGTGCTTTTTTCACGTCGAAACGAAAAATTCCACAACTCACACGCCATGTTGTTTTGATCACATGATCCTAGGGCTAAGTCACTAAAAGGGGAGATTTTTGTCAATACCTTTTATAAAGAAACATCGTACTAGTCAATTTTAATCATAACTATTTGTTTTAAACAGATTATTTAAAGTCTGGTTATATATCTACATTAGTTAGTTTAATACAGTGATGTTTTCTTACTATTGAAGCTGATGGCACAACCCGTCGCAGAATGGAGTCGTCCAGTTCAAAGGTGAAACTTCTTACGAAACGTCAAGTCCGAAGTTTGCTATGGAGACATCCTGACGTCTGACGTGAGGTAGAGAGATAACAGCCAATCCAGAACAACAGGTGTGCTTTTTATGCCTTCTAACTTCTTTTACTACTTGTTTCGTGTTTTGAAAAAGGCCGTTGTTATGATGGTTGCCAAGTAATTATAAGTAACCTGGCAGATATAACGGTACACACCTTTACTTATATCTAACGTTATATGCATGTGACCAGGCCTGAGCTAAGTGAGGTGACTGAGGTCATGTTGTTTTATCACATTCCTAGCTTGTGTATTGGTCAAAAATCAATATTAGTATGTTTTCTTTTTTTCGTAGTTAACATATAATTTACATACTTGGACATTAAACATAATTTATCCAAGGGAATACACATAATGTAATCATAAATGAAACCAAAAAGTGAACGTTTATACTCCTTGTTTATATGTAACTGTTAACTTTTTTTTTCTGGTTTCAGAAATAGGAACCAGCAGGAAGTTAAAGACGTAACCAGGGTCACCTGTGGCCTCAGGGCTGTTCGTTAAAAATTGTTCATTATAAATTCATCCTCAGGTAAGCTTGGGTGAACAGTTAACGTTTAGTTATTAGTGCCCCACATCGTGAATTTATAAGTGGAATGTATAAGTGAACAATTCCAACAAGCATTATATTTACTTTGCAAAAAAATAAGCTCCATGTTTAGTTCACTATTGATGATAATCAATAAAATTACCACAGTATGACGTTTCTCAACTCTAAAAATCAATAGATAAAGATCTGACTGTGAAAGAAGAAGCGTGCCATATTGTCCAGGTAGGAAAATATAAATGTTCTTGATCTAATTGCAACTTTACTATACAGGCGCTTTTCTCGAAAAATAGAGCACTGGGAGATGCAAGACTGGAGTAACAAAGTGACGGATAAATCAGAAGGGTGTGTACTGTAAATTCATTTATTTTCACAGGGACGTAATTTCACGGAGGAAGGGATTCGAAAGCAGGATTTCGCAGTGTTTAAGTTCACAGTTTAAACAATTCTGTAGTAACATTACAGTTGTCATACATTGGAAACCCATATTCACTGGCCTGCATAGTTAATCTCTAAAACATTCTTTGCTAATATTCTGGTGAATCATTGGAGGAATGTAAAGAAAACTATTTGGGGAACACTGTAAGTTGTGTGACTTTTTAGTTATTGACATATGGGATTGTAAATTTACATTGTCCCCTGCCAGAGTTGACACAAGATAGCACTTCCGATCATTGACTTTTGTTATGTTTTTGGTACTGTGTTTACGGGTTGATAGGTGTGATTGTGGACAGCAAAACTTAAGCTATAGATGGATCTTTACAATATTTGGTATGTGGGTAGGTGTCAGACAAATGACAGACAAGTTTGGGCACCCTTGTGGCTGTCTATGGTACTGCAACAGAACTTCTGGGCTTTACATTTCATATAATGGCATATAATGGACATACTTTGGTCAGGGTTTTTGGTGGCAGATAGCTCTTGTTTTTGCACTCAGAAAGGATGATGTTCCACCACTTTTCCCTTGGATGACTTGCCAAATACATGTAAGACTCACTGTACCTATGAACTATTTGCAACCATAGGTACTTGCTAAACAGGCACTCAGCACATCTAATTTCTTAATCAGATGAAAAGATGATAAACTTAGTGTAAGACTTGTTAATTATTCAGCAGCTAAATGGAAGGTTTGACTCATGGCAGTAGAATTGACTGCCAACAAATTAGGTTAACCCTCTGACCTCCGGGGGTGTTACCACTTATATTAATGGAGCAAATGTCCCTGAACTGACCTACCATTTGTTTGGAGTGGCTTTAGGGTCAAAGTCTAGTAGTGAAGTCATTTCACAGCTTTACTGTACAGCAGAATTATAAAGAATTACGCCTCATATGACTTACTGTAAATTCAGTTATTTCCATGCGGACTTAAAATTTTGTGTTAGAAGGGGAAAGATTATTTTTGCTGTGTTTTTAGTTCGCAGTTGAAACAATTGTGTAGTATATTTATGGTGTCAGGAGTTTGCAGCGGAGAGGTAACTGCAAAGATAAAACCACCGCAAACATTTCGAGATATACAGTAGTCAGAAAAATCAGCAGTGCTTGGCCTATGGGATGATTGCCAGACTTGGTTTTAGCCATGGTGAACTTAAGTCTACTTTTATGAAGTATGGCAGGCTTTTAATATACTTGGTACATATAATGTAATTGTCAGCCAATAACCACTGCAGACACCAAAGAGCCCATCCATTTTATATGTATAATAATATACATGCAGTATGTGTTATAATTGATCGTGATGAAATAGTTATTGATTGCCCATGACTTGACTTGATTTCCCGAGGTGCTGTACATATAATGCTGTTATTTCTATCTCGCCCTTTTCGCACCCGTACAGGGTAGGGAACATGAGGTAAGTCTAGATCTGCTCTGCACTCCTTCTTCTTGGATAAATGCATGTTCATCTTGTTGGGTGAACAAATAGTTTAGAATTTTAGATGCTAGCCTTGTTAGATGAAAGTTAACAAGGCTAGCATCTAGGCTATTGGATAATACATGACTTTAATGCATGTTCATCTTGTTGGGTAAATGCATGTTGTTTGCATGGTGACTTGAATCTCCAAGAAGATGAAGTTTTTACACAGGTATACCAGAAGAACTGGTCACATTCTATACCTGAGATGTATTTGCCTGGCTAAACAACTTAGAACTGAATTCTGATCCTGACTGCCACACTACAGGAGCTCTGCACTGAGAGACAGTAAACCCAGGATGGGTTCCCATCCCTGCTGTGTGCTGCCGATCGTGGTGGGCGTGGGGACTATCGTCATGTTCTTTGTGTGGTGAGCACTACAGCAGTATTAGAAAAGAAATAAGTAGAAAAAAAGTAATATCTCTGGAGCAGTACTAGTATTATCTTTATATTTTAGTATTCTAGACAGTATTTTCATCAGCTAAAAGGAGTACAGCTTAACCTTGTCATAATTCCTTTTTTTTACAGCTACGTTATTGCAGTCAACAATAATCACACTGTCAAGAACTTTCCTTTTATAAGGTAAGACAGCAGGACTGTGTCCCAGTTTTCCGATCCTTTTAAATTACTGCTGGCTTAAACTTGAGATGTCTTATTATTTATTCAGACATGTTTGAAGACACTTTAATGAATGATGCTGTTTTCAGGTTCAGTTACAACACCCTTTTTTTTAATGAGATTTTTTGTTCATGTCCCACAGTGACACAGGCGTGCATCCTCCAGAGAGTGGAATCTTCACCTTGGCCCTTAGCCTCTCTGCATTTGGAGGTACAAACATGTATTTGAGCATGCATGTGTGCTAGAGTTAGGGCTTGTGAAAATCATCTCCAGTCATGGTTTTAGAAGTTCAGTTTTGCAAAATTCGATTACATTGACACCTGCTTGAAAGTCTGGTTCCTACATATACCTGAAGCAACAGTTTTTTGCTACATCAGTGGTAGAGATAATGTTGTACACTTCAAAAGAGAACATGACATATGATGTGATATGCATGCTGCACATTCTATAACAGCCCTGTCAACTTGGTAGACCATTGGTCACATCAAACAATCACTGCACTACCTAAATTTATATAATTATACCAAGCAACCAACCAACCTCATGTTGGAAACTTTTTTGTCGTGTTCCTTCAGTGGAAAGTTAAGGTCCTTCCCACAATCTCTTGCTGTCCCAGGTCTGGTGCTGATGTACCTGAGATATTGTTACATCTCACAATGTGACGGACCGGCCAAACTGAACAAGTTCACCCTGGGCTGCGGCGTCCTTGTCTGCCTCGGTTTGATGATGGTTGGTGCTTTTCAGGTATGGAGTTTGACTGTATTTCTATCTACTTTTTATGTACTTTGTGAATTTCTTGTTTTATTCATCATTGTGAATTTCTTGCTGATTCTGTCTATGCCATTTGGAAATAACTACAGAAACACAAGGAAGCACACAAACACACTGTAAACAAATCCTCCATCCATACAGTATAGAATACATAGAATCCGTATCACCAAATGTGCCAGCACTACCACAATCCAACCTGCGGGAGGGCTAGGATCGAGGGTGATGCGGAAATATACACCATGTTATATTTTATCTATGTAATAACCACTCCATAAAACACACATTTCAATGCATGTTCAACAAATTCCAACATCCAAATGCGGTATTCGAATTTTTGAAAACAGCACACATGGCGCATGTAAAACGCATTCGAATTATTCTTTGGAACTTTGGAACCCGTGTGATAACCCTTAGAATCCAGTGTGATAACTGGCCGGAACACCCATATCGAACATTATACCACATCCCAGGTATGACATAAAAACTATTACTGTTCAGTCCAAATGTTTCATGGTGTATCAGCCAAAGGTACAACTTGTTCTTCTCTGTTTCTTCCAGTGGGAGACCATGTTATATCCCCACATGGTCGGGGCTATTATGGCGTTTGCCCTGGGTATTGTGTACATCTGGCTGGACACCATCATCAGCTACAAACTCCAGCCGCTGTCCACCAGTGTATGGGCCTTCAGGGTACGGCTGCTGGTGTCTACCCTCGCCACTGTGAGCGGCGGCGTCAGTATCCTTTCAACATTGTTACTGTCGCTAAGAAGGTTATGTTTCCAGTAGCATGTGTTGTTGAACAGCATAGTTCAAGAAGCTGGGAGAAAGCTTCATTGGTTCTCCAAGGTTTCTACGAAAATAATGGGGCATCCCGTGATAGATCCAATTGCAAATGCCACCACAGTCTGGTTATTATCACTTAAAGTGCATATTCATAGATGGAAAAACAGTAATGCTAACAGCTTGGAAGGCAAGGACTTCCTTCAACTGTTGGCACCAAAATACATGTATGAGCATTTTGAGACTGATTCATTATTGTAGATAGTCCATTAAATTTTTTGGCAAATATTTGAAAGAAATTAAGCAATGAATCTGAGAAGACATTAAATTGCTGTGGCCTAAAGACAATAACAATGTCTTCCTTAACGTGTGTACTAGTGTTTGTGTTTGGTGGAATCATCTTCTCCACCGAAAACTACCTGTACGAGGTCCGTCTGGCCGCGGTGGGCGGAGAGTGGGCCCTGGGGATCGGACTTCTCCTCTACATCATCACGCTGTGTGTGGAGATCAGGAACGTCAAGAGGATTGCAGTGATCATGGACATCTCGGGAAGGTTTGACGTGTCAAACACCCACGAGTTAAGGGCTTCCAGGGTTTTTGCTAACCGTGATTTAATTCCAGAGTAAAGTTAGTGCAGAAGCAAAAGATTTAATTCCAGAGTAAAGTTAGTGCAGAAGCAAAAGATTTCTCCTCATTTCTGGACCACAAAGTTTTCTTCCATTTTTCCTTAGTTTCTTTTTTTAATTAGTTGTTATATTACCAATGACCTCCAGAAATACCAAAACTAGGCCACCAAAGCTGGTTCTAGATCAAACCATTTAAATTTGTTTTTGGATGTGCCAAATAGAATGATTATTTCAAAGGTTTGGACAAAACAATGTCACGTTGAATTTTATACATGATTTTTTTAAATGACAAAATAGCTTGTTGTATCAAGGAGGTTATACGGAGACCGTATAACCTCCTTGGTTGTATTATCAGAAAGTCATACAGGGTGTTGTGGATCACCAATGGTGGCCAAAAATCTTGGACATCAATTTCATCAGTTTACTTATCCTAGTGTTAGGAAACACCATTGACAGGTTTAACTGTACTTTACTAGTTGTACATTGAAAGAAAACATTGCCAAATTGAAGATTTTTGCCTTTCTACCCCGTATGTTTGGGTTTCAAGTCCTTAGATACTTAGTATATTCATGTAAATGGAAAGAAATAGTAAGAGTAGTCAAAGTATGAATATAAGAGTTGCACTTCACTACTTTTGCCTAAGTGAGTGGTGAGTGATGTTTCAGAATGTTTTCCATTCTATTTGTTTTCAAGCAACAATTGCAATGTATGAAACCTGCTGCTATACATGACATTGGGCCACTGAATGTGTGTGTATTGATGACAAGTACAATTGTGTGCTGTGAATCTTGTTTGTGGAAAAAAAAATGGTGCTGTTTCTAAAATGTTGCTCAGAAATTTGCTATCAATCTATTAATGATAGTGGCAGTCTCACTACAAATGGATGACATGTATATTAAGAAATTGCCAATTATTCAAAATAAGGATTACATCTTTAATTACTATTTAGCGGCATCACCTGGATGTATTATATACATTTTTGTGTGCCCTTAAATTTAATCCTTTGAATTTGCTTCCTGCTGCTGTTTGAGATTTTCAATTGTTAATTGAATGAGATTGTTAACAATAGTTGGAAATGTATGTTGATTTAAGGTATCTTCATCGTTTTCTATTATCATTGTTCTTGGCATTACATTTGCATTTTAGGTCCCTACAAACCAGACAAAGCCACCAGTGAAGCCAGCAGAAAGAAGGCTGTATTTATATAAATACCCAGCTCAAACAATACATTGTATATGTTCTGTATATACATGACATGGTACATTCAGATTGTGACAGTGTATTCAATACTATGTGTAGCATGATGTCTTTTTTCTGTTCAGAGAGAATGTGAATTTTTCTATTGTGGTGTCATAATTGTCAGATTTATATGAACTGAATGTTGCACAACAAATCAATCAAAAAATTGCCAACATATATTCAGTCCTTTCTGGCTTTGAATCTTCAATGTTAAAGACTGTTTTCAAATACATGCACATTTACATGTAGACACATGCGCATTTTGATATACAGTTTTAGTTAGTTAGTTCTCTATCATATCAAGGAGGTTATATCTAACCTTCCAATCAACTAATGTTGCATGGCATATAAGTTTCTGTACTCAATACAGAGCTCAAGTTTTTAATTCTGTCCTAAAAAAAAAAACAGCACAATTGTCTTTTGTTTTTAGTATAATGTGACAAAGTTGACAACTTGGGCTGGGTTCTCCTTTGACTTGGAAAGTGAAGTTCCAAATTTGACCACTTCTGTGTTGTACTTTAATCCATATCTGCAAAGTGCACAGTTCTAGAAGATGCTCCAGCCAATGACGATGCTCCTTTCATTGCCGATGCGCCCGCCATTGGCTCGTCGATTTCGTCGTCCCTACACTTGGAATTGAGGAGTTCCCTGCGGATCTCGGGGGTAATCTGCTCGTGTGTCTGGGCGCGGAGTAAGTCGATGATCGCTTCCTTCTGCTCGCTGGCCAGGTCCTCTTTGTAGCGCTGTACAAAGGTCAGGAGGCACTGGTGCCACAGGACTGGGAGCTGTCTCTTGTCATTCACAAATCTGAGGGAGAAACAGTACAGATCAAATCATAATTAATAGATTATTATGATGTGGAACTGCTGTTGAAATTGATTCCTTTCATGTCTTTTAATGCCTAAGGCTGAAATGGATCGTTTCCTTAAACCAACTTGTGAATAAATAAGGATGAAATTTGATCTTACTACTGTCTTAAAACTATGTTAAGACCATTGGGGCCTGGCTGGAGCGAGGAAAGTCAAGGACACAACGTCTAGCCAGGAATGCCAGGAATCACAACTCCATTCCATGTTCACTAGCCTAACCACTTGGCCATTGCCTTTATCTGTAATCTTTCCAACATAATTCTATCCTGTTGATGCGACTGAAATAACTCCCCATTCAGACACGGCATTTGTAACATCAGCCTGATTGGTCAGAAAAACTTCTTCTTGTAGCTGATTGGTTACTTAGTTAATGTATAGGTGACAGCTTTGGTGTTGAAATCCAGAAAGGCTACCTAAACAGAAGTGCATGCAGACTCACCTTAGAAAGTGGAAGACCATAGCATCTACCACTCTGAACGGCAGAGCGTACTTCTTGTCCAGTAGGACCCTAAGGAAGATGCTGTTGGCGCCGTTGTAGTCCATCTCCGCGATTTTCAACATGGCGGCACTGGAGTGGAGGACGGGGATGGACGTCTTGGCGAGCACACTGCTGATGATGATGGCTTCTCGTAGTGTACATGTACCGGACTGGGGGAAGGTGCAAAATGTCAGTTTACTATTTTCCTTGTGATAAAAAGTTAAAGTCCTTCCCACACCATATGGTGTATACATGTAGGTACACATCTCCATCTCTATAGCCCTTGCGCCACACAGTTGTGCAAGCACTGCAGCAAGGGGTAGTGGTGTGTGTTCAGCTCTAGATCTTTCTCTTAAGTGCTAAACAGAGAAAACAGCATGTGCCATTTTTAAAGTCTTTGGTGTGACTCGGCTGGGATCGAACCCCTGACCTCCTAGATCCTGCATGCAATTGTACTTTGAAGGAAACTTCACTCACCTCACACAAAGGCAGCAGGATTCCCTTCATGAAAGCTGCTGGCTTAAACAAAGCCTTCTTCAGTGCCTGAAATAAGATGAAGTTTATACATTTTCAGCATCGTGATATCATAAGACCCACAGAAGAAACAAACATTTTCCAACATGGATCAACAGTCTAACAGATAGTTCTGTAGAAGGATGGAAATCTGACATACAAAAAAAGATTCTTACCAAAATAAATCCTCTTTGTTTTTACTATGATAAATACATGCATCATACATAACTGTTGTATACTTACCATGTAAAGGTGAAAGTTTAATCTCTTAAACTCTGTGATGTCATCACGGACTCTTGGGAGAAGGACAAGGTTGAAAAACCTGGGAAAACAGGAAAGTCAAACCCTGAGAAAACAGCACCATGTGAGTGACCAATGAGGAAGAATAGAAATGAGAAATATATTTGGCCAATCTATGAGTTTGTTTATTTGTTTATTTGTTGTGACAATAACAAACATGCAGGGGAGGCCTGAAACCTAAAAGGCTTATCTAGGGCCTACCCTAAACAATATAAATATAATGCTGTTACAACAACGTTAAAATAAGCTGGTAATGAAAATACAAAAGGATAGGAAACTTGTAAACTAGTTTTACCTTAGTTTGCCTTACCTTTGTGCCATCTTGGCGTTGAGGTTGGATGTGAAGATACGTGTGGCCTGGTACATGGCTGCAGCAGTCCAAGTCTCCGGTTCAGTGATGTACAGAATCTGACATGCATGGGAAACAGTTCTATTTACGTCACAAATAAGGGGGTGCACCTAAAAGATTTTCGGGTACCGGTAAAGGTACAGGGGTTGAGATACCTGCACCTAATACACGCTTGGCCAATTACAATGTATTTGTAAGTTGTGATCTTTGAGATGGGATTCATCTACATGTATCTGAAGTCTACAAAATGATATCCACTTTTGCTTGAAATTCAGGTCTGTACCTCTACCTAAACAATTTTACGTGTACATGTACAGGTATAGTGTACTGATACACAATCCTACTCCCAAACCTTTATCTCCAATACGACATCCTGTGATAAATCCAGGATTAAGAATGTCTCACCTGCTCCCAGTTGGCCAGTGCAGGGATGATCTTGAAGGCCTTGGGGAGTTTCCCGCTCCGATAGCGACACAGAATCTGCCGAACGTCCTTGTACACCCTGACCACGCGCTCATCAAGGTCAGGCATGGGGAGACTGCCATCTTTGATCACAAGAACACATACATTAGCTTTCTTCACACCTTCCAAAGAAATCCCCAAGGAAGAGACATTCAATCTATACATCACTTCACATAATACTATAGATACAATACAGTCCAGGGCTCGAAATACCACCTGCATATGCAAGTTAGTGCAGGTAAATTAGGAGCTGTGCAGGTATTTCTGATGTCTACTTGCACCTAACCTGCACTGGTCCATGTACTGGGTTTAGATATACATGATGTAGGTATGTGTGGATTTTTATTTGCTGTATTGACTGTCACCACCTATGATATGTAAAAGAAATAGTAGCAATGGTTTCTCAACAGTTTCAAGTATGATCCATACTTTCTAAAGTCTGAGTGGTGCTGGTGCAGGTAAAATTTGTCTGGTGCAGGTAATTTCCAATGTTACCTGCACTGGTGCAGGTATGCTTAGAAAAGTATTTCGAGCCCTGCAGTTAAACCTGTAGTGTACTAGTGACAACATCTGCATTTAGGACCATCTGGCTGTTGTAGCACTTTTGGGCAGTCCCTTAGATTATTTTCCATTTTGACCCAAGCATAATTAAGAACTCTCTACAGTAGTATTTTCTAGATGGGAGAATTATGAAGATTTGGTGTGGTGACCTTACCTGACCTCTGGCTGGCCAGCTCTGTTTTCCTCTCTGTTATCTTCTCCATGATGATATCAGCGAGTGTCCTGCGTACCGGCGGGTTCGCGGACATGAACAGTTCCAGGGCCTTCTCGTCATCTTCATCCACCTCCTACACAATGTACATACAAGCATATACATGTAGTCCTTAACTATGCCCTGGTTATGAAAAATCATTAAACACACTGTCCAAAATGAGAACGTACCAGGTGGATGTTCGGGCCGAAAAAAATAAATGTACCGGTACATTTATTCAGGAGATGAGAGTACCTGACTCCCTTTGCTCCCCAATATTATTATGATGTTGACAGGTTGTCTGTCTAAGAAGTTCAGCTCTAAAGTAAAGGAATAAAAATCTACAAGTGTTTTGATACTTACCACCTCCTGATAGTCATACTGCTCATCCTCGGTCCTCTCTTCTTCCTCCTCCTCCTCAGAGTCATCCTCAGCCATAGATGGTCCCCCGAGTGTCACTGTCTTCTGCGCCGCAGCTTTCTTACCTTTCCTCACCACCCCGTGTTCCTCCTCAAGCTCTTCCTGCTGTCTTCTTGCCTGCTGAAGGATCTTCCTGGACAAGTTTTTGTCCACAAACTGGTCGGAAGGGGGGAGTGAACGATTCAGTGTTACAATTACACTTACATGTCATATTTTGTTTAGTCACCCCCCCCCCCATTTGTTCTTCTTAATAAAATGTCAGTAACCACTGCCCCACTCCAATATTACAATTCAAAATGACCCTGCCTATGAAACACCACATGACAAGATATCTTTGCATCTCAGCTTTTCAGAAAATTATGTTGAACATCATACCAGGACAATTTTCAAGAATGGACTGTATTAAAAGTAATCTTTAAGTCCTATGACAGCTGTTTTAGGCTCCTTGTATTTCATTATGTTCTTGTAATTTTTACCCAGGTGTACCCGAAAAAGAGGCCTCGACCTGAGATGTAGCCGCCTGGCTATAATAACTGCCCCCCTCCCACTTTAAAAAAATACCAAGTGCCAACATCTACCCACCGATTCTTCTGGTTCTTCGGCGGCTTTCCGTTCCTTCGTCCTTTGCGAAGGCCTCACGGACTGGTCCTCGACGATCTGCTCGGCTAGCGACCCTACATGTTGCTCTGTTTTGAGCCGCTTTACCTTCTTAACTTTCCCCATATTTTTCTACACACGAATAATTTTTTCCGATCGTCGCAACGTGCAGTGATGACCTTTGACACCAACCTCGCTTTGGGGTTTAAACCAGGCGATACCATGTCAGAAGAAGGGGGTGGAATTTTATTGACGGGTCATGCAGTAATACACCCTGCAGAAATGAATGGCCGTAAATTTTCTGCCACTTTTCACCAGACTCATAAAGAATGTAAAATTTTCCGAGCAGAAAATGGTTATTACTTTGCTTAATCCATACAATGTAACGATATCTGTTGGGGTGCAGCTAATCTCCAAGCAGATGTAAGGATCCGGATCAGTCTCAGCAAGGAGGTTTAAATGAGACTTGGTCTCAGTGTTCAAGTTTACCTGTGCTAAGAATAAATAATATGTAAAGTGCGGCAAAAACACTGAGATGAGTAGGATCCTTACATCAGCAACTTTCCGTGCGTGAATACTGCAGTGATGCACAACTCTATAGTGTCCATTCAAGTTTGAAATTCTACCAGACACATAATACTTTACTCAAATAAAGCTCAGCCAAATACACAACAATTATGGTTTATATAGAATATTCCTCAATCAGTAGCGTTTTTTAAGGTAAAGACACGTACCTCCAAATTTTCGACGTCTACTGTATGTCTTGTAGTGACCACGTCGTGATCAAGACGTACAGTAGACGTCGAAAATTTGGAGGCAGGTGTCTTTACCTTTAAAAATCGTCACTGATTGAAGAATATTCTACTAACTGTGATATATACGTGACGGATGAATCTCTTCAACAACAATTATGGTATTATATTATGCTTTCGCTAAATACCTGCTCCAAACAACAATAGTCAGTAGTATTTGGCAACGTTCACAGAGCTTTTTACGTCACAGGTTAACGCACTGTCATGTGATCGGTGCTACCTGTGGCTCATTTGCATACCTGAGAAAGGTTGACCCCGTGTATATCTTACCCATGTCTCATCCGGTCGTACGATCGGTTGGCAGCAAATTAGCGACATTCTTGGGATAGTCGGGGATGTGTCGTAAACAATCCATCTGTCTTGTGGCGGTGCACAGTCTGTTCTGCCATCCTATCGCCGAAGATCGTGCGACCTCTCATGTGACCGTGGTGTACACAGGGCCAGCTGGTACCGTGTGTAACATTGTCAGAAGAAGATATTTCCTATTTTGAAAGTCTGAATCAGAAACATTGTTAGGCTTCCTGATCTGACAGAGAACCATGGCTAAGTCTTTGGGAAAATACCGTGGCTGGATCGCTGTGTTGGGAGGAGTTTTAGTCCACCTCACCCTGGGTACTATCTACACGTTCGGTACGTATTTATAGCTTTAATATCTCATCGTGTGTTTAATCAATGGGGTTAGATATACACGTGAAGTCGTTAGTTAAGTACAGTCACTTACAGCAAGGAGGTTCAAAAAGCTCCTTGCTTACAGAATAAATGGGGTTGAATGTATAAATTCCTACCGTTTGTACATGTATCAGTCTACAGTTTAGCACCCTTAGAGCAAAGACAATTATAATTGGCAGAAGAATAAAATACACATTATTAAGTAAGCACGTTTGTCAACAGATAACCGCCGTGACAAGACACGTTCAAATGTTTGGTGCTTGTAATCTTATATCCTTCCGTGTAGAAAAAATCGTTCTAAAGGTTCAAGAATACCATCTTGAAAATAGATATGAACAGGACGTTCTAACCCTATAAGAGTCAAAATATTCTTCTACTACAACCACACTACTAGTCTACAACTACTACTAGTACTACTACTACTTAGGTTATAACTAGCAGTCAAATTTATTACATTGTTCCGTTTTACAGGGAACATGAATCCATATTTGACATCGTACATTCGGCTGAGATCCTCACCTTCAGACCTGACGTACAAGGTGAGACCCTTGAACTCTGTATGTCAGCGTCTTGTGAAGGGCTCGTGACTGGGGACAAAGGTCTTATGTATATGAACTTTATCGACACACTAACTATTACAGGGACTTTCAAAGGGTCTTCTAAAACTATAGATATTTAAAGGTAGACACGGTGCTTGCTTTTTTTTAACATATAAGTATGACAAACTTTGACAAGATATGTCAATTTGACCTCAAAAACATTCACACTACAGTTTCTAAGATCTAAACATTCTTTTGTGTGTATTTACCTATTGGCTCATTGTAAGGATTGCCTACTCGTAGAATATAACTGAATTTATGTATAGATCGAAATCAGTCAAATTCATTTCAGCGAGTGGAAAGAAAGGTGGCCACCTTCGGGGCAAATATGTACAATAAAGGTCTTCATTCATTTACACCTAAGGTTTCTGTGTGGGTGTTCTCGCTGCAAGGCGCCGGCCAGGGGCTGAGCATGTTTGTAGGCGGGTACATCTCCCGGAGGATCGGCCCGAGGTGGACGGCACTGCTCGGAGGATGGTTCATGAGGTAGGGATAAAATACAGAAGCAACAGAAAAAATAAAATCTCCAAGCAGATGTAAGGATATCTGGCCCAGTCTTAGTGTTTTGCGCGTGTTTTTGCAGCGTTTATAGCCAAGCACACCGGGTCACCCGTACTCTTCTCGATAAGCGTGTTGTGTTCTTTTTGTCAGCAAAAAAAATAATAATAACAAACGAACAAATGAACAAATCGGTGTTACATTCCTTCCTACTGCAGTGCCGGAGTTACTCTAACGTACTTCACCGTGACTCATTCTATCTACGCCATCTTGGTGACGTATGGCCTGATGTTCGGACTTGGGATCGGCATAGCGTATGCCCCACCTCTGGCTTGTGCTATGAAGGTAAGTATAATAGGGACTGGTACCGTATCCTCAGACTTTCTTCGATACGCTTCGATTTCGCCCTATGGCCTACATGTAGTACTGTACATGTATTGAAGAAAAAGGATTCTCAACTTCCAAGGATTAATATTGCCAACTCGTGAAGTGTATTACCATAATAGTACGTTTTCCATAAAGTAGAACTAATATGTTTTCTATTGGTGCCATAGTGACATTCCTCCAGTCATGAATCACAGAGCACCATATGTTTAAGAAACTGCATGTCCAAATCTACTTGATCAATTTTGTGTTAAAACGTGAGTTCCAGACAAGATTTGAGAACACCCACACATGGACAGGATCAATTGAGAGCATCTTTAAATTTGTTTACATGTATTTAAGTCATTTATGCTCTAATCCCTCCAACGTGTGCTGTATAAGGCAGGGGACGTTTTGAATGTTGGTTTGACGTCTTGTACTTCCAGTGGATGCCCGAGAGGAAAGGGTTAGTAAACGGTCTGGTTCTAGCCGGGTTCGGCGGAGGGTCCTTCATCTTTGATCAGGTCCAGACGGCTTACCTCAATCCCAACAACCTCAGCCCAGACGTGGAGGATCCCGCTGATCCAAGCTCTAAGTATGTCATCTGGATTAAACACATTCCAACTATAATCTATGGCATCAATAACTCAGATTCTTATACATTTAGTAAACAGACGTAGATGCCTTAAATTACCTTGACGCATGTACTGTATCAACTGACAACCGAGGGCTAGCATTTACAAGTTTTTGCTGATAAAGGCGTTATGCTTATGTACAAACGTTACCCGCCATTTCTACTCTTGGTACAGGTATTTTGAAGATAAAGAGATTTTGGACAAGGTACCAGTGTGTTTCCTGTTGCTGGGTGGAACATACGCGGCTATTCAACTAATAGGAGCGCTCATGATCGTAGATCCTCCTGAAAAGGTACGTAGATATAATTATATCTTCACTTTGGGATTGCTTGCTGCACCAATGCAAGAGTTCGTCAAGCAAGCTTCTTATTGTTGGACACCACCTAGCGCCTTTAATCCGAACGTCAATTATTTATTATGTTATATAAAATTAGATGGTTTAATTGTGATTCCCTCTGTTCACAGCTCCAGGCCGATCCTGAAGAAAAGGCTCCTTTAGCACAGGCACCTGAAGGTCATCTCAACGACGACTTAGACATCCAAGAAGATTCCCGGGACGAGCGACTCGCGCCGAATGTCGCGGAGGTCAGGTCCTTGTCCCCGGGGCAGATGCTGAAGACTCGGGAGTTCTACATGCTGTGGTTTATGTTCTTCATGAACGGAAACGCCGTGCTGTTCATATCAACGCTCTGGAAGGTACGAATCGTTTCATTTTGGTTGTGGTTTTGACTGCCATGGCGTTGTCATCGCACGGTGTTGGTGCTGTAACTCATTTTGTAGCTATGTCCTTGGTACTGAAAAGCTAGTACAATCTGCCACAACGCCGTACTTTTCATATCAACGCTGTGGAAGGTACGAATCATTTGCGGTTTTGACTGTCATCGGGTGGGTTGGGAGTGGCTATGTCCGTGGTACTGAAAAACTAGTACACTCTGCCACATGTGCACAAGTAAGGTAAAGCGGCCGACCGCACATTTTTCCACAGGCTTTCGGTCAGACGAAGATTGAGGACGACCACTTCCTGGCCCTGGTGGGCGCCTTCTCGGCCGTACTGAACGCCGTGGGGAGACCATTCTGGGGCTGGCTGGCGGACAGATTCTCTTTTAAAGTAAGGGATTTTACAGACTGACCTGCGTGCTTTATATAGGGAGTCGTGTGCGTTTGTGTGTGAATGCAAATGTAATTTTGTCTCAAGTCATGCTATTCCTTTGTACAGTTTTTAGTTATCGATGGATGTACATATATAAGTAAACGTACATTTAGTTGTGTATGATAGTCTCCCTAATCCTCCAACCCCCACCCCAGGTGTCCTTGATGGGTCTATGTACGTCCATGATTTTCTTCACCATGACGTTATTCGCCGTTCCTGACGAAGCGGAAGCCGGGGTGGGGTCAAAGGCTATGTTCTTCATCTGGGTCTGTGGCATCTTCGGGTCGTTCTGTGGGAACTTTTCACTATTTCCAACAGCAACAGCCAAGTAAGTAACTGTTACAGCGTGTTCTTTTCTCAAGTAGCACCAAGTACATCAGGGGCGTTCTCACTAGATATCTGTAAACAACGCCTGGAGTTAGATGTGGAAAAAGTTAGGTGTGACAGGCAGGTTGTTCGATAGCATTAGCCCCTAAACTATTGAAGTTTCTTTTGGGCTAGGTTGATATACATGTAACGTTATATGTAATTTAACTACGTAATCGGTAATCGGCGTATAACTTAGTGATAGAAAATCGATGCTTGTGTCTTCTTCTGATTGGCACTCGTTTTCTAACAGCCTTCGTTGAAATAGGCACCAACCAGAAGAAGATAAAGATTTCCTCCTTCAAAGTCTTTGTGTATGAAGAATAGTTGTACTAGATTTTATAGCCTTACAACTGACGATGACCTCTCTTCGCTCTGTAGAACGTTTGGTCCAGACTATGTTGCAGTTAATTATGGACTCGTCTTCACGTCTAATGTAAGTTTACTCTCCTATTCTGGCTTGGTTTGGTAAAAAAATAAAGATAATTGAGATCACCCAAGCAGACGATGTGTTCATGCATGTGAGACAATATTAGGCATGTGTTTGGCATGATTCTGGCTAGCCAGACATGCAGCGAAAGGTTGTGTAACTGGACTCTGACGTCTTGTCCTCCTAGTTGGTTTCGTCCATCACTGGAGGAATCATCACTTCTGCGCTTATGTCCGTTCTGGGCTGGTTCGGGATGTTCAGTCTCGTATCGGGCATGACGGCTATCAGTAAGTACACATATCTTTCTATCTATCTATCTATCAATCAAACAATCAATCAATCAATCAATCAATCGATAGATGCTGACGTCACTTGTCTTAAGTTCGTGGAATTAGGTGATTAGTCATTTGAATTCGGAGGATGGCCGCCGTAGACCAGTTTAAAAGAAAATTCGGTGTGCTTCCTTCTTGTGTTTGAACAAAGTTTTAGCTCTGTAACTATGTATATTTTAACGACCAACACAGATGAACTTTCATGATAAAAAATGTATAATACTTGACATGAACCTGGTAGATCGTATTCCTGGCCTTATTATGACATTGACAACACGTTTCTCTTATTTTTTTATGTGTTTCCAGGTGGGGTCATTGCATTCCTATTCGACGCAAAGAACGCCGAAGGAAGGGACGTCTAGCACGACGCTTTCATGTCTTCTGTTTCTAAGAAACAGATATCATATACTACTTTACCATGTAGCTCAAACCTGGTTTCCATCCTAATCTAGGTCCGGTTTGATAAAGGAAGTGATCAGAGGAGCGAACTAAAGCTTGAATAAGTGTTCTTACTTTAAGGCTGGTATTGCGGCACGAAATTTCAAATGATAATAGAGAATAGAGATTTATTAAGAGCATTTTATAGCCCTGGTGGCTGCGGTACCGTTATGTAAAGAACTGCTATGGTTTACCTTGACTATAGTTAGAACTTCCGATATGATTAAATTGATTTTAATTTGATACAGTTTGTTTTGCCTGTGGCTTTCAGTCATTTTAGCAGACTAGCACAGTAGCTGTTAGATACAAGAAAACTTAGCTGACGCTAAAAAGCACAGGAACTTTCATAAGGTCTTCTACAAAGTAAAACACAAAGCTAAATACAACTAACGTTACATGTGATGGAAAACAAAAGCAATGTTTCACTTTATCCTACACGGTAGCCTACGTATTGCTATAAGGAATTCTGATTGTTTGGTCACATATTCTTAGATTTATACCAGACACAATCAGCTGACACATTCCAACCCTATTCACAGCGCTCCACCTGTCCCCGCGCGCCACAGACAGGTGTCCAACTAACTCAATTTCGTCTGAGGACCAATCAGAGGGAAAAAGGTACATATGCTAATAATGAGGGGGGAGCTATAAAGAGGAGAGCTTGGACAGCACAGTTACGCAGTTTGCCGTACGCGTAGAGGAGGGGAGGTAAGTGGGGGTTGGGAGAAATAGGCGAAAGAGTGAGGGGGGTGAGTAAGGGTATAGCAGGAGATGTCAGAGTAAGGTTTAAGAAAGGATGGGTATTTCTTTCCCCACCCACCTACCCACCCTATTTCTCGTAAGACTTGGGCAGCTAGGAGCATGTGCGCCGCTCCCTGGGCAGGGATGGGGACTTTTCCCGCACTCCTTACCTCTCCATCACCTGTCTGGGCCGTGGGCATGGGTGTGTTGTTGTGAATTTTCAACTACGTATGTGATATATTAGTAGTAGCTCAGTATCCTCTTGTCTATCACTGCAGGATAACGAGCGTGATTTGTCTGTAATAATATCAAAGATTGCTTGGGGGCGCTTTTGATCCATGCTGACTTTAGTTCATTCCATGGAGGTTGAAGCCTCCTTGGTTCATCAATTCAAAGTCCATGCATACAATAACATTGAAATTCCGCGTATTAGTATATATAACGTTATATTACAACGGTTAAAAAGAAGTTGTAAAGTTATATGTGCCTAAACATGGAGGTAGAACGTTTGCCTTCGGATATTTTGTGGAAAAAAACAGCTTTTAAACCCAAATGTGTTTGAGCGAGAAGGTTAAAAAACCCTCACTCGTCTTGCTTGTAAAACTTGTTGTTTTGCAGGCGGTAACTTTTTCTGCAGACGGGTCACCCAATGACGTCAAAGATTTGCCCTCTGTGTAAGACAACAAACTCAACGAAAAAGTTCCACCTGAAAGACGCACAAAACAGTGAAAAAATATGTGTATGTAAAATTATCACTCAAACTATTCTTTGAACATTACGTTCCCTAGATTGCAATCGCTTTAGGCCATTGATAGAAAAGGAAAGGACCACTTTGTATCGTACCGCTAATGTACAGAGGCAAAAGTCAAGCGCCGACATTGTAGAGTCGTTGCTTTTGTTTTTCCACCGTATCCAGTTTCACCCCCTGTCGTCGCTCGCGGTCATTATCTTCAGCCTCTTAGCAATTTAGCAATGGTAATCAGGTGAGGGTCCTTTGTTTGGCGTCAAAAGCGTGCGCGCGGTGGGTCTTGTCTGATCGCCAGGTTGTTGTTGACTCAAGCCGAGCTGGGGGTTGGCCTGCAGGCGAGGAGGCGGAGCTTGACGCTTCACAACACGAATTTTCAAACACGCCTCTCACAGGGTGAAGAGAGGAAGGTCCTCTGGTCTGGCCGTGTTTTCCAGTTGTGGCGTTCCTGGGAGGAGAAGAAAAGTGATATCTGCGGTTACACGAAGGTCTCAGAGGACTTGAGACAACCGGTTGGACAAGGCTGGGTTTGGTGAAGTCTGCTTTACTGTATGACAAATGACGCAGGTTCGTGGGGGTGACCCGTCGCAAATTACCGGACGGTATTGAATGAAAGAGCTGGAGTTTTCTGTGCACTGTGAGCTGAGTGAAGTGGGCACGTGTATTGGGCCATGTGTAGGAATGTGTGAGCGGGGAGAGTACTGAAGAAAAGCGGACTGAACGCGATCGCTGCCGCCTGGCTAGATCAATCCCGTGGATTTGTTGGGGGAAGGAAGTCCAACTGCCTTTTGCAAACACAGATCGCTTCCGTGGAGCGAGTCAGCGGATGTATATATAGATAGCGAGCGCGTGCTGACTCATTAGCCATCGGGATTCGAACCCGTGCACGTCGGTAAACGTTGCCGAGCTGTCATTTCGAAGCGGAAGTTGAATTTCTGCCCGTCTTTCCACGCTGGATTTGACCTTGTGAGCTCAGCGAGCCGGATCGGGGGAGTCCTGTAACGTCGGTGTTTGAAGTACGGCGCGGAATTTATCGACAAGACTAGAGAGCCGGCGTCTGGTATCTGGGGAAATTTCCCGGAGTAGTTTTCGCGTTTTACGCCGTCCCCGGAACTGAGAAACTATGGGCGCCGCGAGCTTATCGAACTGTGGGATTGTGTGGTCCCTGCTGTCGCTGTGTTCCACGGGGCTGTGCTGTGCCGGGTTCTACTTGCCCTACTGGCTGGAGGGGAACACGCTGGGCAAGCCGGCGTACTTCGGGACCTTTCGGCGGTGCAACTACCCGGCCCCGGGGAAGGAGGGCGACCCGTACGTGGTGGAAGAGTGCGGGCGGTACGCCACGTTCTACGATATCCCGAGCATCTCCTGGCAGATCTGTACCGTTCTGGTCGGCATCGGCTGCGGGTTCATGATCCTGATCTCCTTCACGGCGCTCCTGGCGTGCTGTGTGGAGGAACTCATCACCAGTAGGATCGCCCGAGCCGCCGGCTGGCTCCAAGTCTTCGCCGGTAAGTACTAGTAACTTCTCAAGTTCAGGCCAGCGATGTGGTCAAATCGATTCAAAGTCATGCGTAACTCTGAGATCATATACCCAGCACACACAAGGAAAATGCATGTAAAAATGTTTTAGTGTGTTTTGTGTATTTTTCTTCGAATACACATCGAGTTAGAAATGTATATACATGTTGTTTACATAAATATTATGCTAATCTGCCCCTGACCTAGTCCCACGCCCATCCTCCCGTACCATGTGTGTGGGTTTCACCCACATCTGCTTTGGATATCACAGGAATTCCACTAACCTACATTTGCAGAAGCAGTACAACACCAGCGATTGCCACATAAATCAAGCAGCACTTCACTCCCTCCATCTCATTTGATTATATCGCTCGGGGTTGTAAATTATAAGATCAGAAACAAGTTTTGCTTGCTGTCTAAACCACTTCCAGACAGTTCCCAGTCCTCACTATGAATTTCTCAACACACCTATCACTCAGTCAGTAGTCTCTCTACCAGACTTCTTGGGGCACGGTGAAATAGTAGTAGAAATGGCCCAAATACTACCAGGCTGAATAATATACGTAATTTACCATGGGAAGTATCTGGCCAATTGCAAGAAGTTACAGGTAGGCCACCCTGGGTTGGCCAATTTATAACAGTAACATTAATATTTTTGTAGCAACTCAAGGAGTCTGTTAGAGGCAAATCTCCAAGCATATCTCCGAGGGCAACATTGTGACAGTTTTTGACAGTGCCTATTAAAGATCTGACCACACTTCCCCTGTCCGAAACCATCACGATTGTGTCCCAAAAGATCTGCTTGGAGATAAACATCATTGCAACACTGACATTGCCTGTGACAACAGATAAAAACTGTTTTTGGAAAAACAGGGTAATGGGTGATACATGAATGAGTTCATGGTGCATTATTTTCTTTTATACATGTTTTACTTGAAGTTTTCGGTTGTTGTTGTCTTGCCCGGGGTTGCCCGTTGTGTTTATTTCTCCAAAGACCCTGCAACACCTGAGCTTTCGTCCATCTCAGCTGTCAGAGTTCTCTATGGCCACAGGGCAGGACGGAGAAAACAGGGGTGACTGCTTGTGTTTCTAGACTAAGGCCGGATTTACACGGGGCAAAATATCTATGTCGTACGACATTCGACGCGCGGCGTTTGTCACTCGCCTAGGACACTTTTGCTTTTACACGTATTGACTGTAACTCCCGCTGCGCGCCGCAGCTGCGGCGCACTGCAAAATGGTTGCGGCGGGCTGCGGCGCGCTGCGGCGCGCTGCGTCACATGTGGTGAACCCTGACCGCCGCGAGGAGTACCTAAAAATATCTGATCTTCTTCTTCTGTACTTGTTTTGCGTTCCTGTTGTATCCTTCTTGCAGCATGGCTTCGGCAATCTGCCCGAATGCCTCCTTCTTTTTGTGAGTCTCCATTTTGCTGCGAATTCTGTCACAGTTCCACACGCCGATCAAGCATCGGGTTTCCGCGCTGCTCCAGTTACTGCTGTTTACTTACGCCATGCTTACGAAACAATCAGCTACAAAAATCCGACGAAACAACAAGCAAGGAGAACGTGATATGATACTCAGAATTCTAGAAGTAAGAACAGAAACAAACAGACGAGCGTGGCGTGGGTTCGGGCTAGCGCGGGAACGCAGAAACGGGCTGCGCGCGACGCAGGGCTGTTTACACGCTGCTGGGCCGCGACGCAGACTCCCCGCTGAGTGTCGCGACGCACTTGTGGCACCTCCTCGATGCGCCACAGAAAAAACGACGCGCGGCGCCGCGCGTCGGTGGCGCGCGGTTTTACACGCATGAAAATCAATGTCGTACGACATTCTGCGTCGCGCCGCGCGTCGCGCCGCGCGTCGAATGTCGTACGACATTGATTTTTTGCCCCGTGTAAATCCGGCCTAAATAGTTGCAGCATTGTCATGCGTTGTTTATGTCAACACAGTCCCATGAAAGGAGGGTTTGGGAAAGCTGTACACATGAGCCCCTACCCTTAGGCCGGATTTACACGGGGCAAAAAATCAATGTCGTACGACATTCGACGCGCGGCGCGACGCGCGGCGCGACGCAGAATGTCGTACGACATTGATTTTCATGCGTGTAAAACCGCGCGCCACCGACGCGCGGCGCCGCGCGTCGTTTTTTCTGTGGCGCATCGAGGAGGTGCCACAAGTGCGTCGCGACACTCAGCGGGGAGTCTGCGTCGCGGCCCAGCAGCGTGTAAACAGCCCTGCGTCGCGCGCAGCCCGTTTCTGCGTTCCCGCGCTAGCCCGAACCCACGCCACGCTCGTCTGTTTGTTTCTGTTCTTACTTCTAGAATTCTGAGTATCATATCACGTTCTCCTTGCTTGTTGTTTCGTCGGATTTTTGTAGCTGATTGTTTCGTAAGCATGGCGTAAGTAAACAGCAGTAACTGGAGCAGCGCGGAAACCCGATGCTTGATCGGCGTGTGGAACTGTGACAGAATTCGCAGCAAAATGGAGACTCACAAAAAGAAGGAGGCATTCGGGCAGATTGCCGAAGCCATGCTGCAAGAAGGATACAACAGGAACGCAAAACAAGTACAGAAGAAGAAGATCAGATATTTTTAGGTACTCCTCGCGGCGGTCAGGGTTCACCACATGTGACGCAGCGCGCCGCAGCGCGCCGCAGCCCGCCGCAACCATTTTGCAGTGCGCCGCAGCTGCGGCGCGCAGCGGGAGTTACAGTCAATACGTGTAAAAGCAAAAGTGTCCTAGGCGAGTGACAAACGCCGCGCGTCGAATGTCGTACGACATAGATATTTTGCCCCGTGTAAATCCGGCCTTATACAGGATGACCAGAAATGCTAAGAAAACACTGCCACACACATGGAGAACTACTAAAGGGTGAGGGGTTCGATTCCCATTTCATCACTTGTGGGTTTAGGAGGAAATGAAAGATGAGTCAGTGTTTATCAATTGCAAGAAATGCCTTGGATTTTAAACATGCCTTAAACCCAACACAGTTACTGACAGTGAGAAGAGTAGGTGTGCTTGGCCACATTGGGGACATTACTGGCTCATGCCTTCTCTCCTGGTCACTGGATGACCAAAGTGGGCCCAAAGTGACCAACATTTTCAACATGCCGACTGCCCAGGAGTTTTTCTCCAGGGTGGGGCATAGCTAACATCCCACTGTGTCTAACCTGCTGTTTGTCAGCTTGATATTCCCACAAGCCCATTATTTCCCCATCTGAAGAATATTTGAGCTGGCTAAACAGACCCCCTATAGCCCTTCAAGATTCCCTCTCTTTGTAGAATTCCTGAGTAAATAATAGGTTTTCCAGGACCACTGGGGGAATAATTACTATGCCTTCCATCAGTTTCTCTTTGAAGCCTTGGTGCATTTTTTTTGTAAAACAAATCAAAAGGGACTGCCAGTATGGTACGTGGGATTTATTTTTTGTGAATTGTTATTCGTCTGGTTGTCATTGACAACAGGGAATAGCCTCCATTGCAGTATCCATCGGATGGTGGGTTTTTTGCATTTGACAATCACAAAAGCAATCAAAACCTGTACCTATCAGAAAACTGTGTGTAGTTGGCAAAAAAATGACTGCTGGGGTCTACTACAGAGCCAAACATGGAAGAAGTATTTGTAGTTGTCACTTGTGTGTCATAAATCAGATGCAGACTTGGCAAGTGAGTGTCAGGAAAATTATCACATCAAAAAAGGATCCCGTTTGATTTGCGATTGGAATGTTTGCAGTGTCCATACAGCACCAAGTTGTGTAGTCAGCACTTCTTTGTTATCCATTCTAGCCAGCTGGGAGGTGTGAAAATACATGCAATTCAGAATATGAAAAGAAAACTGATGACAAAGGCTGTTCGCAACAATGCTGCAAATCTTGCAAGCTTCATGATTTTATCGCTGAAATTGTTTTGCATAGTTTAATGTCCTTGACTGCAGGAAAGATATATTTGCACACCAAATATTTCCAGGTCAATGTCAATTCTTGGTGGAACAACACAACAGAGAAGCTATGATAGGAGGGAAAAGTTTTGTTTTTTTCTATTTCTTAAAACATTTGACTGTTCAATGTATAAAGAATACCAGCAGTAGAAGGACAGAAGAATGGCATCAGCTCTGCTGTAGGCCAGGATGTTCAAACTGTAATAGAACACAAATGTATGCATTAATACTCTATTACCAGTAGCTGTTCATTTACAGTCTCTGATAGAGGAATGCTTTCAAAAAAACCTCATTCATTTTGGCATGAAATGGGAGAGGATTTCGACCCCACTGCCCCCATCCTGCCTAGTCACCCATGATATTGTACTGATAAAGGTCAGCGCCAAATTAAGCTCCAAGCAGATGTATCAGTGGGCTTGTTTGTTTTCTCAGAGGGGCATTTGTGGCCTTTTCTGCATTTCCCTGTGCACAAAAATGCAGACCTGTTGGCTCGATAGGTGAACAGAAAGAAATAGATCGTCTAGAACGCATAGACGTAGAAACGCAGAAAAAGCCTCGAAGAGGGCCACAAAACAAGCCTAACTGATACATCTGCTTGGAGATTAGATGCAAATAACTCTCATGCTGCATGTATTGTGAACGTTTTCAGCCCAACCCATCTTACAGCTGAATGTTTACAACTTTTTGAGTGATGAGCCAGTTCAGGAAAAAGTCAACATTTACACAAGGCAGACCATTTAAGGTGTCATGCTGTCCTGGGGGGTGTCGTGTTACACCCACCATGCCCTGGAGGTGTCATGTTACACCCAGGTAAACATATACCTTACCTGTCACACACTGGAACAACTTCCCAAAGTGACAAGATAGGTTTGTGTACATGTTTCTTGTGAGAGATCTTTAGTCTAGATTCAAGATTGATTCCCATGGCAAGGAGGCTAGGCGTAAACCTCGTAGTAGTTGATGATACAGAAAGAACAGCTGCTTTTTCTACTTTGTAAACAAATTTGCTGTTAGACATAACCATACAGTGTGACTCTGTCTATAAGTACACTCAAGATATTATTCTAATAAGTCCTTACATAATGATAAAGTATAAGATGGTGTTTTCACTGTTTTGGAGGCTGGTTTGCTACACTTTATGTAGAGATATCATAGTTGTAACCTACTTTAATGGTAGGCTCTATGAGTCAGGCTTTTGAGGGCTTATAATGTACAGTACTTATTTGTATCATATCAGTTCTTGGTACTCAGTTTCTTGTGTGTTGCCGCCATTGGGAAAAAAGCACATTATAAGCCCCCTCAAAAGCCTGGCTCGTAGTTGTAGAGAGCCTGCTAAGGCGGCTACCATAGTCGCTGGCTTTTCAAGTATCCCTGGCATGTTAAGGCAATTACAGGGGAAGTGCACTGCCACGTTGCAAGCCACCGCTACTGTAACAGTACTGCGTCCAACAGACTTTCCACTTACTTGGATTAATGGTTCTTCTGGACTAACCTAATGATGGCACTGACAAATAGGGTATCCATACAAACTCTTCCAACATAGCTCACCCCAAAATCCCCTACTGGGATCAAAGAAGACACGACCAGTTGGAGTTCTCTAAAATTACAAGTCCCGCAGATCTCTGAAGAACACTCCATAGCGACATGTCTCTCAATCTTCCTTCAAGCCTTCTTTGAAGCCTGGCAGCTAAATGATTGCTTCTGCAGCACTCCACGGCCTTATTACCACCAACACTGCAGTTTGGAAAGATTTCTGATCCATGTAATGGGAGAACTCCATTTATTTCTTAACAAAATTAGCTATACAACAGTCTGTTATTTCTTTGCATCTTGCCGTATTAGGTAGACATGGCTTCGCTCTGGAGTAGATGTGATTTGCCTTATATGGAGTTCCTCGGCACCCTAGTAGCTGACTTGGAATTCCCATTGATTTAATGAAAGAGCTGCTGGTTACCTTATGTAACCTTTCAGAGAATAATATGTATGTACTGAGGAGCAGGCCTGTTTTAAGAGAAGCTACCATACCGTTTGAATAAGATGTGAACAAGTTTGAACCGCATATAATGGATAGGTAATTTTTACAGTGCAATTCAGTGCACAAATTGGCAAGTCCATACAATTTGTAAGAGGAAAAGGAAACAATCAGCACTAAACTGGAGACCAAAATGTAGGCATAAACCCCTTCTTCTATAGCTACATGAACATGTATGTCATAATAACTCTCTACAAAAGGTAGTTACAATCGTGAGTGATTTGCCCTGCCCAACCAAGGTGTCCTCTGGCATCATGACCATAAGAGAAGGTCAATTGACCCCATCTTAGTTGATCCCCGGCTATTCTAGTTAATCCCGGCCCATTCCTTATCTCAAACAACAAGCACAATACAGGCCAATCCCCCATCGGTCAGTGCCAAGCAGGGTGAAATGTGCCGCGAATCGTTATCGATATCAGTGGTTTCATCTTGATCAAGGTGGTTCAAGGGCATTTGTGTGTTGCCCTACTGTAGCACAGGATGACAAGCCTGGAAGCAAGCCTTCCTAGCATCAATTCACTTCCACTGCCAGTAGGATAGCAATCAGTTAACCTTCAACCTGCTAAGGTAGCCATTTGGCACCAAGTGATGTACAGTCTTCTCTAACTAATGAAGAAACTTGGATGCCATTGGTGATCCTAGTCATCTGTATTGTCCAGCAAGCAAGACATACTCAATGCAACTAGCAAAGTAGATTGCTTGCAATTGTGTTGTTATTGTGACTGAATAATGTAGATATTAGTTCCTGTATATACAGCATGTAATTGTATAACGGTTATAAATGTACTCCCTAATGTTTTCTCCTCTCATGCCCACTTTTGTCCCATACATACCATCACACAAATGCTCCCAGGTTTGTTGTATTGCCCTGATTTACACACGCAATTTGCCATACTTTAGATAGGGTTGTAAACAGTAGATCCTGCACTATGTCTTATAAGAAAAGACCCCTTAAAAGAATCCTCTTTGCATTGTACTTTACTTTGTTTTATAGACTGGAGGCCTGACAACACATTTATAGTCGGATTAAACTGACGGGTGATACATTCGTGTCTCACAGAGCTGCATTTGGACTAATAGGCAAATGCATCATTCTCTTTACTGCAAATGATGCGCGCATCCGATCGTGGAAGAGGAATTGCTCGTTTACGAGGATACACCGAGTGGAGAAGGGGGTAGAATAAATCAGGCTGAGTGGTCCTAAATTGGCTCGGGTTAACTCCACTGGCTCGGCCAGTTTTGTTAGTATGCATTGTCTACAAGGTTACAATACTCCTGTGGAACAATGTGGAGGAAAAATGAAGAAATATGGATGTTATTCAGTTTGTAAGGGAGTACAATTTACTTTGGGGTGGTCTCCAAGCAGGGTCTGGGTCAGTGTTTTGCACATGTTTTTCAAGGTCTTAACAAGTCTAAGAAGATAAAGCAATCAGGGCTTTGTGAACTTAGTTGGCTTTTTTTTTTGCAATGCTTTGGCGAGGCTAGCCTCTACCAGGCTTCAGAGGTGGCTAGAAGAGTAGAAATTGGCCAAATAGCATGCCAGGAGAGTTAGTCTGCTAAAGGAGTGGTAAACTGTACTCCTTTACTTTATTGGACTAACTCCACTGGCATGTTATCTGTCTATTTGGCCAATTTCTTCTCTTTCCAGCCACCTCTGAAGCCTGTGAGAGGCTATGGCGAGGCCCCTGAGTAGAGTACATGTAACGTTATGTCTAGAACCTGAAAACTCTTCCCTCAGTGACGAGATCAAAGAGCTGCTTGGATGCAGCACAGAGGTGAAGTTCACTAATTAGGCAGCTACCTCATTTCCTTGGGGGTCATGGAAAAGGCCAGAACCCCAGTCTCCTTCAGACAACAACATACACTCCTCCTCAGATCTCCATCCCACCGCTGAGAACACAAGTGGGTTTCTTTCCAGACATAATCCCCAATGAGTCAATCAACTTTGTAATGGGGAACTAGCATAACCATGTAGTTTACCTTTGAGTGCTTCCCAAGGGAAACTCAAGACTTCTGTCAGGTATACTTCAGTCATGGCTGGTGGGTCTCTTAGGAGAACTGTGCCTATCAAGCGCAATGGGATATGTTCGATAGAAAAGCGGCAATGCTTTGATGGCCACAAATTTCCACACTATTTTATAAAGATGTATTTATCCTGGGACCCTGTGTGTCTCAGTGGGGGTGACCTTCTGTGTTTGTGGATTTAAACTTGAAGGAAACATAGAGATAAAAGGATTTAAAACCTTTCTCTGAAGAATAGATTTGACAGCTACATGCAGCTAATACAGATTAGTTTGGTGCTTTTTGTTAGAAGCAATTACTAACTCTGGCCTTTGAGAATGATCTCCCAACCCCCCACTCCGCAAAGAAGTAACTTAGGTGCGGTATGAAAGACTGTGTTGAAAGTCTTTCCCCCACTTCTATAAAGAGGAACAACAAAAACCATTGAAGTAGGAGAACTTTTGGTATATTCATATGATTGATAATGATATGAACTTATATAACAATCCTAAAGGTTAGAATAAAGGTTTAAACTACTTGAAACTTCAGCATTTGTGTAGAGCCTTGTTTCATATACACAGGTGACACGCTAACGTTCATGTTTACATTATCTTTTGTAACAGTTTATACATCAGGCCAGGTTGTGTTTTGTGCCACAGAGAAAAGTTTGACTTTTTGCCAACCCCTTTAACCCTCTGGTAGTCGGTTATTGTACTGGTGAGGTGAAAGACCTACAACAGTTTTTGTGACTTTAAGATGGGCACTCAAACGTGCAATAACAGTGAAGGCTTGGGTTCCTTCTGGTTTATTCCTGTGACATTGTACGCTAGTTATTGTGTTATGCACACCCACCAGATTGTGAGCAATGTTTTGTTAATGCACATATATGTTGAGCATTGTTCTGTCCTCAGTGGAAGCTTTTGAATGCTAGAAACTAACCCAAAAACGTTTGAAACTACAGATACCTGGGTATTTGTAGACAATTTTGTTACAAGAATACCACTGTGCATGAAATCAGCTGCATACTGTTACCTTTCAAATATTTAATATGAGGTATCAAACACTTAAGAGCATCATAAAAAAAGTCTTGCACCTGAGATGGTCACCTTTCTTGCTGTTTGACAGGTGTTTACATCTTGTTCCACTTTCTACACACCTGGTTCATTGTCGCAGTAACAATAGACGTGTTTGTTATTACTACAACAACATCATTTGCTTTGGCTAATGTTAATCTTGCTTAATGGAAGGTCGGCATTGGCCAATCATGAGAAAGGGTAGCGATCTCGCTATTTAGCCCAAAACAGAAGACAAAAATCGGATACCTTAAACGAGGGGTGGTCTAATCTTGGTATCCTTCAGGAACTTCTAAGTATGACGTACGCAGTATCCATGTACAAGGAATAGAGAAGACAATAGTGAATAGAAGCATTCACAGTTGAAATCTTACTGAAGCCTGCTTAGGGAAAGTCTTTGCAATAAGAGGAGACAAGCCATTGAGAAAGCATCTTTTTCAGAGGCAAAATTTTGTGTCAATCCTGAATGTCAAAAAGCCTGCAGCTTTGGCAAACTACCGATACTATTTCATCAACTTTCACAGAACACACAAGAGCCTTTTCACATGCACTGAAGTGTGTTTAGATGCAAACCTTGAAACTCAATTAGGCCCCGACAGAACAGGTTTCAATTTCCTACTCTACATATACCTCACACATGAGTGGATTGAGCCAGCTCCAGACTTAGATTACCTGGGATCAGGTGGACACTAGATCCACCTCAGTAAACCACAGACTGAGCTCCTATTTACACATTGGTCAACTTAAGGCCTGTACAATTATAGATTGGTCTTTGTCATCAATACCTTTGGACAAATAAACTATTGTGGACACCGCCATGGATTTGCCGGTCAATGCGCTCCCAACATTACTTGCTGACCAGTGGTTTTGTTGAACTTTTAGTGCAGTTTATCAAAATTAATTTAACCTTTAGCCTGATAAGGTGGCCGTTTGGCACCACATTTGTATTGGCTATTAAGGTATAGGCAGCAGGGAGACGGTTAAGTTCGTGGCAAGGTTAAAATCCACTTTGCAGTATCTTTGATTTAGCAGTTGAAACAATGGTAGAACCGGGTCGGTAACGTATTGGAAGTTGACATGATACATGTTCTCGGTGTGATTGTTCGCAGCGAGAGGTCAGAGCAAAAAGTGTAAAATTTACTGTACAAATTCACAGTAAGTTACATCGACTTCTGCAGAGCTGCTACCCAAATTCCTCTCTGAGAAAAGATGGATGGAAGAGATTCCTGGCATTCTACAGCATTCTAGACTGACATTTTTGAGTACCTCTGACATATTTGCTTGCCACAAACTGCCAATCTTTTATCACTCCTCTGTTCCAGGGTGTTAGGTTCCGTTTGACCTGTCAGTCTCCAACTCTTTCTCCACTTGCATCTGTGTACAGTAAATAGTTTTGTCTCCTGGTCCATTAGGTAAGGTCAGTTAGAGGGTAGGAAGAACACCATCCGGCGATGTCTGTCTCTTGTCTTAAAGAACCAAAGCAACCTGTCAAAAGACTTAGACAAAAGACAGAAGTAACAGAGAAAAAAGAACAGAGAATATAGAAAGAATGAAAGAAAGAATGAGGAAGAAAGAAAATCAAAAGAAGAAGTGTTAGAAAGAATACTAGAATATGTGCATTATACATGTATTTCTCCTCCATTCTTATAATCAATTGCATACTGTATAAAGATTACCACATGATCTCTGTCCTATATTAGAATGGGTCAACTTGACATGTGGGGAGGGGGGGATCTGGTTAGATGGAGAATGGCTGGCAGACAGCCAAGGCCTCATCAGGCCACAGATGAAACTTTGTAGTGGATTTGACAGCTGCCAGTGCCATCCTACCTATTACCAAGAATTAGCAGTGCATGGCAGTTGAAGATTATACATCATAGAGAGGGAAGCTCAGTATACAACATGGCTCCAGACATTTTGATTTAAATTTTGATTAACTTAAAAGCATCAGGATGTATTATTTTCTACACAGACTCCCTAAGAATATGATATTGATATCATCGTATTTTTCCACAGCGGTTATGAAAAAAGCTAATAAGGGCTTGCAGATGGGAATATGATTCATGTGCCATTTACAGGGGGTCCTGACCTGAAGGGAGGGGCCACCCTGGCCAGTGTCTCATTCTGACATGAAATACTTTTTTAACCAGACATTTGACTGGCCATAAATCATCATGCAACAAGCAGCAGCATACTAGTAGTACTGGTGGAATGCAGAATGTAGATGTACAGAGGACTATGTTTGGGCTATGCCTAGGCCTGTAGTGAACAGCTTAGTTCCCTTGCCAGTACATGGAAGCTATGACCAAGTGGTTGGGCTAGTGGACATGGGATCGAGAAGTTATGGGTTGGATTACTGGCTAGTGTCCTTGAGACAGGTACTTAACACGACCTTCCTCACTCCACCCAGGTGTAAATCACTAAATGGGTACCCGACATCGGTTGGGGAGGTAAAAAGGTGCATAGAAGGAGAGGGATGAGTTCTTCCTCCCAATACTGTGCCCATGACACAATTGTTCAATAACCCATGGCCTCAAAAAGACTATGGGACCTGTACCTTTTTTTTACATAGCAGCTACTGTAATTCCTGATTTTTTCACTGTACTGTTATGTTCACTGTTTTCACTGTCACTTCTGTACCGTGAACGTATCATTACCGTTATCAAATCATTTGTGTTTTGCCCCTTCCCTGCAATTAAAACCACCGTGAAGATAAAGTTCAGTGAACATGTCCATTTTCTTCAGACCGTGAAATTTTGCTACCGTGAACACAAAGTGAATTACAGTATATGACAGATTTTGATCTAATAGTGCCTGTGTCCTTGAATTCTTTGGTCACGACAACAGGAGTGGTTCTACACACCTCTTTTGTGCCTGAGGAAAGAAACCCTCCCATTACTATACTAGTCAAGAGGTCTGTAAGTGTTTGGAGCTGGAGGTGTTTACCACACCTGAATGAATGCACCTGGTTGCTATGGCGACAAGGAAACCTTATTCCTTTGCCAGGTAGGAGCAGCCAGGTATTGCAGATGTGTGTGGTTGGTCAGGTGGGAGGTCTTGGGGACTTAAGGACCCACATGTGGAGGTGGTCTCCTAAAAAAAAAGGTGTATCGCAGTAGTCATGGTCATGACTGAAAATACTCACCTGCAATTTTCACCTGAAATTTGTGATTGTAGGTAAAACTGAAAATGAATTTTGGTGTGGGTACCCTGAATCAAAATGTCTCAGATGTCAATAGATGTATGCTATTAGATAATGCTTTACTGCAAGTACTTTAATTCTACAGAGATTAGTGCTGTATGTACATGTATTCGATGAACCCATTTTGTAACTCTTCACATGACTAGTGGTCCAAATAATGAACACTAACCCCCTGAGGCAGCAACAGAGAGTGAGCAGCAAGAGACAAAAGCCTCCATGCACCAGAAAACATGGAGGTGCTTTAACTAAGCCGTCTGCATCCCAACCTTTGTCTGGTTGAAATGGATGAGGAAATAATTAGGTGGCTGCATAATTAATCAGGTTTGCCTTTTTCTGATCCATTACTCTCATTGTGGGTGTGTCCCAGATGATCTGGGGGCACAGGATTATTGCCAGCTTGACTATTGCTCACTGTAGAGGGCATTTTAATCTCCAAGCAGATATTGGGAGGCAAAATCGTAATGTTTTGTAGCTCCTAGGGAGGCTGTTTGTAACAAAAGCAGGAAGCTAGAAAATGTAACAATTTTACCATCCAACATCTGCCTGGAGATTAGAAAATGGAAGGCACGAGAGGGGGGGGGGGCATGCTCCCCCTGGAATTTTTGGCATTTTTAACACATTTTTAACCCTCTGAAAAATTTTGAAAGGTAAACTTCAACTCGGAACTATGTATTCACAAAATGTATTCAATGCCTGTAGACAAGGTTGAATAAATCCACTGAAAAAAAAGAAGAAGATATCCAAAGATGCTGATAGCATGCCATATCGCTGCTCTGGCGCCTCCTGAGAGATGTTGTGAAATACGATGTACTGCACGACCATGTTTCATTAAATCCCAGCTTGTTGCTACCTCAGGAAGATGGTAATAATTGCCCCATCGGGAGCCAGTCATGCAGCATGACCCCTGCATGTCTGGAATATCAACAACCTCATGATAGAAAGCAGGATGACTAGAAGGACACACTTGTATAAATATTCCTTTCTGGTGGTTTATACAGCCATCTGTTTAATGTTGTCTACCCAGGCACAGACTGACAGAGAGGGATGGAGTCAGAGATAATTAATTCCCAAGTCACCTGTTATCTTTCCCTTGCTGCTAGATGTGTTGAGCATTGCATACACATGTATGTTGAGATGAGAGCGAATGATGAATCTAAGAATAGTGTCTGCTGTAGGCAGGAGGATTACAGTGGTGTTATAGGGCTCTGAGTTGGATGATTTCTGGCATCTGTGTTATCATTATTGTCATCACCATTTTTCAGTGTTCCCCAATGTACCATCCTTTACCCACAGTAATGTAGCAGTTTTCCTTTGTTTTGACATAACGGGTAACATTTTACCTAGTCAGATTTAGACCTACCATCATTATCATGGTTGCTGCGTATCAGTAGCTGGATGAACTGAGACGTGCCGTCATTGCTCTCCATTGTCAGTTGTGAGCTGTTAGCCCCCCTCCCATCCACAACCCATCTCTTCATGGCTGCATGTCTTTCTCTGTCCTGCTGGGTTCTAGCTTGGTGTCCAGTCTATGGTGGTTTGAGCAGGCTCTCTTTGGGCCTGTAGTACTACTTCCACACCACCCAGCTCAACAAGGCTCCCAGTAGGAATTTTGAACAGGAGTTGATTAGCCCACCCCTGATATGGCTAGCTGGGTTCCCCAAGGTTTCCTTTTGGGCCCTGCCTTGGATTTTGCGTTTGTTTTATATTCCCTAGTCAATCCTTGTAAGAAATGGCAATGATTTACAAATTACATGTACACAAATTAGGATTGAAGTACGTTTTATTGAGAAATAACCAATTGCTCGTCGTACCTTCCTCCAACAAGGCAGGAAATTCCCACTCCATTTGTCACAGGTTATTAGATGTTCGTCATGAAATGCTCTAGGGCTTCGTAATCTATGTATGAGCTGTACCTGTGTTCAGGTGATGATTAATTAGGTTAGTGTTTGCCTTTCCCCGATGTAGGAAAGAATTATATATGGTTGTATGTAATATATTGCAAGGGTATGTCTAGAACGTCTACAGGGAAGTTAGAAGAAGATTAGGCGACATAGAATTTATTGCTAGATGATTTTCATTCAAATCAAGGACAGTTTGGGAATAAAGTAATAACCTAAGGTGCAGTACTTTTTAAAAATTTCTCATGTTTTTAGTAGAAAGAATCCAAACTGCTTGAAGATTTGAACAGGTTTCGCATGTAATTGGTGTCATTGATGAGAGAAGGAAAAGTGAAATAGAGGAATAAAGAAATTGAAATCAAGCAAAGAAAGGCTAGGAAGTATAGAAAAATAACAATTGAGAAGTAAAGAATTTATCCTCCTATAAAAGAAAATCACGAAGGAATCAAATATCACAACTTGAAGTAGATTGCATATATAGTAGGTTCATGCGTTACAGCGTTAATATCAGCTTGTTTTGCATTCCGCTGGCATCATTGCCGCTCCTGTTACCATATTAAATGTGGTTCCTTCTCCAGGTAAAGTCATAGGTGAGAGGATGCTCAACAAAGTGATTTTCGCTTTGGCTTTGCAATAACGCATGATGTACGAGCGGAGACGTGGTGTTAATGGGTTCCCATCAGGCATTCTCAATCAGTCCGCCCCAGCCCACAGCGCGCTGCGCCCCATTCCAGTTAAATAGAGTCCTTATCTGGCTCCTACAGCAGCCAAAGTGAGAAGAACTTTCTTCCAAATCCATAATATATCAACGAAATTCACTCCGGATACTTTGAAGTTAATTAAAGTGCGGATAATGAAGGAGCATTGACTCATAGGGGTTAATGTAGGAATTTTGTGTTTGGTGTGGCTGTGAAATTTTAGAGTGTGGTGTGTACATGACATCCATTATTCGGATGATTTTCTTTTTACGTAGCGCAGCAAAGTGCTTTGCCACATCGATTTCATGTGGATATTTCCTGGTATATGTATGATAAAGGCTCAACACCCCGCCAAGATCAATTTTAGTTGGAAAATAGTGGCTGTTAAATCTAAGTTACTGCACAAATGTTGTTTCACAGCCTGTGGCACTTTATTTCTTTTGAAAACACTGCAGTCATGGCTGAATAAAGAGTGCCAGAAATTGATCCGGAGAAAAAGTTATAATAATACTCAAGGTCTTCTCTTCATACTTTTATTTTATTTTAAAAGGAAACAGCGTTCGTTATCTGCTTTTGAAGTGAAGGAAATCGAAATGACATAGCATTTTTCCTCCATAGAAATGGCGAGTGAACTTGGGAGATATTCAGTGCTTAGGAAATAGCGTTTGAAGCCTGCGGGGTTGGCAGACACTTATCTTGTAATGTACTGTAGTCATTCTCCTTATCAGCACTTTACAGCAGTCCATACAGCATCTTTATTCCGTCCTCTTTCTGAAGGCTCTCTTAAGATGTGCCGCGCAAAGTGTGAAATACGCCATTATCGCTTCTTCCTAAGGGATGGTACTTTGTCTGGGGAGACGTGGATTGCGTGAGATGTCACCGAGTTTGGAGATAAAGTCAGTAGTGCTGCATCAATGTGACATTTCTACGGCAGTGAGGCCATAACATAAAACAGTGGCTTGGCTTTTTTGGTCTACTAAAGGAGCTATTCATCAAAAGAGTCCGTGTCTGTTGTGCCAAGTGGAAAAGTTTGAAAGGTCGACAAGAATGGTTCAAACAAAGGTTTCTTACCAGATCTCTGCAGACTCTACCTTTAGAAAACGAGCTTGATCTTTATCTTAGGATTATCAGCTTTCTACAATGTAGAAGAAGTAATATAAGAGGTTACCATCGTGATTATATTACTTGTAAAGTTGCACAGTTTTGCTACCAAATAGTGAGTGTGAGTGATTTCAACAGCCAATTCCAGCATTCTCTTTTTTGCTTTATTAAGCTCCATTACAAAGCAATATCGGAGGTTTTCAACAAGATTATATTGAGCAATAAAGTGCTTTCCACTGGCTTCTTTCCTTGCCTACCAATCAGTTTGTCACCCCATTCCGTCAATCAAAAACAGGCTCCCATATTTTTTTTTGCATCAGCTTTTCAGGTGCTTGTACATCCACCTGGGCGTAGTCTTATCAGCCCATCGATGTCAAGACGTCTTCCTTTGTCCTCGCTGTTTTCCTATCCATGTCTTGAGATATGTCAGGCTTTTGTGGCCACAGTTGATACAAGATGAAAGGGCCGTCGGGGTCATGTTGGGAGTGGAGGGACGTCTTCAGTTACCAACCATCTATCCTGCAGCACTGTTCTTTAGAAGGGCTGACTTAGCAAGGTAATGAAGCCGAGAAATTAGAAGCACTTAAAGGGATTTGTGGGGGATTACTGCTACAGGTCGGTGGCAATGTTACCTGCCACATTGTTGCCATGTTGTAACAAATACTGACTGTGTGCAAGGCAGAGTCAAGTCAACCAACTGTTTTAATTTCTCCGTCATGAAAAAATTCGAAAGTTTCACAAGTACAGATCGATTGGATACCAAAGTAAAGTCCTGATCAGAGTCGTGAAATGGGTTCAATCCTTTGGCTCATCCCAGTTTTTTTTCCTTTTATTTCAGTACCTTGCTGTCCCCCTCCCTTGCAATCGCCAAACACTCACAATCCCAATATCCCCTCTGATACATGTCTATTGGTTTATTTTCGAGGGGACTTTTGCTGTGTTTTAAGTTCACGGTTTAAACTATTCCTTAGTACAGTAGAGATACATTTTAAATGCATATTTGCAGTGTCATGAAAACCCACAAAAAAACCCGTTGCAAACATTTCAAGACTTGCAGTATCCCACACGTACCTGGTATGTGACATTTTGTTTGATCCTTGCTACAAGATAACAGTACTGCGTGCAGTAGAAGAATACAAATTGTTCAGGAGGAATGACAATGCCAAGACGGCTGTGGAAATGTCAAATGTTACAGCAGGAAATGTCAGGAAGAAGGCGTGTTTAACATCATTAATATACAAGCTGGGATGAGAGTTACCACCAGTAATGTGTCAATCATATTCAGATTATAGGTTAATTTTCTTTCTGTAAAAAAAATGTTAATGCCTGCTCTCCTGCATTTATCAATGAATGTGCAACTGACTTCAGTTTGGGAGGTAAAAGGCTGTGGAAGGAGAGTGATGGGCTCCGCCTTCCAATACTGTGCCTAGGGCAAGGTGGATTAACAACCAACTGTCCCTATGACCTCTAGAAGTTTGATGGAAGGCAATAAGACCTTTACCTTTCTTATCTTGAATTGATAAATTAAAAGGAATCCTGTAAGATACAAGTCTTAGAGTTAACCTTGCACCTAATTTTTTACAGCCATGTCTGGCTCTATTTCCTTCCCTAGATCTGATTGATGATGTTTTCACCTCACTTTTGACTTGCATCTTCCCGATTACTTTCCTGGCAAGCTTCTTTTAAGACATTCTTGATCTCCAGGCTGTCTGCGGTTCTTCCTTGGAACAATAACTCAAGATGTGCTGCGAGGCATGGTTTGTATTTTGATAAGCGGGATGAAAGGTGACCTATGATCTGACAGACTACGATTTTCCCCGATTTTCATTTGATGATAGCGCAGATAGGATTATGTAAGCTTTTGGTTTAAATCTTGTCTAGCACTAGCAGCCAATTTTGAGAAGTTGACATGGTTGGCAGGGATTGGTACAGGCAGGCTTTATACTTTAATGGATTGAAATAAACATTTAGTGCAATTGGATCAAGGTAAAAAGGTAAGCGGGTGATGGGTGACCTCAGACGAAGCCATGATGCTTTTTCGTTACCTAGTAGTAGTAGGGCAATGCTGCTTTGTAACACTGTATTTGACCAAGCACCCCTACTTTTCTTGATAAGTGTGTTGGGTTATTGTACTGATCAAGAATAGATTAGAAATGGAGCCATAGAATCACTTCAGTTTGAGTGCTACTCGACAGCTGTCTGTCATCATACATTTGTTTGACTCTGTAATATCATCCCAAGAAGACTGTGTCACCTCCTATTTCGGTATTCCTCCCCACTAATTAAGTCCCCCTTTCCCCTGACATACCTCTGTGGGTGTCCATAGCCAATGTTTCTTTATGGAAAGCCCTGAAACAACAAACTCACCCACCCTCTGACAGCCAGGCAAGTGAAAGGTTGAGAAAGTAGTCCTGGGTGTTGGGCAGGTCCTCCCAAGCTGACCTTTCCAAAATGCCAGGAACAACAAATCTCTCCCCTAGAGGTGTATAGGTAGTCATTTATACTCAGTTTGGTGGCTATTTGGTTAGCTCAGAGAGGCTGGAATGTTTGACAATGACAGGGTAGTTTTGCTTGTTGCCTATTAGGGGGCCTGCATGCCTTTTTTCGTAAGGCGTAATCAAGGCTTTTTAGTCTCTGTAATCCATAGGCAGATGCCAAAAAAATCAACGTAATTCGTAATAGTACATTAGTCACAACGCGTAAAGTCGTAATCAGATCTGACAATTTAATGTAATTCGTAATCGGCCGCGAAAATTTTGCAGAATTTGTAATCACTACCCCCCCCCCCTTTTGCCAGCCTGGATTGCTTCTGCTGTACATTACAGCTGTCAGGAAACATTGCTTTGAAGGCAGGCACACAAAGAGTAACAGCCTTGCCTGATAAATTTGTAGCACACAGAAAGAAATGCCATTTAGCCGTTCTTACATTTCCTGTCAACCACAGTTTACTGTGTAGGATAAGGAGGTCGGACCTCCAGCTTCCTTTACAGGCGTGATATATTACGTTAGACAGGGAGAGGTACATGTATACCCTGCAGGCGTACTGTATTCCCCAGCAGGATGGCTAGAATGGGCTGAAAATGGAAGAAAACAAGTTGAACATGGTTAGAAATTCATATGCTGCCTGCATTTGCAGATTAGCACAGGTAAAGTTGGAGCTGTGCAGGTTTTTTCTGACATCTACCTGTTGCTAACCTGCACTTTGTTGTGCTGGGTATGTAAATCCATATGGATATTTGTGAAATAACAAACAAAGAATTGGTCTCTAAGCAATGTCCAGTGCGGTCCACAGTTCTTGAAGTCTGATTTGTCTGATGTAGGTGATCTTGAATGTTACCTGTACCAGTACAGGTGTAAAAAAAAAAGCATTTCGAGCCATGTGCTACGATGTAGGTAGAAATACATTAGTTTTGTTTGTTCACCCAAAAGCATAAACTGATAAAGCATAAACTGATAAAGCATGGTAAGTAGGTTATTTGTGTTCCACTCAGCTCTAAAGGGGGTTGTGCAATTAATGAAAGGGCAGAACACAGTACTGTATACACAGTCCAAGGAGGCTTAACCCACACTGAGGAATGTAAGGTGTATTGATTGAAATTGTTGCATCACTACATTGTACACAGTCTGAGAGAAACCATTTTTCTATGCAGCGTAAAGAGGATTTCCAGTATTTTGACATGGCACCGTTTCGGTTGCCACTCCTTTTGGTAATCTTCAAGCAGATGAATTGGTTGGGGATTATTTTTTGTCTTTTTTTCCCTTTTCTGCATTTCTACCTCTTTCTATTTATGCATGCTCACATGGGTCTTCCCTCCTACAGCCAAAAGACCAACAAGGTACCGGTAACTGCCATTTGGTTCATCTGCTTGGAGATTATGCTTTTTGGTACAGTGCCTCTTTCCCCTGTCACAACTAATGGTCTTCACAACGACCTTTCTGATGTCATAGGCTTGGAACGTGTGGTAGTGAACATGCCAAGACCAACCAGACAGCAGTAACACCTGTCAGACACCGCTGGTGACCAGCAGGGCCTTTTCTAAACAAGGACACAGTGTCCTCATACCCTTGGCATGTGCCCTCTTGCCCTTGGGACTAAGTTGGGAGCAAATTCTGGAAAATTCAGATTGACCACTACTGACCATGCCAGTCCACAGGTGGCCATGTCTTTAAGTCTAATTTGCCTGACCTCGATTTCACCCCCAGCAAGCCTAAAACTTCTCACTAGAACATCCCTTCCCCGTAACCTTTGTGGGCTGAATGAAGCAGAAGAAGGTACAGACAGGAGGGTTAAGACTGGATACTCAAGTGCCAACTTTGTTTAAAGATGTGCAGCCAAGAATAATAGGACTTCCGCACATTGGAATGTGAAATCGTCACGTCTTCTTACGCAGTCGTCTGGGAAGCAAACATTAAAAGTCAAGTCATAAAGGTTGTAATAAATCATCAGACTGCTTCCACTTTTACAGTCTGAACTCTTATGTTTGTCTTCAGATCCATGTCCTTTCTTGTTTTCAATTCTTAGCTTCAAATTCTAGAAGGATAGTTGTCCTTCAATGCTGATCTTTTAAATTCCTTTGAAACTTCAGATATCTTCAGTTGCCTTGGCTTTCAAATCCAATACTTCATAACAGTTTACCCCTCTGGCTAACAAGACATTCTGCCATTCTCCCATCATCACCATCATCATCATCATCATCATCATCATTGAGTGGCTGTGAATCAGTGACCACTGACCACACGTCCCTCCCATCACAACTTTCAAAATGGGATAGCCCTAATTACTTTTCGAACTATCCTGTGGACAATAACATCTTGAAGACATCCATACACCCTGCTCAAGAGGAGGATAAGTTAAATTTCATTGAAGGTCTGTCTAAGCTAAAAAGGAAAGACATGTTTTTTGTCTGTCATCTCATTGATTTTTGCCATTCCCTGGCTTTGGTCTTGAAATTCAACACCCTTGGCGTGCTTTTTGCCCATAGAGGAAGCGTCAATGTGAAAGTGATCTAGAACCATATTAGCTCACTGAATATCTAATGTTCCACTGGTCGTGACAGCAAAAACAGCTGATATGTACAGTATACATGTGATATAATATCAAAGCAGATCTTTTGGGGGAAATCGTGAAGGTTTCCACCAAGATCTGATCACATGGCCTTTTGGAAAGGCAAGATCTTGGGCCCAGTCAGAAACCATAAAGATTTTGGCCCTAAATCTCTGCCTCGAATCTATAGTACTATAGGAGAAACCAGCGAAATTCCCATAGCTCTTCTAGACCAGTGTAATGAGCAGTGGCATCCCTTTCTAAGGACTGCAAGTTTGCCAGTAGCGTGAAAATTGGGAAAGTGACAAAAGACAACAGCCGGAATTCAAACTCTCGACCTCCAATAACCAAAGGCAGCGTCGCTCACTCCTGTACTAGGAATGCTACTTGTGTTTGGTACAGCCCTAAGCCAGTAGTGGGCAGAAGATGGATGACACATGTACCGGGAAAGGAAGGGTTCTTATCGCATTTCTACAGTACCCCAACTTCCCACAAAGCTTCAGGCAACTTGTAACTTCCCCATCCAGCCTTCATCTTGACATTGACACATGGCAACTGCCTTGTCTACAGCCTACAAGTGTATTTTACCGAGTTGCTGTCTTTATCTTCTTTTCTTTACTTGCCCATTGGTCGCAAGAAATGGTTCGCACCATGTACCAGTGCCTACAAAGTAGTGCTTATCTGACCCAGATCCAAGAGCTGAATGATGACCAGGCTTTTATTTACCTTTGTCCAATGAATCAGATAGAATAATCAATAGCGGCTCCCCATGTTTCTTCCATCTATGTTATTGACCCAAACCGGGTCCTTTGCCCCCCCCCCCCCAACTGTTTTCCTCCTTTCCACAATTCATTATTACTAACCTGTTTTGTATGTTTCTGAAGTTTGAAATGTTGGTACAAATGACACCTTACAATAATAGATATATTTCTTATCAATTCTAAAAGCTTTGAGTACAAAACAATATCTTACCATTACTATAATTGTTATCAATCCTGGAAGCTTGAAGCAAGCTAATAACACTTTTATCAGCCGCCAGACGCCTGAGTTGCTATTTACAATGTTGTATGTAGTGCTATTAATCATAGTTTTATTCTCTGACCTTTGACAAATTATATAGAGTGAAAGAACTAGATGAATCATTAACTGAACTATTTATAGCGATATGTTGATCGCATGGGACCCAGAATTCTTCTTCATTGCTGGTTGTAAATCTGACATTTCCACATTCAAGTAATACTTGATGAAAGATACAGCACTTTTATATTGATACACATGGTTATAAAATCAATGATATGTTACTTTTATCTCCGGGATTCAATCTCATTCTCCGTTGAGAACTTACCTAGTGTGATTAAACCCTGACAGCTGCCAATGTTGAGAAAAATATGGAGCTGATTTTACCAGGCCACTACCTCCTTATTGTCCATGGTCGATCACATCCCAGGCTTTATTGATTGTTTAATAGCCCCGCAACTCCTTCAAATTAGGTCCCAGGTATTTGCACACACAGCGGGTAGTAAAAAACTATATAGGTAGTCCCTGATGAAACACTATGGGCAGCGCAGCGTGCCGTCTCATGCAGGCAATTTCTGCTCCTTGGCTGTCCGGTGATCAAAAGGTCCACCTGCAGTATGATCCATGTTATTGCAGTTTTGATGAGTTGCGTGGGACTTTGAAGTGCCGGTAGTAGGTATCATTTGCAGTATAGATTCTGGCTAGAGTTCTTTGGTATGATGCCCCCAAACACCTTAATGTACATCAGAATGTATGGAGACTCAACCGTTGTGGTTTTTGATGGCACATATAGCTGTGTGGTGTTGCAGGAAGACCAATAAAAGAAGATCATTTGAGAGCATGCTGTTGAGGCTAGGATGTATATATTGTCCAAATAAGGTAGAGCTGTTGGGGTACAGATGCCAGATACAGCAGACTTGTGCCTTACTAATTGGGCTTTTCTGTGCTCTGTGTCTAGAGATTACCAGTAGTTGTCTGTTGTAAATCAAGAGTGGACTAGACTTTGACTCTCTTACCAACTTTCTTTGTGTTTCGAATGTCTATATAAGGCCACAGCAATTCAATTTGTTCTCAGCTTTAGAAAAATAATGCTGATCTGTTAAATCAATATGGAAACAGAGTCAAAGGGAAAAGTACACTCAGTTTCAGTGAGTGACTACAGCCAGAGTCAACTTTTCCTCCCAACCCTCTGTTTTCATCTTGCTAAGAGAGAGACGAGAAAATGTATTATGTGGCCTAATTTGTTAAACAAGGCACTGTCTTCAGCAATCTTTATTATTAGCACTGATGTTTTGCATTAAGATATTTTGCATTCTTACAATGTAATCAGTAGACCTAGTCATGTGGGGACCAGATTTATCTAAGTTCAGCAAGCTTGTTAGCAATCCATGGCACCACTACAAGTCTGGCTCAAGCAACAAATGAAAACCTGGTCTCTAAGGATTGTTGCCAGGTTTGGAAAGGCCGGCAACTGCTATGGCCCACTCTCCAAGCAAGAATCAATAAAGGAGAATCCATCTCTTGGCAACCTACTGAACCTCAAGATGTAAGAGCTAAAGTGGTGCTCGATTGTTCCTTATGACCGCTATTAATTACAGCGCCCTCCTTCGATCCATTAGATCTCCCACTCGATGGTGTATTCATTATACATACATCTTCTTGACACTGCGGTATTCAATCACACCGACTGATACTTCTTGAAATCTTCGTTCTCATTCTTTATGTCAAACTTGGGACTGGTTTTGTGGTTTTCTTATTTCCCCCTGGTTCCTTGACATACAGGGGTAGCGAAGTTTAATCCATCTTCATGTACCTGGGGTCCTAACAATTGATTTTCGGAGTATTTAGCGGTGTCTACTTTTGCCGATACCGTACTCCAAAGGGAGGCTACGTTTCCTTTCCTTGCTGGTTTTCGGTTTCCCCTGGTTCATGACATGAGGACATGGGGATGTATCTTCCATTGTCAAGTGTTCAAAATGGATTTCCAGGGTATTGAGAAGTACTTTGTCATGGCTGGTTTTGAGCAAAGGGAGTGTCATGAGTCCGGACAGCTTCTGCAGTTAAACTGGGTAAGCTCAGAATACTAAAAAGAACACTACGAAATAGCTGCGAAATACTGTCAGTCCATTTATTTTTTGGTTCCAGTTAAAATGATTCTGTTGTGTGTTTACACCAGAGAGTTTGCTTATTTTAAAGTGAAAATCCTGCTGCCAGTCAATGATGCCCTAGTTCTGGTTTTAGCACCAGAAAAATTCTTACACACACTCTTGTCAACAGAGCCCCCGATAGTATACATACCAGTATGTACACGCCGATAACGCGGCACAATACACGGACTTTGGAAGGCGACTGGATAAGAGACCAACTCTGTAATTTGCCTTTGTTATTGTGTTTGTGTATGACTTGTACTCAGTGACCCTCGACCTGTTCCCACTCTCTGGCTGGTAAATATTTGCAGCGACTCAATAAAAATGCTTTTGAGTGCAGCGTTTGCTCAGGGTAGGACCAGTAGGGCTGCTATAACGGTTGGCAGTTTTCAAACCAATCTCCAGTTGGGTGATACGCTTAGGCCACACGAACCTAATTTGTTGCTTCTCAGGTTTTGAAAAAATCAATATGAAACAGTCAGAGAGGAAAGTTCACACCTTGGTATACACAACTAGGTTTTCATCTATTCCTCTGGATAGATTTTGCTCTAAAATATCTGAAAACCAAGGACATAAATTGGTGTGGCCTTAGTACAAGGCTGGAAAGTCCTGTGACATACATGTAACTTTGTAAGGTGGTATTTTTCAAATGCAAATTCTAGCTGACAATTTTCCAGTCATATCACAGATAAAGACGACGAAAACATTGCAGTGTTGAATGAGACATGGGATTAGAGGGTAAAGAATAAGTAACAAGCAGCAGTGGCCCTCGTAACTAGCTCACTGATATAGCTTACACTTTCATTCTGGAGAGGCCGTCATAACCGTACAGTTCGGGTCCTCGCTGAGACCCCATTTCTTGATATGTGGCGACAAAGGATATTAAAAAGACCCAGGGACAAAATTGAGGGCTGTAACACAGAGCAACAGCAATTTGTCATCGGGCTGGGTTGATCCTGGAGTGGGGTTTGTGTGGGAAGGGTAATCTTCCGATGGTTTCTTTGGGGTATTACCGTCCTTGGAGACAGATTGCCGGGACTTCTGGAAAGATCCCAACTGGCAGACAGCAGGATTACTCAGTCTGCTGCTGTCACCTGTCTTCTCCTTCTTCTTCCTAGGCTTTTAGTAATCTCCAAGCAGATGTCGGGTGCAAAATGGAAAGTTTTCTGACCGGCCATCTTTTGAATTTCTGCCAATCCTTTGGCTTTACTCTAGACTAGTGCTGGCATTGGGCTAATCTTCAAGCAGATGTTGGGCTGGAGAATTGTGTAATCTAGTGTATTCAAGGCTGCTACTTTGAGGAATGCTTGGCAGGGAATTCTGGCCATCTCGCTAGTGCCCATGGTTGGTGTTATCATGGGCCAGTGCAGGTTATGGGCTGTTAGGCTTGCACGGCACAAATATTACCTGCACTTACCTGCATATGTAGGTTGTATTGCAAGTCCTTCAGGCTATACTTCACAAGTAATCACAACTATGCTACCAATGCAATGTAAGGAATGTTTAGTAGCTCAAGTTTTCTTACCAGTTTTGAAACAAAGATGGAGTGGAAGCTTGAAGGACATGAAAGTCGAGCTCCTGGAAGAACCCATGGATCAAAGTTATTACACCTTGCAGCTGCTCCCAACCAGAGCTGGTGCAGGTGATTGACTCTCAGATTGGAAGGCTGAATGTTACCCCAAGGCGGAGAAAAATGGGCATGATGGCACAGTTGGTAAACACATCAATATCTGCACAAGGTTGCAATCCCTGCCTGGGATCTCAGGGAGATAGATGGTGTTAGGTTTAAAACTAGCCTCTACCAGGCTTCAGAAGCAGCTGGAAAGAGTAGAAATTGGCCAAATAGACATGCCAGGGGAGTTAGTCCACTAAGGAAGTACAGTCCACACTTCACAGTGGCAAACTGTATTCCTTTAGCAGACTAACTGCCATCAGATATGTATCTTGTCAAGGGCATTATATATAGATATAATGCCCTTGATAAAGAGACAAGAAAAAAATATTTACTGAATAACCCTACTTTGGAAAATCAGTATGACATGATAGGGGAACACCATGTTCCATTCTTTATGGCGACCCTTGCTTGCCAGATTTTTTTTTCAACAACAGTTGTGCATAGTTTTCTGACCCTGGACAGCTTCAACTGCTGTGGAGATATGAAAGACATGACATGAGCCTGTGCAGATGATTGAGGCACAGATTGGAAGGTTGAACGACACCCCCAGGCAGAGAAAAAAAGGCACAGTCGGTAAACACATCATCCAATAGCTCCTCCAGGAGTAATGGTGCAATTACCGGTAAAATAGTTTTATCCCACCCAAGATGCATCATTCTGACAGTCAGCTACACCTCCTGGTAAAACAGTTGGGATTCATTTTTGCTTATGGCAGAAAATTTGCCCTAATGGCTTGGAAACTCACACCTTTAGGCATCCTTTTAATTTAAAACTCGATAATGCCATGGTTTTTGTGTGAAAAATATTTTCTAGGTTACCTGGCTGAACCCATTGTTCAATATGTTCTCTAGAGAAATATTGCTTTTTTTTTATTTGAAAAATATGCAGGTTAATCTTGTCTGGTGCAGGTGACTCTGAATGTTACCTGCTTTAATGCAGGTATGCAAGAAAAAGTATTCCGAACCCTTATTACTTTGACAGTGAATGATAACGAACAGGTATGGGAAGACAGGTAATCAAAAGGAGGGGCTCCCCAAAGCTGGTGAGCATGCCAGGTGTTAATGAGATTTTACTTATTCAGTAGGAAGCTTTGTTTCCTGATGAGGTGTGCCCTCCCCGTCATCCATGTTCTCTGCTTCTCCTGGGAACAAGATTTACAAACCTGGGAACAAGATGCACAACTTAATTACACCCGCCCAATTACGCACAGTGCTAAATTACAGTCCCCTTTGCGAATTCTGCATTAGCGTTTTTGCCCAGATTTTGGACAATCGGTTTCATCATCATCCTTGCATACTGCAACCGGCTGTAATCATGATTGTCTATTGCTAGCTGTTGTGCCCCCTCTTATCCACAACTCAACTCTGCTAGGTCTTGCTTTACAGTTTTCCTCCAAGTTATTGCTTGGTCAGAGGTTTGGCCAGCTCTCTGTCTCTTCTCTGTTGGGTTTACGTGTTGAACAGTAGTGTGTTATCATATTGTATAAATGGATGATTTTACAATATTCAGGTCCCTGTGCACATCTAAAAGTACACCCTCTAATAACATAGTCACCACTGAAGATTTGGTATGTCCAAACTTCAGGGTAAATAGTGCAGCTGTCACACAATCTAGGTTGTTGACTCTGCAAAACAAGCTTCAACTGTGCTAACCATACAGATTTAACCTGTTATCTCCAGGACACTGTTAACAGTGTTAGGCTATGTAGACAACTGTCCTGAATACCAGTACAGTGCATGCTAATTTATTTTCATCTTCCAGAACAGGGAGATAACAAGCTTACTGATAGAAGCTTTGTGGTGTGAATGGTCTGTTGCTGGGTCAGTTGTTCTGCACTGATTGCCACAAATTTCATGATAAAAACAGAAAATGAACAAACCACAGTGCTCTACTTCTATATATTATGTGCAGGTTCTATATTGACATAGGTGTCTGATACATGTACCACTACACCTGCTAACCATCCACCAAACACAAATATATGCCAATCATCAGCTTCTGGCCATGGCTTTTGAAGATAAAAAAAAGTGTTTTGTTACTGCTTCCAAGGCCAGAATGATAATTTTTTAAGCTTTTAGTAAGTTTCACCAAGGAGGTTGATTTCACCATTCAGCGGCTGAGTGAAAATCCTTATGTGATTTTTCTACATCCTAACCAATAATACATTCACCTTCATGCTATATAATACTGTACTGTACTACAGTGTCAACGAAGAGAGAAACATTGCATGATGCCTTTAAATCTAGGTCATCCAAGTATAGACAGTCCTGTTGGGGACAAAACTGGACTTGACCCACCCATTTATACAAGGCTCATCCTTCTATGGACTTCTCCCCACCCCTGTGTCAATAGAGGGAGGAGCCCCCAAATACCAACACCTTTGTGTTTGTTTGAGGACAGTGCACATGCTCAAGTCTGTCAACTCTAGCATTAGTGATAATATGGGTAAGGCTTAGGAAGGTGTCAGAACATAATGGGTGTCTGTGGGGGGCAAGATGGGCTTTTGATTCGACAGAGGTGTGAGGGCTTGAGACTATAGCCTGCTATCCATCTCTGCTTTCCCTCTGTTTCGTTGGACAGGGCTTTAGCTACTGGACAGGCTTATCATGAAAAGAAATTAGGGATGGGTACCAGACTATTTCAACTAGTTACACAGGGACCTCCTGTTTAGAAAAAGTTGTAGAAATCAGCCCAAACAGGTACAGGTATATAATAAATGGAAAGGAGACCAATCTTTCCTCAGAGCTCAAACATCTCAACTGTTGGTCTGTCAAGGCAAAGCAAGGTGATTAGTTCCCTTACCATTTATCTACCCTATTTGGGCCGATTTCTACATCTTTCAACTAGACCAGGAAGTCTGGTAGGAACTTACAAGCTCTCGACAGTGGAAAAGAGCAATTAATTCATTTTTTTTTGCCGAAGGAGGCCATATAGGCCCTCTGTACTCGAAGTTATTCACAGTTGTAACCAGTTAGTTACCAGGACTTCATGTGTGAAATCTCTGGATATTGAATTCGTATTTCAGGGCTCCATGATGCATAGAGCAATAAAACATCATCAGCCGATCCAAGCCAACAAATTCTGGAATGGCTTATGGTAATTCCTGGCTTGAGTACCCAGCTGTTCTTGTTTTCTGCGTGACTTTCCTCTTTGTTTTTGTGCTATTGGGCGTTGAATGGCGTTCTTCACACCTGTGTCTACACAATGGTTCCTCCACAAAGCCCTTTTGTAATGCAGCTAAGGTGTGAAGACCTGTCAGTCAGATTCAAATCCAAAGACACCTAATCCGCTTATGTCACAATCGCCTCGAAATATATGTAGCGTCCAGTTCTCGGCTGATGTCTAATTGATTCTTTCTAAATTGGATTCTATTGGAAAGAAAATGACACTATCGAAGGCCATTGATTCTGCAATTTACAGAAGCATGCTATTATTGGGAAACTTTTCGAGTGGATCATTTTTATAGGCGTAAATTAGGGGGCTAGACTATAGGACCAGCTCCTGCTCCTGATACATAAATCTTCATTTTGAATGGTAAAATCACCTGCGTAATGTACCCAGTCAAACTGTCATTGGTGCCTCAAGTCCACATAAAGTAAAACCCCAATAAAGTTTGTAATTCTAGCAGTGTATTATTCTAGTCATACAGGACTTTGAGTTTGAGAAAGATGCAAAATTAAGAAAAAGATACAACTAAGGATTAGGTAATTTATATGACTGTTAACATTATAATTTCATGGTCATGAGGACTAATTAGGTCATCTTAAGTCTGGCTTGCTGCACATCTTTCTGTTGCTCGAAGTAAGATGCAAACTATTTTTGAAAGAGACAGTTGAAATTTAGTGCATATTCAATTTAGGGTCTTCTTTATTACTGCATGCAAAGCCTGGCATAGGATGGATTATTAGCAGCTGCATTTATTAATACTCAGTGCAATCAAGGGGAAAGAATAGGGATGAATATGTCAAAATAATGACGAAACATTGTGAATTTATTTGTTTGGAATGCACTGTACTTCAGCTTGCCCTGTAAATCTAGCGCTTGCTGTTGACAGCTTTTCCCCATGTAAACTGGAATTTTATGGTCATACGAATCAAGGCCTCCCCTGAAAGCCCATATCACAGCTTCGAAGTACTCTACAGCATGGGCATAGCCTCTAGGGCTAGGCAAGCCTACAATCTCATGTCAGGGGCTTATGGCTTCCTCCCTAGGGTGGATTACTGTACTTTGGCATTGTACCCTAGGAGTAGGAGCCAGATTTTAGTCAAGCAACGGCATTATAGCCATTCCCTGTGAGCTTCACCTTTGACCTACAGATCTGTGTATTCTTGGCTGACCTGATTATGCCATCAACTGGGCAAAATCAGTGTGAGGACCCTGACCTCTACGTGACCTCTGTGTTGTTCTGCTCTGTTGCCCCCCTCCCACAAATCTGTCCACCCTCCCCCAACTCTGACCTTGACATATCCATTAGTCTTGCCTGTTACATCTCTATTTTCTAGTACTTATAGCAATATGTAACATTATACTGGGTAACGTTATACATTATGCGTATGATGAATTATGAAATATACAGAATCCAACTTTGTATAACAATACAATAAAGCCTCCTGGAAGCAGCATTAGCAGCTCATAATATCCCACCACCTTTTTTGATGGCTGGAGATAATGGAGTTCAGTAACCTTGCATGCGCTTGCATCATTGCATATGACCTTATTTTGTATGATGTTGTCTTCAATGTGAATCATAATGGTAGTGCATGATTGTCTCATGCCCATAAGTGTGATGGACTCGGAGATTTGCTTTAAATCATCACTTCATCCCATAACAGTAAGTCAAGAATAGGAATTTATATGAGGTGCAATACCCATGCTAAAAGTATTGGACGTCAGCAAACATTCTTCAACTTCCATACCTGTTGTTACCTTCCATTTGTCAATAGTTTTTCCTTCAAATCAAACAATTGTAGTTACAATGTACATGTATGAATTCTCTCATTTCATCAACCAACTTGAGACCCAACGGCCCAAAATTCTACATCACATTCTCCAGTTTGATCAGTACATTGCCTTATTGGGGTAGTCACAATACCTGAGCTGTATCTCAGTTTCTATAGCAATATTTCCTTCCCTGGTTGCTACACTATTGCCCCCTCTGGGTTGTGAAGTAGGTTGTTTTCCACTTCATATCCCCGATAAGATGTGTAATTGACAGGTGCACTACCTGTGATTGACAGGTTTAGTCAGTAGTGCTTGTGTAAGGGATACCAATCAGTCACAGCTACTATATTGTATTATAGTGGGGCTCAAAATACTTTTTTCTCCTGTGTATTATAGCGGGGCTTGAAATACTTTTTTTCTTGTGTCTCTGTACTGGTGCAGGTGGTAACATTCAGAATTGCTCTCAGTACTACTATTCTTGTTACCTGCAACACTTGTTTGTTTCTTTTAGTCCATAAACGAAAAACAATGTTTTAAAGATGCATTCCATTTTGAATATTATAATCTGCTGTGTTTAAGGGGTGCAACGCTGAAAAATGCAAGACATTTTAGGGTCACTACAGGCCATGCATCACACTAGTGTTGCCGGCTTTTTTTTTTCATTGGCCATTGCAGATTAGGTGCAGATAGATCTGTATAGCTTCAATTTTATCTACGCTAACCTGTATATGCAGGGGGACATTTCAAGCCCTGTGTAAGGCGTGCCAATCAATCCTACTGAGGTATATTGAATCCTGGGCTAATAGGGAACACCCTCAGAAGTGGGACGATCTTTCTACCTGGGACAACAAATGGAGCAACTGATCGTTACATTCATTAAGGCACTGGTGGTTTTGGTAATGAGATTTAGAAAGAAAGTAATTGGGTAAGGTAAGGGAGGGGAATAAGGGATGAGAAATTAGATTTGACGAAGGGTAGATCCCATCCAGCTTTGCTGGCAAAGAAGTTCTAGGGGACTTGATTTTGCAGTACTTAAGGAAAAGGAAGTGGTCACAGTTTATTAATAAGATTTGCAGTGGGTGCATACAGTGCATCTGTATTGTTCAATTTGTTGGCAGTGTGATGAAACCGCTAACACAAAATGACAGCAAGTATTGCAAGATATACAGCACTCTGTACCTCACTATTCAGACATGTACACATTGTATAATGCTATATATTTGAATGTTCATATCCACACATGTTACCAAGGTGATAATTGTATGCTGTGGCATGCTAAGGGTTAACGTTGTTTCTTGTTTTTTTTCTGCAGCGATCCTGGTCGCAGCAGGCGTCGTCTTGTACCCAAACGGCTGGAGCAGTGTGGAAGTCCAACAGGCTTGTGGCAATCTCTCCAGAGCTTACGCTCTAGGTGAGTCTCCCTTCTTTCTTTTTAAAAAAAAATCTTTATCATTCTTGACACAGCATAAGCAACTTTTGCTGTACACCTCAAGGAAAACATTGATTGATATTAAAGTGGCCTTTTTGTACACAATAGAAGTGCAAAATGGGTCATTTCCCATATCGGGTTATGATATCCATCCATCATAAACTTTGATCTAAACATTTCCGCATGGCATGATCCTTCAGATTACATCGGCTGATTGTTGTGCTTCTCTGCATCTTTTTTGACAGAAATCAATAAAGTTCTTCGTTGTACATACCATAATAAAATGAAATGGGTAAGAACAATACTGTAAATACTGACATATTTGTGGTGGTTTTATTTTTGCAGTTTGACCTCCTTTTTCCTCCTATGGCACCTATTAAATGCATTTACAGTATCTGGGATCAAAGAGCATCCCTAACTCTCATCAGAGTGAAAATTTGACTTAAAATGTGATCAATGTTTAGGGTCTTTTTTTTTCATCATGCAAAATCATTTCTACTTTTTTGTTATTCTCCTGATAGAATTGGTTTGTGTTCACATTACTCCCCATCTCCACCACAATGTTTCTCCTTGAGAGGATGTTGTTCACCTTGGTGGTTTAACACTTTACAATCTCTTGCTTTGGTGTATCATTTCACCATCAAGTAACAAGATCACTGTCAAATAAACAATGAATCTAATGAACTGATTCTAAGGCACAATTTGTCATGATTAACTATTAATTGAAAGGAGTCCCATGTACACATAGATTTTCATTAGTGCATGTTCATACCAATAACTTATGCACCTTAATTTATGACAGTCAATTTTCTTTCCTTACTTGGAAGTTGGAAACATCATTTTTCTGAAGAGTATGCCAGGTTTAAAATGTACATGTATCATAGATAATTATCTGAACAGAATTTTTGAATTAGTGTACAAACTATGTTTAAATATAGATGAAGCACACTTAGTCAATTCAACCAAGGATTGAACCAACTTTAGCACACATAAAATTCCATTGCAGTGTCCTTTCAACATAGAATCAACTTGTTTTGTTTTGCTTTTGACAGCTGTGGCAACAGAACTCCACAAACAAGCTAACATTTAGTCAGACAGGCTCTAAATATTTATCGCATCAAGGAACTGTCATTAACCCTTCTTTGTGTTGTTTCTAGACTAACAGTTAATTGCTTCGAGTGCTGTAATGAAAAATATCAAAAGAGAAATTAGATTCTTCTGTGCAAGGACGCAGGGCTTTTACCTTAGGGACCACCATAAAATTGCACTGGCAGCAAATTATGTAACAGCAATCCCAATCCATCATTTCCAAAATTGCTATGTTTCAAGCTATAACTGCCTTGGTTTTAAGAGATAATTACATTGCCTGCGTGGTCATGATAGCAAGCTTTCTTTACATATCTTTTGAAGTGTGCAATTCTAGTTTGGTTTTTGATATTACAGTATAGGTCACCTGATAGAAAAGGGTTAATAACAACTCACACAGTCTGTTTGTGAGATATTCAGGGATTATGTAGGGAAGGATCAGTAGATATTATATCAGGGAGAATTATAATGGCAATTATTTTTCCAGCTCATAAATTTGTGCAATTTATTTCCCTTCTGCATTTGCCTACTACATGTACCCGGGATATTTTTTGTTCACACAGATTACTAGGGTACAAAAATTCCAAATGATTTTTGTTTTCTAATTCCTAATGCCAACACTCCCCACAATCATTTCTGGTCTTTCCCTTAATCAATTCTACTGTAATCTGAGGTTGCCAAGCACTTTGGGAGAGAGGGAATAATGTTGTATGTTGATCATGGAGGAGGGTGTAGGGGAGAAGCAGTGGGGATTTTAATGGCTCCTTATCCACACCATCTATTCATAAAACACTCCTGTCCTTCAATACCGTTTTTTTTTTTTCAAAGGTCAAGTGTTCAAGATGTTTATATGTGATACTTACCTCATAAATACATGTATTCAAGATAGGTAAATAACTTTGTGATAGGGATTGCTACAATATACATCAACTCACATAATTCCGCCGGGGACCCTATGGAAGACTGCCACATTAAAAAACTAGTGAATCAGAGAGAGCTACTTGTGTAACATCAGTAATCCCTGAGGTAAATGCACACTTCAGATATCCAGGTGTTCAAGACATTCTTGAGAAGGCCTCCATAAACCATAAGACTACTTGCTTTCTTTATGTGGCAGTCTTAGGGTACCTTGCGGAATGAGAGTTCACCTTATAAATGTAGTTTTGATATTGTGTGTGTATGCATGATGTCAATGGCGATATGAAATTCAGCTTCATGAAAAGTTGAAAGAACAACTTCCTGGAGAAATCACCTTGAAGCGGTGGATTGGGGGCAGCTCTCTTATTGACTTCAGAAAAATTCCGTGCGAAGTTCCAGGCCTACAAAGGTGACCTTGCTGCATTGAAAATCTAATTCTTCACTGACACTGAGGCAAACAGTCATGAAGAGTTCTTCCATCTCTGCCCAATTATAGAGGCACTGCCCAGAATTAGAAGTAAGGATGTAAACTGCAAAGGATGACAGATGAAAAGAAGAGGCTGTTGTGATGTTTGCCCCTGGCGACTCTCCAGTGCCAGCACATCTGAAACAGTGTCAAGTCCCTTGAATTCTGATGTCTGCCATCTTTTCCCACTTCAGCTCAGGGCTCGAAATACATACCTGCAATTTGCACAGATTGCAAATAGATACATAAACAACTTGCAATTTTGCAGGCCAAAAAGTTCAGGCTGTTATGAATCAGATTTTAGAATAGAAATGAGCCTACATGTACATTTTTCTAGTAGCCGTGTGCTATAAAAGCCTAAGCTACATGTACTAGACCAGAAAAATAAGTTCTTTTGTGGGTCCCTGTTGGTTACTTTTTACTGGAAAGGGTTGCAGTTTACAAAACATGATACTAATGGCAAGCTGTGGTCTAGTATTTGTTGAACTTATACTGTACAGAGTCTACAGACCATCTTGCTTTGAGCTTTTCAGTAATTTAAGTTAACTGGATTGGGGTACAATTTCTGCCCCCTTGCATATTTTCCAAGCACTGGTCTTGATTGTAGTTCGTGACCAGATTGTTCAACTTCATTTGGTACAGAAGATAAGAACGTGTACAGGGCGTAATTGGTTTTAATCCGTTTGGATGTCTCAGGGTGAATTGGCCCTTATGATCATGACATTCATCAGAGACCCACTGATTAATGGTAAGGCCACAGTAAGTAAATTTTATGGCTGACATCCTCTGCAAATTCCAAATTTAATGCAAAAGTGCCAAACAAATGACAAAACATGGTATCAGTCATAACCACCAAGTATTTTATTCCTGCATCCAAGAAGAGCAGAAAGTGACCCAAGTATAGTATCCTAGTATGACTACAACTACAGTCAAGGCTACCTCACTACAAGTGTCCCTTCTGCAACTACCAAACTAGTTTCACTTCCACAACTTCATTCTTGTTGTTTGCACATCACTATGTCACTTCTACATTCAAGGCTATTACATGAGATATTTTCCCATTTTTGGTATTTCCATATCATGTTGACCAGCGCCTATGGGAAACATTTCTTTTTCGAAATCAATGCTTGAGAGAGTTGAGTGGATGTCACCCCTAGAATGTACTTACCATGGCCTAAGCGTAGCCTAAGCCTGCCAAGGATGATTGCTAAACCTCCATCAAAACAAGCTGGATACCTCGTTACGTTTTCCCAGGTCTGCCTGGTTGTAAAATTCCCAGACTAATTTTCTACAACCGGCGTACCCGTTAATGTTGCCTCCGGGATATAGTTCTCTGTTATTGCCAGCAGATTGTGTGCGCCTTCTCAGGAAAGAAAATTACATGTAAGCAAAGCAAAGGAAAATTCTTGGAAGCACGAGAAAACCCCTAATGTTTTGAAGTATTCTTTGATATACATGAGACCTGAGGCAACATGTACTTTTATGGGAAAGAGATTGGCTTCAAGAAGCCAAACCGAACATCCTTAATGAGCTATACTTCCTCCAGGGCTTCATCTTAATTTGATTGCAGTCTCCACACACTTGCAACCAGCCTCAAGACCCTGGAACTAGCAGGCAAATTTTAGAATTACAGGGTAAATCGGCCGAAAAACATGTGCTGCAAGTTAGATATCCTGTAATCTTGGTAATGTCTCTTCTGATAAGGTGGGCTCAATTATGATTAGATGTGATATCAAGGCATTTGCTGCCAAATTTGGAGTTTAGCTGGAGATACACTGTATGATCATAGCAAGGTTTATGTAATTTGATGTCTTGTGGGGGCGGGGCAGTTTTACCTTTGCCTTTTGGAGCGAGAAGGTAAGCTGTGATGTATTGTAACCTGGAGGATCCTTGTCTTAAGGACAGCGGAGGTTAGGGAAGGAATCCACATACAGACAGGACAGATAAACTCTTACAGATGGACCAGGTGAATCCAAGTTGAACAGACGAAAGTAGGTCACAGGGGTCTTCCAGCGTCCATCCTTTTTTTTTTTGGAAGAATTTTCTGCTTGGGATGGACAAAAATTTCAGCCTATCCGTTCCTCATTTTGGAGAGCATCAAAAATTAATGCCATTTTAAGAAGGTTATCAATCAACAATGTCAAAAAACTTTCATCAAATAAAGATGAGGCCATTCAAAATTTGCCCCTCCTCAAAATGTGGAAAATAGCATTTCAAAACTGGGAAGCCCCAAATCTAATCATTTCGAGGTCTCATCAAGACCTACCCACATACCAAGTTTCATGACGATCCATCCATAACTTCTTATGAGTTATCATGCTAAACCACACACGTACATACGTACATACAAAGGCTACCAAAAACTTCTTGGCAAAGATAATTATAACGTACACCTACACATGCATGCATGTTTATTTATGATGCTCTAAGCACACACTAAACATTGGGAAAAGAGCCAGGAAGTAATCCATGTAACATCACAGCACTCCCCTATCTCACAGGCCATTAGGCAAAAGAGTAGACTGAACTGATTTGTGCCTGGAACAAGACTGCACTTAGAGATAATTGCTTTTTCTAGACCTGACCTGTTTCATTTACCATCAGACAAATGGAACTAACTCTCTAGCCTCCATCCACCAGACTCTTTGGGGCCATTTGAACCCCTGCCGTGTGGTTCAATGTGTAGTACCAACTAGTGAAGAATGAATTTTGAATACCTCATTCAGAGTTCGAAGTGTTTTTTTCTGCATACCTGCACTGCAATGTAAAACTAGCTGCACCAGAAAATTCACACCTGCAATACTGAAAAGGAGATTTTAAGAACTATGAAAGAAGCTGGCAATTCTTTATTATTCATTTCACTGGTGGTGAAGAAAGTACCGTATGATAAAACAAAAATCCACTAACATTTTGGACATGGTCAGGTGTAGGTAGACATCAGAACTACATGTACCTGCACAGTTCCAATTTTACCTGCACTGTGGGTACATTTTAGTATTTCGATCCCTGCTCATTCATTTAATGCTTAATTTGGCTGAAGCCTTTACACCTTAAGCTGTGTGCTACATTTGTAGAGAGGAGTATGCCATCACAGGGATTTAAATCCTTCTCCCTGTAAGAGAAATGGTGCCAAATTGCTACTGCAGTGTGCTAAACGTTAAGCTTACTTTCTTTTATGGCTTGCACACACACACACAGGTCTTATATTGATAGCACTGTTGAACCTTTATTCTAGTCACTGTTATCCTGTGCAATAAAGTCTCCGATAAGCAGAGCTTTTTTCACCACAAATCAGGGATGAACTGGATATGTGGTGCAACATTAGTGCTTTTTTATGTCCCTGATGCAGCTAAGGTTGGATTGCATACCTTAAAAGTCTTAATTGTTCATTTTGTAACTTCTTACGCTGAAAATGCCCTTCCTCCATCCAAGATGTTTCACATACTGTATTTGTGTATGCAACACCCTGTGGAATAAAAAAGGGAAAAAATGAATAATTTGTACTTTTGTAACAACAGTATCTAATGTTATAACACATTACCTTTTCCTGCCTAAGCCTTAGGTCACCCAAGCTACTGAAATGTGAGGTTGTTATCACCCATAATACTAGTACTCAGTGCAGAATTCCTGAAATGCTATTCAGCACCAAGGTCAGGGATGGTGACACTCTATATAAAAACCTTTTCAAAGAGACTGTGTTAAAATGGTTGTAGTGTAAGTAATGTATTCTGTTTAGTTTCGGAAACAATGTCAACTCATAATTCCACCAGTGACCCCAAGACCACCACATTTATTGCCTGTAGGCTAATTGCATGTAACAAAAACACTTGCCAATGAATAAATGAATAAGAAAAAATATGATTGACAAGCTGGAACGTGTGGCTGCTTATCTATTCTATGAAGCACTATCGAGTAATAGCAGTTTATGTATTCAAGACTTTGTGAGTATAGAAGCTGGGTGTGAAGATTTAAACTTGTCTCCGCCAAATAACAAAGATGTCATGATGTCAAAGAGTAGATCTATGTTATCTGGACTTCACTGTACAAGCATTTAGAGTGCCTCTGCTAGATCAACCCAATGACACCTTCGTCGGAATCAATGGTCCAGGCTTTTTGTAAAGGTATTGAGAACCCACAAAGGTAAAGCACATCAGTTTGTCATGCATGAGCGGGTATGATAAGATTGGAAAAATCAAAGTGTATTAGAATGGAGGTGCAAGCTAAGTAACCCGAATGAAAGTGTGGTGTGTGTGTGTACAGAATGCTTCATCAGTGGTGGAATGCAAACGTACGCGTGGAAGAATTCGAATTGTACTTTAACTAGGACAATTTTTTACCTCCTTGAGTGGAGGCATTGTTGTCAGTGTTTCTGTGATTCAGTGTGTGATGTTTCGTAAGACCTTACTTTCCACTGTATACGATTTGGCTTTCCACATAATAAAAATACCAACAGTATAGTTGTGCTCTCCTCCCAAATGTAGGCTTGCCCTGGCACCAAATTTGTCTTCGTCACCGACAGAATCCAATTTCCCAGTCCTGTAATTTCCCCTGAGGTTGTGTGTGGAGAGGGTTCTGTTGAAAATACACCTACATTTGTATGTGAAACACTTCAAAGAGTTAAGATTGTAATTGGAAAAACAAAATACTGTAGGCTGGTTCAGTGTATAGTAACAAGATAGATGAAGTTTAATGGTGGGTGTCTGAATATTTCATTAATATACTGCTGGTACATTAATATACTGCTGGTAGACTAGTCAGGGCTCGAAATACTTTTTTCTGCATACCTGCGCTGGTGCAGGTAACATTGAAAATTACCTGCACCAGGAAAATTTTACCTGCACCACTCATGATCAGAACTACATTTGTAGGAAGTATTGGATTATACTAAAACTGTTCAGAAACCATTGTCATTATTTGTTTTATAATTAATCTCCAAGCAGATGTAGAGTCTGGCTCAGTATTTTACATGTTTTGGAGGCTTTTCATACCTCTTTCTAATAGTCCACGTTTTTCTCTTCACCCTCCATATCAGAATGACGTTAAAAAGCCTCAAGAACATGCTGAGCCAAACCCTACATCTGCTTGTAGAGAAGCATTTATGCATACATACATACTATTAGCAACTTAGCGATTGATCGGAAACCGCTTTCATGGAACGTTCCAAAATGGCAGTAGTAAAACTTTAAGGTGTAGATGTTAAATACATGTGAGAAATAAGGTAGCAGCATGTCCAATAATCGCTGCGCCCGCCAGTATTTCTGTACTTAAAGAATCAATAATGTCTTAAAGATTTTGCTGTTTGCACTGTTCTATTGATCGTCTTATCTGATTGTAAGCCCAGCACACTTGAAAGATCAATGTCAAATACCTTTTCCCTACCTCCCAGTGAGTATAATACTTGAAAGGCAGCCCAAATTGCCTTCTGTAAGATTGTCTTGTCACAGCGTCAGGGATGAATGTTATCAGGTAATACTTTCTGTACGATAGCAAGCATCACAAAAGCATTCTATACACGTGATAAACTACTCTGTGGTCTGGGCATAAGAATAATAGATTGCCAATTTCCAACAAAGTCGTTTAGTTAGACCCTAATTGTCACACTGAAGAAACAGTGTTTATGACAGAATTTGGGGATGAAACTTTCAAAGTTCAAACGAACATGAAGGATTTGAGAGGATATTTATTGGGCAATTAGGTAGGACTCGGTGTTATATGGGTAGATGAGTGGATGGCTTTATATATTACAACATGACAACTTTGCACAAATGATAACACAGTAGGATATACATGTATACATATCATCAATATAGCCAAATCACCACCCTTATCCTAATCTAATCCAGGATAGAAACCACCCCATATTGCTAGGGCCCAGGATATCTAACAGAAGGTGTGTCACTATCAGTTTCCACTGTCCAAGAACTATTATCGATATAGCCAAAAGTACTGTACCCTTATCCTAATCTTATCCAGGATTGAAATTTAAACCACCCAGTATTGGCAGAAGGCTAACAGGAGAAGTGTCCACTTTGTCCACTGTCCAAGAACTATTATCGATATAGCCAGAAGTACAACCCTTATCCTAATCTTTTCCAGGATTAAAACCACCCAGTATTGGCAGAAGACTAATAGCAGAAGGCCTTTGCCATCTCAAGCCCACTCTGGGGACAAGTGAGGGCAGTAGGCATCAGATAACCGTCTGTCAGACTATGGGGAAAGGGAAATTGGAATGGGTTTTGGCAAGAAAAGATCAGAGGTCAACATTGGACCCCTTCATGCCTATAGCTGGGGTCACGTTGAGCTAGTGATGAAATAGATAATGTGGGTCGCCAGTCTTGTCTTACTCTTAGTTTGATGATTTAATCAAAGACATGCTAAGAGTTTTGTTTCTTATTTGTTTATTTTTTTCTCAAACCTACAACGTACAGCATTATCGTGCAAAAAACAAACAAACAAACATCATAGGCGCATGATCCGATGTCTGTCTACCTCTACCAGAGCAGGTATGCAGAAAAAAGAATTTCGAGCCCTGAATGTCAGTACAATAAATGTAAACTGACTCAGTTTACCTGTACATCTATTGTACTGACATTCAGTGATGATGCTACATATGTTATTCCAATCTTCATCACAACATGTTGCATATACCTGGCCAGTACGTCATTATGCATGGTAGGATCCACCATTACAGTTCAATCTTGGCTGGTACTGTTAGATTTCCCCTTGGAATGGTTCATCTAAGGAAAACACCTTCCCCAGTTTTTAATAGGAACATCTGGTCCTAAACTTTCTGATTTAGTGTCGGGGACTCCCAACTCAATCTGTGGTAGAATTTACAGGCTTTCTTTATGATGAAAGCTGCCGCTTGCACGTTTACTGAAAAAGCTGTGGGGAGCAGCGGTTACATGTAACGAAGAAATGAAAATATAAGAAATGTAAACCACATGCTGTCCTGCTTGATCTTAGCAGGCATCAATTTTGGTTTGAATCAGTGTATAACGAACGTTCCACCAGGTATCCTAAGACCCACGCACTGACTGCCAAATTGAAAAAAAGTGGTAAATGTAAAGAGATCTACAAACACAGCATCAGTTATCCCTGAGGTATGCAAACTAATTAATTAAATTACAGTATTGGATAAGACTACATTGTACTTCCAAGAAATAGCCAACTGCCTAATACATGTTCCAAGAAATCACCAGCACCAGTAAAAGGGATTTAGTAAACATGGTAAATGTGGCCATTTGTAGGAGTGTATCCTTTGATAGCAGCATTTATATCATACCCAGGCGCCGGGTGGCGATACAGTGTTCCCGACCCGGTCGTACTTTACTGTACGAACGGGCTTACAAACCGGGATTCCATAGAACGATTCGAACGCGTTTCGCCTCAACCGTGTGCGAATACAGGATTCAGACGTTGGAATTGACGTTGTTGCAGTTTTTTTGTTTAGGGACACCAAATTTTCGCTCATTTCGCATTGAAAGACGTGTTTTCTATGGTGGGTATGATATAAATAGAATACAACACGGTGTATTCCGCATCGCCCTCGGTCTCGGCCCTCCCGCGAGTCGGATCGCGGTCGGGCTGATACCTCGGGCAATACGGAATACACCGTGTTGTATTCTATATGTACAGGTAACGTTATATCATTGTATTTCTGATGTCTACCTACACCATTCTAAAGTAGCATCCTGTTATACAGCAGATTACAGGTGTGCTAGAGTTAAGATGGTACTGGGCCCACATAAAACATTGCTTTTGATGAAACCTTAACTAGTGCAGCACAACTATGCGGAAAAAAGTATTTCGAGCCCTGGGAAATAGTCATTTGAAGACAAATAGGGTATAGAGGCGCTCAAGGATGGCTGCAAATGATGACTGTGCGTGTGGATGTTCGGTGATGTTCGGAGCCATAAAGCTGCCGTAGTTGGTACTTAGAGCAATCTCTCAGAGCTGTTTGCAAAAGGTCCTTGTTCACATTACGCCAGAGTTCCTGGAAAAGTGGGCAATGATGGGAGTTTTATGTTGTTAGGAAGATCCACAAGGTTTAAGGTTTTATAGCATGTCTGTTACCGTACATATAGAGTAGAGGTAAAGCTGCATCGTCTTCAACTGAGGTGAAGCATGATCATGCCTTTTCAAGTAAGCTAGTGCCATGGTACCCAATGTGGCTTCAATACAGCTTGCAATTTCAGCCTAGCACACATATGGGGTCACCTCTAACTCTTCTTGATAAAGTGTGATGGGCTCTTTCACATCACTAGGTTTGATGCCTAAGGCTCCCTCAAACCAAGGAGGTTTCAATCACTCCTTGTTCAAAGACAAGGCCGCCGGCTTTACGAGTGCAAGTCCCATCTGAAAGGTCATGTACCTGTTCCAAATGTCCATAATGACATCTCCAGCAGCTTTTGAAATGGACTAGTCCAGCTACGCTCCCAGGGAGGTCAGTGTTAATTGGAACCTGCAGCTGGGTTGTCTGACATTCATCTTACATCTCAATCTCAAGTTGAACTACTGGGTACTCGTGCCAAGCAGAGGTTGAAGGAAAAAATCGTTGCCTTCTAGATCTTCTGATTGGCACCTGTTTAAGGGTTCAGCTGTCATTAAAGGATTGGCTGTCAGAAAACAGTACCAATCAATTAAAATGTTCTCTCCCTTCAACCTCTGCTTGGGGAGTCAAGTTGAACCACATCCAGACTTGGATGGATTGTGCGATCCTTCTGACCCAACTTGGCAGGGTGTCCCCCTTCCACGGATTCCTGCCACTGACCCAGATTGATTGAATATCCGGCGGCGAGGTTGGAGGGAATTCCTCTGAAGTTTTAGGGAAAATAAACGGAGATTGGCTTAGCATACCTACCTGGTGTGTTGTATCCGATTCGGAGATGATATGAACACACCTGTGTCGTTCGGAAACAAAGTTTGTCTGTAGGTTGCAAGGAACTGTAAAATCTCAATGAATGGTTCAACTTCAGAAGTTGAGTTCAAGTATGTAATTGAAATATGTACAGGCCATATATTTCAATTGTGCTTGTAGGACATTGAGTCATTTATTACCTTTGACTTTGAGAAGGTCATATATTTTTCGGTGCCTTTTGTGGGTTATTTGTGTGTGGGTGTGTGTTTGTGGACAGCATAACTTGAGAAGCTGTGTGTAGATCTACATGATATTTGGTGTGTGTAGGTGTAGGCAAAATGAAGAACAAAGCCAGATACGGGCTTCCTACTCCTAGCGGCTTTTTTATGGTGCCGCAGCAAAATGTTTTGCATGATTGAGTTTGTATGAAATTTGGAACTTTATTTGCGACCTTCATGTGACATTGTGGATGATGTTGTGACCTTACTATGTTGTGGTTGTATTATTTTCGAAAACCACTATTCACATTCATAGATATTAATTTTTCTCTTCTTTTTGATATCTGGAATTTACAGAATCATTATGCATGCAATGTATGTCTTCCTGGGAAGTCTTCACATCACTTGAAAAATAGTAGCACTTTGAACTTTGTCAAACTGCCCATTTACCGGTACCAAATTGAATGTTGATTTATTAGTAGCATTTATGTTCCTCTCTAGCTTAAACGTAATTTAGGGCTTTTGCTGATCATGATTGGCTCCCTGCAGAGATAGTAAAACATGGAATTTTTCTTGTGTAATAGTATTTATATCGCTCATGCTACTGTGCCCCTTTCAACTCAGAAGTTGTATATTATGGGATGCATCTCTCAAATCCAGCACTCTGATTGGTCAGAAGTTTGGTGGTGGATTTTATCTCTGTAGCAACACAAGTCATTAGTCAGGTCTCTAGGAGGTCTGTATATTGTTGAGAAATTCCTACTTCCTGGTAACGTCGCCCTTCATCATAGCTCTGGGATGTTGCCAGCGGCTTTTACAAGCCCGTCAGCTGTACATCAAGTTCCAGGAGAAGTTTGACTGTCTGCCAAGATGCTTTATTAATCTTTATGGGGCGTGATTTGATCATCCTGCGATCCTTCCATAAATTCTCCTCCCCGTCTGTGTCGCGAAGGCCCGGGGGCAAAGTGGCACGTCTGGCAAGCACAGGGCACATTTGATGGATGAGTAGATGACAACATCTTTCAGTTATAAGATTTACTGTAATAGGGTCATGCCAAAAGTCTTCATCTTTCTGGAGACCTGCTCTGAACTTTTGAAGTTTTTGCTTTTATAAGGCTGTCAGGAGGCATTGTGGAGAGTTAAAAGAGAGTTTTACAGTACTACAGGATCACTCTGAATGTCTTCAACTTTCTTGAGATCCGATCTTGAGTTTTTAGGGCTGTCAGGAGACAATATGGTAGCATAGACTGATACTGATAGAGAGCATAAGAGACATTTGACAGATGGGGAAATGACAACATGTTTTAATTAAAAGATTTACTGTAAGACAGGGTCACACTGAAAGTCTTATACCATCTGGAAACCCACTCTTGAATTTTTATGGCTGCCAAGGATGGAATCTGACCTTTAGTGGTTGGAATCTACAGTCAGGTTTACTTTGTGGGAAGGGACATTAACCTGGTTAGTCTGCGGTATGTAACTTTGGCTTGCTGCTTGTGGCTAGATGGGGGACATCTGTTGAAGAATTTGATCAAACCCAGAAGTTTATAAGACTCCAAAGGGCTTATTCGTTGACTTTTTGCCTAGTGGCCTTGTGGTTATGGTTGTTAACTTTAGAGTCTAAAGGTTCTGGGTTTGAATCCCTTGCGGTCCCAATGATTTGCCCTTTGGAAAGGCACTTTTACGCTAGCCTAATAAACCTTGACCTTTTCCCTTACACCATAGAAGCTATGTAGACAAAGTATTTTTTTTCTCTTAATTATAAGTTCCTTGTAGAAAGCCCTCTTCTCCTTAAACAAGAATGGAAGGTACCTTTTGGGGTCTGATTGGATGGTCTATGGTGGTTGGAGGTGTGTTTCATGTCTACACCTGTAAAACACCTGTGCACAGGTAGGTAAAAAGAACAAGAAGAAGAAACAGATGTCCCAGACAAAGGAACACAAAAGTAAGGTGATTTTTCATCAACTGAGCGTGTCGCTGTTACGGATTGAATGGACAGAGTTGCAAAGAAAAGGCTGTGTGAAGTTCTGTTGAGGTGAATCACTGTGTGCCACACATGTTCCATGTCTTTTTAAGTGATGGTACAAACAGAGAGGTGTTGACATCCTGGGTAGGTAACATCTAACCTAATTCTTGCTGAAGGCAGCATCCTTGAAATACATTTTTTTGTAGGTAACATTCGAAATGTAAAAAAAAATTGAATTTTTTTTCAGCATTTCACAAGTGATACAGTAACTAAAAATTAACAATACACTTGTGCAATGTTACCCAATACCTGGACAGGTTAGATGCACGTAGACTTAAGAAATACCTGCACAACTCCAGTTTCTCTAACCTGCATATGTGGTGGTATTTCTAGCCATAGTCCTTCAATTCAAGGTCATATATTTACAAACTTTGCTTCTGCAGACCACCAACCTTGCAGGCCATGCTAACCTGTGTCTGATCTTTTACCACCTACTTCAGAAGGCAGGTACTTGTTAGAAACATGTTCAGTTTGCTTTCAAAGGATGTTTCTGGACTTTTAACTGTGGTAGTACAAATTGAAAATAAACAGTTGCATAGCATTGGTGTAGACACCCCTAAAGTTGGATTATGTTTTTTTTGTGTGATAAAAGTCAGATTTTGAAGATGATATTTGTAAAAAAAATCTGTGTCTGGCATTTTTGGGCTTTAATAATCATGGACAGGATTATTGTGCAATAGAAAAGTATCCTAATATCCTATAATTTATAAAATGTTGCAGTTGAACTTGCCACTCTCAGAAGCAAAAAGATCACAAGTAGGTCATCCTTTGGAAGGAACAGTAAGCCTTCAGTCCTCTCTGTGGGTCCCGTGTATGGTAGAGCCTCAGACATCAAACCCCTGCTCAACACACTTGTCAAGAAAGTTAGGGGTGACCAGGTGTGCTTTGCCAAGTTGGGGGGATGTCATAGGCTCATGCCTTCTCTTCCGGTACTCAATGACCCAAATGACCAAAGTTTGGTAAACCCAAGATCCGGAGACCACCCAAACGACTTCTCTGGAACACTGTAGTCCCAAGTGTTTCCTTTTTAAGTACCCAGGGTTCCCCCTGTTTTCTACACCTGCACTCTGCCTGACCTCAATCCTACAAACTGTTATTGAAAGGACTTAGGTGGACCATTGAGTACAGCACACACAAAACTGGGAGCCTCAGAATGTCAAAACAGTTTCACTATACTGTAATTCACTTTGTGTTCACGGTAGCAAAATTTCACGGTCTGAAGAAAATGGACATGTTCACGGAACTTTATCTTCACGGTGGTGGCAAGTGCAGGGAAGGGGCAAAACACAAATGATTTGATAACGGTAATGATAAGTTCACGGTACAGAAGTGACAGCGAAAACAGTGAACATAACAGTACAGTGAAAGAATCAGGAATTACAGTATACAGTACAGTCTAACCTGTTCATAGTAGGTGGCCACTACACTTGGTAGAATTCTTGAATCTTCCATCCATGGGAAAAATAATCTAAGGGACCACCAAAAAGTGGTAACATTAGCCAGGTGGTAGTCACTAGTAGAGATTTGGCTGTGTAACGGGGGGTGCCCTAACATCGAACGCTTTTTTACGCGCTCGAACTCACGGCGCTCTATCGCTAGTTGTCGGAGAGTGGTTAGGTTTTGATGAACGAATTTTGAAAACCTTTATGTAAAGAGTATACTTGGATAAAAAATGCATTCATACTATTCATGAGCCCTTCACGCTCCGCGTTATAAGCGGCAAACGCTGTGAGACATTTTCGTAAATTTACCTTCGTGAATGTGCTACGCTAGACAGTGTGCCCTAACTTCGAACGCTTCGTAATTTTGCTCTGTTCAGGCGTTGATGATGAAATTAAGTAAAAAAAAATCAAAAATTGAATTTTGTGATATTTAAGCTTTCTTTTGATAGTATAATTGCGATTATGTGTACTTGTCACCTCACGTGAGGAGGGCTGTATTGAACGCAGTTCAGTCCGTGTTTGACCAAAAACCCGTCTTACGCAACAACGCGGTCCCATAGGAATCATGGGAAATGCAGACGACAGTGGTGTTGACGTAGTGTTGACGTTGTTTTCTCAGGTTGGTTTTCTACTACACAAAAACCCAGAGACCCAAATTTTTACTGTTTCGTAAAGCTTTATTTGTCATGTATGTGGCAGCTATGTGACTGCTTGGTACAGGTCGTTTATATCTGGCAGGAGCCGCCGCTACTAAGGGACCCCTTTTTCAGCGCCATCATTATGATTGGTGAAAACGACTGAAATTTTGTTTTTCGACAAAACGATAAATAGATATATAGAACTATACTTTGCATGCAAATAACAGCTGCATGCATTGACTATGTTTACTTATCTTTTTATTTAGCAAAGTCAGTGGCAACAAACACGGCATACTTTTGCATAATAAGATCAGTAAAAAATCCGTCCGAAGTTAGGGCAGGTGCGAAGTTAGGGCACCCCCCGTTAAATACACTACTTTCAGAAGTTTCATCCCCCCCATGAAGTAAATGCACTTGGTACGACCCTGAGATGGAACACGTGCTAGCGGCGGCCCTTTGGTCCTGAAGCGCCAACATGCATGCAAAAAGAGGACTGTCCGAACACAGAAAACACTTGCACAAACAGCTCGGGTTTCACCCGCTGTTTGTTTTGGGGAAAAGTAAACCTGGTTCTGAAAGGAAAGTCAAGTCTAAGAAAACACACAAATCCCGCAAAGGAAAACAAGTTTGATTCTGGGACAGTTTTAAGTCAGATATGCCCCCTTTAACCACCAGAGCATGTAAAGTATCGGAGTGAGAAGAGAACAGAAGGGAATCAGGTGTAAAATCCATAAATTTTATAAAGAAAAATCAAGATGAAATTAACACCCACGTCTTTTTGTTATGCTCCACTGCAGAAATTGGAAGGATGATTGATAATCTTTTCTGGAATAGATCTGTACTTTCAATAATATGTGTGTTATATCTTTATTGAGCTTGATTTTACATCTGTATTATTGATGTTGATATAGTCATCTAACAGTTATGCCAAGGTTTTCAGAATGGTAAATTTGCTCTGGAATTCAACTACCATAGCTCAAGAATTCATGAATGTAAGCTTTCATAATCAAAATGTGGTGAAATCTCAAACGTTCTAAGTATACAATGTACTTACATCTTAAAAGCTGATTTCTTAGGTATCCTATCGTACATATATGTCCAGATGTTACCGTGCAATCTGTGTATTACCATGATGACTCAGCAGAAGTGATGCCTTGATATTTTCTTGGCAGGTGTTCTTTGTGACTTCTGTATTGGTTTTGTGGGCCAGTTTAACCAGCCAAGTCTCAATAAAACATAAATATTGACAGGGTCGTTTGATCTAAGACTCGTATGGTCCAGCACCCTTGAGGAAGGACACCTGCCTCTGTTCTTGGGTACTTTGCAAGAAATTGGGAAGAAAACAAAGAATATCTCAAGGTGTAAATATACATGTACATGTATGGAAAGTACAGTCTTCAAACATGCTTCCATTTATGATTGGAAGAACACAATTTCATATTGTCATAACCTCATACCTGTTCTGTGGTAATATCCATGCATATATCATGCACTGTTATTGTCCGGAAGTTATTTATGAACACCATTGAGACGAAATAAAGGTTTTGACTGATTGATTGATTGAACACCTGTATTACAATGTGTTACACTGAGCCAGTGTTCCATGGCTCTATGGTCTGTCAACTAAAAATCTGAGTCTTTACTAGTTTTTAACAATAGCATGTATATCATCAAACTCTTATGGTCTCCTTGTTACCACTAACTGTCAGAGACGTCTACCCTAACATCTGCTTGGAGATTAGCTTTTTGAAACAAACAAACAAAGTCTAGTCCAAGTCTGGAGGAGTAACGGATCCCATGAGAGAGGGCCTCTTGCAGCTGACCTGTACTGCCATGGGTTGGCTGTTATGTCATGGGAACATGGCAATGTCTATGGCTGGGTGCCTCAGGCATCCTCAGGTCAAGGGTCATGGGAAGGACAGATGAAACGCTTCCCATTTAGGGCTTCTAAGTAGATTCTGCGAAAAGTGCAAGTCCAAGTTCAAAATGCTGAATGTCAATGTACTGGTACTGTACACCCTCAAGTATACAGTGACTAAAAATATGCAATTCCTACCACGAACATAAAAATTTAGCACTGGAAAAAGATGAAAATATTGTACAGGTATTGAAATCAGCACCATCTTCGAGTTTGAGTGGACATCCGCTGTAATAGGATAGTAGGCTGTTTGAATGAGATACACATTCTATTTGCTGTTTCTGTCATCATTAAAGTTGAAAATCTCAAGATACTTTGTCAAATTGTTAAGGTACAAGTACAGGTTTGGACCTGCACTTAAACCCCTGTACCTGTGCAGGGACAGGTAATGTGATGTTCAGGTACGCAGCCCTTCCCATGGTTCAGTGGGGTGAGGAAAGACGGCAGGAAATGGCAGGAGGTGTGTACGTTATGGTCCGTGGGCCATCACGTTTGTTGGGAGGCAAGCTTCCTCTTGTAGTTACAGCAGCGAAGATCAACAACAAATACTTGAAGTTCCTGCTGCAGGGTTATGTTGAAATACACTGGCTTCACGTATTGACTGACTAATGCAAAGTGTATCCCGAGTGTCAGCCTTTTGAGCTTTCGTCCGTTCCCCATGATCCACTACCGGGCCGGACGAAAGCTAAAAAGGCTGGCACTCAGGCTATGCAAAGTGAGCTCTCTACCCACTAGGCTGTTGCTCCGTTTTTACTGCCATGGTATATTGCCTAGGATTGTGTTCTTCATATGCATCCTTCAGTATAGCAGATTACAATATCCAAAATCATGGTACTTCTAGGATCATCTTCACAGCATGTTTTTGATGGACTCAAAAAAAAAAAAAAGGAAAAAAAGTTGGTGCCAGTTAAGTTTGTCTTTACAGTGCAGGGTATTTGTAGAAAAAATATTTTGAGCCCATGCTAATGAATGGTAAGTCGATCCTTGTAGTCACAAAATCTAATCCTTCGTCCCATCTGTAAAGAGCACAGTGTACGAAATACTTTTTTGAGCCAGGTTGTCCAGTGGCAACCTAGGATGAAAGTTAGGTTGCCCAACAAAATTCCAGGTTGCCCCAAATTTAAACTCTTCTACATTATGATTAACTTTGTTAGAAATTAGAATGCAATGTAAATTAATACATTTCTGACACAGAGTTGTTTCCCCTAACCTGAAGTGATGAGCTTCTCAATAAACAGTTCCCAGTGGAAGAAAGGGGCATCCTTACCACAAAATTTAGGTAGTGCACTGAGCTACCTGGGTGTAGAAATAGGTTGCACCAAGCAAAATATGGTTGCACAGCGCAACTGGGCAACCTAGTATTTCGTACGCTGGAGCAGTTCCAGCAAACCAAAGTGTGAGCACTGAGGAGCAATTACCCATAGCAAGCCATCGTATAAACCTCGGATAAAAACGAGCCCTTGCCAGAAAATTGCACCAAAGGTTTTATTGCAATATTTCCATCTATATGCTCCCTGTGTTATTGCATTTTCATCCCAAGGGAAGAGATCCCATTGCACTGGGTCTTTATTCCCATTTTGTAGGAACTTCTTCTGTCTTCGCTTGCTCCTTCCAGTGTCATAGGTCAATGACCTTTGCCCTCCCCACTAGTATAGAGCAATCAGGGGAATGAGAAAAGTTCTGAAGCTCAAATACAAATCTCCACAGTAGTTGAGCAGGAGTCTCCGGGGTAAGATTTGGGAGGTGCAGAAAAGGTCAGAGGTTAGTGTACACCCATTCTGCAAGGTGTCCAAGGAGGATGTGTCTTACATTCACAGTACAAATGTATTCTACCTATTATATAGGGTAATTTGCACAGTCATGAATGTAGCGTAAAGCCAAGACAGCCTGCCAAATGTTAGCTGCTGCCTTTCTGAATCAAGTGTAGAGCATTAACAGTATGGAAGCCAGTGGGAAAATGCAAAAACAGAACCAGCAAGAAATTTACTGCGATGAATAAAACAAGAAAAACTAAATATTTCATTGAGGTATGAGATCTTCAATTTCTTGTTGAGGGTTTGTGCTGTGTAGTTTGGAGCTACAGGTAAACATGTAAAACTTACTACAAGCCCCACTGACAAGCTGTGGAGATCTGATAACAGTAGGCCAGTCTATATATCAGAACCCACCCAATGTCTTCATAAATGAAGTCCGCTATCTCTCGCTCCTTGCTTCAGAGAGCAAAGATTACAACTTATAGAGAAACATGCTGACCATAAATCATCTTGCCAATAACCTAGGCACGAAGCTTCATGCACCCTGATAAGCATTCCTGACTTGGTGCCCTGGAATCGCATTCATCACCAAAGCAAGCACCGCAATTTCTCTTTCTTTCTTTGCTCTACTGCTCATTTAGGTCTAAACATGCATCAATATAGAGTTTGGCTTCCTATCTAGGACACAGGCATTGTCAACTGGAATAGAATTCATCTCCGAGCTGATCCTATTATCTTCCTATAAAGTTGATTTGTTAATGTTACCGTCAAACCTTTATCGGATTCCACTTGCTGATGCTGATGATCTGTGTTAAAGATTTACTTTTGATTCGTGAGAGTTTTGCAAAGTAAAATGTGATAGAATGAAGTAAGGCTGCTGAATGGGTACTCTTTTAAATGATGAAAGATGTTTTCTGAATTTGTTGTGAAAAATACAAAAATAAAACCACCACAAATATGTCAGGATGGATGTACAGTACATGTACTAACTTTTTCAGATTTAGTATTATAGCTGTGTCTGTTGCTTTCTTGTCTCAATGTCAGTTCTATTCTTTTTCTCAAAAACATGTAAAATGTTAACTGTGTCTTGTGTTACCCTATATTAACGTCAGTTCTTTGTCGTTTTTTTTTTCACCTCAGGCACATGTAAAATGTCGTGGTCGTACTACATCACTATCGGCGGAAGCCTCCTCACCTTCCTGTGCAGCGGGCTGTCGTACAACGCCGCCAGGACGAAAAACATCCACTACGGAATATAGGAACACACCACCAAGACTTCCACCAACCCTGGCATAGCGGAGACACAGTTGAAGGGACTGTCTTTATAGATTGCCTTTGAGTCATCATAATCACCACAACAAACTGATCAAATCATACGCTTGCTAAAGCCATATATTTTAACAATCTTTTACTACAAGTTTTGGGTGTCGTTCATTTAGTATTCATAGATTCTCAAAGTAAAAAAAGAGACATACGAATTTTAACTGCAGATTTTTGTAGGTAATAGGCAATATAAGGGAACTTTTTTCCATAAATCTATCTTGAAATTGTCCAACCACAAAGTATAAATACAATTACAAAGGCTCCATTATTAAGTTAGATGCCATATAACATGGTTACGACATCAACAATCCAATTCCTTGTCCTTTATATTTGCCATCATCTTAACTTTTGAAAAAGGTCTCTACATATTTCTATTGTGTGATTCGATCAGTTGTCGTGCTGATTTTATGACTGGGTCTTAGATAAACTGTAATGCAGTCCAGTGGACAGTTCCCCATACATATTGAACTGCCGGTCATCTCCAGCTGTCATCTTCAATTGCGAGGTGTATCTGAAGTCACCCTGCATATTCCTGACAGAAGAGAGAGGAATGAGGAAGAGATGTTTGGCACTTGATGCAGAAAAACCGTGTGGAAAAAAAAAATGCCGCAAGAGGACCTGACATCTTGCCTGAAGTGGTTCAAGTGGAAGTGGACTTAAACTTGGTGGTGCAAAACCCAAAGGGATCAACTATAATAGTTAAGTTATACGTTATCCATGCATTGTTGTACTGTGCATGCTGGACTGTGATAATGCCAGTTAACCATGTTGTAGCCTTTGTGGTTGCAGGTGCCATTTAAAAGCTTGGACAGCGGTTTATTAAATCATCCAAAGTTTCTCACACCCATGCTGCCGCACATACCTCAGATCAAAGGATGAACGTAGTCTTTTTCAGACTCCTTGGGTTGCTGGAAAAATAGATATCGGAAAAGTAGGTTGAATAGACTAAAACCCTCTATCTCCTATTGCAACTTGTTTGCCAGCAACACAAGTCTGGTAGAGACTAAACAATTCTGGGCAGGTCTGGTATCGTAAAGCTTGTACTGTATTGTATGGGTACATTGATAGTAATGCGTTTTTCATGTCTGTAGGCTTTTGTGGGAAAATAAGGTGGTTCACAGTTTGAACTGTACATGCACAGTGTGATGTATCATGGGTAATAGGTCAAAGTTGAAGTCCCCTGCATCAAGCATGCACAGTTCAAATGGTGAACCAGCTTATAGGGACGTTTTGTACTGGGAAGCCACAATGTGCTTGTGCGACTGTAATATTGTTAGTTTTGTCATGTTAGATATTTTTTGACCATTTATTGTCGCATATCTTGGCACTGTACAACATACTATAATATAATATATAGCCCCCATGTAGATACTATTACCAAGTCTTGAAAACATTGTTATTTTGACAGTGTTGAACTAGTTTTGCTGTACAGTGCTTAATTGTGGATGATACTTAATATACAAGTAAAATACATGTCTGGCTATTTAATATTGTTACTTGGTCTATATGTTTGTACAGTACAATGCTATTGATGTCTTGTGAGACTGAAATTCAGGAGTTGGGAAAATGTTGAATAAATACCCAGGAACTGTTTTATATGTACACTGTACTTGTACTTTCGAAATGTAATTACATTGTATCAGCTAAAGGTGGCAGTTAACCCGCAGCCTGCCAAGGTAACTGTTTGGCACCAAATTTGTATTGGTTATGGGTTAGGCAGCAGGAAGAAGGTTAATGTTTTGACGAAAGAAATGGATTAACCCTCAAACTGTCAATGCTGAGTAGACCTAGGTTAAGATGTTGAAAGGAGTTGTTGTGAAACTGACAATGCCGAAATTTATACTGTATACACAAACACATTAAATGTTGTAAACATGTATTTTAAGTCTCTGTTTTTTGTGGGGGGTTGCTTTTTTTTTTCAAGTGATAGCCACTGTAAGGATCTTTACTACCCCTTTAGGCAATTTTTTTTCTGATTTGCAAAAAAAAAAATTCAGGTTCTAAATCAACTTCAAAATGCTCATATTTTAGCCCCAATGATAGAAGACGTTTTCTTCCTAGAAAGTCCTTTTCTTCCTAGTTGTTTTCCATCAAGCAGATTAAAAGTTTAAAATTCATTGAGTTACAAGCCACCGTGGCATGTTGACTTCATGACTCCTATCATAGCATTTTGGATACCTAGGCCTGTTCTTTTTTTTCCCTGTTGCTTCATATTTTTCTTTAAAGAAAGCTGAGAACCAACAAATCAAATTGGTGTAGCTTAACTAGAAAATGTTACGGTTTGCCTTCCAACATCTGCTTGGAGATTAATAGAAATCCATGTTGAAAGGTTAGCATGTGCTGGCGTCAGAGTGGGGAGGGGGCATGGTTTTATCACCAAGGAATCAATTTTCTCTTCTGACCTTGTCTGCAAGATGTGACGTCTGGAAGTAAAAGTGCTCAGAGGGCAAGGCGTCTTAAAAGCATGCTTCTCAAAGTTGACACCTTGAGAGACGGACCAAAGTGAGACCTACATCTTGAAGTGTGGACAACGTTGAAGGAGGCTGGGTTGAAGTGTTACTGTATGAAGTGGTCTTGGGGGTAGATCAAAGCTCTTACAGAAACATGGAGACGTTCTCAACGATATTTATTCAGTCTAGCCACAGGTACATGGAGGATTATGCATGCAGTGTTACGTGCCCATGAAACTGGCCAGGAAATTATTCCAAGCTACGCTTGACTTTGAGGGCATCTGCAAAATGCATAAGCTAGAGGGAACTACGTAATGTCAGTTCTGTATTTGCCGTTAGGAGCTTTGGTGAGTGGAATGACAGCCCAGCAATTCTGCAGCTTTGGGCAAGCTTTAACTTGGCCAAAAGCAAGGCAAATTTTGATGAATTTTAAGCATAAATACAAGTGTACTTAGATTTCAAAATCGACAAGGTGGTGTTGAGATTTAAACAAGGTGGTGCAGCATCACTATTCAGGAAAGCCCTGAAAGGAATAATTTCTGCAGAATTACTTTTTGTGAGGCAGGAGGAATGGGCTTTATAATTTTAATGATCCTCAACGGTATCCATGGGGTTTCAGTCCCTTTCCATCAATCATCCTTGGCCTGACCCTTGAAATGGCCAGTTGAAAGGTAAACGAATAGAGGGGGTACAGTAACTTGAAATTGTATTGTAAGTTGAAGAACTGGAGAGAGAAACCATCTGGAACATGTGTCCTTGGCGGTGCTCTTTGGGGACCTTCAGCTGAGTTCTCCCGACTCCCACTTTCAGGATCTTTCAGCCACAGGAGAACGATCCCGATCCCTTTGTGTATTGATAATGGACGCACTTGTACATTAGCTACTCTCTAAAATAGCGTAGAATCTGCTGTGATTGTGTTCTCCTCGGGTTTAATCCACTTAACGTTACAACTGCAGAACTGCCCGGCGGTTACTTGAGAGCCTGGAGAGACTGATGGTTTAGCGTTTTGTAGGTTCGTTTCAGGAAAGAAGCTGGGATACCTTCAAGTGACGCAAAAGACCTTTACTCTCCAACATCAGGCTTTACTTCAAAAATCCAGTTTTACTGCCCTGAAATCGCTTTGGGTGCCGTTAACAAAATAGACCGGAACTAGCCAGCGGCTCATTGAAAGCCTGGAGAGACTGTTGGTTTAGCATTTTGTAGGTTCGTTTCAGGAAAGAAGCTGCAAGACCTTCAATTAAGCCAGTGACGCAAATGACCCTCACTTTCCAACATCAAGTTTTACTTTTCTTCCGTCCGGGGGTTGGGGCTATTTGGGATTTAACTGCCCACATCCGCGAAGACTTTTTTTTTACATAGAAATGAATAGAATTTGATGACTTTGATTGGAGAATGAGAGGAAATCGACAACATCACATGTATCGGAGGCACATGCTGCAGCAGCGCTCCCAGCGATTAATTGACAAAGTGCAACAGGGGAACAGTTGCCGCAAGTTATTTGCGAAATTCTGTGTTTTTCGTTCATTTCACTTCAAGGCCGGTGCCCTCTCGAACACTGTACGATTTTTAGAGATAAGCAGGTACCCGAGCCCTGTCCAATGTGTGATAGGGTAGATGTACACTAGGCTCTGGCGATTTTGAAATCAGGCGACCTTCTTGTGATCAACAAATTCGACCGTTGACGGTGTGACACGGTCGGCTTTACGCTGTTTTTCTCTTCCTATTGCGGCAAAGCACGCAGGAACACGCCAGCAAGGACACCAGAACCGCCAGGAGGACCGCAGCGACCCTCATGTGCCACAGGAGACCCCAACGTGAGGTGACCGGTGGGACGTCAAGCAGGCGGGGGAAATCTGAAATGTTGACCGGAAAACATTTTTATTCTTTTCATTTCTTTTTACTTCGCACAAAATATAATTACAAATACATAATTTCAGCAAAGATAGATAGAATGTGATGGAGTAAACCTACATGTATATGAGGTCTTCCCCTGCCTAGTTTGATATTACCGAACTATCAATGTGCGATTATAAGATGACGATAGACGCTAAAACAAATGGATAACTAAAGTAATAAGTATTGGTCAAGGATCGAACCCCTAACCTCTCAATCCCGAGAGGCATATATAAAGTTACCTGTCGGGATCTTCCTGAAGACGTTCGCCCAGGTTGACGTGGCTCGGTAGAAGACAGGTGGTTCCCCTACAGGTGCACTGACGCTGACCACCTGTCCACCTGCGTGGGACACACCTGTCCACAGGTGTACCCATGTCTCCGTCTCACCTGGCAGGTACGCGTCCCAGGTGTCTACCTCTGATAGAGAAAGAGGGACACAAATGCCATGTGTATCGTCTTCGTCTAAAACATGAGAGTTGACCCTTAATAAATGCATGTGTTTCAAGGAAGGATCAGAACCAAGAAAACAGGTATTCAAGATGAAGACATTGTGAGGAAAATCTACATTTGTGGCACTGGGTAGCATGTGAAATTACAACAATCCTGTTTTAAAGTACTAGTACTATAAAATAAAAATTCTTATTATTACAAATTTTTCGTTGTTGTAAACACTAGTGGGATTCCGCGCTACTATAAGCTAGTTTTCTGAACTGTCCTGTCAAACCCTAGCCTGGGTACCATCCTGGTTAGTTTATCGATAGCGACTGTGGGAGCGGACGTAAACTAACCAGGATGGTACGTACCCAGGCTAGTCAAACCCACCTTCGTGGTATACGGGCGCCACTAGTAAGTCCGGCCCGTACATGTACTGATACTGCTCGGAGTAGGCGCGTGGGTCGGCTGGGTAGTGGAAGAACAGCGGTCTCTGCACGGGAATTCCCGTCATGCTGTTCTCCTTCACCAGTTGTCTGGTGTAGCCGGCCAGGTGGACGTACATCCGGGTCAGCCGTCCGAACTGCCGCAAAGTGTCAGCCGAACTGAAAACCTGTTTTTTTTTTAATTCAGAAAAAACGGTAATGAATACAAATGAAAGATCACAGACAAAGTGACTGCGAACTCAAGTTAGGCACAACTTATATTCTTGCAGCCACTTTTACAATGAAAAATAAAGGTATTTTACAAGACGTTTGAAAAGAGTGTGGATTCATAAGAGACCTAGTTGAAACGTGAGTAAAAACTCCCATCCCAGAAGAAAAGAAAGCAGAACAGGACGTTTTGTTTCTGTGTTCGCAGACACCTTGTGACAAAGAAGTGCACATGAAACAAGTCATAATCATCGTCATCATTTCTTTATTTCAGCTACATAATGATTCGTTTGATCCATCACACCAGGAGGAACCCTACTCTTTTCGATAAGTGTGGTAGGTTCCTCTACGTGCTTGAGGTGTGGCACAATCCTCCGTGAACTAATTATGGTTTTCACGGTGTGGCTAAGGTGTTTGATGACTCTCAGTTAACTAACGTCATTTTCAGAATTGATATCTATCGATATTCCCCTCTATCTCAGTTACAGGTAGTGTAGGAAACCTGAGCCTAGTTTACCTATCATGGATCAGTGCACTTGAACCCGGAAGTGCAAACAGTACCGTGCCTTCTTTACTAAATTACTTGTACAATTCAGTCTAGCCTGGCCCGTCTTTGGCGACTGCTAGCGAAAAGTCTATATATATATTAAACCTCGAGCTCCTTCGTACAACGAAGTAGTGTACACTTACTCAACAATCGTGACTGTGGCTGATTTTCTGCCGGTATGAACTTTATTTCTTTGCTTTTTGGCCACCTTGGACCACAGCAATACAGTTTTAAAATTACAATTAATTAAAACAAACAAGATACATTACACTCAATACACTAAATACAACAGAGCAATACATTGCATAAAAACATCTGTACAAACAAATACAAAATATTAAGCATGACAAGAATATAAAACAAATTAACAATGATGTTTAAAGTTAAGACTTTTGATCCAACATAAAAAATTCTCTCACCTAGAGCTTTCGACCAGTCACTCTGGCCTTTCACAGTAGACTGACGGGGGCCGACATCGTCTACCAGATACCTTTGACCCAGTGTTGACGTCACACTTCAAAGAAGCCACGTGACAAGCTTCACTGGGTCAGTCTACTGAGGAAGGCCAGAGTGACTGGTCGAAAGCTCTAGGTGAGAGAATTTTTTGTGTTGGATCAAAAGTCTTAACTTTAAACATGTAACTACCAACACAGATGAACTTTCATGATAGTAAATTAACAATGATGTTTACTTAACTATCATTTCAAGAACTTATCTCTTGTTTCGAATGCAGTGTACCGATACAGAACTACGCTCCAGCAAACCTGAACGATAGTTGCTCAAAAGATCATTTGAGACGCAGTCACGGTCTCGTGACAAAAGAGGAACCAAAAATCCAAGGGGAAAAAGAGGAAAGAGGAAACGGTTAAAAGAGGAAACTGTTGCTTCATACGCCTAGCTCTGTGATCATGTTCAATATGAAGAAAAATACAGTGTTCTTCGTCATCTTTCGTCTTCTAGTTTTTTCCAACCAGACGTACGGAGTGGTGCACCTGTCGGCCAAGATCCCAGAGAATGCCGGCATTGGAGAACAGGTTATCCGCGTTCTACCTACCGCACCGGGAGCCAAGGAGGAAGTTCTCTGTGATATCATCGACGGAAACGTCCACGGGCGCTTCAGTGTGACTCGCTGTGTGATTTTGGTAGGTCGTCCTTTAGACTTTGGTTTAAACCGAAGATATAACCTGACAGTAACCGTCCCTGGAACACCCGTACCCGAGGTTCGGTATGTTGACGTGCAAGTCGAGGACGTGGACGGATATCCTCCTATCTACAACGACACCTGCGAAATGCCGGTTTTGGGAAACAACAGTGCGCCTGGGGTGTTTGCTTTCAATATCGCAGGGACAGGGGAATATATGGAAAAAAGTGGCGGACTGTTCATACTGAGAACCATCGATATACCTCAGCGATTCCGAGGGTACATGTATAATGACAAAAAAGTCCATAGTTACACCAGCAGTGACTGTCACGTTATTGTTGCGGTTGGCCTAACTAATGTGAAAGACGTGACATTGTTGAACACCTTGTGGCTTTCTGGTCACCATCGCTTCCAATGTTTTCACCCACTTGACTCCGAACATGTCTTTCAAATCAGTCAAGTCCTCGGCGATGACCCGAATTACCCGTATTATGTTGACCGTACGACTTATGTCTGGACTAAACACAGGTTCAAGTGGTTAATTTCTCTCAAACTAAAGTCAGCCGAAACTCAGCGTTTGGTCTGCCGTCTGCCAAGACCAGTTTCTGTGCAGATCAGTCGAGACATTACTCTTCATGAAGTTTTGGTGACTAGAGTTGAATTGGAGATCGAACCTGTCGGATGTCCACCGAACAAGTACGGTTTAGGTTGTCACCAAAACTGCACTTGTGAGAACGGTGCCCGCTGCCATGGGCTGAACGGGGCCTGTAAGTGTCAGCCTGGGTGGAAAGGAGTCGTCTGCGACATACCTCACAGCACTGTGGTCATCATCGCAACTCCTAGCGACTCGCAACAGATTCGCATCAAGAGTTCGTTGACATTACACTGTAAGTCTTTCCATCTTGCTGTTGAGAAGATGGTTTGGAAATTTCCTAATGGAACAAAAAGGGAACTACTGGGGACTCGAGAAGATCAGATAAGGATGGGATACATCCAGTCCGAACACAATGGTACCTACACCTGCACTGTTGTTACGGAAGACAAGACGGTCGTTCACGCAAGTTACGAGCTGCAGGCAGTCGCTTGTCCTCCCGGTAAAAGAGGTGAGTTGTGTGAAGACGACTGCGACTGTCTCCATGGTGCCAGCTGTGACCGGTGGGCCGGATGTGTCTGTCCGCCGGGATGGACAGGAAGAACATGTGAGACTGAATGCCCAGACGGCACGTTCGGACGAGGCTGTAGCGGTGAGTGCCTATGTGAGAATGGTGCCATCTGCGATCCTAGCGACGGCCAGTGTAACTGCACCGATGGATGGTACGGTGCGCATTGTACCTATCCATGTCCGAGTGGCCAGTACGGATGGAGATGTCGGCATGCCTGTGGCTGTAAAAACAACGCCACATGTCACAATGTAGACGGAAGCTGCACATGCGCGTCGCCCTGGACCGGTCAGTGGTGTGACGTCATCCAAACAGAAACATCCCTACTGCCACTGCAGATCTCTGTGCCTCTCTCATTGACGCTGCTTGGTGTCTTGCTTTGTGTCTTGGTTTCGCTTTACAAATGGAGGAGGGCCACTCGGGTGAGACAAGAGGAGGGCCTACAGGAGGCGCAGGTCCTACTCGAACTAAGCAGCGTGGAAGAAGACCCTACGCAGAGTCTGCAGCCCGGCTGGCGTGAACGTTGGGAAAGGAAGGCGAGGGATCTGACTCTGGGCAATCTGATTGGTCAGGGCGCGTTTGCCTGTGTCAGAGAAGGGCGTTTTCGCACCGCTGACGGTGACGTCACAGATGTGGCGGTCAAGTCCGTCCGTTCTGAGGATAGACTGTGCTATCGAGCCTTCTGTCGAGAAGCAGCAATTCTGGTAGCTTTGAACGAAAGCTGCAAAGACCAAAACGGACACTCCAACATTATCAAGTTGTTTGGGGTCATCACGAAGTCCTCGCCAATGTGCATTCTCTTGGAATATGCTGCCAAAGGTGATCTCCTGCAACTTTTAAAGCAACAGTGTAGAGATAACGCTGCTCATCTGCTGGGCAGCTTTCTCCGATACGCAGTTCAGATCTCGCGTGCCCTGAAGGAGCTCGGATCTCTGCGTATCGCTCACGGTGACGTGGCCGCTCGAAACGTCCTCATCGATGGAGATGACGTCGCCAAGCTGTCTGACTTCGGTCTGGCTCATGACGTGTACACCACCACGACGTACATCTCCTCGGTTAAGAAGGACACTGACGAACTCCTTCCGCTGAAGTGGATGGCTCTGGAGTCGCTGGAGACTCGCCGATTCACGTGCGAGAGCGACACGTGGTCGTTCGGCGTACTGCTGTGGGAGATCGCGACATTCGGGGACGAGCCCGACTACCGACAGGAGATGCAACTGAGTTGTCGCGGGTTGGTCGAGATCCTGAGACAAGGGTATCGTCTGCAGAAACCGCCCGGCTGTCCGGACAGGCTGTATGACGTCATGACGTCGTGTTGGCAGGAGGAACCGTCCGACAGACCAGAGCCCACAGAACTTGAGCGGAGGCTAACAGACTGTCGCCAGGACATAGATCCACTGTTTGTCATCGAGAAGGTGACCACACTTTGAGAATCGAAAACGAACCAGTTTTCAAGAGATGTAAACGTCAGGATTCGGCTCCAAAGTTCATATAGGTTTCGCTCGTTTTGAATTAAATGTACGCAACGTTTAGACAGCACTTACACCTATAATACTAGTAGCCAACGACCGAAGGACGCCACATATACTCAGTACCTAAAGGCCTCTAAAGTCTAGTGTGTGCATGATACATATGTTTGTTAAAAGAAAAGGATAGGAACTTTGTTCAAGGCTCAGTGAGTTTGTAAAAACAATTGTCAGCGATATGGTAAGTTACTCGTCATCAAAAGTTTTTATATCTATTACTATGCATATATGTACTACGTTTAGGATTGTGTAGGCGTGCCTACGTTTGTTTTTGTAAGGAACCGACTAGTGACGAGACAGGGCCTAGATTCAGGCTACCGCACATATATAGTATACTTACTTAGTATTCTGCAGATAATGTACTATGAATGACTCTTCTTCTTTGCGGTTTGGTGGCCAACATCAACAAGAAATAAAATCTTTCCGAGAACAAACACGATTCCACTGGATACAAATCTCCGTGAAGTTGTAACACGTTTGGCAGAATGGGCGAAGGTGTATCGTGCTGACAAAATTAAAACAACTTGCAAATTGAGCAAAACGAAGGAGTCGTACCTGCCAACCGTCGTCTGGTCGGTTGCCCTCGTGTGTTCTCATCACCGGGGTGAACACAGCCGCCTCCGCGTACCTCAGCAGAACTTCCTCCGTTCTGTAGATCGTAGGCAGGGTGATGTAGCCCCCTATATCATAGTGGTGCAGTCCGAAGCCCGAAACAGCCAATGAGAGGGCGGCAGGGATGACCGAGGCGAGTCCGTCGTGGATACGAGCGTCGACGGTCTGGTCTCCTGCCCAGGCTAGCAAGGTGTAGTTCTCGCTCCCAGAGTAGCCTGCCCGCATCCAGATGGTGATTTCGTCAAGTTTTCCCGCCTCTTCAACCACTTCCCTGTTTAACCTGTCAGAAAAGAACTGCATTCTATGTATCCTGGGATCCATTCAATTCTAGCTCCGGTTCGTTCCGGCTCTTCCAATCGCTTCTACGCAGATTAGCACTTACAAGGCAAGGAAAGAGATCGGAGGAGCGAACCGAAACCACAATATGAGGCTAGAGCTAGAAACTCTGAACATAGCCTGGGCATACCTTGTGCAGTAACCGTGGTATTCAGCCACACAGCGCTTGCAACTGTATTTTTACAGTATATTTGGATATTAGGATTCCTGGCTGGACTTTCCGAACTTATCATGCGCTGTTTTCTAACCAGTGCAAGCCAGTTGCCTAAAGCCTGGTAAAGCCTGGACGGCACAGTCAGAAAACTACTGATACACAACCAAAAAACAGCACCTAGGTACACCTAAAGTACAAAGTTCAGCCACAAAGCCTGTTATGGAGGCTTACGTCATATAAAAACAACGCGTTTCTTGTGCCCCAAGTTTCGCCTTACCTTGCCCACAGCACAGGATAGAGATTATGTACCGTCTCGGCCGACTCGCCGCTATGGTACACCATGTCCGTGGCAAGATACTCCCCAAAGTCGGCCATCCACCCGGCAAAACCAAGGTCCACCATGTTCCTCTTCAAAACGCCTTTAAACCACCGGTAAGCATCTGGGTTCGTCAGGTCGACAGTTCCGCAGTAGAAGCCGCCAAAGTCTTGCAAGTAACTCTGTCCGCTTGAGTTTTTCACCAAATATTCTTTCAAGTCGGCCTCTTTAAACATCGGCCCCTCGATAATGAGATGTGGATTTGTGTACGCTAAAAAACGCACCCCTTTCGACCTGTACTCCTTGATGATGTTGTCGAGTCCCGGATAGTGAGACTTATCCCATGCCCAGTCCCAGAAAAGGCGCTTCCCCATATATGTGTACAGCTTCCCCACCCAGTCTTGTATCCACAGCGCGCTGACTTTGACTCCGTTCTGCTCGGCCTGTTGGAGATGTCCCAACACGGTCTCCGTCCCTCCCTGTACGCCAAGGATCGCGCCGCTGTACACCCACTCAGGTAAGGGCGGCTGCCGCCCAAGAACTCCGCTCAGCTTCTTAGACACGTCGAAGAAATCATGGCCGCTGTCTAAGACGATCTGACCGGGATCCCCCCAGATCTGGATCTCAAGATGATCAGGGTGATCGAAATCCATGATCATGTAGTTGGTTGTGGTGAAATGACAGAAGTATCTGTGACGAAGACACCGGGACAACTATTGAATCAGAACTGTTATTTTCTAGATCTTGTGCTGTACTCTACTCTACTGTACAGTAATCAAATAACTACGGACAAACAAACAAACAAACAAACAAACAAACAAACAAACACACACAACGAAAACAAAACCTCCCTACCCAAAGGTAATAACTGTGGCCAGTAAAGGGTAAGTTTACTTATTTTTGGTCCAAAATACCTGCATACCCTTGAATGCTTACCGCCTTGAAGACAGCACCGTTGGTTGTGGCCAGTAGGTGGTGTGGTAGTCTCCCCCGCCTCCACCGTGTACCTGGTCCACCACGTGCGCCATAAAGTCCCACTTCTGCCGCCCCACGCCCTGCTCACGGACCCACATAGGGAAACTGTGACCCCGCAGGTCAAAGTGAGAAAACTGCTCACCACCTGTAGAAAGCGTAGTACATGTAGATATACATAGACGGAGCGAACCCTCGATAGCTAACCGACATCTTTCGCATTAATCTCCAAGCTGATCCTACGGTGGCAAGGCTGTAACCATTGGCCAAAGGAGTGACCCTTTGGTAGCCAATGGTCACTCCTTTGGCCAATTTCGCATCACAGTCAAGTTTGTTCTGAAACAACAGGAGCTTCTTCACTAATTTGCATTATCCTTGTCTTGACTTGTCTAACTTGTGTTTCCTTTTGGCTTTTCACAAAAATTGTCTTGACTTTTGTTTCCTTTTGGCCTTTCACAAAAAAAATTGTCTTTACTTATTTGCATATCAATCAATGGTCTGTGCTTATAAACCAGCAATTCTCCTGCAGTCCTTTAGTGTCACTGACGAAAGGTAGTGGATGCTACCTGAAACGTCTGACCGTTTCCAAAATCATATCCAGTTGCTTGAGTAACTGTTTTTGACGTATCTTATCACCTGGATGTCTAACCTTCACCGACACAGTCAAGTTTCTTTCAGTGTCCAAACTGGTCTGAGTGAAAGGCTTAACTAGCGCTCTACGAACTCATACCTTCGCCAAATGATGTTTAACTTTATATGTGGCTGACGGATTATAAAATATCTCATTGATTATGCATGCAAATAAGATCTTCATTTACATAAATAATATTAGTTCATGATATTCTCTATCCTAATAGCAGACGTTGTCCAAAGTTTGAAAGTCTTACAATCAAATTTTTGCGTTATCAGTGTTAATCCGACAGAGTACCTCCATAGACATGCTCCTCCCTCTCCGCGTACAGTCGGACCCATGTTCGGTTCACTCCCTTCGGCAGGGAGGACAGGGTGATCACGTGGTCAAGGCCCTTTCGATCATCGTACGAAAATGTCACTTCCGTCTGTCAAGAAAGGGAAAAAAACTACTAGTTTCTGATAAGCTGGTTTTCCCCACTGCTATCCAAATCTAACACAAAAATGTTGGAAGCTTGATTTTGGTTGATTATACCTCCGATTTTACTTTATGAATTGCATTGACATTGTATCATATATCATTGGAAAGCGTATTCATTTGGTCGTACATTCATAGGTCGAGCACTAGGGCTGCTTATGAAGATGGGATTTGGGAAAAAAGTGACAAAATTTTCCTCGATCACATGTCCGTTGTGTTTTTCTTACCATGAGCCTTTGTCTGGATTTATAATAGGAACATTTAAGTTTTCATTTAGAACGTGAGGCGTACCGACCTTGTACGCCCCTCCTCTTGCAAAAGTCAAAACATGTTTATTCTTTCCTTTCTGCGCAACTTTCACGTCCACTAGGTCGACCTTTTCCAGAATGTTGTCAGTTATCAAGAAGTTGCCGTACGTCTCTTTGAACGTCGTGACCCCCGACCCGACAGAAATGGCGGGATGTCCCGTATCGTGATGCATGATGGTTAGACCGTCGAACGTGACCTTCAGACTTGACCCGTCTGTGGACTGGGTGACCTTGAAACCGCGCTCCTGTGGCTCTGCTGACGAGATTGGAGCCGCCACGGCCAATGTCACAATTAGCAAGAGATGCTGGAAGACCACTTGCATCTTGTCTGTAAAGACAAAAGAAAAAAAAACTGGCGATCATTTTTTTTATTATGAGCACAGGACAGGAACTTGATAATTTGGCCACGGCAAATAAGCTAAGTTTTATCAAGGAGCGTATAAGCTCCTTGGTTTAATGGATGCCTTTTGCGCGCGCATTAAAATTCGTTCCCTCGGTGGTCCAGCAGCACGCTCGCTGCCGGAATGGCAAATACACTGACGCGATAGCGATTACGGTACAAAGGTCACTATGAATGAAAGTGTATACTTACCTCTCATTTTACACAATGGACGAAGTGTTGTGACCTAAACATTCGACCTTAAATAAGCTAAGCGGTGTATTTCTACCAGTCAACCTTTTGAAACACAAGTGTTATTAAATTGCAAGCCCGCCCGCGGCTGCTTCGCAAAGGCATTATATAACCAAGGGCATTATACAACATTATGTAAGGTGAAGCATGCTACTCACGTTTGTTCCTAGATCCTACGGTTTGCTGAAGTAGTGGAGGTACAGTGGGTATAGATGATTTCGGCATAGCTCCCGCTGCGTAACTTCTTCAGTAGAGAGCGAGAGAGTTTTCCTTACCTTATTAGTCCGTTAGAATCTAGACCTCGGTAGCCTATTGTACAATGTAGCTAGACTACCAATCTACTTGGATATTGCCCGCTAGGTCAACCTGTCGTTGTGATTGTACTTTGATCCCAGCATCACGTGACCCGCCTTTGTTCTCTCGCACACTCCAGTGTTTATCTTCTACAACGTGTTAGCCTCCTGTGCAGGCCTCTGGGGTGGGTGGGAGTTTTGATACTGCGTTTTGTAGAAGTTTTCGGCGGCTGGTTGCAGGGTGGCCGGTAAAAGAACGCGTGAAAAATTCTACAAAACGCAGTATCAAAACTCCCACCCACCCCGAAGGCCTGCATAGGAGGCTACAATACTGATATGTTTTCCTCTAGCAGACCGTTAGGTATGAGCTCCAAGCAGATGTAAGGGTCCGGCTCAGTGTTTTATGTGCGATTTTGCAACATTCACGAGGCTTTCACACCGCGATGGACCCTGTGAGGGATTCGAACCCAGACCTAAGTTAGATTGAAGTCAACAACCGTACCCGCAATACCATCTTGGGAGCAGTAGTGTTCTCCTAGAGTAAAAAAAAAGGTACACGACTAAAAAAATGAACTAAAAAATTTTGCAAAAACAGGTGTAAAACACTAAGACTCAGTGGGACCCTTACATCTGCTTGGAGCTTAGCTAGGGATGGGAATAGACCGTTCTGAAGCAATGACGTCATGTTTGTTTATACAACTGGGTTTATTCCTGGAAATATGTACATATCATTATTGGATGGAACGTCCAACTTCCAGAAACAACTTTTTAAACCTCTTTATTCTCCATTACACATCAGTGATTTTTTTTCCTTCCTATGACGAAGCACAAACATAATCCTCGAAAAATATATAAAATGCAACTATGTACAGCTTGAGTCACAAATTATAACAGGCTTGCATACAATAATGTAGTATAAATCTACAATTCTACATATAGAGTAACCCATGGGCTCATGCCTAGCCTCAATTGCAGATGCCATTGAACTTTTCCTTTCCAACTATGTGCAGTTTTCTGATAGCTAGGTCATCATTTCAGTTTTAGGATCCAGTTGACCACACTTTGTAGTGACATTATCTTCATTGTGAAGAGGTCTTGAATACACTTGGGTGACAACTAACTTGTCCACACACCATATTAAAGAGATACGTACATTTTTCACAGAGTTAAACATTACCTATTTATACAATGTACTTCCTGACTTAGGAAGTGGAGAACATTTCAAGACTAATATTCACAAAAGTATCACCTTTCTAAGGGGAAGTTGACTTTCCCTAAAAGTCACGTCTTTTAGAAAGCTGTACAGTCTCAGGGTGTGCATAGGTTTGGGGCATCTCAGTCATTGGATTTGCTTAGTCCTGTAGTGTCCTGACATCTATCCTTTCTTTGAATCAGTGTTTGAATCAGTGTTTGGATCAAGAAAGACATTTACTCTCCAAGCAGAGGTTTGGTTTCGGTTTATTTTTGGCGCGTTTTTAAGTGTTTTTACCACGCTTTCTTTTTTTCCCTTTATCTTTTTTTATGCCTCGGCTCACAAATGGATACTATCCTGTCAATCTGATACTGTCTTGCCAATTTGATACTGTCTTGCAGCCACCAAAAGATCTGCTTCGAGATTAGAAGACATTCCTCTTAACAGAGTGCTACAGACTAACCAAAATATCAATTATTAAAGTAATTTTATTTGACACTTGGCATCTGTCTCAAGGAGTTTGACATCTGGAGTGAGTGTAATGGTATTGTCCAGACCATGCTGAAACATACTCGCAGGTGTGAAATTAAAATTTCCACAGTTTATTGCAGCCTTTCACTAGTGGGTTAACCCCCTGATGTAGTGCTTGCACAACTTTTGTGGCCCAAGGCCAGGGGTACAGAGACGGAGATGGGTACCAAAAGTTGTGGGAAGGATTTTTAAGAAATGACGGCCTTTGGTGGCCTTCCTGATTTGAGCAGTCACCTCTCCTTCAAGTAGTTTCCCAACAACTCAATCAGTTCCTTGGCAGCGTCAAACCTGCCAAACGGAGTCTTGGGTCTGGCGCACTCCTCCAGGAGGCGTTGTAACCTCCCTTCACGCACCACGGGTTCCGGAGGGCTGTGCAGGAACCCTCCCGGCTTGCCTCTCTCCGAGGCGTAGTCAGACAACATGTTCCGACACACCGCGTAGTAGTTGTGGTCAGTATGGAGATACCTGCACAACGCGGACACGTCGAACGACAGACAGCTGGACATGCCCAGACACTCATCAAAGTACGACTGGTACCTGGCATCCCAGTTTCTCGGTTTATCTGAAAGGAAACAAACAAACAAACATGTTAAATTGGAGACCAATAAATGTGACAGTAGATCAGAAAATGATGACAACAAAATATTGTCCTACTCTTCACATTCTTTAACTAGAATTTTCATTAGATAGTTGAAAATAAAAGTGTTTTCTGTGTGATCAAATACACTATTGTCACTCATAAATATTCAAAATTCCTTTCTTGTCTTGTGCACTACTGTACTACTAGCTGCATTTATGAACACACGGAAAGAGAAATAGACTATAGCATCTTCTTACAACTTAAAAGTCATAATGTTTGAAAATGTCTGTCTTCACCTGTTTTTATCATTTGTTTGTCCACTACAATGACATTCTCCACGTCTATAACAAACAGATTTCCATCGCTTGTCACTCCAAAATTGTCATACGTCAGGTCGGTCAGGTACAGGGCGAAGTCTGCATCGTTGTTTGTTAGATCTTCTGCTATCTTCATCATCTGGAGGGCCAGGTCCACTCTCTTCAGCCAAGAGGCGCTGTAGTAGCTTCCTAAAGTTTTGTCGCACTTTTGCACGACTGTCAGTCGACCGCAGGCACCGAAGTAGAACGGGAATGGCCAGCCCTCGGTGATGGGAAAAGTCTGGAAAAAGTATTTTACTTCCATGTCATATCATATCATATCATATCATATCATATCATATCAAGAATATGACCTGAGTCAATGGTTTTCTTAGGAGGAACATGTAGCTACATTCATGATCAAACCTAGCTTACTGCATGCTAGTTACCACCTCTGTATAAGGAACACCTGGCCATTGCAGCCGCTTTTAACTTTGTGACCTCTTAGAGTATTTTCCCCAACGAGCCAAGAATTAAGAATCCTGTATGTACATGTAGTAACCACCTGTGAATCACAGTAGACAGGTGGCTACTATGGACAGGATGTGTCACGGTCTGTGATCATTTTCTTCAGATCACATGAGTGATCACTATAGACAGGTTTAACTGCACTTACAGATGAACAGGGTTGAGTCTCGGGTAAAAGAAGAAGAAAACAAGGACACTGACCTGTAACATAAGCGGTTCCGGGTTAAACTTCAGAGTAGACAGGAAGTGAAGCTTTTCCTGGTAGGAGAGTTCCTCCGGCTCCTTCCCGAGGTGTTCTGCATACTTCTCCAGCACCCTGTCAATCAACCTTTGGGACGGACACCTCACCATGTCTGACATGTCCGCCAGGCTCCTGGGGGACAACCCTTCGTAAATCATGCGAGAAAAGTTGGAATAGTACGTGACTGAAGGGATGTGGCACTGTGGGCCTTCCTTGCCGGTCTCGCAGATCCACCGGTCCAGCTGATCGAATTCCGAGTCGTGACCGAGACGCTTCAAGGCGACGTCCATCCCTTCATAGATTGCAAAGTACACATTCTTGATGTTGAAGATGTCCAATATTCTAAGCCGCGAGGAATACTTGAATAAGATCTTCCCGTTTTCGAACTCTTCGCAGAGGTCCGTCCCGAAGCACGCTGGACACTTGTCTTCTCCGAGGAACGTTGTATCAGTCAGCTGATTGTAAGAGAATGGTTGGAAAACGAAGCAATAAAAGAAGACGACGAGAAACAAGAAACCACACATCCTCCGGACCCGCCATCCCGAGAAAAATCGACGAAACTGCTTCATTCTCAGCCCCATGTTATTTCTTTACAAGCGAGCGCGACACAAATTGTTCGTTTGCATTATCGAGGTCTCGTGCCGCTCACAGATTCATCACACTCCACTGGAAACACTATTAATATTATGACATCATGTCTGGGTGAACAACCTGTGACGGTTGCCTGGTCTCATGAAATATTCCCAGTCAACATCCAGTCTAGAAAAAAAGTCCAGTCCACTAGTACGAAAACAGATGAACTTTCATGATGGTATGAAGCCTTGGACTCTATAGATACGATCCCTGGATCCTAGGGAGGTTCTCTTCTTGTACTTCCTGTGATGCTGCCAGCACGTAATGTACATGGCATCGCTATGAACCCATCACTATACGTACTCCAAGTCCCACTGGGAATGAAATCGGATTTCACTGTCGATAATTACCGTAATGCTCGGTCAGACAGACTGTCGGTTCCCATTTCCTGTGAGTTATGGCGTGCCGTCTGTCCTATAATCCCATTCAGTACGGCACCACGTCCACGTACAGCATCGATCGGGACTTTAGCCTTCTAATGGATCCAAGCAGATCATCCCGTTTCCTTTCAACCGACTTTGGGGAACAAGTATCTGCATGTACACCCGGTCATCGCCAACTCCACATAGATAAGAGGCGCGTTACCTAACAGCGTGGAATGGAATTCTGCCCTTCAGACGGCCTTAAACAGATCACGTCGAAGTGATAACACCCAGACAGACGCCGACGTTAAGCGTCACTGATCCCTAATTGAATAAAGGCGTTCCGTACTCCCGGACGGGCGCTCAGAGACCTCGCCTCCCTCCGCCGACCGCCCGATTTATGCCCGATACAGCCACCTTTCCACAGGACCGTCGTTATTTCTGTGGGTATCCTGGACATACAGATGTTTCCTCTCGTTGTGTATCATTCTTCTGCAAATATATGACAGAGAAATCACGTAAACATATCAATATCGAACCTCTCCCGCACGTACACGGACCATGACCTCCATTTTGAATGAAGCATAGTGGGAATGGAAGAGGCCATTGACTTCGGAGGTATGTTGTAGAAAACACCTGTTAACTTTTTACTCATCTTTATGACAGACGATTCATACATTACTTGATGTAGTGCCTTTGACTACAAAGTGGTTTATATGAGATAATTCAGAAATGATATATATTAGTCTTTCCGTAACAATATTCTGTAAAAATCCATTGTAGGAACACCCCTAAGAAGAGTGGTTAGACCACGCTGCAAACCAAATCAAATTGATTGTGTGAGGGAGCAGTCGGCAGTATCCAATCTAATCCAACTCACATCATTCTCACGGACTTCTGGCCTTTAATTAAGCTCCCACGTCTATATCCACGATGTCTCAGGAATCGCAAATTCGTCAGAACTACCACACAGAGACGGAAGCCGCTGTCAACAAACAGGTAAGTTAACTTTTGGATGGTGATGTCCTCGTCTTTTGTTGTTCAGAAAATTACACACAAAAGACTTGTTGGTTGCCCACCGGCCATGGTGGGAAGTAGGCCAGCTGTAGTTTCCGAGAAAGACCAGATGGGGATTTTCTGTAGCCTGGATGCCAGACCCATAGCACACTAGGCCCAAAGTTCCCTGTGTGCACACTCGATCTAGACTGGACGAACACATGAGAAGCCACCCAGTAGTGTACAACCCCCGGGCACTAGACAACCCCCACAAGATGACCATGTCCATGTAATACCAAATTGCATGGGTTACAGGGTTATACAGCAAAAAAAAAGGAAAGGGTGGGATGAGCACAGGTAAACAAAGTAAAAGAAGGCGTGTGTAAAAGGTGGGGCTTATCTTAAATACAATGTACACCGCTCCCTCAACCTTTATCTATCTTTGACAGCATTCAAACACGAACCCTGCATTTTGTTTACCTGTGCCCCCACCTTTGTTTATCAGGGCTCGAAATGTTTCATACCTGCACTGGTACAGGTAGCATTGGCAATAACCTGCACTTGACAAATTTTACCTGCACTGCTCTGCACGAAAAATAGATTTGATTAAGAATAGATCAAACTGCAGTTAAGAAACCATTTGAAGTCTTTATTTAGCATTTCACATGTGGTAAACAACTCACATCATCAGTACAGCACACAAAATCCACAAACACTTGCATACTCAGAACACGCACCAGGTTAGGTGCAGGCAGACATACCTTCATAGCTCCAATTTTACTTGCACTAACCTGCATATGCAGGTGGTATTTCAAACCCTGTTTATGTTAGAACCTGCCATTCGATTGAGGCTGTTTGTGGATGGCTTGAATTCACTTAAAAAGGGCAAGGGCGATTTTTACACACTTCAGATATCCAGGTGTTCAAGACATTTTTTTGAGACTGGCTCATGGTCAGTAACATTGATCATGAGCCTATTGATGTTGCAGTCTTAGCGTACCTGTCAGAACTTTGAGTTGATGTTCTATCTTCCTTTGTAGGCCAACAAGGAACATGCGGCCTCCTACACCTACATGTCCCTGTCTGTCTACTTCGACAGAGATGACATCGCCTTACCAGGCCTGCACAAGTTCTTCAAGGGACTGTCTGATCAGAAGAAAGAATTTTCACAGAAAGTAAGTGGGCTATGTAACAAGGCTATGTTTTACATTACAATCATGCATGTAGACACTGTACAGTCACAGATTACTTAATTAAGTATATGTAACGTTATATTCACAACTGGCATTTTCATAACTGGGTCCAAATGTGTATGATGCAAATCTGTAATATGCATTTCTTTTAAGCTTCATTATTAGGATGATACAAAAAGTAAAAAAACTGAGTGTGCCTTGTGTGGGCTGTTTTAGTGCCAACCATAAATGTCAGAAATGTAAGATAATTGCACAAGTATGTTAAAAATGGAAGTAAATTACAATCACATGAAAAAATTTTCAATCAAAATATTTCAATTTTGGTGCAAAAATATTACATGATGTCCCTTTAACTTGACCTTGCAGTGGCACCAGCACCAGACTCAGCGGGGAGGGCGCGTGGTCCTGATGGACGTCCCCAAACCCGCGCAGGACTCGTGGGGCAGTCCGCAGGAGGCGCTGGAGACGGCGCTGTCACTGGAGAAGGAGCTGAACCAGAACATGCTGGACGTGTACGAACTGGCGCACAAACACGGCGACGAACATACCTCAGACTTCATAGAAGGTACGGCAGCAGTGTCATCTCACATTGTTGGTTCCAGAAAAAAAACCTTTCGCCTAAAACAACTACTTTTTTTTAAAGAAATAGTTCTTCTGGACTCTATTTTCTCTTCTTCACCACATTTCTCGCTACTCTCTTCTTCTATCCAGTGCTAACTTCCTCATTTCCTCCCAGGTGTAACCCAACTCCTCTAAGTCCTGCATGACTGTTTTTTTCCAAGTCATTGTAGTCTTCTGTACTCTCCAACCAGAGGTTGGTGGGAAAGATTGTTACCTTTAATATGCTACTCTCCAAGCAGAGGTTGGTGGGGAAGATCGTCACCTTTGATATGCCCCTTTTTTCTGTCGCTACTCCCCACCAACTCCCTCTGCTTGGATAGTATTCTGGACTACAAGAGTGGCAGTTCAAAACCTACCTTCCCACTGGTTTTCTGTAAAGCGACTTTCCAGTTTTGTTTCTTGGAATAGCCAATAAAAGTTTTCATGTGTTTTTCCACAGATACCTTCCTCCATACCCAAGTGGACAACATCAAGACTATAGGTGATCACCTCACCAACCTGAAACGTTGTGGCTCGGGCTTGGGAGTGTACCTGTTTGACCGTGGCCTTGACAAGGAGTAGAGAAGCCCTTAACACACGGGTACATTCAAACCAGAGCAAGCCAAGAGTCGGGTGCACAATGCAGTACATGTATAAGCTAGTTTATGGTGTGTTGTATTGTGGGTAATATGTATGTCAAAGTTGAAGGCCACCAGCCATTCTTTTATGTATAACAAAAAGCCTTCAACTTGGACATATAACAGACAATGCATCACATGTGTACTTCAAACTGTGAGCTAGCTTATTGCATCATGTCTATTTTTTCTGGGATGTATTTATTCTTGTAACCACATAGTTATGTATTTTGTGATACTGGTAGGAAAGTGTCAAGGGACCAAAGCAGTGATACGCTTGTCGTGATTCCGGCCACTTACTGTGGCAATGTGACTATTAGAGTTTTTGCAATTGTTAACATGAAAAAATGCAGTTTAACACACATTTGTTAGGAATGTTGTTGTGTTCTAACAATACTGGCAGAATTTAAAAGGACAACATGAAGTTAGGTAAGGTGTCTAAACCACAATGAACTACTTACAGTCTTAATCATATATGTTGACTTGTATTAAAGGTTTTGAGGTCCAAGCGGCTGTTACATTGTGCTAACTATGGGATTAAAAAGATGTTATTTCACATATGAACTTCCTGACTGTTGTTGTGACTTCTTTGTCTTTGTTTTGCCAGCCGGTTCTCTAGGAGTTGTGCTGAATGTTAGACAACCTGTACAAGATGTCATTTCTAAAGGGAACACACCTATGGTCTTTGACAGGAAGTTCATTGAAAAGTTTACAAGTACACAGCTGTGCAAGAATTACAACAAGAGGCTAGTGTACAACTTCCATACTCTTCACCATAATTGCTGATATTCAGTATATTCAATGCATCATGTATGAAATTGGTGCAGCCTTAAAGTTTGTACAAATATACATCTAACAAGAAGCCATAGGCGACAATTCTCCGTGAAATTTTATAATTTGCAGATTGGGAGGTGGTATTGGCACTGGCATGCTTGCAGACGACGTATAAAATTGCATGCCGATTGAACAAAGGGGACCGTGGGTTTTAGCTACGGAAAAACGGGTACCGCTCAAGTCAACGTTAACTGCTTTTAACGAAACAACATGATCACAACAGCAACGGTTAGCACAGTTGCACACGGAAAACACCGCCCCACATAACCGCTACGGTAAAAACAAAGACACGTGCACAAAGTCAACTGCGCAACTCCAACTGGCGGTCAGTCTAAAACCACGTCAACAATTTTAACACTTGCCGCTCAAGTCAACTGCTTTAACAAAACAACATGGCCACCACAGCAACGTTAGCACAGTTGCACACGGAAACAACAGATATCTTGGCGCATTCTCCGCGCTCCGACCAATTTCAGGTCGCTATATTATAAGCTATAAACAGTACAGTGTGTGAGCTCTACCGAACAACTATGATATTAATGTAAGGGTTCGCCAAGTAAGGTGTATTACGTGGTAGCGTAGTGGCCTTGGCTTCGATGGGTGCCCTCACAACGTTCGTGTAGATAGCCGCCGATGTTGTAGATGTACGTACAGACCCGAAGAAATGACACAGGAGCCAGTGCTACATAGAGACGTAACTGTATTCTCCTCTCTCTCTAGATGGAACTCGAACTCTGCCAGACTCTCGAACTGACTTGACTAACAGACTACATGGGTTTTTATATCCTCTAATCGCCTACGTACAGATTTCTAAGAAAAGATACATAGTTCCTATAACAGTCATTATATGAATCATTGGTCATCCTTCCTGTCCGTTTCTTAAAGATGGTCACTGGGCGGTCCCCAGATATACCAAATAAGGCAATGTCCAAGCACTGGACCCTAGACCTCCAACTGACAGGACCCCATTACGTCTGCCTGGGTCATTAACTAGAGGTCACTCAAAGGACTCTTGCCCTTTCTCAGAAGAGAACAGGGAAAGTGACTGAATCATGTACAAGGAAAGCGGAAAGCCAAGATACAACGACTAACTTTTAGAATAACACATGAAAAAGAAACTAACTATAGGATATATAATAATACAGTGCTAGAGCACCCTATTACATGCTCCCCTTTCAAAATGGAGCCGTCCCTGGCGACGTAATCATGTGGGTAACATCAGTGTAAATCTAGAGAACATACAAACATATTATAACATAGCAAGTAGGAATGGTTTACGTCTTATCAACGATTATAAAAGCGACGCTCAACTTACAACATACAGGACAATACGATCGTTCCTTTACATACCAATTGTAACAGTACTCTATGAAGCATTTTCCATTCTATTGCCTTATCTCACATTTCACATGGGTTCTATGGACATCATAAGTTCAATTCCAGTTCATTTCATAATCTTCTTCTTCTCGAGGTTCTTCATATTCCATTTTCTTCTCGTCGTTCCTGGTTCATCCTCGGTCTCCTAGACTCGTCTGCGCTGGTAACCAGTCCCACGCCTTTTCTGCCTATACGACACGCAGGTTCCGCACTTGCGTTGATCCTTCTGGTAGCATGTTACCCGGGGCCCTGTCGGATGTACCACCGGTGTAGAACACTTTGCGCTTTTAGAAGTCCCTGTTGAGGTTGATCGGCTAGCCGGTGACCTGGAGACGCAGGTGACACGGTTGGGGGTCCCCGATGAGCCGTGAAATCCTGCCATCCTCACGATAAGTCGTATTACAACGTAGGAAAGAACACAACGCCACAGTCTGACCGCCTTAACTAATCTAAGTTCCTTATTCTTAACTCTAACGTCTAAGCTCCGGAGAATCCTCAAACTCCTTATTCCTTAAAATCCTTAACCTTATTTTCTTGAACCTCTTCTTCTCCTCAAAATCGTCTGAACATGAATTAAACTTACCAATGCCTATCGTCCATGCATTAAACCATCTTCCTTCCAAAGAGCTGTCACTTAACATATCGATTGGCCTGACACTTCTTCCATTAGAACAAAGTTACAAGTGCAATTAAACAAGGATGTTAACAAGCCCGTCCGACAAAGCATAATCGCTCCATCTGAATGAAAATTCAGTCCCCGAGGTCTGGGTTTCCAAGGAAACGGTTAGCCTGCCAGAACTATGCATGTGTCCTCCTGGTGATCAAAACAAATCTATCCTTTTATTCTGCCTATCTCAGTCCTAGTCAAGAAACACTGAATCTAACAACACACTAAACGTCTCGGCTTTGCCTTCCTATTCACAATCTCCCGTCTCAGTAAAGTTCTCACTTCTTACCTAGAAAATTCAAACTCCACTCATGCATTCTTAAGAATTACATCGAAAACAAAACTGAAAATTTTTAGACAGTACTGATCATTTTCTCCCGCATTTACCGACTTCACAACTTTTTTTCTTTGCTACTAAAGTGTCAAAACAGCCTTCCTAGAAATAAACACCAAGACTACTAGTAATCATTCCAGGTTATCCGATCTCAAACTCAATCTTGTGAACGTCTATTTTTTTTCGTAATTCAACTCTGGTTTCTCCTGTTAGCCAAGATAACTTCAAGAACAGAATTTCACCATGGAAACAGCCAAACACATGAGGCTCCAAGGAAAGATGCCTTGACAAAACTTTTCTCTTGACACAACCCAGGATTTCTACGTAAACATAATCTCTGAAAATCATTTCTTTTTCCTTGGGCGAGAGGTCAGCTTTAACCCTAGTGGAGTCAATCTTTTGTCATGCCAAAACGAACGAACGGTCCAGAGCTTTCACAACTGCACAAAACTATCCCTGCCAAAATGAACTACAATCCACACTCCCACTAAAACATTCTCACAATCCGTTTCCAAACAACAGTCCTATCAAACGAAGCTTCCCTACACTAAAAAATACACTTTCTAAGCGGTCAGACAACAACGTATGTGGTTCTACCTCCATTGCAATTGACAGCTGAAAGGCACTAACCCGTCGCTCTTCTTCGGCTGGTGTCATCTTTGGTAGCATCTTTGGTCTCTAGTCTTCTGTAGCGATGATGTTGAACTTGGCTCCTGGTCCTCTCTCCTGGGCG